>CM034150.1:226887360-228087360 GCA_019776745.2 Taxus chinensis
TACACCTTATCCATTTGACAACTTACCTCGAATCAACATGGTACATGTCACTACATGTGCGCAGAAGGGTAAAGAAAAGGTAACTGACCCACCAACCAATCCTATACCTAACATACCATCTGCACCCATACCTAAAATAACTATCTGCATGGCCCCACATACCCCATTTCTAATGGCATCACACATCGCACCATGCTCAAACAACTACACCAATCTCCCCTCAAAATGTCCTTATACGACCTCATCCAAACCTCAGAATCCCATCGTCAAGCCCTCATGGAGGTTCTTCAATCTATTGAGGTTTTACCCAATGACCCTACACCCGTAGCCTCCATTATCACACCCCATCATGTAGCCTCTCTCACCAAATTACCACCTTCATCCTCACCTCACCTTGTTCACCAAGTGGCCTCCCTTAGCTTCTCAGAGGAGGAGACCACACCACACCAAAATGATGACCCGGACCCAGCCCTCTTCATCTCTGTCCACATTGATGACATACGGGTACACCGTGTGATGATTGATGGAGGTGCTAGCATTAACATCATTTCATCCCATGCATTTTTTCAAATGTACATACCTGACAATTGCATGCATAAACATCCAGTCATGTTGCATTCATTCAACGATGCTATCACTTCCACACTAGGCATTGTCATCCTTCACATTCATGTGGGCCCCCGCACTGTTCCAAAATTGTTTTATGTTTTGGAGGGGGAATTCCAATATAACTTGTTGCTTGGTAGACCCTGGATCTGTGTCATGGGTTGCATTCCTTCCACTTTGCATCATTGTGTAAAGTTTGAACATGAAGGACACACTTATACCATTCTAGCTGACCCATCACCTTTCAAAACATGCAACATGCTTTACCGAACCAATGATGTGCTCATACCTGTCAAGCCGTCTACCTCTGCAACCACTACCGATTCACCTACACCTCCACCTACCAGTACAGCCGCTGCTTTCACCACACATACCTCCTCTATTCCTACCACTGCTATAACCTCCACGGCTGACCCATTAGCTGCCCAATCCGTTAACTCCACCTCCACATTGACCTCTGACACATCATCCATACCAGCTACCCACATACCAACCACTGATCCCTTGGAAGGTGTTTTTCAATGCCTCACTCTGGGGGAGTAATGCCTGTATAGTGTCAATACATTCCTTACTTTGCATGAGTATGGAAGCCTTCACCAACACCCTCGCTATGATCACCGTATAGGAGAATGCCTCCTTTATGGTCCTCCTCATCTTCGTACTAGTCTCACCTATGGGGGACTTGATACTACCACTTACACACTTGAACCACCATCACAACACCCATTTTCTGCTGACTTCCAATCACTTACCAATCGCCATTTCACTCACACCTTCCTGCACCACTGTGCGTGGAAGGGTTTTGGTTTTGGCTTTTACGAGCAAGTCTGCCATACTATTATTCCATGTACCACCCGCAAACATAATGATCGTAGTGGTATCGGCTTCCCCGAACCTCCTACCAAACAGGCCCATATTGAACTCATTGAAGACCCTAGCCCTTCTCCACCTTCATCACCACCCTCACCGATGGAGTTGATGGATCCTGAATCTATCCCTCCTAACTTTTTTTTTCATAAACACCATTTCCTTGGGGCCTTTGACTTATCAATGTGAAGGTGAGGCCCCTTCCACTCTCCCATTCCTGTATCCTGAGATGATCGATGACGACACACCTATAATTAACATCGTTCAATGTTAGGATGATGAATCCATACTCACCTACCTTGGTGCAGAAGACTCATATATTCATTGGTCATTACCCTCTGAGACACAAACCATGTTGAATGAATCAACTATCGAGATCAACATTCATACTCAGGACGACCCGCACATCCTAAAGATCAGACAATCTTTAGATGCTGCTGAATAGGAAGCCATCACTTCTTTTCTCCAAGATCATAACCACGCTTTCACTTGGTCTTACACAGACATGCCTGGTATTGACCCCACCATAGTGGTCCACAATATCGTAACCGTTCCCGATGCCAAACCTATCAAACAAAAGCTGAGGAAAATGCACCCTCGCATTGCTCTTCTTGTCAAAGAAGAACTTCAGTGCCTTCTTTCCGTTTCCTTCATCTTACCCATTGATTATCCTCGTTGGATTTCTAACATTGTCCCTGTTACTAAAGCAACAGAGGAATTCTGCATTTACACAGACTTTTGTGACCTCAACCTCGCCTACCCGAAAGATGACTTTCCCTTGCCCGGTATTGATCAACTGGTTGACCTCGCCACTAGTCACGAGATGCTCTCACTCATGGATGGTTTCTCGGGCTATAACCAAATTTTTCTTGCCCTAGAAGATCAACACAATACTGCATTCATTACCCCTTGGGGAACCTTTTGCTATCGAGTCATGCCTTTTGGCCTTAAAAATGCTGGTGCTACATATCAACGTGTTATGACTTACATCTTTCATGATATCATGCATCGCATATTGGAAGATTACGTGGATGATCTCTTGGCCAAATCTAAACGTCGCGCTTGAGCACCTTGCTGTCCTCTAAACCATCTTTGAACGCCTCATTCAATATTACGTCCACCTTCAACCTAAAAAGTGCGTCTTCGTGGTTCTTTCAGGAAAGCTCCTAGGATTTATTGTTTCCCTCAATGGTATATAAGTTGACCCTACTAAAGTCCAGGCCATTCTAGAAATGTCTCCACCCACTAACCTCAAACAACTCCGTAGCCTGCAAGGTAAATTACAGTCCATTCACCGTTTCATTTCATAATTATCTGATCGGTGTCAACCATTTCATCATCTGCTTAGGAAGGATGTCTCCTTTAAATGGGATGATGACTACCACAAAGCTTTTGAGGCCCTAAAACAATACCTTCTCCAACCACCCGTACTCATTCCACCTAAAGACGATAAACCTTTTTACCTATACATATCAGCTACCGATCATTCCTTGGGAGCCATGTCTGCTCATCGCGATGAACAGCATAGGGAGCAGGAAATTTATTACATAAGCCATACTCTTTTGGACTATGAAACCTGATATAACCATCTAGAAAGGCTCTTCTTAGCCTTAGTTTTCGTCACCACCAAACTCTACCATTACCTACTCAACCACAAAACCTATGTTGTGACCAACACTGACCCTTTACACATCATGTACGCTAAAACTGATCAAAATCAATGTGCCACGCGATGGCTTATGCTTTTAGCTGATCTTGACCTCAAATTCATTCACCAAAATTCCATCAAGGGCCAGGGTATTACCAACCAACTGGCTGATGCACCTCTTGCTGGGGACCAACCCTCTAATTTTGAATTTCTTGATGAATCCATTGCTACCCTTTCCCTGAATGAACCCCCTTATCAAATGACACTGTTCTTCGACGGTTCCAAGTGTCAGCGTGGGGGTGGGGTTGGTGTTATCCTCATTCCTCTGGATGGAGAACCCATGCCTTTGTCTTTCAAAATAGACTTTGAATGCACCAACAATATTGCCGAGTACGAAGCGCTCGTACTAGGTCTCTAGACTGCCTATGCCCTAGATGTCAAATCCATTCACATCTTTGGTGATTCACAATTTGTCATAAACCAAGTCAACGGTATGTACCAATGTTGTAACGAGATACTTCAAAAGTATAAAGATCACGTAGACATACTTTTGAACACCTTTGATCGTTACACCCTTCAAACCATCCCACGTTCAACCAACAAATTTGCAGATACCATGGCCTGCTTAGCTTCCCAAATACCTACTTCCCCTGCCGATTCCAAAATATTTGTCATCGTACAATGCCTCCATTCACCTTCTTATTTACCTCACGATGTTTACTCAATCGGAACTGACATCCATGACCCGAGTGACCTTTGGTATAAACCATACTCTGACTACATTTCCCTCTCCATCTTACCTCCTGATCTCACCCGTAACAGAGAACGCGCCTTCCTTAAAAAAGTCTCCCGTTTTGTTATTCTGGGGGGAGTCCTCTATAAGCACGGCTTTGATGGTATTCTCTTACGATGCCTCACAAGTTCTAAAATTCCTTATACCATTAAGGAGGTCCATGATGGCATATGTGGAGGTCACTTTAGTGGCCTTGTTGTTGATAAGCGTATTCTTCGCCTAGGCTATTACTGGCCGACCCTTAACCATGATTGTTGTGACTATGTCAAATGTTGTGTGAAATGTCAACAACACTCTAACCTTCATCATACACCCAGTCATGCCTTACAAGTCGCTTGTGACCTTTGGCCCTTCTCTCAATGGGGTTTGGATCTTGTCAGAGAAATCAATCCTCATTCTTCCCAACGTCATCAATGGATCATAACTGTTACCGAATACTACACAAAATGGGTGAAAGCAATACCACTCATCTCCACAAAAGCTGAGAAAATATGTGAGTTCATTAACCATCACATCATTTGCCGCTTTGGTGTCCCTCATTGCCTCATCACTGACAATGGAAAACAATTCAAAAACAAAACACTGCAAAAAAATTGCGATGCCTTCGGCATTCCGCTTAGTTTCTCATCACCTTATTACCCACAAACCAACGAACAAGTCGAATCAACTAAAAAAATTCTCATGAAAGTGGTTGACGATACTGGGAGGTATTGGCATACGCACATTACTTTTTCCCTATGGGAATACCGCACTACTATTCGCACTTCCACTGTGGCCACACCCTTTTCTCTGATCTATGGTACAGAGGTTGTTCTGCCTCTCGAAGTCTAGATCCCCTCACTCCGCATTTCTCTCCATGACATGCTTACTGATGATGAATTTTGTCAAGACCGCCTAGCACAACTAGAGTTATTAGACAAACGTTGTCTTAACACTCTGGATCACCTTCAAGTTTACCAACAACGTATTAAACGTGCTTATGAAAAACGTGTTCATGAACGCACCTTCCAAGTCAGTGACCTTGTCTTGAAAGAAAATCAACACGTAACCAAAGAAGAAAAAAGTAAACGGGGAAAATTCACTCCTAATTGGCTTGGACCATACATCGTAACTCATACCTATAGATCAGGTGCCTATCGTTTGTCCTCACTTGAGGTTAAACCTGAACCTGAGCCCCTTAACGCATTGCATCTTCGACCATTCTATTGTTGACTCGTTGTCCTACCTCACCCTTTGTCTCTTTACAGGCTCATCCCTTGAGCGCTATTCACTTCATACACCTCCCTAATGATTAATCAAGAATCATGTGAGTACCCGTTACTTGTTATCCTCTCTTGAATATGTGTACCACGACACTACACATAACATGATTCTCATGGATACTTTTTGTCTACCTTTAGATGAGATCCCATGGTCGTTCCACCCTGCCTTTTGAAAAAGAGTCCTATCCTTCACCTTGGTCTTGTCCATGATTTCAAAGACCTCCAATGGGACCAAACTCCTTGAGTCAAAATTCTAATCAGTAAGATGAATCCCTCAAAAGGACATCTTCCTCTCGACCAAATTGCTACTATAAATAGATTGCTCCCTAGAAGGACAACTATGTGAAGCTTTAAAAAAAAAAGAGAAAACGAAGCTTCCCGCATCGATAAGCTTCACGAAGACCTTAAGGAGTACCATATTATTTATCCCATATAGACTTCCCACATCGATCAATCTATAAAAAACAAAAAACCTTTTAGTCATGCAATTTCCCATCGTGACCTCGGACCTCTTGCCCAAAAGACCTGTCACTCCAAACATATACAATTCACTACCTTTCACCCACCTCAACATTTCCACTCTCATTTCCTAAATTACCTCAAGGGACATCTTGGAATTTCGACATTTGGTGATCCTGTGACTACTTTCACCATAAAATAGTTAATCGTGCAATGCCTTTCGGATCTTGTGTTCATCACCCCCTTCAAGGTATGATCTACTTGGTATGATTCTACCCAATCAGGTGGCTTTATTGCCCCCCTCTTATCTTTTAACCATCTTTGTTTACATTTTTATTACCTTATACACGACTTGGTCCTCAACGCTTACCTTTGCGGGTCATCCTCCCCTTTCACTTGCATCATTTTACCTATAATCCACCCACACCTATTAAACCTAAACCCACTACATGCCCACAAACCTACCAACTCATTCTCATATTCTTCCCTAGCTCATGGGAGAACTACATCGGCCTGAGGTCCCTTTTCGCTAGGACTATGTAGGCATCACTCTGAGGGAATGGGGCCCTTGGAGGTTGGCTCGGCCATTCTCTACCCTAAAATATTCATCAACCATGACTAACTCACCATTTACCCCACATTTCACTTAGTTCCCCTTTTCTAACAAAATTAGAAATTAAACCACATACATAACAAGTTGTTTACCATTTTATACATTTGTTACACCTACCATCTCTCTATCATCACTATGCATAGATTATACTCAATCCATGCCTAAACCAACCTAACTCATCCATGCCTAAACCAACCTAACTCATCCATGCCTATAACCTGACTAGATCCATGCCTATAACCTTACTCGATCCATGCCTAACCTGACTCCATCATGCCTAACTCACCTACTTTCCATCCATATCTCATCTAACACAGGCCATAAAACCAATATCTCATAAACACATTAGCACATCACCAAATACCATAAATCTCATCATAAAAATCAATAAATGTGTATCTCCAAATACATGTCTATCTCATCATGGCCATCATCTCAAAAATGTCGGCACATAGACCGATATATAATACAAATTATCATTGGCATGTAGGCCGGTCTCATATATACACAAAAATGAACGAATCAATACAAAAATCTTTGGCACACAGGCTGGTATATGCTCACAATATACAACAAACACTCGTAAATCCTCAATGTCTTCGGCACGCAGGCCAGTATGTGATAAAAAATACAACTATCTTCGGCATGCAAGCCAACATATATATCAAATAAACCACTACTATACATCAAAACTCAGGGTGGCCGCATATTAGACATCTCATCGGATGTCCTCCATCTCTGTGTCACCTGCACCCTCGGCCTCTTGTGTCCCTGCTGCAACATCACCTGGCTCTGGTCACCGTGTGTTGGTGTCCTTTCCTTGATCGGGCCTCAGAGGTCATGGACCTCATGTGCTCTCCACACTATGTGTGTAAGATCTCGTCCTCTCACTAGACACCTGCTGTGCCCTGTACTCTCCATAAGAGAAGAAGTCTATCCTGGCAGCCATGAGCTGGTCCTGATAGTATCGTGCCTCACCTAGGGCATCCTGTAGCCTGGATATAGGCATAGTCTGTGGTGGTCCCATAGGTCTTGGCCCCTGTATCTGCCATGCGCTAGCCTGTGAACTGGGACCAACTCCTTGCGCCTGTGGTGGTGCCCCTATCCTTGTGCCTATATCTAGGACTGTAAGACCCTAATATGTGCCTGGGATATGGCCAAATGACCCTGTAATCCTACCACCTGAGCCTATAGGGCTACCACCTGACCATCTCTGTCCCCATTTCCTCCATCTCCTCCACCCTCTCCCTCTACCATCTGGGCCTGCAGACTGGCCACCTGTACTCGTAGCTCTGCTACCTCTACCTCTGACCCCTCCAGCTATGTCTGCATTATACCTATCTACGTGATCAACTTCGCTACCTGCCCCTGTAGGGCGTCTCTCTACACTGTCACAGTAGCTAAGTCTGGCTGCCCTGCTTTGGGGGTATGGCTCGTAATTGAGCTGCCCACCACTGCCTATATCTATCTGTGCAGCCGGCATCATCAATCCGCTGATCCACTAGCTACTCCTCCTCTCCTATAGGTACTGTAGGCTATGGTAGAGGGAGAGGCCTCTCCATGTCATCCCTTTGATACTGTGGGAAGGGCGACGGAATATCCTGTACGAGCCCGAACTACCATCGGACCCTATCGACTGGGATCATCTCATCCTCCCCGGCACGACGAACCTATATCCACCACTCTAGCTAGAGCTCAGCTAGCTCCTCATGCATGTGCCTATATGATGGGAATCCCACATATGGCCTCCAGATAATGTCCACTCCAGACAACCCCTCCAATAACTACCGAAAATGGGCCACATCATATGTCGGCCTATTTGACCTCCGCTCTCCTGCAACTGGCACCCATCTCCTATATCCCAACCACACACATCTTATTAGGAATGCATCTACTTGGGGCATCCCTATCGGTCAAACACAAACTATGTGCTCATAGGCCCATCAGTGCAGTATAAATGTGCAACACAGGCTGAACCTGCACAGCCTCCCATACGCCCACAGCTCTCTGTAAAGCTGCACCAAGAATGTTGGTGCCCAGGCGAAGTGTGTCTCGAGCACCATCATATCATGGAGCTCCCCCATCAGTGAGCAGGGAAAGCATCCACCCTATGCATCAGGTAGTGCATAGCAACACACTGCCTCCATAAAAAAAACTACTAGCCTTGTCTCATCTAGACGAGCTAGGTACATCTCGCCATAGCTCAAACTGACACTATGTAAACTTAGCTCTGCCACCCCCTCACCAAATACGGTCCCAATTAGCTCCTCTGAGGCCTTAGAAGAGATAGAGTACACTTGGGCCCCCAATATGGGTAACCTCAGGATCTGAAACACATCCTCCATGGTGATGGTCATCTCACCTGTCGGAAGGTGGAATGTGTTGGTCGCGAAGTCCCATCTATTAATGAGAGTGACCATCAAACTAGGCTGTCAAACAACATGTCAGTAGCACCGAATACCACTCAAGCCCACTTCCTCCACGTGCTGCAGCTCCAACAGGCTCGCTAGGCTGTGGAATGTCACCAATAGTGGTGGAACACTATCTTGCATGTGTAACTACGATCGACCCTGCATCCAATCTAACACACAACATTAATATACCTTTATCATGAACATATTCATCACTTATCATTACCTACCACCCTATTTTACCTTAACCATCCCAACCACCTAACCTACATCACTTTTTGGACCCTTTTGCCTAAAATCCCGACCGGTTCCAGTTCATCCTAACCGACTTCGGTCACCCTTAAACCGACATCAGTCACCTATTTGGTGACCAAAACTAGTTCAACTTGACCGACCATGGTTACCACGTAACCGAGATTGGTCACTTGATAGGTGACCAACCCCAGTTTTATCTAACTGACGCCGTCCACGCTTGACTGATGCCGATCATTGTCACGCAAAAATCTACGACCTCCCAAACCTCCCTTTTTTGTAAACCCTCCCACCTATCCCTTTTACCCCACCTACACTGACCTACACTACCCCACAAACCCTACCCACCCCACCTATCAAATTTCCTACCCCTCCCCCGTCTTTTTTTTTGCCCATTTTTCCCCCATACCCGATTCAACTTTTTTTCCCACCCACAAAATACACAAACCCACCCAAATCCAACAACAAAAAAACCTCTTACACCATCTACTCTATCTAATTAACATTAACAAGTTAGGCACTTACCTCGTCGCACTGTCGCCGTCTTGGTGGTACGTCTGGCCGCTATGTTGGTGGTCCACCCGATCCCTCTCCCACCTTTGCCATCACCGAATATCTACCCACACACTCCAACCAATCGAATCCCTTGCTAAGATCTCATGGACCCACTACTAACCAACCCAACCACTGTCAACTCACCTTGCCAGCTCACTATCCCATTTCCTTCAGATGCTTTTCTCATGTTTCTCTCTTTCTTGTCTTTTCTTCACTTCGAAAATCACAAATGAATAATCCAAACCTAGCTTTTTTGTTTTTTATACCAAACCCGACCTAATCGACGTCGGTTCCCCTCGACTAGCATCAGGTAAATGACACGAGATCCAAGAAAATCAAGAGGATCTCCCTGGTTTAGTAAACCTAGGAAATCCCACCTTGACCAACGTCAGTTACCCCTAACCGTCGCCGGTTAAGCCGGACCGCCAACAGTTGCCCCTTTTAACCAAAAACAACCTTATTCTCAAGGTTGGAACTTGGAAGTTGTCAAACTTTGGGAGAAAGTTGACGAGCAAGTACAAAATCTCAACGAGATAACGCATCTTCAGAGAGAAAATTCCAGCAAAAACTCACATCCAAGGAAGGAGATTGAGCATTCTTCTCCTACATATCCATCTTAGCCACAATCTGATCTATCCAAACAAAGAGGAGTGTGCATGCAGCCCATGCAGAATATTTTCTTCAGTTGGTGATCACTTGCAGCCTTCAAATCCATCATCAACACCTCCATCCTTCATATATAGGCCTTCATGAATGAAATCCAAGTAAGTATAACATCATACTTTCCTGGTTATTTCATTTCATCATTATTTTATCATCCATTGTTTATCTTGCTCCCTATTGAACTTCTCCAACATTTTCACCTCCATAGGCTCATTAAAACCTCACAAAAGCCTACTCCAGTCACCCATTACCTCGTCTTGACCAACCAAAATCCTTTGTGTAATCACAAAGGAGACCAAAACCCTGTTCTATGACATTTCCAGATCCCACAGTAATTGGTGTCGGTTATACCTGACCATGGTCGGTCACCCTTGACCGACGCCGGTCTCTGTGTTTGCCCACATAGCCTAAAACAAAGACCTACCCACCTAATTTTACCTCACCCTCACTCACCTGTGACCTACTCAAGACCTTTATTAGACCTGCAGAACCCAGAACTAACCATTTGACCTTTGGATTCTATTCTAGCTTAGCCTATTAGATTAGATCTATTTTCTTATTGTGTTTTTAAGTGAGATACCTAAATCATTTTAAAATAACAATAGGATTTACTTTGTTTACAAAATTAATTTGTTTAAAACAGTGGACTGCCAACCATCTAGGAAGTATCATACTTCTTGGATCTAGCTTACGCTAGGCAGTTCACTGCTCATATTGTTTAATTCCTTATGGTGGTCTTGTTTTCATTACAGGTAGTTCCTCTTAGCCAAAAGGAATCTCTCACGGTCAGTTGTGGATTCGGAAGTCATACGCGCGCAACAACCCATCAACCGACATTTGAACAAGTATTCCTCCTATGCCTGTTACCCTATCTGTTTCATCAACAATTCAAAGAAACAATCTAAGAAAAAGGTGAAACATCAAGCTCACACATTAATCTACAAACTAGACCTCTCAAATGAGTCTACCAATTTGCAACCATAACTATGCACCAAGAAGTAAATCTCTACTCCATCATTGCATCAACCTGTGCAAACAAGAAGACAACATCCTCTACAATATCTAGATACTATCACGTATCTACAAGCTATCTAATGAGCTACAATACTAGATCTCTAAGGATCATCAATAAACATGATCTCATGGATGTACAATATAAGATCTCACAACAACATGTGGATCTACATGAAGAAATTCTATGTGTTTTGCATACTATGCAAGCCATTACAATGAGACTAAACAATAAAAAGGAAATACAATAGAAGACATTACCCTCTTCTCACCATTCAGATGTACCTATAATTTCCTTCTGTCTAACTTCTCTCCATGGAAGTTATGTCTTCATGTAACCTTTTTCTTCTTCTTATTCATCTTCTCAACCAAGAATTCCACATGAAATAATAATCAATTACATGTAATTATTACCTTCTAACCCTAAATTTCTAGCTTATATAAGCTTATACAAACTTAGGTAACCTTAGTTATGCATTTATGACCTTTAGATCACCTTTAAATCAAAGGTTGAATTTAATCCCGTGTTTAAAATAAAAACATAAATGCATAGGTAACCGGTGTCATTTCCCTGACCAATGTCAGTTCCCTAACCAATGTTGGTTCCTCCCAGGTGACCGATTCCAGTTCCTTGACCAATGTCGGTTACTGTGTAAACTTGTAAGCTTGTAAAACATGTTATTTGTGAAGCAATATAGCTCCACACATCAATAGTTTGTGCATGGGTACCTTGTCTGGCCTCAATTGTCGGGACCCATTTGAGGCATCTTTATTAGATTGTTAGGGGAGTGTTTTTCCATCTTTTTTTGTGGATGTTTTTCCCACTAGGTTTCTATCCATTGCTTGAGATCCTTGTTGTTCATGGGTGCCTCATCAGGCTTAGTTTCCGAGACCCATTTCTCATTTTTGACTTTTCACCTCATCCTAAGTTATGATGAAATGGGGGTGTGTTAGTGTGTGCATTTTCCACATCACGTGGTGATTCATCTCACTTAGGAGAGGTCATAGGTCTTAGGTGTTGTAGGGGTTATGATAGATTTTGTTGCATCATACATGTCAGTGCGTCATATGGGAGTTACTTTCCATTTTGGGAATGTAACTCCCCTTCTCCATGTGAGGAGGTACGACTGCATGCATTGGGGGTTACACAACACCCCCTATTTGTACCCCATCCTTCTTTTAGATCTATGAGATGGAAGAATGAGATGACCCTTTACTTTTTCTTTGCATGCACATTCATGGTTGATTCTCATTCCCCCATGGAACCTCGTCACACTTCCATAATGAAACTCAGTTGATGTTTGCGTTATCCCACATGATCCTCGTGTTGTCATGTTTTGCATTATGACATGATTAGTAGCTTCTTTATCACCTATTGATAGTTTAGGTTTTTCTCCATTATCTTCATCTTTGAGAAAGTGATGACCAAAAGGGTTGAATATGGGAATTAGTGCTTCTGCTACATGTAGATGCCATTGTTTTATAGGTAAATACCTAAGTGAATAGTTCTTTTGATATTATGTAAGAGTTTTGATAATGTTTGAACTAAAAAGATGGATAAAAGTGATTGTTTTAGCTTTTTTTAATAGGATCAAAAAGTAATATAAGATTAAAAATTAATTTGATTAAATTAGATTGAGTTTTACTTAATATGTGAAGAAAGTGAATGTTTAATGTATAAAGTTTGGATTTTGGTTTGATTTTATTAATACGTGAATAACGTAAATATTAAACATATAAGGCTTGGATGTGATTCTTGATCCGATTGCATATGATTTAACTAAAATTGAATAAATGGAATATTCAATATATAGGGCTCTTGATTAGATTTGATTTGATGTGGTTTAATATGTGAATAAATTGAATATTCAATGTATAAAGGATTTGATACAATCAAATGTGCTTAAACAATGGATACAGTGAATATCTAATAAAAAATGCTTGAATCGTGGTGTGATTGGATTTTGCTTGAGTCAAGGATTTTTGTTAAATCAAAGGACTAAGACTAATAATGAATTAGATTTGAGTTGATAAGTTTATGGAATGAGATGGAATCAGTTGGCCTTAGTATGTAAAACTTCCTAAGGGTTAGGGTTATTCACTCACCAATACTTGTTTGAATGAGTATATGCACTAGAAAAAATCCTAGCTATGGACTATACCCCTCAATCTATTAAAAATGGGGTCGCCACTTACATATAACTTTTTGGCATTCCTCACCGGTAATGCTAGTCAAGTGGGTTTTAGGGCACTACCCATTTTGTTGGATGGCTCTCTCAAGGTGCCAACTACTTTGGGGTTCTTTTGGTACTCCTCACAATGAGTTTTAGTGTTATGCTTGATGTAGGAGCATCACTCCAAGGGTCAATTTAGGAATATTCCAATCAATTTTGGCTTTTTAAAGCTTTAGAGGTGTCTAGGAGTCAACAAAAGTTCATATTGATCATTTAATTTTGGTTTGATAAGCTCTAGAGGTTCAAATTTCAAGCTATGGAGTTTCCCTCCATTTTGTATATTGGAAAATTTGAATGGTGTTGAGCCAATTCTAGCTTCTTGAGTGGAGGTAAGGTATTTTTTAGAGTTTTTTTCTAGCATGTTATAGGTTGAGGAAGACATTATGAGTCATGCCTTTAGCTTAAAGACCCTTCATGAGGTTAGATGTGACATATAACTTTTAAACCTTAGTTCTAGCTCTTTGGGTTCAAGTTGAACCTCCATATGACTTGTTCATATAATCACAATGGTTGGTTAGTTGGCAGAATTTGAGCAAAGAAGTATATTTCTTGAATTTTTAATTGTTTATCAAGATCATTCGAATGAAGAAGAAGGAACAAAGAGCCCCAAGAAAGATTTGAAGGAATTTTGTGTGCACATAAATCTATGAATCTGTGATTAATTTTTTAGCAACTTAGCATGCATACAATTCTGATTGTTGTTGATTGAGGAACAATCCATCGAGGTAATGAGAAGGAAGACTCAAGTTGGTGTATTGTGTGAAAATAGAGGTTTTTGAATCATAGGTTGAGGAAGACATTATGAGTCATGCCTTTAGCTTAAAGACCCTTCATGAGGTTAGATGTGACATATAACTTTTAAACCTTAGTTCTAGCTCTATGGGTTCAAGTTGAACCTCCATATGGATTATTCATATAATCACAATGGTTAGTTGGCAGAATTCGAGAAAAGGAAGTATATTTCTTGAATTTATAACTGTTTATCAGGATCATTCGAATGAAAAAGAAGGAACAAAGAGCCCCAAGAAAGATTTGAAGGAATTTTGTGTGCACATAAATCTGTGATTATTTTTTTAGCAACTTAGCATTCATGCAATTTTGATTATTGTTGATTGAGGAACAATCCATTGAGGTAATGAGAAGGAAGACTCAAGTTGGTGTATTATGTGAAAATAGAGGTTTTTGCTTATGTGCATTAATGTATGTATGACTATGAGTATTGTATGTTAACTTGGTAAACTTAGGCTTGCCTTCTGTAATGAGAAGAAATAATGGTGACATTGATAAGTTACAATTTTGAAGGATTCTTTCTGTAAGATTAATTGTTTATTAATCTTGTTAAGGACAAACTTGTTGTCACAATCTGAGTTAGTAGGTAAGATAAGTGAATTTTGACCTTCAGAAGGTAAAAGACTAAGGAAAGGATTAGAAGGTTAGTTTAGACCTAGAGCTATCCTCCTAAACAAGATAATTAAAATAGAAGCTTTGATGATAGAGTTACAACCCATCATTGATAAAACAAAGCATTTACAGTCTCATTCCTTATTGATATATGTGAATGAAAGGTAATAGCAGAGTCATTCTAGGAGAATTTGGGCATTGGAGAGGATATATAAGCCATCACAAACATCTATGTGGTAAAATCTTAGAGAAATATTTAATCTAGTTCAAGAAACAACTAATTTTTCCCTCTCAGGCTTGCTCAAATTAGTAAAACCTAGAATTAGGGTTTTGAAAGCAAAAAGTTGAATAACTCAAAAACGAACCAGTAAAAAATTCTAAAAATTGGAAGAAATCATTTTGAGGAGGTCGTGTAAATGATTTTTCAAGAATTAGGTGAATTGATTTTGTGTTGAAGGATATTTTTTGTACCAGTATTCTTTAACAATCAAAGAGGGTTAAAATATTAGTGCCATAACAAAGGAAGTTCTCTTTTCATAGACTGTGGAGCCCTGAAACCCTTAACACAGTTGAAGAATGGTAATGGGTGATGAGAAACTCTTATATTTGGTTTTGAAAAGGATTGCTTGAGAAGATATCCTTGAAAATGAATAAACATAGACCTATTTGGGACCGAGACATGGACGCTGATTGACCAATCTGCTGTTAGAGTAGGTATTTACCTTAGCTCATGTTCACCTAGGTAATTTATTTACCTTTATTGTATTTATCCTCACCCACTTATGTGTGTGGATATTTATTTTTATTTATTTAGATATTAGGAGATATTATCTAGTTGTTAGGTATAGTTCTTTCCTTGATCTATGGTATTGACTAGTTCTTTCCTAGATCTATAGTGTTGACTAGATCCTTGATGTCTAGTTCTCTCATAAATCTATGGACTTGACTAGTTCTTTCCATGATTTATGGCTTGATCTACGACCTTGACTGGTTCTTAGATTGTTATTCCTTGCCTATATAAGCAAGGCCCATTCTCATTGTATTTAATTGAGTTCCATAATAATACATGATATTACTGCTCATTTGTTTGCAAAGGTTTTATGTAAAGTTATTCTGGTGAATTGCTTTCATCTTATTGATCGTGATGTTTGATTAGCATATGTGTTCTTGGCTTGTTACGATCTGGTTATCGTTCCTTTTATGGTTATCATTCCTTTTATCTACCTTGTTGAAGTAAGATATCTGACATAGGATCTTTGATTGGTAGAAAATATTCCTTTAGAATATTTGTAAAGTAGCACAACAATAAAATTAGTGTCTTGAATAGTGGAAAGGCTCATTGAACTAGATAATTTTTACTTGAGACCTCTTGAAACATTGGTGAATTGGATTCTTGGAGTTATAAGATTGAGTGATTTAGTCCAAATCAAATCTCTCTGCATCAAATCCTAAACACTTCCTACAGTTAAGTAGAAAAGTGTTAACCTTTATCCGAACCTACAATAACAATGCGTTTTTAGATTATTTTAACAACTTGTAATGATTTGCAATGGTCTTTGGCCAAGGAAAACCTACGTGTAAAATTGTTAGTAGTTTTTTTCTTGATTTTAGTGATGAATTTTTCCAAGTTCACAATGGTCCGACACACAAACAATTAGTATTTTTCCTACAAGGAAAAACATATTGTAAAATAATGAAACAAACTTCACCATTTCGGGCTCTCAATATCATCTAAGATGGCGCAAGAGAAGAGCATACACAATTTGTTTGGTTAGATTAGATTAGATAAAGGTTAAAAATAAAACAAGTGTTAGATGTTTTATTTATGAAAACCAGTAGGAAAAAGGTTTAAAAACATTGCTTAGATAGTAATAAAAAGTGAGCTAACAATATAGAAAATTATAAAAACCAGAAAAAAGGAAAAACAAAAAATGCTAGCACATGTAATTAAGTTCACTAGCATGATTGTTAATGATAGCGCACTCAAGTAGGTGTGTTAGTGTGAGTGTTAATGATAACACACTCAAGTAGGTATGATAACATGAGTGTTAACACTATCACAATCAAGTAGGTGTAGTAGCATGAGTGTTAATAGCGCACTCAAGTAGGTGTGCTAGCGTGAGTGTTAACGATAACACACTCAAGTAGGTCTGCTTGCGTGACAAATACTTTTCTTGGATCAGAACTGGTTATGGTAGCGTGCTTACTTTTACGGTAGCACACTTTATGTGTAATAATAATGCAACAAATGAAATAAAATAATAATAATAATGCAATGCAAAATTTTCTTCAATTTCTCTTGCAACCTTGGATGAGATAACTGAAGTGTGGAATGAAGTACCACACTTATTGGATCTCTTTGGATGATTTGGTTGTGGATGTTCAAAACTTGGTTCCAAATAGAAGAAGGATGTTCTGTGAGCAATGGATGATCAAATGGGAAGACTCACGACATGCAAATTCAAATGAAAACTTAATAAGGTGCTGCTGTAAATATCTTAAGCTTCCAAGAGATGAATTGCAAAGGAAAGATCACACTATTTATAGCTGAAGAAGAGGCCATGGATTGTGGATCAAGATTTGAATGAGTTGCAGGTAAATGAATGTATTCTCCCAAATTAGAAAGTTGATTTGGTTTGTGCAGTTGGACAGTTTGAATAAGAATTAAAGGAGAAATGAATATTTAGTTGGCTTTTGATTTTATTCCAAAAGGTGGTTGTAGGTGAATATTTTGTTTCCTCCTTTGTAGGGTTCTATAACTTGAGTGAAGTGAGCTAGTTCAGCTTGAGTGAGTTGGATGGTGAAGTGGAGATGAGTGGATAATTAGATATTATTTGTTTAAAAAAATAATTAGCCAAGGGGTGTGAGTGTATGATTTATACATGATATAATTGATTTAATTAATTCTAAAGGGATGCGGGTGAATTTTAATGGAATATGAGGGGGTAGGTGTCTAGAATGCATTCTAGAACTGATTTGGCACATTGTGAATGTAATAGGGATGATTAAGAATAGGTATTTATTTTTAAGGTGTCTACACCATCTTCCTTGAAATAGTCAAAGAAAACAAAAGGGATTGGCACTTGAAATTATTCCCAGCCTTATGGTCATATAGGACTTCCATTCATACACCAATAGAGGCAACGTTGTTTTCCCTAGTGTTTGGTGCAGAAGCAATATTACCTTTAGAGGTATAACTCCCTAGTCTTCGTGTGTCGTTATAAGGCATATTAGAGGGTGAGGAGTTCATGGAGTGCATCAATTCACTCCATGTGAAATTTTCTACATATAGTTACTGCATCTCCACATTGTCGTTATTACATTTCCCCTATGTCATTTACATTATCATCTTTTTTAGATTGTACTATGTATCTACTTATTTTTAAACTGATTTAAAACTATCATACATTGGCAGATGTTTCAATCATGATGTCTCTATAATTTCTTCACATTATTTAAAACTATACAATCTGCATCATCAACTTCAATCATGAAACATGGTTTAACATTGATCCTATAAGGTCTTGCATGCTTCGTCCTTCTTACAATTTCTCCCAAGTTATATGTTTTCACCTATGGTCTTGTCTATAAGCTTACTGATGAGAAATCATCCTAACAAAAATTAGTTGTATCCATAACAAAAAATCTCTAGATTCTTCACCCGGATCCTATGTTCGTCTATCTTAGTCTTTGTTGATGATCCCTCACATCTTACTAGTTGTATGTGGTTGAGATCGAGGAACAAATGTTCCCTCCTGACAAGCACAATACAAGACTAAGGAAAAATAAACCAAAAAATATATTACAAATAACTACACATTTGTCCTTCCTAGTTTTTGGTGATGAACCCACACTTCTTACTAGTAGAGTGAGGTTGGGAAAAGATAAAGATGCCCTTACTTGCCTTTGTTTTTCCTTTGGTGATGAACCCATGCTTCTCACTAGTAGCATGGGGAGAAATATGGGTCATTTCAAAAAAAAAAGAGAAAAGAAAAAGAAGCCTTAAAACAATGTGGAATGAAAGTGCTTGAATAAATAAAATCCCAACTAGATGATTTAAATGCTTATCTTAGGAGAGATGATTATCCCCTAGCCATATTTTTCCAATAGTAAGCCACCCATGGGTCTAATTATAGTCAAGGCTTATAAAGTGTAAATCATCTTGAATTTCGTCAGATAAAATTTATTGGAAATGAGTCACAAGTTCCCAAATAGATCATTGTTAAAACTTATGTCTTCTTTCTCATCTATACATTATTCATTCATATATCTCATGTCCCTCTTATCTCTTGTCACTGAACCATCGCATCTTACTAGTTACGCAGGGTCAAGAGTGGAGTGAGACATCCCATCATCATATTCGTCCACAACATTATTTTTCCAATAAAAAGGATTGGTTAAACACTATTTGGAAAATAAGTTTTCCCAAGTATAACTTATAACCATGCGTGTTTCTATGTCTTGTTTTTTTCTCATTCTATTTACCATATTACATTATCATCCATAACATTCATTAAAAATTACAAAAAAATCAAACATTCTTATCTATCTAGAGTGCACAAATGGAATAAAGTGTAAATAAGAAAATGTACCAAAGGATGTCAAGCCACAAATAAGGTCATATATATATGTGTGTGTATATATCAATGTTATAGTAAAATGCCATCACATCGAAGGAAAGTGTGGTCAAAAAGCTTAACCATGATTCAAAAATCCAAAAAATGATTCTATACACAAAATTGAGACCAAGAAATAAAGGCAATCGACATTTCCATCTCTTCAAGACCCCTGTGAGGTGGTTGGTTGAGGGCTCCTGCTACAACTCATATGACAAGGTATGTTAGGCCCAACATGGGAAACTCTATGTTTCGAATGACGGGAGTGCCCATGAGAAATTCCATATGAGGTCAAAGTTTCAGTAGCCCCATTGTGGGTAGATTGTCCTCCCCTTAGCATCTCGTAGTAATCCTTGACCTGTTGCATCAACACTATAATATCGGTCCACATTTGAGAAATATCTCCTGCCATGTGCCAGGCTAGTGCAAAAGCATCCATGTGGTAACCAAATGTGATGGAAAATAAATATAGGTTGGTATGCTTGAGGAGTCCCCATCATCCCGCAGTCATGGCTATAAAAGACATGCCCACAACAACAAATTAGTAAAACAAAATAAAATAAATCTTGCCAACATCTAGGAAAATAATTCTAATATATGAAGTAGGGGAAAAAGAGAATCAAGATTACTCACTAGGATAGGATCTTCCTTAAAACAATAAGGATATACAGCCACCTCCTTGGCCTTGGTTGCCTCCTCCTCTATCTGAATAAACTCATCCTTTGCCTGAATAGACTCCACCTCTTCCTCTTCCTAAACTCTTGTTTCATCCTCCTCTTTTCCACCCTACCGGTCAAGGTTTGAATCCTCTTATGAATCAGAACATGTCTCTACCTCCTCCTCCTCGCTCCCTGTGAGTGCCTCGCCAATATGTAGGACCTAAGGTGGCCTAAACCCTCCTCATGCAACTTTTCCAAGTATAGATCTAGGTGTCTCGATCAGTACTCTAGGAGCTACCACCACCCATGTCAATTGGTGCATACAACTGTCTCTCACCTCCATGGTGCCCATGAATATAGTCCCAACTAAAGGAAGAGCATCAATATAGGGTAAGCCAAACTGCTAGGGGCCTATGTTGTTGGATGAATCTCTACACGCCCACCATGGTCAATCAACTATGTAGTGATTGTACATACAACTATGCAATCCTCTCCTCACCCCACTATCCTAACATACCCTTATATGGATGAGCTACCACATTTACTTTCATCAATGAACCTGCAACCTATGGTGTGGCTCTAAGAGATGCCATGTCCACCCACCTCGCTGTCATGATACTAACAGGGTCTGCAATCCCAATACCCCTTTCATATTGGATCACCCTCTCATAGATCCATGACATGACTAATGTAGGATAAATGAGTGGTGTAGACCCACATCTGACTACCCGATACAAATCATGTTAGGTATTCCCTAACATATCTATTGCCTGTGCAAACACTTTTTCATGTTACTATATGCATTGCACCACGTGGGTGCCCCAAAAAAATGAATTTGTCTCCTCCCTTATCCACAATCAAACGTGAAGCCAATATATTGATAATGGCCTTACACAGAGTAAGAACATGGGTTTCCTCCATTACTACTAACCTCACACCCTGCTTGACACTCATATCGAGTGACTTTGCATCTCCCAAATAAGTGGCCCAATAGTGAGCCTCATATGATGAGCAAGCACTTTTTAGTGCCAACCTCCTCCCTGTAATAGGTACTACCAACATCCTATAAACATCCTCTAGAGTGATCATCCAATCTCTATGAACACTAGGGAATTGTAATGTGTTCTGATCTGCGTCCTAGTATGTCAAGAAGTCATAAAGAAGTTGACTCACTAGGGCAATTGGTCTAGTCTATGTCAATTGTCATATCCATGCCCTCTCCAATAGGCCTATCTCGGCCGATGTCACTAAAAAAACACTCAAACAAGCCTCTCTTGCTCTTAGGATATGCTCCATTGCCTGTAAGCCCCTTGTATCCACAAAAAGTACAAAAGATGTGTATTATATCCATATTAGCAAGTAATAAACTTATAGTATACTCAATATACTAAGAAAAAATAAGTGAACTTTCATGTTACTAAATTATACCTTCAACGGTTGTGACAGTTGCGCAACCACCCCTCTTAGCAGGGTGACAAATGTGCAACCACCATGGTCGCTGCACAACTGTCTCTCTAGAGATTTGGACAGTCGAAGGCAAGTACAAATCAATAATATTAACACAAAAAATATTCACTTTGTATTTTTTGTATATCTTCTCATGAAGGATAACTTACAAATATATATGAAATACAACAACTATAATTAGGGATGTTGGTTTAGCAACTCTTCCCACAATACCCTCCAACAAATTATAATATATGTGGGTGGTTTAAACAACTAAACTCACTTAACAAATAATTATTATATGAGTTGTCATGTAAACAACTCATATTAACAATATAACATTTATCAATAATAATTACCCTTATTATTATTAATTACAAACAAATTTATGAGAGCACTAATATTCCTAACCTCCCCCCCCACTAGTGCGAACATGGGAGAAAATTAATCGCACTTCTTCTGTAGCTTGTTGCTTCTGTTGCTCATGATCTTGGCTCACTGATGGTTTTGAAAAGGCTAACCAACAACCTCGGTAGGAGCCCTTCCTCATACAATATGAACCCCTGTTCATCAAATACGGACCCTTGTCCACCAAAAAGGAACCCATATTCTAGGTATAAATCCATGTTCATCCTCTTCAAGTAACATGATGTTGTTTTTTCATCGTGCTTTCATCTTTCCATAATATCTTCACATTAGGGAGTTAACATAGGAAAAATTTCTCACCAAACTGAATAAGAAAACTGAATGGAAATGGAACATTGATGTCATGTTCACCCCATAATTTGAAATTTCCATTTATTGAAAACTAGAACATAGAAAATAGAGCAAAAAATTCACACCACACATATGTCACCATAGTAGATAGGCGGCCCCGTCATTGGCGACAAACGAGAGGTCATTGAATGACCTCCTTCCTCCGTTACCTCCGACCTCTAGTAGATTATGTTGCTTGCTCAAAAAATATTTTCATGTAGCTCAGGAGTTTCCACATTCGATTTATTGGTATAATATCCCTCCTGCAATGTGAAACGACTTATTTTTCGGAAATCGGGTAACACCGAAAATGCTTCCCTAAGACAATCTTTTTAAATTTTATTTTTACAAATTTAAACTCTTGACTTGACTCACAATGACACGAATTTTGCAAACACATTGAAAATGACTCAATTTAACAACGACCCACTATAAAATTTTAACAATACAATGACAAAATGAGAATAACTCTATATTTTGACAAGACAATTTTATGACTCTATCTCAAATATGATTTTGGCATAAGACTATAAAACTAAACCAAAAATAATGTCTAAGTGTCTATAAAAATAGCTATTACAGAATAACTGGCTCAATTTCTAAAATCATAAAATAGCCACTCATTGGGCACTAGATTATATGAAACTCTAAATATCAACTAAACTCATAAAAAAAACTTTTTTTTATGAGTGCGCTCATTGGGCACTATATTATATAGATTGTCGGCATCTCAGCACATACTTCGAAGGAAGTATATAGCAGATTACAATTACGAGTAAGCGTACAACTAAACTAGTGATCACCTTCAGCCTAAGCAGCTATAAGTAAGGAGCATCCACGCCGTTAAAGTCACCCATGGCACAATCATGGCCTTAACCATTTGACTCTAAGGGTCGATATCTCCAGGCCTTGCACTCAACAAGACTTTATCCCTGGTGGGCTATATCAAAGCCAAACAACTTCACCATTGAACCAAAACTTAAAACTTTTGAATTCTCATACAAACAAGAAATAAGAATGACATTGGGCATATCAAATACCACTATTCACAGTCTATATGGCAAAAATGCATATCAAATACCAACTCCCAACTCCCGCATGCGTCTTAACTTTTGATCACACATATGATGCAACTGAAATGGTCATTCATGGATTTCAAGGTAGCATATCTCACACAAATCACAATATAACACAAAAAGATCCATCACACAGAAATAACTATGCTCAATAGATAAATATGTGGTTCTCTAGTTTTGGAAGGTTGGATCTTTAAAACGCTGACGAAATGCATGGAAGAGAGAACACAACAGGTGGAAGTTGCTTTGGATCGTAGACTTGTAATATCTTAATGCTACCAAACCTCCACTTTCTTTGATCTACAAAATTAGACTCTTGATGATGGGAAATTAAGAGATCTTTGATTTATGATAGGAAGGAATGACTGCGCCTCTCTTAATTTTCCTTGGCAAGGAATGATTGCAACATGAAGGAATGAATGCTTGAAGGAAACGTCACAAACATGGAGCCATCTGATAATTGTACAAATATCAAGTGTTGACCAAACATGCATGATTTAGAAATAGAAGAAGGTTGGATGAAGTCGTTACAGATATCCTTAGACTTGAGCTTATCGTAGATCCATCTCAGTTGCATTTATCACTAAAATTGGTTGCCTCTTTCTACATGCAGAGGCATTGAGACCGAGGTGTGTAGGAATCAAACTAAACTGTCGACCACTTAGACTGTCATCTTTTGCACCTGAAACTGGGGGTAGTTAGATGTAAAAGTCATGGATAACAAGCTCACAAAGAAATCAACAATCCAAGTGGGGAACACATCCTTCCCGGGCGTTCAAAATCAAACCAAGAGGTATGACTAATGACCTCGTAGCTTCAAAGTTGAAGATATTGAATGCACAGATCCACGTTCCAATCACCAAACCAATATTGGTAGATAGTACAAAGTTCAATGTAAATCTAATCAAGGCTGAGATTAATCAGTGCTTATCCTAAGAGATGAGACATCCTACGGTACCGCAAAAACATCTACATAAACAAAATCATAGTTTCTTCATCGATAAGGCAATGATGAAGCAAGTATGCCCTCCAAACATTAATCATATTACAACGAACATTACTTGATTTTGCTCTCATACCAAATCTAGAGATTTGGATAGCCGAAGGAAAGTACAAATCAATAATATTAACACAAATAATAATCACTTTGTATTCTCCGTATGTTTTCTCATGAAGGACATGTTACAAATATATAGGAAATAAAACAATTGTAATTAAGGAGGTTTGTTTAGCAACTCTTCCCATAAGACTCTCCGACAATTTCTAATATGCGTGAGTGGTTTAAACAACCAAAATCACTTAACAAATAATTATTATATGAGTTTTCATGTAAACAACTCCTATTAACAATACAACATTTACCAATAATAATTACCCTTGTAATTATTAATTACAAACAAATATATGAGAGCACTAATATTCCTAACAACCTCCTTACTGAAAGAGGTGGTTGCACAACCTTCATTGTGGTTGTGTAACTGTCATGGTGGTTTCACAACCGTCACAACGGTTGCATAATCTTCATGGTGGTTATGTGACCGCCACTTTGTCTAAAGAAGTGGTTGCACAACCACCGCGGAGGTCGTGCCACTGTCCGCCAAGTTGTGCCCTCCAAAGGGAAAGCATCCAAAAAGTTCAAAAAACATCAAATAACTCTAACTAAAATAAAAAACCTAAAAAATATCCCCTAACGATCATTTTGACTGTAGAATCATCAAGAATTTCCCTCTTAGAGCTTGTTTCATTCAAAAAATGAAATCTAGGGCAAATTTTTTTTTTTTTAATAACTCTCCTGTTTCTACCCCTCAGCCGCTACCGTTGGATTCTCTACCATCATGTTTTAGTTCTTACTATTTTAATTGTATTCTCATGTGAAATGGTTACTAGAAATCCAGAGCTCCAAATTTAGAAAATATGTATGTCACAAATGATTTATATAAAATATAAAATTGAGATATATAGAATGTTTTGGTTTTCTATTGTCATTTTGAGTGAATTGGTGCAGTGTTGGCGTTGGTGGAGCAGCTAAACCAAATGTGATGGAAAATAAATCTAGGTTGGTCCACCTGATGAGTTCCCATCATCCTGTAATTGTGGCTATAAAAGACATGCCCACAATAACAAATTAGTAAAACAAAAGAAAAATAAAGCTTGCTAACATCTAGGAAAATAACCCTAATCTATGAAGTAGGGGAAAAAGAGAATCAAGATTACTCACTAGGATCTCCCTCGACCCAATCAGTATCTGCACCCACCTCCTCAACCTTGGCTGCCTCCTCCTCTGTTTGAATTAACTCCTCTTCCTGAATAGACTCCTCCTCTACCTCCTCCTATACCCTAGTTTCCTCCTCCTCCTCTATGCTACCCTATCAGTCAGGGTTTGAATCCTACTATGAATCAAAACATGTCTCTACCTCCTCCTCCTTGCTCCCCGCAAGTACCTTGCCAATGTGTAGGACCTAAGGCGGCCTAACCCCTCCTCATGCAGATTTTCCAAGTACGGATCCGAGTGTCCTGATTAGTACTCTAGGAACTACTTGATTCAATAAAATCCTAATTATTTTATTAAAATATAAATGTACAGAGCTACTGTAAATGAAGTACAATGAAATATGAATGTTAAATAATTTATTTTATTTTATTAATGAAAGGAAATAAGAGGGATAAAGGACTTACCTCAATTTTACATACCTCGTAGTGACCTTAGACTGAGCAGTGTGATGAAATAGAATAATAGATCGTCGCAACAAACCACAAAAATGTAATAGAGGTGGAAACAACTAGACTGGGATGTCTGGAGAGGGATGGAGGCACCTAGGGTGCCTTGGTCCTGATTCTGGGTACCTGGGTTTGCAGAAATGGTCAGAATCTAGTTCTGATATGGTTGTTAGGGCTTCACACTTATTCACCTTTTGTCAAGTGTATGTCGTACTTGGATTGCCAAGGTACCTGTAAACCTGCCATGAAGAAAGCACCTGTAAAACCCTCAAATAGACATCAAATCCTAAAAAATAAAGATGCAAAATGAGGGGTCGGACTGTCCTCAGTCGCCACAATGGTGGACTTACAACTGAGCGTTGCACTACATCTCAGACCCAATGTAGTTTGTGTGATTTGTGTGTGCAATAGTGCTCCTAGGTCACCCTTGCACCAATGACGCCAAGATAGGGGAAAATAGCTAGATAAAAATGCAAATGTGTGGATGGAATATAATGAAATCCCCTTCCTATGTAGTGTGTATGCAAAATAATGGCCCAAATGCAGTCCCTTTCTCTATGTAGATAGTTATCCCTTGATAAGAATAGTTTTCCCATATAATGGTATGTATGTTGTGTTTATATAAGGATCTCTTGTTTGAATTTCAACACTAATGACCCTCTATGCCGACTAGTACCTCTGGAGATGAGAGGAAAATTTGAAAATACCGACCTCAAATGTCAAAAATAAGATCAAACATAAAGAGGAAATGGGCACCCAGGATGGACAGGAGCACCTGGCATTGGTGTTCAGTGCTGGGCACTAGTGTCTAGAAACAAGTGACGACAGATGAGTGAGAACTGACAGATAGGGATCCCTGAGACCTGACCAGAACTATGTGTATGAGTGATAAGTGTGTAATACAAACAATAATAAAGACCAACAAGACAAACATATGGAATATGGGATGGGTCATCAGTGAATACTTTTCTTACACAAGATCCATATATAAAACAACATACTTGGTGGTATAATAATAGTATTAAGTGTGTGATTTTGTGTCTACATTTTCCCCCACTTTATGTTGGTGAGTGAAAGCTCGGTAACATAAAGTAGATAGAGATGCATACCTGAGAAGTCCAAAGAAGTCCATGTCACTGAAGTATTAAAAGAGTGTAGTAGAAGTGTGTGTTGAGTAAGAACATATAGCATGATGAACCATGGATCAATGTGTTGATCCATGCAGTGTAATGAGAGACGTGGGACCGTTATGAGGAGTGTTAAATGAGATTGATGATTGTGATGTTGAATGATTGGAGATTTCAATTTTTTTCATTGATGGAGATGTGATGGGGAAGGGAGTGATCAGTTCCCAACCTGATTGCGTGTGTATGAAAGACTGAGGATTTCAGTGTCCTGCCACCAGAGGAAGAGTGTAGGGAGAGAGGTCTAGTTTTACTCTCCAACTTTAACTACATCCTCAAAAGATCTAGTCACTGCAGATGGACAAAGATCAATTTTTTGTTGATTTTGGATCCATTTTTTTGATCAAACGTGTTGACCCATATAGGAGAAGTATAGGAAAGGCAATGACATCTCATTGCCCCCACTCCAAGGGTGTCGCCACAATGTGTATGTGTTGGCTTCCATGTTAGGTCATCTGGAAGTAATCGTGAAATCGTGAAATGTAGAATAACTTCCCATGTTAGGTCATCTGGGAAAGTGGTGATATAACTCCCAAGTTAGGTCATCTGGGAGAATAAATACGTTGTGTTTGTGTTGATTGGTTGATGTAATTTTTATTATTTTAGAGATTGGAATGTATGTGATTGATTGATTGATTACTCATGGAGAGATTTTACACTTGTTTCCCCCAGGTTAGGTCATTAGGGGGAATCGCTAGAAAGTGATGTGAAATGTCATATGGTGTATGAGTAAATGTTTGATAATGATGGATTATGAATGTAGATTGATCACATAGTGGTGTAAGGGGAATTATAGGATGACCCCAATTGTATGCCCCCCTTTCGGTGAAAGGGGAAGTGATAAGGAGAATGAACGTTGAGCCAAAAGTAAATGTGTAATGATGTAATGGATAATATATGAGAAATATCACAAAAGTGTGTGTATATTGAGAAGAAAATGATGTCAAGGAGGAATATTGTGTGTGTAATGTGTATGATATGATAGTAGGAGGAATTCTGAAAATAATTCCGCGAACGGGATAAAAATCAGAGTAAGGATGCTAAACATATGAGGGAAATCATGTGGTGTGTATTAGTAGAGAAAATGAGTGTGAAGAGTGACTATAATAAAGTGAATAATGAAAAGTTACTATAAATAGTAATGTGATAAAGTGATTAGGAAACTCATTTGATTATTGTGTGAGTGTGATTGTGAGCTCTGGGTGTGTGAAGATGCCACAAGTTAGAGCACCATGACCAAGTCGATTTGAGATGGTAGTGACAATTGTGGCATCACGTACGATGACGAAGTTGGTAAGCGTGATTTTTTTCGAAAAAATGTGTTGACATTAGTCATTTTTGATGAATTTTTGTGAAATTTTGTTTTTGAATTTCTTGGCATTTTGGACTTGGACAAGAGCGGTGAAGGTGCTAATGACCTTTGGGATAGGAGTGCCCAAACATGGGCACTAGTGTCCTGCTCTGGGGTGCCCTAGTCCTGTGCCTGGGTGCCCATGTCCAGAAAGCACTGGGTTGAATCTAGAGTGTTGTAGATGTAAAAATTGATGTGTGTTGATGTTGTAGGTGGGTAGTTTTGGATATGTATGATGTTCTAACCTTGTGTTTTTTGTTTTTTTGTGGTGGGTAGAGGGATATCCATTCAAGAGAGTTTTGTGGTGGCCACCATTTGAGTACATTGCTTGGATTAGGGTTTTCAGATGATGAGTGGGATGTTTTGGACCATGTCAGCCTGTGACACATAGCAAGGATGGGGGATGTGCCCCATAATATGCCTATGCTTACAACTTTGTGTGAGAGGTGGTGTGAAGATACTTGCACCTTTTGGTTACCTACAAGGGAGATGATAGTCACACTAGAGGATGTGTATCACATACTGCAATTACCTATTGTTGGTGAGAGAGTATAGGTTATGGTAGTGTATGATATGTAGAGACAGATGAGGGCTGCTAGGTGGTATTTTTTGGGACTCGAGTTCCTACCGAGGCCCATATTAGCCTAGATGTTATTTTGAGATCAGGGGTTCCATGATTGTGGAAGTTTATTTCCATAGTGATAGCATCTTCGATTGTAGTGGAGGGTGGTGGTGTAGGCATCTTATATAAGATGCATGATATCTGTCGTCAGATAGAGGAGGAGAGTACTAGGTATGCTTGGGCATGATGTGTGTTGGCCCACCTGTATAGGATCTATACAGATTTACACATGAGGAGCATGGGGGTGGTATTGGAGCTATGACATTATTACATGTATGGGCCTATGAGCATATTGTAGTATTGAGGCCAGTTGGTGGATCTCAGGGAGATTGGGCGAGGTCAGATATATTTTCTGGGAGATGGGTAGGTGTACGTGGGAGGAAGATGGATACAGACACCTATAGAGTGATGATAGATCACATGGGGCCAAAGGCCGTGATATGGAGGCCATACTGAGACTACGGGGGATAGAGGCTAGAGGATGTAGTGGAGCTACGATGCATATGATGATGATGTGGTTAGAGGATCAATTTCTAGGGGTGGAGTTATTTCAGGTTGAGCGAGTTTCATGACAGTTTGGTATGGCCCAGGACGTGCCCCCAGAGGCATATGTATGGGTTAGAGCTATTAAGGCACTGAGGAGGGTTAGAGCTAGACCAGGGCCGACAGGAGAGCAGTTAGTACCTCTTGGGCCAGATGAGGCTGATGTAATGATAGAGTCGATAGATGTGGATGACGTAGGGTGCACTGAGGCATATCATGCATGGTGGGCATCACATTGGTGGGTATATTTGTTTCCAGTGTTTGCGGATACGGCAGGATTACTGCCAGGAGGAGTAGAGGGGCAAACACCTACCCCCAGTGGCATAGCGACGACGTTAACAAAGTGTGAGTATTTATATAGCTATGTTGTATGATTTTTTACTTGGTTGTGTAATGGTCATTGTCATCTAATGTGTTGTTCTTATGGTTGTAGGTGATGCATATTGGTCATTGATTGTGGACACATCTATCCACACATTGATGTGGAATGTGCCCACTGATATACTCGTGGGTGGAGGCATGCTAGAGTGTGTAGATGATATTGCAGGTGAGCATGCCCATTTTTTTGAGCCAATGGCTATTGCAGCAGTGACATGTACTATGTTACCAATCGAGAGAGATGATGCAGGCGAGGAGACATGATGAGCTAGAGAGGTTGTGGGTGGTGGTCCTCTAGCACATGATGTATTTGCATGCTTTGTCGAGTTACATAGTTGCTTCGTAGAGTAGTCGAAAAAGGTGACACTACTGCATAGGAAGGTAGAGAGATATAGAGGTCATGATCATTGGTGCAGAGTTAGTGGTGAAGCTTCTAGTTCTAGAGCTCTTGCAATTGCAGATAGTGATAGCGATGATGAGATATGATATGTATTGATGTATTGATGTAGGGGAGTTTCCCCCAGTGATGAGATGTTTTGTAACTATGATTGTGAATGATATATATATAGATATATTGGCATATTATTGTATTTAATGATCATTGTATTTGATGTTTATTGTTTTGATGATGTGACATGATGATGTATGATTCATTGATTTTTGTTGCTTATATATGATGCATGATGTGTCAAATATTGTTTGTATTTGTGTAATTGATTTTCAATGGGTAGTTGATTGAAATATTGATAAATGTGATTATAAAGAGATAAATTATGATGTAGCGTGTATGATGAAAGATAATGTATGTAATGTGATTGTGAAAACGTGTATTATATGTATGAATAAAGTTGTGATTAATGATAAAGTAAAAAAATGAATAATGTGTAAGAGTATGAGATGGTCGTAATAGTGTAGTGAAGCACATGTTAGTATGATGAAGATGGGGGGGAAGAATAGCGATGCCCCCCAGTGTATAGATGATAAGTTCATTTATATAAGACCCCTCAGCAGTCAAGAATGAACCATAAAGCAAGAGTGTGTCATCGGGAAATGATATGATTGGGTGCGCTAGATAGATTGATTGAGAAGGCATGTAGTGTAAGAGTGAAGAGAGGTTCTTATTGTAACAGATCCCTCAATAGTCATGTAAGAACCATAAGAACATGAGTGTGTCATTAGGGGGTAAGGTGATAGAAATCACCTACCAAAGACCAAGCCGATGTGAAGCAGTGGAAGCATGTGGAATGAAAGCAACATGAGTGTATGAGCCGAACTGAATGTTGAGTGGAGTAGTGGTGGGAAGTGGAGATGCTGAGGGCTGTGGAAGCCAATGTGTAGTGGTAGTATGATGCGGCGGATGGGACGGTGCAGCGGTGGATGGATGAGATGGATGACACACATGAGCAACAACTTATGGCAGTGGAGGAATAATAACATTAGCACTAGATGAAGGAGATAGATCAACCAGAGTGACAGTACACCTATGTGGGAGTGGAGATAAAGACCGCTCATGAGAGTGAGGGCCAAAGGAAATGACACCCTTATCTTCTAATTTTTACAAATGATCATGAAGGGTGTAATAATCATTTTCGTGATGGCTAATGATATGATGATAGTTTATCACACTGGCGCTGCAAATGATGAGGTGGATGATGTTGGTTAAAAGGTAAGAAAATCAAACACTTGTTAAGTAAATGTACACAATCCATCATGAGGTCGAGCGTGATGAGAAAAATGTAACGGTTCCCGTGAAATAGGAGGAGGAGGAGTCTGAGGTGTAGCCCTATGTGGAGGAGGAGATGAAGGATGCTTATGCAATGGAGAAGGTTGGACTTATTTGTGAGGAGGAGATGGAGATCATGTAGGATGCTCAATAGATGGGAGTGGAGAAGAACTAGATGATGTATCAGTAATAGTAATAGGAGGAGGATCTATAACATGTGTAGTAATGAGATCCTGTTCTAGATCAATGACCCTATAACATAAAAGTATGAATGATTCACATGTGTCATATTGTAATCATTGTTTTAAGGAAAGAATCAAACCACGACAGAAGATAAATTGCTTCTCTAAGTCAATAGGATGAAAAACTAGTTGGTGCATGCAAGCATTGAATCGTAAAATGTAATCAATGATAGGTTCTATTTTTCCCTGATGTAAGCTAGGTAGATGATCATATGTGACTCTAGGGCCATTGTTGACTATGAATCGATGAATAAAATTTTCTTCCATCTCACAATAGGTACTAATAGATCCAAAGGGTATATCAGTGTACCATTGGAGAACATCATCTATGAGACTATAGTGAAAGACTTTAAGTAATAATCAATCATTATAATATGAATCCATAGGCATACGATAATGCTTGAGGTGCAAGTATGGATTTCTAGTACCATCAAAACATGTAAATATAGGCATAACAAAATCCTTAGGAAATGTTGAATTGTGAATCTTTTTAGGAATAGGACTTCCATACAATGAATTATTATCAATGGAAGCATAATAGGCCTTGCTTTCTAATGTGAGAGATTGGCCTTGAGACTGTAAATGACCAACAACATGCATGAGGGACAAGATATCTTGTGAAGGAATAGTAGAGGATGGAAATAATGTGTTAAGTGGTTGTAATTTTCCATTATGAGTAATCATAGGAATATCAAGAGGAGACACATGATATTTTGATGCTAAGGGCACACTAGATGTTGGTGCCAAAGAAGTAATAGGTGGTGAAGGACATGGAACATCCATAGAAGTAGTAGGACTAGCATCAAAAACATCCCTAGGAGATGAAATGATAGATGGAGATGATGTGATAGGAAGAGATGGACTAATAGAAAAAGATGAAGTGATAGGAGGAGATGAACTAATAGAAGGAGATGAATCATGCATGTTATTAGATACAATCTCAGAAGAAGATGACAGTGGAGCGGGGGATTCACACTCAACAATATGCAAAGAAGTAGAATCATGACTATCAAGTGTTTCATCAAAATCAAACAAAGATTTAGATAGAAGGATATCATTAAGTGTATCATCGACATAGAATGAAGGAGTAGGAGAACTAGTATGCGATGCATTATGAGAAGCATTTTCAAGAATAAAAGAAGTATGAGATGTAGCTAAAGTATCATTTTGACTAGTATGCGAATCATCATGCACATGTTTATTATCATCAAGACCAATCATGAAACTAATAATATCATCATCTAAATTTTCATTAGAAATTTCAGGAGGAGTGTGGCTAACTGTATAACAAGGTGTACAATGAGTAAAACTCATCTTATAAAAAACAATGCCAATAGTAGAATTATCAAAGCTAGTAGGCACATTGCATTCATTAGCTAAGAGTTGTTGTTGAGTATCATCCGGAAGAGTAACATCATGATATAGGGAAACAAGCTCAGCTATGGTTGCCTCATCATAGATAGGATTGATACTCACATGAGGCATGACTAGACGAGAAGGAGAAGAGCTATCCTTAGCCATTAGGGTTTTAGTGGATCCTAGGGAAAATAGTTCTAAGCTACGGGTTCACCAAAATGATTCAATAAAATATGATTATTTTATTAAAATCTAAATGTACAAAGCTGCTATAAATGAAGTACAATGAAATATAAATGCTAAATAATTTATTTAATTTTATTAATGAAAGGAAATAAGAGGGATAAAGGACTTACCTCAATTTTTCTTACCTCGTAGTGACCTGGGACTGAGTAGTGTGATGAAATAGAATAACAGACCATCACAACGAACCACAAAAAATGTAGTAGAGGTTGAACTGGCTAGACTGGGGCACTTGGAGAGGGATGGGGTCACCTGGGGTGCCCTGGTCTTGATTATGGGCACCTGGGTCTATACAGAAATGGTCAGAATCTAGTTTTGATATGGTCGCTAGGGCTTCACACTTATTCACCTTTTGTCGTGTGTATGTCACACTTGGATCACTGAGGTACTTGTAAACCTGTAATGAAGAAAACACCTACAAAACCCTCAAATAAACATCAAATCCTAAAAATAAAGATGCAAAATGAGGGGTCAGACTGTCCTCAGCCGCCACAATGGTGGACTTACAACTGAGCATTGCACTACATCTCAGACCCAATGTAGTTATGTGTGCTTGTGTGTGCAATAGTGCTCCTAGGTCACCCTCATGCCAATGACACCAAGATAGGGGCAATAACTAGATAAAAATGCAAATGTGTGGATGGAATAGAATGAACTCCCCTTCTTATGCAGTGTGTATGTAGAATAATAGCCCAAATGCAGTCCCTTCTCTATGTAGATAGCTAGCCCTTGATAAGAATAGTCTGCCCATATAATGGTATGTATGTTGTGTTTATATAGGGATCTCTTGTTTGAATTTCAACACTAATGACCTGAAATGCCGACTAGTACCTCGGGAGATGGGAGGGAAAACCGAAAAAAATGACCTCAAATGTCAAAAATAAGATCAAACATAAAGAGGACAAGGGCACCCATGATGGACAGGAGCACCTGGTGCTAGTGTATAGTCATGGGCACTAGTGTCCAGAGACAAGTGACGAAAAATGAGTGAGAACTGACAAACATGGATCCCTAAGACCTTGACCAGAACATGTGTGTATGAGTGACAAGTGTGAAAGATAAAAAGAAATAAATACCAACAAGAAAAATGGTGGACTGTGAGATGGGTCATCAGTGAATACTTTTCTTATGTAAGATCCATATATAAAACAACATACTTGGCGGTATAATAATATTAGTAAGTGCGTTATTTTGTGTCTACACTACTACCACCCATGTCAGTTGGTGCATAGAACTGTCTCTCGCCTCCATGGTTCCCATGAATATAGTCCCAACTAAAGGAGGGGCATCAATGTAGGGTAGGCCAAATTACTATGGTTGCATGTTGTTGGATAAATTTCTACACGCCCACCATGGTCGATCAATTGTGTAGTGGTTGTACATGCAACTGGTGCAATCCTCTCCTCACCCCATTGTACTAACATACCCTTATATGGATGAGTTACCATATCCACTGTCATCAATGAAACTCCAACCTATGGTGTGGCTCTAAGAGATGCCATGTCCATCCACCTCGCTTCCATGATACTAACAGGGTCTACGATCCCAATACCCCTTTCATATGGGATCACCCTAGATCCATGACATGACTAATGTAGGATGAATGAGTGATAATTAACAATTATGGGATGACCAAGAAAAATAAGCAAACCGAGCCAGACACCCAAATCCTTGGTTTTCTATTTGTGTCCTTCATCCTAATTCTCGCATAACCCTCTCTAGAGAGAAGTATTTAGAGATGAATGGGTAGTTTCCATGAGTCTTCTAACTAGATCGAATAATATTCGGTGTAGCAGACATAGATTAGGAGTCATGCACAAAAATTATCCTTGATCACAATATCACTCTTACAGAGCTTAAACAAACCTTTGCCACTCTCGACAAAAAATTTTCTTACTTATAATTTAATCGACTGCGATTAGCGCGATCCATAATCATCCCTAATTTATTCCATAAATATCACCTACATCTATTCCACTCCCATCTCATCTTCCATATTTCAGCTATCTCGGTACGACCTTGGGAAGTCAAGTGCATTAGGGATATCGTGTCATTTTTCATGTGTAGAGTTACTAAATCCAATAATAGACTTGTTTGTTCATGGTTTTATGTCAATTCTCTTGTTGAAAAGGTTTTACCACCTTTCATGACATTTTCATCGAAAATGGAGAATGGGTCTAAAATATTGAACATGAGAATTCTGCAATAGTGTGCCAATAACTACCACAAATTGGGCCATATCGTCAAATCTTTTTTGTAAAGAAAGGAAAGACAATCCAAAGGTAGGGACAAAGAGTGATTTTCTACAAAGAGAAAGTGGAGACCTCCAAAGGTTAGACCCAAAGATCCCAAGGTCAATCCTAATTTAGAATTTAGCAGCCAAGGATAAAAATATGGATTAGGGAGAGACTATCCCAAAAACACAAGATCAATAGGAGAGTAATGGAATCGATCTACTAAAGAATTTACATTTGACACCTCAGAAGAGTTAGAGGAAGGTGAATGTCAAATAAAATTTAAGGAATTAGAGAGGGATAAGTAAGGTAAATTTGAAAGACCATGAACACTTTACCAAAACAAATAACAATTCCCTAAGTTAAGGAAAGCAATGCAAGAAATTGATAAGGAATTTAGAGAAGAGGTTAAAAGGAAAGAAAGTAGAAGAGAGAAAACTCTGAAAAAAGTAAATAAGGAGGAATAAGTAAGAGATGAAGATCAAAAAGAAATGAATAAGGGAGAGGAAGGGTTTGTTTATGATATTGAGGAAAGATAGATTGGAAATATGGACCATGAGAAGGATAGTTAGGGGGGAAAAGAAAAGATTGAACCCCTTGATGGAGATCGTTCAGAGACGTAAGATGATATTCAATCTTAGGATACAAAGAAAAGCGAAAAGCGAGAGGACTCTAAGGGTTCTTTCTTATTAGGAGGGATCCAAGTATAAGGATAATGGAAGAATGGTGATGGAGGGTACTGTAATAATGCCTCTTGAAGAGGATGTAGAGGACAATGATGAATGCAATTTGGTGTCATATTAAAAATCCAAATATATTAGCTAAGTGTTAGAGTAACAAGGAGTGCCAAACTGAAGGAGATTGATAGATACAAATACTCAACTAGATAAAAATACTAAGTATTTATTTGTTAGTTGGTTGTTTGTTGATGTTTCTCTAACTTTTTGTTCAAACTATAATCCACTGGGTTCATCAGCCATTATATTTGTGATTTTTTGTTGTGTTTTATTGTCTCCATCCTTCAAGCTATATACATGCTTATGGGGGCCTTTGAAAACCATTTATTTACCCTTATCAAAAATAATTTATTGAATTGAAATTTATATCATTAGTGCAACTAATTTACAAAAGAATCCTTTATTGCTAAGAAAAACACCATCAATGGGGAATGAGGAAAACATAAATCATACTGATTATGTCCATTTTAATTAGAATAAAAAACATCTATGATAAAAAGAAAAAAAGGTGTATACACACTAGAAATGAAACTGTAAAGATAAAAGAAGGGATATGGAACTACTAGAAGAAGGGAAAATGTAGACATGGGATGTAACTCAACCATGTTTTCAAAACCATGATTCTACTTCTACATGTGAAATCTCACTATTTGGAAACTTTTTCTTTGGCTATTCGACAACTGAGACTATTGTTGATGTCCATTTAAGTGTCAATGTTGCATGTAAAGAAGAATTTGCACAATTTTTTGCCTTCTTGTCCAAAATGTCAAGAATAAACAAAAAAATGAATGGAAATAAAAAACTACACCCCTATTATCATATTCAACAACAAAGTTTCTAGTTGTTTCAGGATCCCTTCTATCAAAATGGCGGGGGGGACGTTGCAGGGTTGAGCCTATAAAAATTGATGAGTGAAAGAACAATGATGCTCTCTAGAGTATTCTAAGCAAGGGAGGTCTTACAAATTTTATGGAAAGAGTCAATGGTTATGATCTCCATTTGTCCCAGGAGTTTGTTAAAAATTGGAAGGAAAGGAAAGTGTCATATAAAGGAAAAGAGTTTGATATTAATGAAGATTTCATAGCTTGGGTTACCGGCCTTTATAGAAAAAGATTGAAGTTCTACACAAACAACATTGATTATGGGGTAGAAGAAATCAAATGGATAGTGGTGAATCCATTATGCACAAGCCAAGGGGCTCATTCAGGATTCTTTACCTCCCCCCTACAACACTGTCAATTTAGTGGTGATGAAATTTATCACACTAGAGGGTCATTTCTTAGTAATGCCCAACTACCACATGGTGTTTCTCAATCACTTTCATAGTAAATTCTCTGTGAGTGTCCATTTTTTCATTCTTCATTCACTTGATTATTATGTGAATCTTGTTAAATGGGGTAAGAGAGTATTCCCCTTGCACCATGTTGTTATTCTGATGTTATACAAGTTTTTTTTATTATTCTATCCTCCATCCCCAACCTGCTTCCCTTTTCCCCTTATCAATCCCCCTGTTCTCCCTTCCACTTCCACTCCCCCCTCCTTCGACTTCCCCTCATCTACTCTCCCATCCTCTTCTTCTCTCCTTGACCCCTCCCACCCCTCCCCTGTTTTGCTGTCCATCTTTGTTCTGCCACCCAATCCTCCTGATTTTGACCCCTATTTTGGCAAGGGATCCCAAGATATTTTTTTTGGAAGATCCCTTAGGATAAAATTACCTATATCTTCTCATAATGCTGAGGCCCCTCCTCATCTTGTCATTGGTGAAGGTGATGCCATTCTTGGAATCCTCTCTATTGGCAAGGATGGCCCTTATTCTTCCACTGCTGTTGTCTAGAAGACTATAACCAATCCAGATATCCAGTTGGAAAAAATCAAAGAACTCAAGGGTAAAATTTAAGCCTGTAAGGTCGAGAGTGAGGGTGGCAAAGCTAACAAGAAGATATCGATGGATATCTCTAATCAGATCACCAAACTTGAAAAGGACATTGAAAATTTGAGGTCCAAACACTGTGATATTTTGAGTATGCACAAGAGCACAATTGACTTCCTTTTCCTCATTATTTCTTAGCTTAAAGATGATAAAGGAAAAAATAAAACCAAAAAATATTCCAATATCAGAGACATAAAAAAGAGGCTAGATAATATAATGAAGAGCTTCTAGAAGCTCTTGAAATAATCTTGTTTCTCTTCTTGCTACTGGTTTTTGTGTGAGATTGATGTTGCATCTTTGTTGTGAAGTTGCTGGTATTTTTCTAACTTGTGCTAACTTCCTGTTATTTTTGGGTTGCTTGCTGACTGGAAGTCTCTTCTAGTCTTGTTTTGGCTACTCTTGCTTTGTATTGAATATCTGGGCTTTGGTACCTTTTGTAACTAGGTAGGGTCCCAGCCAAAAAACCTTTATCTTTAATAAAAAAATGATCCCATACATATATAAAAACTCTTATTAGATGCCTCCAACTAAAGAAGTATGGTTCCTTGTGTTGACAGTTGGAGAAACTGAGTGAGGAGTATAAAAATTATAAATTGAATTTTAATAAACTTTTTAAAAAAAAGATCTTATTCCAGGATTTTTGGAAGATTAAATAAAGAAAATTTAAAAACTTTAGCATCACAAAATATAAGGTGAGAATAAGTTTTTATATTGGATAAATTTGATAAACCTATCCATGAAAGTGGTCAATTTTGCTAACACTACAATAGGAAAACAATCATATACTGTTGAAATGTAACTATAATGTGTAGACACTTACATTTGATAATTAATCACTCGATAATGTCAATATGAAATTAATCTATACATCATGAGTTCTACACATATTCTATGTCTACTTGTTATATCCCTAGTTGTATTGCAATGTTTACTCTCTCTATTACACTTCTCAGTTACTCATAGAACAACTTACATTAGTGCAAAGCACTCTATCAATCATAATTATCATACTAATAGCTTTCTATCCTCCCACATCGTTCCTGGACCAAACCACCATTTATGGTTTGGTCTGAAATTGGTGATTTTTCCCTAACCTCTCCAATGGTCATTTAATCAATTTGATATCTTTTATGGGACATTATTTTCCTCACAGGCCAACCTTAATGTGAAAGCAAGCCTACATGACCCTATATACGTCATTCAAATACACTCGTTTAATTACTTAGCACTTTCAATAACTTCATTCAAAAGACACTCAAAGCTCTCCTAAATTTCCTTAAAGTAACAACACACATTAGAAAAATCCCCTACACAAGTACGAAGCACTTTGTTTACAACCTAAAAATATAAATGGTGTATATACATGTGTAAGAATGTTAAGAGTATAATATTATAAATAAATTGATCCACATTAATCACACCATCTAGAATATAGCTCTTAATATAGCTCTTAATATAGCTCTTAATACAATGATGTAATGATAGCATAAAAAACAAAAAGGGATGAATTCCTAGTTGTGTAGAGAGGTACAAAAGTGATTTAGATGTGTAAACTAGTTGAAAGGATTGATCTATACATGGAGATGATTCATTCCTAAGATTGTTCCTAAAAACTACTCTTATATGAAACTATACAGATGTTGTTAGGGTATAGTATAGTTTGGTCCTACTTTTTATGGTTTCTAACCTAGAAATAAGTGAGATCTGTAATGTTTCTTACTTGATGCTAGTCTAGAAAGGGTCATTGGATTTTATTGCTAGGGTTCACACATATTTTGTACCAATTTTAATGACCTGTAACACATACAATACCCTAACTACCTACAATAAACTTCATAAAATGATTAAACAAAAGAGGAGAAAATTGTGTGTGCATGAGGTTGGACTGAATTTAGCGCTCAACCCTTGTTAAATCAATCTAGGCACTACACTATGTCCCCTTGGAAAAAAACAAGCCTTATGTAGTTCTCGTAATGTCTATGTAAATAATGTACATAATCTAAGCCAACCCCATATTGTGTCATTACGTCTCTTGACATAACGAGTAACGACCTACCTATAAATAGAGTAAAAATGTACCGAGTGTGGTAGTATTGTGGTGTGATGGACATCGAATATTAAAATTTATTCCCTTTGTCCCTTAAGACCTTTGACAATGTTTGGAGTGACTGGATCTTGCTAAATGTTTTCACCCCTTTTAGATTTGATTAAGATTTACACATAACCAAAAATGAATAAAATAGAAGCTACACAGGATTATTCTAATTAATTAACTTCCAACATTAACCATTCAATATTAGAATAACACATTAATACTTGTAAAAAAGTACATGATACAATATAAGCTCATAAATACATGGGGTTGAGTGTACTTAGTTGATTACAATGATTATGGGCAAGTATTAGTGACCTAAATGATGGAACATGGGGATCTGGACCTGAGAATGATTTGAAATTGGAACTGTGAGTTGAAGATACTCCTGGGTAGGACCATACATTAGGGGCATGAGTGTTTGTATGGTATTGACCTTGTTCAGAACCATGATCTGCTACTTTATGGGTTTGTTTCTTGTCTGAATATATTTGTCGTTCGTTGTCGATCACTGTTGGTCATACTTCGGGAACCTTATAATTCTCTTCTCAACCTTTCAAACCTTAACCATGGATAGAGAGTTATGCAAAATAAACATTATTTGGGTTGTGGGCATCCTCGCGAGCAATGTCATTGGCACTACTATGAAGATGCATTAAATTACACATCATTCTCCACCTAGCATGTGATATCTAGTTGTAGTGCAATCAAATTTGACATTCTTTCTTTGATAAACGTTGACTTGAGTTTATCTCTTGTAAATCTACTTGGGTGAGTGAATTTGGATGCTTGAAAAAGTGGAAAGCAGTCCCTTATACCTAGTAGGAAGCTTCATACTTGCAGATAATATTGCCCTAATGAATGTGCATAGGTATTTGTGAAGTGTAGGGAGCGTTGAGTGCCTTTTGTGCTAGCTTTTGCAATATGAGTCCATAGGAGAGCTAGGTTCTAAATGAGGTGAGTTTCACTTGCTTATATATGCTTCTGAATATGATTTAAGTTATAAAGGAAAATTGAGGAGGAGTAATGACCCAAAGAATAATATGCAACTGAAAATTTGGGATCAAAGTGAACAAGGGAAAAACCATACACTAGGGTTAGGACCATATGGCATAAACTGACCTTACTATACAATTTTGACCCTAGAGGAGAAATTTGAAGTTTGATGTTTGGAAGCTTACAAGTGGAGTTTCTAAATGGATTTCATGCATTCAATTCTCTTAAACTATCGAATGATGAGTGTGTATGACCAAACAAGCTAGAAAAGAGACCTAGAGATGTATTGTATGAGAATGGGTAAAGTGCACTTATTTGAGAAAGAGAGAAATGTCAAAACCAACAGTGTCAAATAGTAGAATTTCCAAATTTGAGTGTCTACATTTTCCCCCCCAAGTATGAAATCACATTACATGCTTACAGGAAAAGCTACCTAAGTGTGTAGACATACTTTTTTCTTCACTCAATGTTTGATTTGAAAGATCCCGTTGTGTTGGTGTTGGCATATTCCATGATGAAACCTACAACATATAACATAGTTAATGTCTATGATAAAAAAATGAACTTTATCTCAAATGAAAATATGTAATATAAATGAAATCTAAAACTGTAAGCAGTGAAATAAAGAGATATAAAATGTGGAAAGAATACACCTATTTATTTTATGAGGTGAAGAGTTTCTCATTATTTGCTTGTACTTAGAGATTTAGATTACTAAACTTTACCAAATAATTTGGGGTGATTGGTTCCAAATTGTGCTGAGGAGATGTTAGAGTATTGAGTGTATGGAACCCAACACAAGAATTCTAAAGAAATAGAAGAAGAATGAGACGTTGATGCACCCTATGAAGGAAGAAAACCATGCATCAAATTCATTCATAAACTTTGATATCTTTCCCTTTAAGTGTAAGATGAGAGGAAGGATTTCCTACGAAGAACTTAGCTATTTCAATAACTACCATGACCCCGCCAGGGAAAATTTTAAGGCCCCTTACCAAAATCCAACTTGGATTTTTTTGGTTTAATTATAAAAATGGATTTTGTGTTGATGGTGAGTATGAGAAAATGTATTAGTGATGTAGGTGAATAATTTATCTGGGAAAAGGTATTTTGAGGATGGTTGTAGGGGAGCGACCACAAAATATAAATACACACATCGAATGCATGAAAGTATAGTAAGTAGGTGTCTGAAAGTGTAGATGATTCATATGTACAAAATCACTAGATGACATACTCCTGCATATACAGACACACATATGTGTATACAATCAGGCGTCTACGCATTTAGATTCCCGTTTGCATATACAACTAGGTGGTTGTGCATGCAGACACCCATCTGCATATACTGCCAGGAAACTACATATACTACTAGGTGAAAATAAACACAAATAAATATACAATTGAAACTTCCTAAATATGAACAGGGGTAACATCCAGTCACCATATCAAATGATATAATAGTTTGCAGAGAAAATAAACATGAATTTGAACTATACATTACAGATTTGACATTACATTAATTTCAGACTATAATGAAGATAACACAACTAAGATAAAGTGTTTTCACAGATGAAGAAAGAATGCTAATCATTTTTCTTTAGACCCCACACTTCTTCGCTTGAATGTGTTACGATTTAATAAAGTAGCTTCCATTGCCTTCCCACTTAACAAATGAATGATTTTTTTAATCTTCCAGCTAAAAACCTGATAAAATTCATTAACTAGGATGGCATTTGGAATATGTAATTGGGCATCTAGAATATACAATCAGGCATCTAGATTTTATAGCCAAGCATCTGAATTTTATAACTGGGTATCTAGAATATGCATTCAGGCATATGGATTATAAGGCCACGTGTTTGAAATTGTGTACTCGGGCATTTGGACTATGTTATCATGCGTCTAGAGTGCGCAGTCATGTGTTTACAGTTAGGCATCTGGAATATATGGTCGAGCTCGTCTGTCAAGCATCTTTTATGCACGAGCCTTTAAATTTTGTAGATGCTTAGATCTCTAATTAGCATATATTGGCCAACGAACCTGATTGGTGTTTCGAGGTAGTAGCGATATACATGCATGAGTATGAAATTTATTTTAAACATTAGGAAAGTCAAACCACAACAATAACTTACTTCCTAAAATTTTAGGTGAAATGATGCTCCGTATGTGTTTTCATGCAAAATGTGTAGCATGAAAAATTTAGTTTTTTTGTCACGACAACCTAATCCTCACTTGCAAATCCCTCTCTCGGTTAATGTAAACATGTCCTCGGGCCAACTCAGTTATTGTGTTACCATCATAATGGCCAAGAGGAATGTGATAATGTTATTTTAAAGTGTGTTTCATATACAGGGAAGTGATTCATCGATTCACTTAGAACCATTGATGAGGAATTGCTCACAGAGGCTTAAAATGGCTTGATTTTAGGATTTTTCACATTGGTGGACACCCATCAAAAGATGACTATTGAGGCACAATCTAATTGGGAATTTTGAAGAGGATATATAATATGAATGGAAATTATGTAGGAATATTTAGGGAATATTTGGAGGCTTAGGGACAAATTGTGTAACAATGGGTTTTTCAGGTGTAAGAAGTAAGTGGTAAAAACTAGAACCTGAAATTCACCAGCTGATTCCAGGAGCTCTGTAAGGAGTTATGAGGTAATAAAATAGGAACTTTAATTCCTAAATAACTCTATACATGGTGAAATAATCCCATTTTTTCCAAGGCCCAATTTTTTCTCAAGGCAGATCAATATTGGTAGACACACCCTGCCATCCTGAAGAAAAAGGAGATATTTTTTGGAGTTTCAGGAATAATTGTAGCTTGAAACCTATCCCATTTTTCTTGAAATGGTCTCGAGACTCAAAATAATATAAAATTTCATGTGAAAATACCATCTAGAGTTCCAGGAATTACATCGTCAAATTCTCTCTTGTGTAATGTATGCTTCTCGTACTTAGTCATTTGTTAGAGTGACACATGTCACCTTTTGGCTTCATGATATAATTTTATGTATCTCTTGTCCCTTTCATAAGGGTATATAAAAAAAAATGTTCCACATCTCAGCCCTCCTCTCCGGTCCTCCATATGACCTAGCTCAACCCAACAAAGTGTTAATTAATCTAAGCTCATATCCCTCTCCTCGCACCACACAATGACACTTGTCATGATCATGTTGAGGAATTTTTTCCCCCCTCTTGTCCCCATTCCTAAGGTAAAATATGAGACACAAAAATGGACCCCAGTCTAGGCCCTCTTTAGGTTCTCCATACAACCTAACTTCCAAATCCCATGTGCCAAAGCATGATTTCTTCATCTCTCCCTCCTTGTACCTCAATGTGACACTTGTCATGATCAAATTGAGGTGAATTTAATTTTCCCCCTTGTCCCCATTCCAAATCAAATATATGGTAAATAAAAATTCACCCCATGTGTAAGCCATAAACACCATAGTTTTTAAACATAAGCAAATTTCTCATCCTTGGTAAAAAAAAATAGTTGTCTGGGTAACTTAAAGACAAAGTAACTTGATTTCAAGTGTTTTTATTTACACAGTTCGACCCTTCCATCCATTTTTGAATCCATTACACCTAAAAATACATGAAAAACACCATCCATGCTTCCTAACACATTCCATATCAGCCATAACTATGAAAATAGAGATTTTCCCATAGTTTGCTAACCACAAAACTAATTGCACCAAGATTTTCATTGATTTTTCTCCTCACAGGATACCTTTTGATCACTAAAGGTCCAATCATTAATTAATGGATTCCATCACATATCATTAGACATTAAACCCTCCATCCCAAAATTTTCCTTTTTGATTTGCAAGAGTTTTAGTGGACGGAACATGACAAAAAATTGAAGCACAAGATCACGGTGCAGAGCTGAATCCAACAATGGTGTTTTTGTTACAAAATTATGTCAAAACGAAAAATTACTAAAAATGTAATATTATTTATTCACTCACATGATAAAAATAGTAAACCTCTTAAAATTTCAAGCTCTATTTACTTAGCACATCAGAAAACAGTGCAAAATGACAAGCAAGGTAAAACATGCAATTTTCCCAAACTAACAGGTTCCAAAAACTCAACTTACTAAAAATAGAAACTTGTTAAAAATGATAAAGCATCATAAATGGATGTGAATTAAGTGTTCCAAGATATTTATAAGACCAAATTTGAGTAAAAAGACAAAATATACCAAAATAACAGCTCCTAGTCCCACCTGCCAAAATAGAAAGTTTCAGTTAAGTGCAGAAAGTTGCAGTTGGCCCCATTTTCACTCATTTTTATGATTTTTGTCATCCTCACATGGTTTTAAATTTGTATCACATCTCAAACAATGAAATTCACCCTCCAAGAGGATCCTAAAGCATCATTCTGATCATAATTGTGTCCAGGAGCAAGAAAAAACATATTAAGATGCAACAGGTGAAAGTAAGAGACACTATGCATTTAGAAAGGATTTTAAGAGTGCCAAGGCCCCCCATTAAAATCAAATATCATCAAAGGATGTTACCATAGTCGGAATCTAAGTGAGGAAATCATCAAAAGCATCTGAGCACGAAGGTATGCAAGCATCCCAGGTATGATCTCATTCAAGTACTCTGAAGTAACAAAAGATAAAGAGGTGATCTTCATGTGTGGCATTAGGAGTGCAAGAATAAGGAATCATACCAATTTCATATGATGTCATAGTGTTCTTAAATAATCAATATAACAACTGGTAGTGTGATCAATCCATCAAAGGAGGTCATTAAGACTCATCAGGAAATTCAGAAACACCGTGTCTCGAATCCACCATCTTCTCTCTGAAAAAAAATCAAGTGAGATAGTTAAAGCATATGAGTATTCAAGAAATCCTATGTGAATAATCAATATCTCATCATAGCCTTCATCTCTTTAGTGACATCCAAGTATGGCTTCCCCAATCACAAAGATTTCCCACAATGAACAAGAAGTGACCCTACATCAAAAACATGAAGGTTCTCCAACAACCAACATCATGTTAACTTCTAAAAAGCCATTCCTATGGATTCAAGGATTTCTCGAAAGCGAACCAAGAAAAATAAAACAAGTTTCCATGCCCGACCTTGGAGCTATCACATGAACCTTGAAATCTAAGCAAAGGAAAAATGCCCATACAACTTCCCACTTCTTCAATGGTGCCTCAAGAAACCAATATGTAGAATTTGTTAGGCATAGGAATGTAAAGCCTATTGAGGAGATGAATCCATCATACTATGAGTTGATCTGTATCTCATTCGGTCAATCTTTGTATGAGGGTGAATCTCATTTGTTCAAGGAATATTCTACTCACATCCTTTCTTAGAATGAAGAGTATAAACGACCAATTGAACAATTATAGGTAAATGTAAAAACTCTCAGTGCTTAGATATAACCTTTTTTGGAGCCTAGTTTAACACATTCTCTTCCTGTGGAAAATATTCCTCCAATCAGTATCTTTGACCCTGAGGTGATCAAGAAAGAAAAAAGTTATATGATGCAAGAAAATGTTAACAAGAGGTAGATTGAGAGGATCATCAAGAAAGGTAAGACATTGTTCCCAGAAGTTATCTCTCTACTCAAGTATATACTTACCACTCTGTTAGAATTAAAGAAAGCAGAGGAGATTGTAAAAGAGAAGATCTGCTGGGATGAGGTGTTCCCATTTTTTTCCAAGATGAGGTCCTTAGACTCTCACACCCTTGTGAGTAAAAATGTGTTCACATCAGCTATTGAGAATTTGTCTCTAGTTTGGGTTCACATCATGGATGAAAGATACGGTATGATAGAAGATGTCATCTCTGAACTTGACTTTGGTGAACAAGAGGATTTTGATATTTTGAGTGAAGTATACAACTGTGTTTATGGACTTGGATTTCCTCCACTTAACAAGAATTCATCATTGGAAGAACTCATTGTTTCCTTCCAAGAGTTGCTAAAGAAAGAGATAAGTGACTCTCTCTCCTTCAATGAAGATACCTTAGAGTCTATTGCCAACAATAGATACTCCATTTTTGAAGTTGTAAAAATATCACAAAAGATGGCTCAGCTAATGCAAGAAGATCAATGATGTTCCCTGGGCATGGATCAATGCGTTGAGTTGTATATGCATTCCAAAAGTAGATAAGGTGTTACCTTCAGTGGCTCAGTTTAGTAAATAATTCAAAGGACAAGAACCCATTCTAGAAACTCTCCCCCAAGGATCATAAATCAAAAATTTCTTCATCATATGGAGATTCTTGATCAGATCAATAAAATCCATTCTTCTTCTTCTTCTCCCACTTTCTTCTCTCCCCCTTTCTAATTATTTAACTCCAAAGACATGGGTTGCTTGCCTATTATTTGGATTTTCCACAAGCTATGTAGGCATTTGAGGTTGGACTACTGGTTCTATTTGTTGAGGTTGAACAACAAGGGTGACATTAATGCTTGTTATTAATGTTGTTGTTAGGGTGAAAACCTTCTCTGTTGTGGATAGATAGTTGAGTGATTGGTATATTGTGTCCATTATGGATTGTTTCATGGATGATAATGGGGCTGTGACATCCATGGTTGAGGTGTCCAATATTGGGATTGATTAGGAATCCATGACTAGGAATTCCATTCTGACATAGCCCAAGGCATTGATACTCTAGTAGGTGGATACATATTTGCATCCTATGGCATTATCCATGGATTAAGACTATTCCTTGGCATGAATTGGGATTGCATTTGTGAAGGTTGATTGCCCTGTTTTTTATACAAATTTAAGGTCTTCAGATGGATTTTATTTGAGCTGATATTTTAGGAATAACGACAATCCTTAGTGGCATAATCTTTGTCACATATCCCACATATTTTTGTTTTGTTAAGGGGACAATCTCTAAGAGCATGTTTTTGTCTACATCTTGGACAATACATTGCTACCAGTATTGGCTATTACATGTGCATGCATACCATCTAGGGTAGTGTTCAAGTGTACTAGACTGTCTATTTTGAAATTAGAGAGTTCTTTTATCCATTATTTTACATCAAGATTAGTATTTTTGGCTCTCCTCTTCCTAGGGTCTCCCCTAGTTATGGAGTAATTCCAGAAGAATTTTTCAATTTAATGGAAATTTAGATGATTAACATATCCTCCTCCCATTAGATTCAAAGATTCCCTCGACTCTTCATCCAGTCCTTTTAAGAAAAGGGTTTTAGTCAATTCTTTAGTCAAAGGATGTCCACATTTCCAATGAAGAAAGAGGAATATATCAAGGTAATCTTCCAAATTTTCATCTTCATTTTTCTTGACTTGGAATTTTTTTTCCTTCCTATCTCTCCCTCTACAGTAATCCTGATACTTGTCCAGGAAATGTTCTTCCATTTCTGGACAAGAGTGGATAGAGTTTGGTGGAAAACTCATAAACCATCTCATGACTGTGTATTTTGGAGTAGAAGGAAACAATTTTAACTTTTGATTATCAGTCCTATACTCATAGGTTTGGCATATTATTTTGAACTCAAACAAGAATTGATCTGGATATTCATATGTCATACCTTGAAATGTGGGTAACACATAGGGGGATATGTTTTTCTTGGGTGTATCATCTTCTTCGTCAATGAAAATAGGATTAGTAAATGTTCTTTGAGGCACAATGACTTCCTCATTACAAGGGTTGTTTTGAAATATTGGTTGTTCTTCTACTATTATTTCCCAATTAACCTTGTAAAGAGTGTTTTTCTTCTTAGTTGAAAATTTTGGTGTAGGTGGAAGGTTGCTAACCTAATATTGGTAACTCAGATTAACTAAATCCTCTGATCTATATTTTCTTAGATATAATAGCCCTACCTCAAGGGAATATTTTGAAGGTGGTGGTAGGGTGAGAGTTGTGTCCTCTTTAGTGGATGAATATTCTTCTTCCAAATGTTCAAGTTGATATAAGGATTTTTAAAATGAATGAAAGATTTATGGTTTAGGACCTTTTGGGATGAATCTACCCTTGAATCTCTGGGTTTACTCATATATTGCTCTTACTAGGTAGGTTCTCATGAGAAATTTTCAATTGAATGATTCTTATTAACATTATTGTCCCTAGACATGACATCAAAAATGATGAGATTCTTTGTTAACTCTTCATTTTATCAACCTAATTTTTGATGTCATTATGACCAGGGAAGTGTCCACGGTTGTATGCGATACGATTTCCTTGTGAAATCAACAATTTCCTGATAGAACTATTTATCTTAGGGGTGTTTGTTTACACCTAAATGCTGAAATTGAAATTTAAGATAAATTTAAGGAAAGTGCAAAAAATATTGAAAACAGAATTGAACTGATCACTTACAAAATTAAACTCACAATGCTTGGAATTCAAAATTCATGGTTCTTGAAATAGAAACACACTTACTGAATTAAAATCACAGGGTTATTCCAGTACAAGAACCAAAGGATCCATGGTTGAGCTTGACTTGCACTTTGATATGATCACTTGGATTAGGAAAGAATGCAAGATTCTGAAAGATAATTTTAGGGGTTATAAACTTGCAGTGGAAAGTGGAAGCAAAGATGAGCATTAGATGGATGAAATGGAAAAGAGAATTAAAGCCATTGAAGAAGAACAAGAAAAGATGAGAAACATGCAATGTGATGTTCTCTTGGTTCTTAAGGGAAATTTGGACATATTATCTAGTTTCATCTCCATTTTTGAGACTACTAAATGCAAGGAAAAGGCTAAGGATGGTACTACTATAAAAGATATCAAGGACAATCTAGGAATCCTAAAAAAAAACTTGATAAAGACAACCACAGAGTGGTTGGGTTATATCTAGGCCTCACTATTTTGCTCCTTGTTTTGTAATTAACCTGCTTTTTGTAGTTTTGTTGTAGCTATGTTGGATTTTTGCGTTGGTTCTATTGGGGTTTGGTTGTTCAGTTGCTATGTTATGGCAACACCCCTATTTTTTGTTGATTAGCTCTTCCTTCATTGTGCTATGTGCTTTTTTGTTTTGCTGGCATTTCTTGAAAATCTGGGCATTGGCCTTGTGTAATCTAGGTAGGATCCTAGTAAAAAACCTTGTATCATAAATTAAAAAAAATTATAGAGTTAAAAGTCAAAGAAATAAAATTTAAATGATTTAAAATTAAATGGCACACAACTGGAAACAATCAGAATTATTTAAAGGAAAGGGAACTGTCAATTGAAGACTACCAAATATTAACCCAACATATCAGAATAAATAAATTATATAGGAAACACATAAACAGATGCACAAATTATTATAGTAACACAAGTACAAAAATACCAAAAACTCTAAGTCTTTTGATGAGTGGGACCTTGTTCTCCCTTTGATTAGAATTGCTACGTACTCTAATTCACCAAAGTAGAAACTTTATTTACTTTAATAATTATGGGTCATACAACTAATTGAGAAAATTACAAAGTATTGATTTTTAACATCCATTTTACAATCAATGAGTGTGGATTATATCATCCAACTCCCTCAATTGATGCCTACACAACAACTAGAGGAATCCTTAGAATTTACTTGATTTAGAGTATGGGTTATAATAGAGATAAATTAAATAATGGAGAGAATTTGGGGAACCGGGTGACTTTAAGATTTAGTTATAATAGAGTTAGATTACATGATTCGTGCTAAAATTGACATTTCCTAATTTTGGTGTATGTTATTCTTGGATGGATGTATGTTCTAGACTGGTAAAATTCTGCATTTCATAGTTTTTTGACCCCATCTGGAAAGATCGTGAAGTTTCCAAATATAATTAAAAGCTTTAGGTAAATACTCCGAAGCAATATGAGGGAACTCCAAAGTGAACTAGGGAGACTCGGAAGCTTAGAAATCTTGAACTCAAACTCAAAACTATGCATCCTGGACAAAATCACACTTTTCTCAATTTGTACACATAAAACTAAATGCTTTTCATGACTTTTGTTTAGAACATAACAGTGAAACAAATTCACACACTAATCTACTAAAATGCATACATGAGCTATTTTGGATTAGGAAAAAGTTATAGAATGCATTCATATTCTTAACAAACGGGGAAGATAAATAATGTCATATTTTAACAATTTAATGAGCTCATCACCGTTAAGAACATAGATCAAGGAAATAACTATACCCAACAACTAGATAATATCCTCCTAATATCTAAATAAGATTAAAGAAATATCCACACATAATTGGGCGAGGACAAATAAAAAAGAAAGTAATTAAAGTACCTAGGTGAACATGAGATAAGGTAAACAACCTACACTAACACTCCCTCAAGTGAAGCTAGGGGCCCAAAATAAAAGTGGCATATCCACAGTATGATTCCCGAAAACAAGCCCTGATCAAGTACTCATGTACAATATATTTATGAAGAAATCTCAAACCAAAAGTAGGAAATAATACTACTATAAGGAAAGAGAAATAAGAAGAAGAAAGATGGTCTTGTGAACACCGCCAAGAACAAATTCCAAAACCCCAAACATGCCACACAACTCAAGGTAGTAAGGTGATGCAAAAGGCTTTGCAAATATGTCAGCAACATGTTGTTGATTCGGAATCTATTCCAAGAAAAGAACTCCATCGTGAATGTGTTGACGAATGAAGTGTATGTGAATCTCAATATGCTTGATTTTTTTTTTGCTCAATAGAGTTATGAGAAATTTGAATTTCACTTTAGTTGTCACACCAAAGTACAGTTGGTGAATCCCGTGGGAATCCAAACTTTATCAATGACAGTTGAAGCTAAATAATATACTGACTCCTTATAATTGTTTCCATGTACTCTGCCTCTAAAGATGAAAGTGCAATAGCCTATTACTTTTTACACTCCCAAGAAATTAGAGAAGAACCAAGACAAAAAATGTAATCGGAAGTGGAATGCCTATCATCACTAGAAATTTCCCAATCTGAATTTGTATATCCAACCAATTAAGTAGAACCCAGACTGGTGTAGTGTAGTCCAAAGTGGGAACTGCCCTGCAAATAGCGCAAAATGATTTTAACAGCCTCTCAAGGACTACTATGAGGAGAATGTCCAAATCAAGATATAAGCCCTACTGTAAATGAAATATAAAGGTGAGTATGGGTCAAGTACATGAGACATCCAACCAACTACCTATACAAGGTGGGATCACAAATTGGAGTGGTACATGTGGAAGTAAGAGTAACCCCAAACTGGAAAGGATATGGACTTGGCTTGCAATCAACCATATCAAAATGTTGAAAAAGATCATGGGTGTACTTTTCCTGACTCAAATGAATCCAAGAATTTTACTAAAAAATATGCAAACTAAGAAAATAATGCAATAAAATGATCTGTCATGTCAAACTGCGTGAAAAGATCCCTCTGAATAGTATAAATGTGGGAAAAAGAGATACCGATAAGTAGAAGATAATCAACATACAACACAAGTATCAAAATATCCTCACCAACATACTAGAGATATAATGTAGGATCTGAGTGGCAACGAAGAAAACCATTAGATAGAAGAAAATAATACATCTTCTCATATAAATCCCAAGGGGCTTATTTCAAACAATAGAGAGACCTTCAAAGTCTACAAACAAGAGAAGAGTCATGAAAAAATCTAATAGGTTGCTCCAGGTTTATTTCCTCCTATAAATTTCCATGTAAAAAGGAACTCTTCAAATCCATCTAGTATACTGGCAACCCCTATGATGCACCAATAACAAGTACAAGTTGTATGGAATCCATCTTAGCAATAGGTGTAAAAGTCTCAGAGTAATCAATACCTTCAACTTGTGAAAAACCCTTTGCAACAAGACAAGCCTTATACTTTTCAATGGACCCATTGGCTTCATATTTGGTTCGATATACCCACTTACACCTAACCATATTTCTTCCTTTAGGAAGATATACAAAATCCCAAGTATTATTCTTCATCAAAGAAGAATATTCAGCTCTCAGTGCATCATCCCACTCATGTATCCCATAAGCCTGTGAAAAAAATTATGGATCCTCATAAACTGCTTGACATAAAATTGCAGACTTGTAAAATGTGCATGATGATGCCTAATGTGTGGAAGATCATGTATGAAAGGTGTTGCCTCAGAAAATTAGTATGAGCCCAATTAGGCACAATGAAAACATCAGTAGGAACAAGATCCTTGTCGGCATCTATAACCACCTCAGAAACCTCCTCAAATAAGGGATCCTCAATATGAGATAAATAAGTAGACGTGTAAGAATATGAAGAATCATGAGGATAGAAGAACTCATCAAAATGAATATGTTTTCTAAAAAGTACCTAAAATATTCCTAATGGGATATTACTTGAAATTCACAAAATATGTATAAAATAACAATGAAGTGAATTCTAATTTTTCTTATTTTTATGACAGTAATATGCATAAATAAAGAAAATTTTGTATTTTGGAAACTAATCACTTCCAGCACTACCCAGAAGCTTAAAAAAACTCAAAAAAAAATATAGAACAATAAACAAGAGAGAAATAATTTTTATCTCTTATATCTGATTTTATTTATTTATTTCAGGGCAGAAAATTAGAGAAAAATACAACTAACCATAATTTCCATAATAACAATGGAAAAATGATGGAAATGAATTATAGGGAATCTTCATGATGATAACAATATCTATCTCTGAAATCTCCGGAATTGAACCATAGAAACCCCTCCAAAACTGCTCCTCAAATATGGAACTGAGTAGATAAAACCCTAGAAAATAGCTGTCCCAAATCTGAACTGAAACCTTTGATGAAAAATGGTTGTCCTCTTACTCTGAATCTGAGTTTCTGATTACTCTCCAGATCTGATCCAAAAATCTGAATAAAGATCCAAAATAGAAAACTAGTGAGGATATTTCACTCCCGAAGAGTGCTTTGCTAACTAGGTGCAAGTATTTCACCAGTGAAGCTAGGGTTCCTACGGGATCTTACTACACAAGCAAAGAAAGTGCAAACAACAATTTCTACAATATCAAAATATGTGTGTATGAATGAATGCTTATTCTCCCCCAAGTGATTCCTTTTATAACTTTTCATTGCAACAAAAGGCCCAAAAAAACCCTAATCACCCCCTTGGGTCTTTTCTTTAATTAATTAAAATAACTTAAGTTGCTTTATTCCCCACATGCCAAAAAATGCACTTAAGTCACCCCAATGAAGAATTAGAACATAAAGTACCATATATTCACCCACTACTTAATTCATTGATTAAATATAACATAAAGTACCTTAGGGGAGCATCTCACAACCTTATTTCACTTAAGTCACCTCAAAGTAAGTGTCCAACGTTGAAACATAACCTGCAAGTGAAATGAAGGTACAAACCATACCCAATAACCATCAAATTCACTAACCCCTTTGGCATAACCAAGGCTAAGATAGATGAAAAAGCCTCCTAGGCCATCTGCTTGGAAATAGGGACATTACAATCCTCCCTTCCCAAAAAATGCTCGACCCCAAGCATTATCATATCATGTTGCAGAAGTTAAATCTCACAAAGTAAGTTTCTCCACTTCACCCTGCAGTCAACCAAAGATTGGTGTGATCCGAAGTAAATAAGACACCTCATGTAGTCATCATGATCTCATTGTCATGTAGAGAACAATGTTTCCCCTGAAGTAGTATGATGCCCACACCAACTCTCCACTGGTACCCACATTGAAACTATCAATTTGTCTAGTCCATGCCAATGTAAAGTTGTCATCATGTGATCACTCACAATCATTTCCTCTTCAGTCAACCCATGGGTATGAAAATCCACTATGAATCTTATAACATCCCTTGGATAAACTTGTGAAACAACCTGTATAATCACTAAGCGTGCCAACTCTCCCACATGCCCCACACTTGTGTGTGAGAAAGGCTCCTCATAATGTGTCTCAATGTGTCATATGGGGGAAAAGTGTCTAGCCTCTAGTAAATGGTCAACCCACAATATCAACTCTACATAGTCCACCTCTTATGGTCAATGTGAACCTACTGAATAACCAAGTAACTGAGTTAACTTCGTTCCTCTATTGACTACCACATAGGTGAAGTTCTCACCAGGCATAGAAGTAGTAAAATACACAGGAGTGTTATCCCATGTCGGCTCATAAAAAGATGAACATGTAAGATATGATTTGTCATAATGGCAAACCGTACATCCCTGTATAAAGTTGAGGATATCCTCCCTCAACCCATTCCATTTGAACCTATCCCATATGAACTTGTAAGTCTCATCATAGCTCAAGTATCTAGTCAGGTAAGAATAATGCACATGTCATAGTATCTCCATTCCCAACCATGAATTTGACACAAGGTACAATCTTCCGTGATAGAATATCATCTCATCCTCCAATCTATAGCTATCATCATGTTTGTGACCATCCAGAAGCTCACAAGTGTGTCAATTCTTGGAGTATTAAAACATAAAATGAGATCTCAAGTCTACCGAAACCTTTGATAACCAACATAATGATAGAGTTAGATGATCTGAACCTCTAACCCCAATCTCTGTAATTGTCTCATGTGCAACACTACTAGTCACACCCACATCCATGACTCCACTCACCCTATCATCTAGATTCAAAGTCTCCATCATACCTAAATCACTCCGAAACTCAAAATCATCCGACTCTCTCTCCACATAAGTCATCATGTTGTGCTCCGTGTCTGAAATAAACAATCCATCAAAATAGGAGTCATAAAATATCCCACTTGTATCACTCGATAAAGTGTACTGAGCAAGCCTGCTCCTAAGGGTACTCCTAACTCTCACGGGGAAAGTAAGCAAACTGATCCTCGTATCTTGTATAATGATCATGTCATAAATTCTTCCCCAAAGGTGGCATCCCTAAGGTTTACTTCTGCTACTTCGTATACTACTATAATTTTTTTCTCTACTTCTAAGATGGCTGGCTAGTGACTATTTTCCTTGCATGTCCAACCTAGTTCAATCCTTTCACATCATAATTAACAAACTGATTTTTGATATCTACAATTGTAATACCATTTTTCCAATCAGTTGTTATGTGAAAAGGCATCCCACAATGTGGTACGTTAAAGTCCGCTTCAGATTTCACCCATTCCCTCTTACCTTGAATTCTGATTTTTTATTTTTACCACTGAATTTCAGTTTGTCAACATGGTGAATGAAAACAATTTTCCCAAAAGATGGCAGCTAATGTATCCAATGAATGGTCCCCACTTCAAGTAACCCAATTGTACAAAAAGATTCAAGTACCTCGAACTTCTTAAAGAAAATAAAGAAATAAGTTACCTTCTTTGTGCAAGGCATGTCTTTCCATGGACATAGGTCACTAATTTCTTCTATGTTGGAAATATATATGGCTGCCCCTTATCACACTTTATTCTCTCTCCCCATATTTTCATTTCATCGTAAATGCAAGAGAAATGGAATTCAACATTAGAATTCATGCATCCATAAAATGTATCATAAGGAACTCCATACCTTTTGTTGTACCCATTGATTCTCGTCGTGAGAGAAGACACCACATCTGAAATAACATAATTGGGGTTATTCATCATACCTTTATAACTTAGAATTTCTGATATAGGATCGACATCTTCATTCTCCTTTGATTTTTCAACCCATGCATCATCTTCTTCCTTAACATGATGGAACCATTGCATCCCTAAAATAGTCGTACCTCTAGCAAACTCAACCACAATAAATATACCACATACCTCATGTCCTTTCAATATCATGGGATGCTGAATTATTTTCTTTGCAAACATATGCTCATTAGTTGAATCAAGAGCAATGTGAAAGGAGTATGTGTTTATCCCATCTAACATACATTGAGACTTGATTATTAAATAGTATTCCTCAATCATCCAAACATATACACGCTGTCCCAAATGATAGAAACATGAAAATAACATAGGAGAACTCAACAAACTACAAAAATGGTAACCATTATTATACCTTATGATGTTAAAGTCATGAATGCCCCTTGAATTCAACTCCTCTTTTTTAACAGCAGATAACACCTTGATTCTTTGAGCACTTTGAGAACCAAATGCCCCCACTAACCCTTCCAAAAGTTCCACCATGTAGCTGGTATAAAAATTAGTCATGGGATCTATTAATAAATAATTTTATCCTCTCTTTCTGATTGTTATTATGAACAATCTAGCAAGCTGAAAATGAATATAAAATATTCTCTTATCCTCTTTAGCAATCAGAATATCAGTGCCAGTACCTTGAGAGGTACTCTCCTTTCTTGCACTGGATTCCCCAAAAAAGACACCATGCTTACCAACACGTGTAATCCCACAATAGAATTATGAATACCTTCTTTTACTTATGAGACAAGTCATAAAATTTTCAAAATCAGAAATGATAACCTTGGACAAATGCAACATATTACTTAGATCCCATACCTTATAGTGCTCATGAATCCTTGTATCATGCAAGATCTTCCATATTTTCTTCTCTTATATCTCCTCATAAAGAAGATCATCACTCTTCTTCTTCATAATGACTTGACTTTGATGTACCAAATCCTTAGCATTCTTATCCACAACAAGCTGAATACCATCATGATTAAACAATTGTAATGATATAAGGTGAAGTTGATGAAATCAATAAATGCTACTACTAACCTCCTTATAAAGAATATCATCAAAAGGTTCACCTTTTATTGCTGATTTAGAAGCCTCCAAAACAACACCATCCCTATTGTGACTCGTGATTTCATTCACAACACAAACATCAATTTTATTCACAATTTCATGCCCATAAATACCATTACTTGGTAAATCCATCAAATGTGACAATAACTCATTGATGTGTACCTTTGGAACAAAAACATTTTCTCCAATTTTTCACCCAACAAGAAATGTTTGTTCCTCTTTTCCTTCCCCAATAACACAAATATTTTACTCATTAAAAGTCATACCTTTTTCTCTAGAAGCTTCTTCTTCTTCGCTTGGTTGTAGATCTGATTTTTCCTCCTTTGTGAGTGTGGACTCCATGGCTTCATTTCCTTGCTTATCCTTTCCATCCTGCACATCAAATATTTCTAGAAACTTTTGTGTGAAATCGCCAATGGATTCAACCCCTTGAGTCTTCAACAATTGATGCCACCACTTATGGGATGCTATATCCATGTATCTAGGGATGATCCTGAGGGCATCATCCTGACACATAGGATTCCATAGTAAACATCCCTTAAATTCCTTCAACCAAAATCTAACAGATATTTTGTTAGTACTATCGAAAAAAGGAACCTGGGTCCACTTCATTTTTTTGGTTGCATTCATATCTAATTTCTCTTTTCGCTACCAATAGGATGGAGGAAAGTCATCTCTGATACCATTGAAATATCCCTAGTGGGATATTACTTGAAATTCACAAATTATGTATAAAATAACATCGAATTGAATTATGATTTTTCTAGTTTTTTTTACAACAATATGTAGAAATAAAGAAATTTTTGTATTTTTTCAAACTAAGCACTTCTAGCACTACCTAGAAGCTTCAAACAACTCAGAAAAATATATAGAACAATAAACAAGAGAGAAATAATTTTTTGATCTCTTAGATATGATTTTATTTATTTATTTTAGGGAAGAAAATGAGAGAAAAATACAGCTGATCGTAATTTCCATAATAACATTGGAAAAATGATGGAAATGAATTCTAGGGCATCTTCATGATGATAACCATCTCCAGTTTTGAAATATTTGGAATTTAACCACATAAACCTCTCCAAAAATGCTCCTCAAATCTAGAACTGAGTAGATAAAACCCTAGAAAATAGTTGTCCCAAATTTGAACAGAAACCTTTGATGAAAAATGGTTGTCCTCTTACTCTGAATATGAGTTTTTGATTATTCTCTAGATATGATCCAAAAATCTAAATAAATCTCCAAAATAACAAACTAGGGAGGATCTTTCACCACCAAAGAGTGCTCTGCTAGCTAGGTGTGGATCTTTCACCACCGAAACTAGGGTTCCTACAAGATCTTACTCCACAAGAAAATAAAGTGCAAACAACAGTTGCTCTAATATCAAAATATGTGTGTGTATGAATGAATGCCTATTCTCCCCCAAGTGCTTCCTTTTATAACTTCTCATTATAACAAAAGGCTCAAATGAACCCTAATCACCCCCTTGGGTCTTTTATTTAATTAATTAAAATAACTTAAGTCACTTTATTCCCCACATGCCAAAAAGTGCACTTAAGTCACCCCAATGAATAATTAGAACATAAAGAACCATATATTCACCCATTACTTAAGTCATCGACTAAATATAACATAAAGTACCTTAGGGGAGCATCTCACAATCTTATTTCACTTAAGTCACCTCAAATTACGTGTCTAACGTCGAAACATAACCTATAAGTGAAATGAAGGTGAAAACCATACCCAATAACCATCAACGTCACTAACCCCTTGGGTATAACCAAGGCTAAGACGAATGAAAAAGCTGTTATCCAAAATTCACCCCCCCAAGGGTAATTTTGATAACATGCAAAACAAGCTTGAAGCCGAAGAAATTGCAAAAAATCGGCTAAGTCCTAGTCCTCGCAGCAGCTGGGACAGTTGGGACATCAGGGCGCGAATCAGCTGAAAAGCCTCCAGGTGGTCCACGTAGCAATTGGGATGTCGGGACGCGCGGGACGCAAAAGGGAAAACAGGCCGAAAGTGGGAAAAATCGCCAAGTTTTGTTTGGGACATCCAGGCCAAAGGTACGCGGAGGACGCGGATCGGCCGGTTTGGCGCAAGTCAATCCATTTCGGGCAGGCCGGAGAAGTTTGTCCCAGACAGTCTAGGACATCTGGGCCAAAAGTACGCGCGGGACGCAGAGAGCCGAAAGAGCCGAGAGCGAATGGGATCCTGCCACGTGTCTTCAGGTCAAAGAGGAACAAGGAAGCCCGAATCGGGCGGTTCAGAGATTTTTGTCCCAGGCAGTTTGGGACATCCGGGACAAAAGTACACGCGGGATGTGAAGAGCTGAAAGGGACGCCAACGAATCAAAACGTGCCACGTGTCAAAAGGTTGAGGTTGCCAAGTGCGCCCCTCAGACCTGAACCAATGAAATAGTGCCACGTGTCCAAGTTTAAGGGCCCACAAGGAAATTTCAAAGGAAACCCCGTGGAAAGGTGGAGGAGAGAGAATTGCTCAGTGAATCAAAGCCTAACACGTGTCATCCAAGTGGCAGAGCGCGGGGAAAGTTCAAATATTTTCCTGCCGACCCGTTTTTGCCTGTTTTTGCCCTAAATCTTCATATTGCCATATCTTTCGATCCAGAACTCGGATGTTCACGTTCTTTATATCAATGGAAAGCTGGTGAAATTCTCTACATGATTCCAGGATCAATCTGGTATTTTGGTTCAGTTTGGAGAGAGAAAATCAGGAAACGTCTCTGACGCGTGGTAATAGCCAGAACTGGCGTTTCAACAACCAACTTTAATACAACAGACAGTTTGCCGTTTCTGCTAGACAGTCCACCGTTTTGCCAGGATTCGCCGCTTCTGCCACAATGAAATGAGTTAAATGCAACCTAGAAGTGGTTGGGGTGGATCTGGATTTCCTCTCTGTTCCCTCTCTCATTCTTCCTATATATTGTAAAGAGGGGCTTCTTTTAAAAAGGTCGAACATTCCTGTTTTGCTCCTCCCTTCTTCTCTTTATCAGGTGAATTTGTGGAGTTCAAGCCTCCCATTTAAAACTGTAATGCGACTCTGCCTTTTGGCATTTTGTAGTGTATTGTATCAATCTTTGGAGCAAGTAATGCATATATTTGGATGATTCTCAACCCTCTCTGTGTTTATGTGCATCCTCCTGGTCTTTCACTGCAAGTTTTGTTATCTGTGCATGATCTTGCATCACATTTGAATGGTCTGTGTTTATTAGCAAGACAGGTGTTCTTCATTCCTCGATGCATCACCTCTGTTAGCTTAGGTTTATTTTTATGCATCTCTCTCTCCTTGTCTCCTTGGCAAGTTAGATTAGGTCTTGAGTAAACCCTCTATGTTTTTGTGTGCATCTGAACAGAGGAATAGGAACCAGCCTTCTTTGGAGATTCCTTTCTCGTTTCTGCAAGTCCCACACTTGGAGAAAGGATTCAATGTTATGCAATCACACTGGAAGCTAGTATGATCAACCTAGAAATCTGATCAACATCCAGGGGTGCTGTGATTTTGCACTAACAGTTTTGGCACGCCCGGCGGGACCCTAGAGGTTTCATTTTTATTGCAGCGAAGTTGATGTGCATCTGCTGCAATTTTTTTTGCTTGAAAAGAGCTATTATTTGCATATTTGGCGACTCCAAGGGGAAGAATCAACTGGTTTCAGCAGTGTAGGCATGAAAACTCATGAGAAGAGTCACCACAAGGTCAAGAGTTGGAGAAGAAGAAGTGTTGTTTGAATACCTGCAATTATCTCCAAGAAGAAGGCAAAGAGGAAGAAGGATTCAAAGGTCTCCATCTCCACCAAACAGAACTCTCTCAACTCCTCCACCTGATAGGCCTTTCATTCAGTATACAAGGGTTTTAAGACCAATTAGAATGGCACAAAACAACCCCTATGTCAACTTCACAGGCAACAGCCCACTTGCCCTCAATGCACAACATCCAATTCCTATTGCAGCCTTGAAGAACATTCCCTACTTCACTGGAGAAAATCAGACTACTCCAGGTGATCATGTTAAAGATATTGCTAACCTTTGTGCAATCCATGAAATCAATGAGATGCAAGTGGCTGTCAAGTTGCTAGCATCTTCATTCAAGGGTAAAGCATTGCAATGGTTTAGGAGCCTTGGAGCTGGTTCTATCACAAATTGGAATCAGCTGTGTATAGCACTTCATGAGCAATTTGGAGAAAAGGGAGACAACTTGTCTCTTTTGGAGCAGGTGACAACCATCAAGAGAGCTCCCAATGAACAGCTGACTGATTTCAACTTCAGATTTCAAAAGACTTGGGAAATAATTCCAGTGTCAGTCAGGCCAACGGCAATAGGTGCTTTTCTCTACTATCTCAAAGCTCTAAATTCTGATATTTCTATGTTGATTCAGTCCATGGGAGGCATAACTATCCCTATGGCTTACAACATTGCCATTAGGGCTGAAAATTGTTTGATCCAAGCTGGCAAACTTGCCCCTAGACCTCCCATGCCATTATTTCCAAGTTTAGAGAGTTAAAACACCAATCAAGCACCTAATTTGGCTCCTTCTCCCACTCCTAGAAATCAGAGTTCAAATGAAGCTTCCACTTCATCTCCAAGTGCCCCAAGTGAGCTTTAAGAAGTCATGAAGCAATTGCAAAACCTAGGCAATGAGCTGGTTACTCTCAAAAGGCAACAGGCCCAAGGTTTTAGACCTTCTTATCAACCCCAAGCTCAGCCTAAAAGGTAGCCATACCAACCACAAAGGCCACCTAATCCAGTTGCAAATGTGAATCAAACAAGGCCTCCTGCCAATAGACCATTTCAGCCCTATAATCCAAATGTCATATTTGTCTCTAAGGCATTGGTGCCAACACAAAACAACATTGCCCAGGAGTACGATTGGTGTTTTCCATGCAATGAGCCTCATAATCAATCCATGTGCTTCAATGGTGCTTTGACTCAAGCATTAATGGTGACAAGTACCGGTGTGGAGGGTGAGAGCAGTCAAGAAAACAGCCAACAACAAGAAACATTCCAACAACAATCAGCCCCAAATGACACCACATTGGTAAATTGGCAAGCAGAGGATTTTTTTGGCATGAACCAGGTAGTTTCTCAAGGTGTTGCAGCCAACACAAGGTCAAAAAGGAGGAATTTGGGTGAAGAACAGCCATTAGCCCCAACTAATCCACAACCTTCCATGGCTCCACAAATGATTGGCAAGTAAAATCCAATTTCAAATGCACAAGGGCAGCCAAGAACAGCTCCTAGGCCAACTCAAATACCAGTTGTTGCTGCCCACGTGCAAGGAGTGAATGTGCAAACCAAGGGACAACAAAGGGATACTTCATCCCCATTCAACATCATTGATCAGATGAAGAAGACAAACGTCAATATATCAATGTGGGAATCCCTATCTATCCCAGGCCAAAGAGATATGCTACAAGCTGCCATGAAGGACTGGTCAACTTCAAATCAACAGGTCCCAAGGCAAGAGAAGGTACTTACAAATGTTTCCCAGCCTGAGGGAAATCATGGAGGACAGTAAGGTAAAATGTTGAAACCCCCTCCTTTCTATGTTTCATTGATCATTGGAAATCAGCTAGTGCACAATTGCATGATAGACTCTGGGGCAAGTAGCTCAGTAATGCCTAAACAAATAGCTGATCAGCTAGGGCTCCAGTATGAAACAATATCCAAAGGGGTAGTGCAGCTAGATGGGACAGCAATAGCAACAGTTGGAGTGATTAAAAACTTGAGTCTTACCTTGCATGCATGTCCAAATGTTGTTGTTTTACAAGATGTGTCAGTCATAGACCTCCCACCACTCTTTGCCCTTTGCTTGTCAAGGGACTTCACAGCCAAGATTGGAGGATATTTGTCTGCTGATTGGTCACACATGCTGTTCAGAATGAGGTATGGAACTAAGGCTACAATCAGGTCAGAACCTATTGCAAACTTCCACATTGAGCCTTACACTCCAAGTCAGATCAACGCCAATTGTTCAGCATTTGATCAAGAAGACCACCCAAGCACTGATGAGGACGACACCAAGGTTGGAAGCATCCCGGATCTAACTCTTGATGAATGGGAAAACAAGATACATGCATTTGATCCTTATCAGGAAGTGGAAGAATCTGAGCTAGGGGTCTATTGTATACACGAAGAAAATCAACCTATTCCTAGCATCACCGAGCCAAATCACAAGGATGACAATGAGGTATGGCAGCTGTTTTTTGATGGATCAAGGAGTAGACAAGGTGCAGGAGGTGGAGCCATGCTTGTTTCACCTCAAGGAGTAAAGTACTATTCAGCTTTTAGATTTCAGTTTGCATGCTCCAATAATGCTGCCGAATATGAAGCCTTGGTGCAAGGGATGCATTGGGCAATCAAGAAGAAAATAAAGAGCTTGCAAGTCTTTGGGGACAGTGAATTGATTGTAAATCAGGTCAAGGGACAACATGCTGCCAAGAATGATCTACTCAAGTGCTACAAGAACAGGGTGTGGGACCTCATGGAAGATTTTGAGGGTTTTGGCATCAAATCCATTCCTAGGAAAGAGAATCAAGCTGCTGACAGGCTTGCAGCAGTAGGGGCAGCCTTTGACATTGTGGAAAGCATTCAACAAGACAAGGTACAGCCAAACATCCACATGATTGTGAGGCCTTCAGTGCCAGATAACAATGTCAGTTGGCAAGTGTTTGAGAATGACCAGCAAATCATCCATTTCTTGCAAGAAGAAGCTGAGTTCTCAGCCAAGAATCAAGAAAAATTGGAACAGCAGTATGGTGACCAAGTGGTGCAGCTGAGAACTAACAAGCTGACCAAGGGACTTATCACTTTGGAGTCCATTTTTAACCCCAATGATCAGTTTAGAAAGGAGAAAGCAAACATTCAGGTCAAGAGAGAGGACTCAGTGTCCATCTTGGTAGAAGAGAACAAACCATTGCAAATTGGAAGGATAACAACTGAACAAGAAAGGTATGAGTTCATATAGCTGTGTCAAGAGTTCCCTGATGTGTTTTCTTGGAGCTATGAAGACTTGAAAGGTTTCAATCCCAACTTAGCTCAGCATACCATTGAATTGGATCCAAATACTAAGCCTGTCAGGCAGAAACAAAGACCAGTCAATCCACACATGGAGCCTCTCATGAGGAAAGAATTGGACAAGCTGATTGAGTCAAGGATCATATTCCCAATCAAGCATTCTAGTTGGGTTGCCAACTTAGTTCCAGTCAGAAAGAAGAGTGGAGAGATCAGATTGTGTGTTGACTTCAGAGACTTGAATAGAGTCTCTCTCAAGGACCATTACCCACTCCCTTCCATGGAGCAAATCTTGCAAGTTGTGGCTGGCTTCGAGAGGTTTTCACTACTTGATGGCTACTCAGGCTACAATCAGATTATGGTGAAGGAAGAGGACCAGTTCAAGACAGCCTTCACAACCAAATGGGAAACTTTTGCATACAGGAAAATGCCATTTGGGTTGTCCAACGCTGGTGCTACCTTCCAAAGGGTAATGGACATGGCATTCAAAGGTTTGATTAACAATGTGGTGCTGATTTACCTTGATGATATCACTGTTTTTTCCAAAAATGCAATAGACCACCTCTCTCATTTGAGACAAGTCTTCACGAGGTGCAGGAGATTTGGAGTGTCTTTGAATCCTAAGAAGTGTATCTTTCTTGCACATGAAGGAAAGCTCCTTGGCCATATTGTCTCCAAAGAAGGATTAGCAATTGATGCAGCGAGGGTTGAAGCCATAAGAGCACTACCGTTGCCAAGTCACAAGAAGGCTCTTCAAAGCTTCTTGGGAAGGATCAATTTTGTCTGTAGGTTTGTCCCAGATTTTGCAGCCCTTGTCAAGCCCATCACCAAAATGTTAAAGAAGAGCATGGCTTTCAAGTGGATAACAGAAGGCAAGGAGAGTTTTGAAGCAATCAAAGAAGCCATCTCTCAAGCACCAACTCTCATCAACCTAGACTTCTCCAAGGATTTCATCCTCTATGCATTTGGAGGTAATGACTCTATTTCTGCCATTTTGGTACAGCATAACAAGGATAATGATGAGCAGCCAATTGCCTTCTTCAGTCGGAGCCTAGATGACTATGAGATGAGGTACTCTTTTATTGAGAAGCATGTACTTGCAGTAATCAGAAGCTTGAAGAAATTCAAGCATTTAATCTCAAACAACAAGGTCCAGTTGCTGGTCTCACATGCTGGGGTTAAGGACTTCCTCCTCAACAAGGATTTGAATGAGAAAAGGGCAGGTTGGATCACCCGTGTCATGGAGTATGACATTGAGATCAAGATCACCAAGCTGGTAAGAGGGAAAGGATTGTGTGAGCAGCTGGTTTTGGGGAAGCAAAAAGAAGTATGCAATGAGGAAGAGGCTATTTTGACAGTCCAGGACAGCCATGAGCCAAGTGGCAATCAAGGAGAAGACAATGTTTCCCCCACTCCTTGCTGGACCCAAGGTATTATACACTTCCTAGGCACAGGCCTATGCCCTCCGGAGATGAACAAGACCCAAAGGAGACACTTCAGATTGCAGGCTGTCCCATATGCCATTGTTGATGGAGTTTTGTTCAAGAAAGATGTGAATGGAGTGCTGCTGAGGTGCATTAGCACAAATCAGATTCAAAGGGTGTTGGAAGAGTTCCATGGTGGACCAGCTGGTGGTCATTTTGCACCAAGAGTGATAGCTCTAAAAATCATGAAGGCTGGTTATTATTGGCCTAAAATCTTCAGTGATTGCTATGCATGGATCAAGAGGTGTAAGAATTGTGCATTCTTCACAGGAAAAGAGAGACTTGCTGCCCTTCCATTACATCCAATCTCAGTTGACTAGTCATTCATGCAATGGGGTTTGGACTTCATTGGAGTCATTAATCCCAATTCAAGCCAAGGGCACAAATGGATTTTGACAGCCACGGACTACTTCACCAGATGGACAGAAGCAGTAGCACTCAAAGAGGCGAATGAGTCTAGCATCTTAGACTTTTATGAGGGGATAACAACCAGATTTGGTGTACCTGCTACAATAATCTCTGATAATGCATTGGCATTCATTGGATCTAAGGTGACTGAGTGGGCTGTCAAGAATGGGATCTACCTAAGCACTTCATCAAACTATTACCCTCAAGGTAATGGCCAGGCCGAGTCTACAAACAAGAACTTGTTGAGGATCATTAGGAGGACTCTTGACAAGAATCAGAGGTCTTGGCATACCAAACTGAAATCAACCTTGTGGGCTAATAGGATAACTCCCAAGAGATCCACAGGTAACTCTCCATTCAGGCTTGTCTATGGAAGAGAAGCAATCTTGCCCATGTCACTTGAGTTGCCAACATTGGAACTCATGAAGCAGCTGGAGTTGCTAGAGTTTGAGCCCATGGAGGTGAGGTATGCAGAGTTGATGGAGCTACAAGAGATCAGAAATCAGGCATCCCAAGCAATGGAAAAGGATCAAGCTTTGATCAAGAAGACCTTTGATAGGAAGGCCAAGGATAGATCCTTCCGAGTTGGAGATCTAGTGTTGAAATGGGATGTGGATAGAGCAAAACCGGGAAGGCATTCAAAATTTGATGCCATTTGGAGTGGCCCATACATGGTCACGAAGTGCAAGAACAACAATGCTTTCCAATTGGCCTCATTGGACAGTGAAGAACTGCAGATTCCAGTCAATGGAATCTATCTCAAGCGTTGCTTCTAGAAAGAAATTTACCACCTTGTAAATATTAGATTAAATTTTCATTCCTTCAAGTGCGTATGCACATTGCCTTGTTGTAGTTAGGTTTCTTTTCCCTAAGTGCTTTGGCACAGGTTTTGTTGCTCCTAGGTTGGATTTCTACAGTTCAGCGTGCTCTCGGAGAAGGAGTTGCAGTATCAGGCTCGGGATCAGATATCAGGTTGGTTTCAGGTTATTGCTTATGACCCCATGCCCAATGGATCGCTAAAAGGTCACTGATCTTCATCCAGTAGGCAGATGACCCCGCTGAGTCACCAAATTGTTATCCAAAATTCACCCCCCAGGGTAATTTTGATAACATGCAAAACAAGCTTGAAGCCGAAGAAATTGCAAAAAATCAGCTAAGTCCTAGTCCTCGCAGCAGCTGGGACAGTTGGGACATCGGGGCGCAAATTGGCCGAAAAGCCTCCAAGTGGTCCACACAGCAATTGGGACGTCGGGACGTGCGGGACGCGAAAGGGCGAACCGGCCGAAAGTGGGAAAAATCACCAAGTTTTGTTTGGGACATCCGGGCCAAAGGTACGCGGAGGACGCGGATCGGCCAGTTTGGTGCAAGTCAGTCCATTTCGAGCGGGCCGGAGAAGTTTGTCCCAGACAGTCCGGGACATCTGGGCTAAAAGTACGCGTGGGACGCGGAGAGCTCAAAGAGCCGAGAGTGAATGGGATCCTGCCACGTGTCTTCAGGTCAAAGAGGAACAAGGAAGCCCGAATCGGGTGGTTCAGAGATTTTTGTCCCAGGCAGTTTGGGACATCCAGGAAAAAAGTACGCGAGGGACGTGAAGAGCTAAAATAGCCGCCAACGAATCAAAACATGCCACGTGTCAAAAGGTTGAAAGTTGCCAAGTGCGCCCCTCAGACCCGAACCAATGAAATAGTGCCACGTGTCCAAGTTTAAGGGCCCACAAGGAAATTTCAAAGGAAACCCCGTGGAAAGGTGGAGGAGAGAGAATTGCTCAGCGAATCAAAGCCCGACACGTGTCATCCAAGTGGCAGAGCGCGGGGAAAGTTCAAATATTTTCCCGCCGACCCGTTTTTACCTGTTTTTGCCCTAAATCTTCAGATTGCCATATCTTTCGATCCAGAACTCGGATGTTCATGTTCTTTATATCAATGGAAAGCTGGCAAAATTATCTACACGATTACAGGGTCAATCTAGCATTTTGGTTCAGTTTGGAGAGAGAAAATCAGGAAACGTCTCTGACACGTGGTAATAGCCAGAACTGACGTTTCAACAACCAGCTTTAATACAACAGACAGTTCGCCGTTTCTGCTAGACAGTCTGCCGTTTTGCCAGGATTCGTCGCTTCTGCCATAATGAAATGAGTTAAATACAACCTAGAAGTGCTTGGGGTAGATCTGGATTTCCTCTCTCTTCCCTCTCTCATTCTTCCTATATATTGTAAAGAGGGGCTTCTTTTAAAAAGGTCGAACATTCCTGTTTTGCTCCTCCCTTCTTCTCTTTATCAGGTGAATTTGTGGAGTTTGAACCTCCCATTTAAAACTGTAATGCGACTCTACCTTTTGGCATTCTGTAGTGTATTGTATCAATCTTTGGAGCAAGTAATGCATATATGTGGATGATTCTCAACCCTCTCTGTGTTTATTTGCATCCTCCTGGTCTTTCACTACAAGTTTTGTTATCTGTGCATGATCTTGCATCACATTTGAATGGTCTGTGTTTATTAGCAAGACAAGTGTTCTTCATTCCTTGGTGCATCACCTCTGTTAGCTTAGGTTTATTTTTATGCATCTCTCTCTCCCTGTCTCCTTGGCAAGTTAGATTAGGTCTTGAGTAAACCCTCTGCGTTTTTGTGTGCATCTGAACAGAGGAATAGGAACCAGCCTTCTCTGGAGATTCCTTTCTCATTTCTGCAAGTCCCACACTTAGAGAAAGGATTCAATGTTATGCAATCACACTGGATGCTAGTATGATCAACCTAGAAATCTGATCAACATCCAGGGGTGCTGTGATTTTACACTAACAAAAGCCTCCTAGGCCATTTGATCGGAAATGGGGACATCACAGTACCTCATGAGTATCAGGATATAAAATTTGATAAGCTCTCATGTCCTCACAATACCCTACAAATATCAAGGGTTTTCTCTTCTTATGCAAGGATTTACCAGTATTCTTTGGCACAAAGGCCCAAACATGGCTCCTAAAGACTCAAAAAAATGAGACATCATGCTTAGTTTTGGACCAAGATTCTTCTAGAGTTAAATGCTCAAGTGTTTTGTGTGGTGTGTGATTCTGAATGTAGTTAGCACAATTAACTGCTTCTGCCAAGTATATAGGAGGTAAATCTCAAGAATGCATGATGAAATTAGTCATTTCCTTCAAATTTTGGTTCTTTCGTTTTGCTAAGTCATTCTATTGTGGAGTATGAGGAACAAAATGTTGGCAAATAATGCCACAAGTTCACAAAAAATCATAAAAAACTTAGTTGAAATACTCCCCCCATTATCAATGTGAAGGTTCTTTATGGAACTAGAAGATTATTTCTCAACCAAATCCTTAAAGACTTTAAAGTGTGAAAAAACATCACTTTTTTACTTGAGAAAATAGACCTAAGTATGCCTCAAGAAATTATCAATAAAGGTAAGTGCATACTTGTATCCATTGAAAGAGGGGGTAGGAAAAACCATCAAGTCACTATGCACAAGCTCAAGTGGCGAAGAAGATCTCTTGGACAAATTCTTAGGGAATCGAACTTGGTGTTGTTTCCCTAATGCATAGCCAGGAAAAAATCCCTCAAGATAAGAAACTCTAGGAAGACCATCAAACATACCATTATTGCTAAACTCTTTCAGATATTTGTAATTGAGATATCCAAATCTCTCGTGCCAAATCTTACTCTCTGAATATGCATGAAAAACCAAGCCTATCCCTTTTGAGGAAGTGTTATGAAAACCCTCAAAGCGATATAGTATAGAACCATGATCAACAATACCTTGAGAAACAAGTGAATGATGTTCCAACAAGATTTGTACTTCTTCCCCTTTTGGTGTAAAAGTAATTGTTTTTCCTTGACAATAATGACAAATTTGATATATAAAAAAACAAATTTGTAGTGATGTTAATAAAATACAATGCATTTTTTATACTGCCACCATTAAGGTGTATGTCACCTTTTCCCTTAATAAAAAGAAAGGAAGAATCTTTAACCTCAATTCTAGAAGTAGAACTCAAATCTAGAGATACAAAATACTCAAAAGAAGTCATGTGATGAGAATCACCAGAATCTATAACCCAAACTATCTACAATTGTTGAGTGAGATCTCCTGACAAAATTATGTGATTTTTCATGCTCCTTAGTAGGATGTGGAGTGGAGATAAAGATCTTGTGTTTTTTGATTACATCATCTAAGGATTACATTCACTTCCAACACTTAGTTTCTACATGACCAGTGCCCCCAAAAAAGGAACATGAAAGGATAGAAGTATTCTTGGATTTAGAAGACTTCTTGGGTTTAAAGTTGTTTTCTTTGGGTTTAAGTGCACTCTGAGATGAAGAAGGGGTAAAATTGGAGTTACCTTTTGATTTTACCTTTCCCTTTAGATTAGATGCTACTAATTCCTTTTGAGAAGTGGAAGACTCAATGGTACACAGTTTGGATTCTTCCCTAGTAAGTATTTCACAAAATGTTTCTAAGGTAGGCATTTGGAATGTGTCGCCTAAAGCATCCATGCTAGAGAAAAAGGTAGAAGAAAATATTTGGAATGAACATCTCAACTTGGACATAATTTAGTAAACACACTCTTTGTCTTTCTTATCTCTTCCACTCCCCTTCAATTGTTTCAAAAAATGTTTGAACTTAGAAAGATAATCTATAATTTATGGAAAATCTTTAGGACTAAGAGAGGTGATCTCAATTTCAAGTTACATGGCTCTCATCTGATCCACCTTACTGAATAAGCCCTCCAATTTTTCCAAATGAAATAAAATACGATCACTTATATATGTTCCTATCAAACCCATACACTCATCAAATTTGCATTGGTACTTAAATTTATCATATTCTCTAGTGAACATTGGTTGTTATGCAGAAGTTAAAGCCCATAGTCCTTTGCATTTAATGTTTTTTTTCATTCTTGGTTTCCATGTGTGGTAATTATGTGTTGTTAATGGCTTAATTTGATCTAATGCATAAGTAGATAAAGAAATCATTCTCAAAATCACTAAAATTAATGCAAGAATCAAGGAATGCAACAAGACCCCCCCAAATTTGTCACTTTATAATTAAGTGCATGTTACATTATGGAACTTTACAAGTTTAGTGTGTTTCTCAACATAAACAGTTTCAATGGAACAAACACGAAAAAATAAGCACTTTTGAAAAAAAGGTAATCAAATTTGAGTTATCGATCAAAAGATACAAGTTTATCAAGTTTTCTTTCCAATATTTATTTCAGTTGGCACTGTAAATAAAATAATTCATTTCTGGATTGTGGCGAAAAATGACTTGCAGCACCCAAAATATCATCCTCTGAAACAAAAAAAATCCACGTGTACAACCAAATAAGGAAATTCTCCCCATATATAAATCCCAAGCTCCTCGCAAAACTAAAACTTTGCAAAATGAGAAAAAGCAATACCAAACGTGTGAAACCCAAAAACCATTTTTCTAAACCTTCTACCCTATCGACACGGATTTCCAAGGGATATGTATGTGCATCCACCTCTACAAAACCGATAAAAACTTGAAAAAAATCTCCAACAAAGGCCAAGTTTACATTTTTTCGGGGGTTTTCCCATTGTACGCACCCAATTTTACACAGTGCAACATTGTCAAAATAATTCGAATCCCCAATGATGATAAAAATCATTTCTAGTGATATCCAAGTCCAAATTCTAATTTGTAGCATGTTCTTGTAGATTACTTTACCTTGTTTGTCCCTTTCTAACTTTTTCCCTCTTTCCTTAGTCATTTTGCAGCTTTTCCTTAGCTTTTCGGCCTTTAGTTACGGAACCGCGTGTGCGCATTTAGCTGAGCCTTTCCAACGTTTTCTAGACACATGTTTCCTTCTTCCAACTCACTTTTCTCACATGTTTCTTGACCAAATCAACTATTCTTGATCTTGCTAGATGTGTATGAACTTATCCTTCCCTACTTGTTATTATTAATAAGTTAAATACTAATCCCATGAGTGATGTAGCACTTGTTGGCTGCCAAGTGGGTTGGACCACTTCTCTTCCAATTTTCTATAAAAACCAAGCTTTTCTCAGAGCATTGGTTGAAGTCATTTGATTTGGAATTGCACTGCTATGATGTCAGAATCCTGCCAAGAAGTACACAAGCAAACATAGTTCATTTGCATTTTTATTCTCTTGTTTGCATTGCTACTAGAATGCCTACAAACCAGCTAGCTCTAACACTCCTTCATTCCTTCTACACATTACCGGCACAGTTCCCTCGGCATGTTTAAGTATCACATTGGAAAATAAGTTGAGGGGACCACAAACCATTACCAACATTGGATTTTTCTCTGCACTACATTTCCAGGTTGAAGGTGTAAACACAAAAGCACGCACTTTGGGTAACTATCTAGTCTCAATCGCATACTATTATTCATATGGTTCTTGAGTATGAAAAGTAATAACTAACCCATGTCTTTGGCCATCTTTCATTGATTTATGTTGCTACTTTAAGTCTTGCACCTTTACCAATCCAGTATGTTGTTTCATACTTCAGTTTTACCCTTTCTAAAAAGAGGCACCCAACCAGGATGCTAGTGTCAGGCGCCCTCGTCCCCTCTGGGTGCCCCTATCCTCTTTGTATTTTACTCACACTTTTTGGGTCCTTTCTAGCCATTTGAGAATCTTATCTTTTTGGTAGTCAGAATTTTTGGGGTTGATTACGAAATTCAAGCAAAGGAATCATATAAATATAACGTTATGTGATCACAATAAAGGACTAAGCACTAAGCACTAGTTATCACCACCTAAAGTTGCATCCATCAAGGCATATCTAGCTCCATTTACATCCATATAGCTCCATCACAAGGGAAAAAGGTCGGTTCATCTACATCACACTGCATACACATTATTTACATTTTATATCTACCTACTTTCTTGCTACTTCAAGTTTGACAAGCACAAGAGCAACCTAGGGCACAATTTTACACGCACACACATAGAACTACATTGGGTCTGAGATGTAGTGCAACACTCAGTTGTAAGTCCACTATTGTGGTAGCCGAGGACAGTATAACCCCTTCATATGCATCTTTATTTTTTAGAGCTTTAATGATTTGTTTGGGGTTTTGCAGGTGATTCTTTCATTCCAAATTTATAGCGACATCTAGCGAATTTCAGCAACATACACACGATAAAAAGTGAACAGGTGCGAAGCTCTAACGACCCTTTCAGAACCAGGTTCTGGCCATTTTCATAGACCAAGGCACCCAAAATTTAGAGCAAAGTTCCCCAAGCACCCCGATCCTCCTCTAGGTGCCCCAGTCCAGCTGAATCACTTAGATATGCATTTTCTCAAGTTCCTGTGTGACGGTTTTCCATTCATATTCAGCCGGTCTTCACTGCGACACAGTCCCGTGACCTCTACAAATCAACTAAGGATATTATAACCCTCTTTGCACATTAGGGTTTCTACATTTCATTTCTTAGCTTGTTTGGGTTATTTCCTTTATTTATTTATTCATTGTTTATTGCAAACTTGCATTAGATTAGGCTAATATATTATGATTTTAATATAATCATTTTGCTGAACCCAACTTGTGATCGGTCTTTTGGATCCTTCTTTGGCATATCCTCTTCTTTATCACGGCTCCTAAAATTCCTCAAATTTCCTTGTCTAATTTACTTCAAATGCATCATAATTGCTAAGTTGTTCTTAAAAATGCCCTAGACACCATGTATCTTCCCCGAGATATGCCTCCACATCAAGTGTTATTTTTTATCGTTTATTTGACGACCTTAGTCTTTGTGATCTTCCATCTAATCAACCCATGTTGGAATCAGTTCAATCTTTGCATTCTTTATTTCAAGAGAAATTTAAGGCTTTGAAATCCACGATTACATCTCTCAAATATGAAATCCAACATCTTAAGGACACTTCTAAGGCTCATGTTTGTTCCCCTTCTACATCTCATCTTAATTCTATGTCTACTACATGTGCTCATATCAGTGAGTCTCAAGTCATACCATTACTAGAGCCTCTCACCTTTGATCGCAATACTAAGCCACATGAGATTCTTACTAACCTCCTTAGTCATAAATTCATCACTTTACCACCTACCCATTACTATCCTCCTTAGAGGCTAGAAAAATATCAAGGTCATCCATATTACAATTATCATCAAATCAATGGACATAATGACAATGATTACTACACTTAATAATGGAGAATCACACATCTTGAGTGTCAGGGATTTATCTCATTCATAACACAATTTTTTTTGCATGCCCATCTAAAAACACTACATCTCAATGGGCTCCTAAATTTTATTCATCTATGTCTAATGAGCATCATGTCATCACTTCTAATGGTCATTATATGTAAATTTAAGCACCACCCAAGCAACCTCCTCTCAAAATCAATCAACCTTATTCTCTGTTATCCTACAAAATTAACAAGGGCAATCTGCAGGTAGCTATACCAAAAATTCTATTGTGGCCCCTAGGAAAGTTTGATAACGTTCGAAATGGCCCGAAACTCCCTTTCAAAAATCAAATTGTTTCGGGACTTAGCCATTTTCTGCTTATCCTTTGGCGCGGAAAGTTACATGTCGACAATCTAAAAAATGTGCATTTTTGAACAAGTCGTCGTTTCATTCATGTCGACATCCTAAAAAGCGCGCCCACCTTTAAAATCCTTAGACCTAGAAATTGTTATGTCAACATCCAAAACATTGCACCCCTTTAATTACCCTTTGGCGTTGGAAATGTTGTGTTGACATCTAAAAATGTGCGCTAAGGCGCTGGAAATGTTGAGTCAACGTCAATAAATTTGCGCTAAGGCACACTTTTCCTCATGTCGACGCTCTGAAAATCACGCCAAAAGAAGTTGGTGAGGTCATAAATGTGAGTTTTTCTATAAATATGCGCCTAACACCTGTCATTTTCATGAATTGAAAATTACAAAAGGTATTTTCTCTGCACCTGTCAACCATCATTATCAACCCCCATGTGCCATTTTTGAGCTTGTGGACCCCACGTCGTTCTTCATCTTTTATAAATCTGGAACAACAATATCCATCATTGAGCTCACATATGTCTTCATCAAGCAAAAAACCAGCTAAAGCTAAGCAATCAAAACAAGAGATGAAGTATAAGTATCAGAGAGTCAGAATGCCTGACTCATATGCAGAATGTAGCCTTGACATCAGAGACTCTGAGCTGGGTCATATTGACATGGATGACTTCTGGGAAAGGACCACCCAGGCAAGCAATGGCCCATGGATGAATAAATTAGTAGGAAGTGGTTTGCACTTTGCAGCTGGGCTTCCGGTAAGCGCCGTAAATAATTAGTTCATCATGTTGGTTGCTCGGTGTTATAACAAGGACACTAGATGTGTCGAAGACAAAGAACACAAGACGATCATCAACCTCACATCTCGTCACTTTGAACTGATCCTGGGCATTCCTCATCACAGGCAATATGTGGAAATAAGCATCGAAGACTGTAAGTAGGCCTGGGATGATAATGAAGATAAATGCATGCAGATGATGAATGAGCTTTATCTGAAGAACAAGAAGCCGGTGAGCAGATGGCCACAAACCATCCATCGTAGTGACTTCAATGAGGAGTTGAGTGATACAATCACCTTCTTAAACAGAGTGTTTGGGCTCTCTAATGCCCATTATTTCAGCAAGTGGATGCTGAGATACCTGGAGACCATGAGCAAGAATGCGCTTGATCAACGTTTTGGCTAGGGTGAAATCATCAGTGACATCGTCTCCCAGTAGTTTCAACAAGTTCTAACAATTGGGAAGTTCTACATGAATTCCTACATTGTATACGTTGCTACGTCAGAAAGGGATTTCATAGGGTTAGCTCGAAATGGGGTATGGCCCCAAGTCAAGATATACGAGTTCTACCGAGAGTTAAGGCTCGAGGCCAGCATCTCCCAGTTCTCTAAAATTAATGATGCCTTCTTCTATGAGGTAATCTTCTTGCTGAGGCCAAACATGAGACACGGTCAGACCAGCCCGAGTGTGATTGCTGCTATAAAGAAATGGGGAGCGTTGTTCACACAATTCCCCACATTCACATACCTCAGAGCTGTGAATTTTGAGGGAGAACCAACGAAGCTGCCAAGGTTTGCAGGGCCGAAGCTGATCCTCTTGGAATTGTCAAGGTAGCTAATCACTTATCATGAGAAGTGCATGAAGAGAAAGAAAGGAGGAACTCCATTCCCCCTTACAGTTGGCCGATACACCTGCCCCACACTTACCAAAGCATGGGAGATGTATGCTGAGCTAGAGCTACTAAATTTGAAACACAACTTCCCAGCAAGGCTGACCTTTGACTACCGGAGTTGCCTCCCAAAGGAAAAAATTGATCCCATCCATGTTCCCAAGATTGAGGACATTTGGATCGACTTGACACATGAGATAGACATCAGGCGAAAGGATCACTCCCGGCTGGCTCTGGAGGAGATCATCCACTATGGTGTTGCCATTGTCCCAAAGGAATTTCAAGAGACTGATCAAGAAATTGATCAGGTTTACCTTGACACAGATGGGGATGATTGGCCATTCGCGGAGATCAACAGAGCCAAAGCACCAAAAACCATTCAGGAAAGGGTTAAGCCCACATTGCAACGCACTGAACATTGGTGCAAACAAAATGGTCTCACCTACCTCAGAGTTGATTTCACTACTTCTCCTTCAGGTAGAGCACCTCCAAGGCTGGCCCTTGTGCCAAAAGGAAAAGGAAAAGACAAGGAGGGTGAATCAAGCAAACAAGAAGAAATTCCCTCTCCCTGAAAGCCTTCCTTCTACTTCTGAGAAGCAAGTAGTCGACCTGGTGTCTCCAGGTAAAGAAGAAACAACAGAGGTTTCAACGGATACATCCACCCAGGATGTTATCACAACTACAACTACAGAGGTACCCAGTGTTCCTTCTTCCATTTCTTCTCCTCCTCCTGTCATTGAAGCATCTATTCCTATGGATGTGTCTTCTCCTCTCCCTTCCTCCCTTCCATCTCCCACCTCTTCCATCTTCTCCTCTCTCGCGGATCTGTCACCCAGTATTCCCTCCATCCAATTGCAGATCCCTTCCATTTCCATGTCCTTCTCTTCTCTTGTAGTAACTCCAGGCCCCACAAGCAGCGGTGCGTTGGACTCCTTGTCAATGCCACCACCGAGTGTTTCAACATACTTCCCTGAGGCCTCTACAGTTGCTCCCCCTCTCACTCTCGTTTCTTCTTCTATTTCCTCTACTCCCACTCCCATAAGTCCTGGTTGGATTTCTGACCACCTGAGTCAGCATAAGAGGAAAGTTCCCATTGCGGCCATGGATTTCTCCATCATTCCGAAGAAGGGAACCAAGAAGTAGAAAGTGATAACTCACTTTTCTAAAAGCACTTCGGGGGAGAGAGTCATGGAGATAGCTTACCCGGACCCCACCAAGAAAAAGGAGGATCTGTCTCCCACAGACTTCACAGTGACTCAAGTCACAATGGGGACCTCATCTGAAAGCCTGCAAGGGGAAGCCTTGTCTGCTGTGGATGCTCTCTGCAAGAAGCTCCAAGAAGCAAAAGAGGAGAAAAGGATACTCAAGGAACAAAACAAACATCTCCTCCAAGCATTGCAGAAAATGGGCAACGCTCCTCCTGTGACTGCCGCCGAACCCATTCAAGTTCTCAGTCAAGAGAAAATAAATGAATATGTTAAGATTGGTGAACAAGGCACAACAGTATCATCCTGGATCGAGAAAATCCTCAGAGATGGTGAAGAAATGATTGGGAAATTCACATTGCTCTATCAGGATATAACTCAAGCAAATAAGGAGCTACAAGCAGTAGCAAGCACCCTATCTGAAGAGTTGGATAACGCCAGGTTGCAGCATGAAATGTTCCAAACCATGGTTAACTACTCAGCTGACGACCTATTGAAGGTCAGCATTATCGATCACCCGCATGCACATAATAAAGCTCTCATCACTTTAGATTACCGGGTTGATCAAATGGAATATATCCTGGAGAGAATAGATAAAATCAAAGATGAAGCCCTGGATGCACGATACAACATGGAGCAGACAGTTACAAAAATGTCTCCAGGGATGCTCAGTGAATCGTATAACTTGAGGGAAGTAGATGATACATTCCAGCGCTTCAAGGCTATCATCACTCAAGGTTTGGCACCAGAGGTCACTTTCGACCGAGAGTCAATCAATAACCTCTTGGCCTGCCGTGACTTCATTGGCTTTTTGATCGATGCATGCGAAACTTTCACCGAGTTACCTGACAAGCTCAAGAATGAGAAAGAAACTTGTGAAGTCATTGGCGACCATTTTAAAGGTCCAGATCATGATCAACTTCAAGCGATGATCAGCAAGTTTATGGAATATCGAGCGCAGTGTCACATTGACTCTCCTGATCAAAAGCAAGACACCAAGTTTGAGCAGAGGGATGATGAGGAGTAGTTTCTCCTCTCATGTATGCGTTGATCATTTTTGTAAAATATTTAAAAAGCATGTTGGCATATATGATGACATCATCCATGTTGCATCATGGGATGTTGCCATCCAAAAAACTTGCCCAAAGTCAACTTGTTGACTTTTTAGATATTTTGTAAATATTTTGTAAGATATTTTGTAAGTGGTTGGTTTTCTTTTGTCTTCTTTCCTCTTCTCCTTCTATAAATACTTGAATACTTTTTGTATTCAAGGTGGACATTTTTTGTATGAAAAGAGAAGTGAGGAGAGAAAGACTTTGTGTTTTCTTGTAACAGAAGAAATATTAATACATATGTTCAGACTTTGTGCTTAATGTATGTGTTATTTGCATCAGATCTTTCTTAAGTTAGATCTATGTTTTTATTCTATTGGATTCATTCCTACTATTGTCATATGTTCATCAGTATTGCTTTAATTGTTTATGCAAGTAAGTTTGGCTCTGTTTACTACCGGCCCAAAGCATAAACCTTCTGACCTTTCCATCTTGGAATTCATTTCTTTTCTTCCTTCAGATCTACCCTCCTCCATTCCTTCCCTCCTACCTTTCTGTTCATTAGTTGGAACTACCTCTACTGGGATGAGATCCCAAACCCCCTGAAGTTAGAATAGTGTAGATTTGCACAGATTCCTGCTTGATAGATTAGCAATAAACCAGTTTCGCTTTGTTGTCTCAAAGAGGGGCTATGCCCTGCACACTGTTGGCCTGTTTCCCCATGACTTGCCTAACCAACAGTTTTTTGGACCAACAGTTTTTGGCAACTTCACTGGGGATCAAACTAAGGAAATAACTAAAAAACTGTAAAAATCACTACCAGATTGCAAATTTTAACCCTTTGTTAAAAATCAAATTTTTTGCATAAGTGATCAAAACTGAAAATTTCCTTATACAAATCCATAGATCTGGACCAGATAGAAACTTTTAGTTCACTGAGTTTTTACAAAAACTTGTATATTTCAGTAGATCTGAGATTCTGACATTTGATGTTATTTTTAAAACCTTGCAAAATTCAGGTCAAAGATTTGAAAAATCAGCTTTCTAAATTGACCCACTTTTTATCCTTATTAATCTTTGTCAGAAAACCGCAATCAGTTGTTATTAAAAAAGGGTAAAATTAAATATTGAAAAAAGTACATGCTACTGATTTTTTCCAAAAAAATAAGAAAATCAGCAAGTATAAACAAAAAATTTGTTGTGAATCTGCTCTTAATTGTTGCGGATCTGAACGTGTACACTTGCAGGTGAACCATTTACTCGCAGAAGAAGAGCTCATGGAGAAGTTGATCCAATTTTTTATCTACTTCAAAGGCACAATTTCAGTATCACTCCAGCACGATTTGCATCACTAAGCTCAACGGATCGATCAGCAAGAAGTGTCTCGCCTCCACGAAAGAGTCAGATTTCATAGGGTGCCTCGACATCAACTTGCAGTGCTCTTTTGCTAAGTGGAACCACACTCCCTGCTCATGTTCTTTTTCTTGCTTTTCAAATGGCAGAAAATCTACCTGTACCATGGGGAAATGCCATGGGTCCTCTAGCACTGCCACATCCAGTCCACCCCCTCCCCAGCGGAAATCACAAGAATTTCCTAAAATTTGATGGGAGCGGAAATCAAAGCATAGACGTGCATATAGCTGCATTTATTATGTCATGCAGCATTCTGGACGTGACTCATGAGGACGTATCGGTACGTCTCTTTCTAGAGACCTTGCAAGGGCCTGCAGCAGAATGGTTCCAGCACTTACCAGCTGCATCCATCACCAATTGGAACACATTGCGGACTGCATTTGAAGACAGATACAAACCTTCAGAAGATGCATTTGCGTTATTATCACAAATCACTCACATGAAGAAGGAGACCAATGAAACCATGTGTGATTTTATCACCCGATTCAATTCACTGATCAACTGTGTGCCGCTTGCCATGATGCCAACATTAGAGAATCAAAAGTGTTTCTTCTTGAACGCCATGAGTTTGAAAGTAAGTTTCTTACTTTTACAGGAACAAATACCCACCTTGGTTCTTGCTCAAGGTACGGCCATTTGGATAGAAGACAACCTTCGTATATTTGGTGAGTTAAGACAAGAGCCATCAAAATCAAAGGCTTCAACTTCTTCTCAGGCTGCCTCATCAGATCCAGCATTCCAGAAGATGGTGAATGACTTGCTCTCATTAAAGAAGCAATTGACTCAAACATCGTCTACTACTCCATACCGAGATATCCCACGGAGGAACTTCACTCCCAACAACGCCCCCCAAAGGCCACGTTTTCCTGTTGCTTCTCCAAGGTTAGCAATTGAAGCCCCCCTGGTTAATGCTTTAGTTGAAATCGAAGAAGATGATCCAAATTACAAAGAACCTTTGTCGCAAGGTGAAGATGATCAAGATGTCGGTGAACCGACTGGCGACTCTACTATTGGGTATATGGAATTTGAAGATGAGGAATCTGATGAAGAAGAGGGTACCCAAGGGTATGTGAGTGGACAATCATACACAGTTTTCACTCGCTCGCAAGGAAAAGAAGCAAAAGTTGCTACTGAAAAACAAAAGGAAAAGGTTGTGGTAACTCCTCCTCCAACGATCGCTAAAAGAGGTAATCCCCTTCCTACTCAACCTCCTATTAAACCTTTTGTAAAGAAATATTTTCCTCCTATTTCTCCTCCAATTCAGCCTTCCTCCAGTCCCATAAAGACCAGTAATCCTCCTCTACAAACATGAAATGAAGGACTCATTCCTTCGTTAGCGCAACCCTTGGTCACATTTGATATAATCGATCACGCCAAAAAGACCAAGATCCAGATGTCTGAAGTTGAGTACCTTCAGTCCAACCCAGAGTAGCTTATAAGATTAACTAAGTATATCCAAAGCCAGGCTGTCATCCCTCCTCCTATTTCCCCAAAAGGAATTCTTCCCATTCCTCCTACGTCTCACGTAAATGTTGCCTCGACTTCTGCATCAGGGAAAATTGAACCTTTTTACCTATCTCTCCTGATCAATGGTCATAAACTAAGTAACTGTATAATTGATTCTGGAGCTTCTGACAATGTTATGCCAGCAAAGGTCACCCATGCTTTGGGCCTCACACTTACTAAACCTTTTGGTAGATGCTACTCCATGGAAACCAAGTAGGTACCATTGATTGGTCAGATCAAGGATGCGCAGTTCACATTCGCGGCATTTCCTGAGAAAAGGGTAAAAATGACTATTCTCATAGCTGATATTCCAGCAGCATACGGGATATTGCTAGGGAGGAGCTTTTGTAAAGAAGTTGGTGGGGAAATTCATATGGACTGGTCCAAAGCCAGGATTCCTGTCAAAGGGGTGATGCAGACGTTGGAACCAGAGTCACAAAAGAAATATCTAGTCACCAACTCTAATGACCCTAAAGCTCAGATTCTTTTCGAATCATCAGGGATGGGGAACTACTTCCTGTCCACCGACTCAGATAGAATGGACGTTCTCGTCCAAAAAGAGGATCTCAACAAAGTATGGACATTACAGTTTGATGGCAGTTGTGCGACAAGTGGATGCGGTGTTGGGGCTGTTCTAATATCTCCTGAAGAGGAGATTTTCCCTTTTTCTTTCAAGTTGCAGTTCTTCAATATGAATAATACTACCGAGTATGAATCCTTGTTACTTGGCATGCAAGCTGCAAAAGAGAAAGGAATCAAGAATCTAAAAGTACAAGGTGATGCTGAGCTAATTGTTAATCAGGTAAAAGGGATATACCAAGTAAAGAATGACCGGCTCAGACACTACCGCAATGCAGTATGGGATAACATCGAAGAGTTTGACACTTTCTCAATCAAAGCAGTTCCACGAGCCCAAAATGACATGGCTGATTCATTGGCCGTCTCAGCCTCTCTCATGCTCCCTCACCCAGGGTTAAAAATAGATACATATACCATTGAGGTGGTTTTTTGCCCAAGTGTGCCAGATAATTCACAACACTGGCAAGTGTTCAATGATGACAACCAACTTATCACCTTTTTGGAGAAAGCTGACAATTTCAAAGAACTTCATTTTGATGGATCAACTTCTACATGTCGTGAGTCTCTCACCAGTCAAGCACATGAATCTGAAAAAGATACAGTGATACAGCTCAAAGGAAATAAGATTCTGAAAGGTTTGGTTTCCTTAGAACGATTATTTGATAATCATGACGTTTTGTCAAGAAAAAGTGACAGGATGATCCTTCCTCTTCTCTGGAAACTGAATCCGTCAATCTGGGTACTGCGGAACATCCTCGTTCTGTGAATATCGGGAAGTGTTGTACACCCAAGGAAAAGTGAAAATTTGTTAAGTTGCTGAAAAATTACATGGATGTATTAGCATGGTCTTATGCTGATCTGAAAGTCTTTCAAGCCAAAGGACATTCGACATGACATTCCACTCAAGGACGATGTCAAGCCTTTCCATCAAAAGCAAAGGCATTACAACCCCAAAATCTCAGGTACCATCCAGGCTAAAATTCAGAAGATGTTGGATGCAAGAATTATTTTTCCAATTCATCACAGTACCTGGGTTGCAAATATTGTGCCTATACGAAAGAAGAATGGCGAGATACGCATATGCGTGGACTTTTGCAACTTGAACCAGTCATCCTTAAAAGATAACTATCCACTGCCGATAATGGATCAAGTACTATAGGCAGTAACCGGTTCAGAAATGTTGTCTATGCTTGACGGTTTTTCAGGTTACAATCAAATTCAAGTCACGCCTGAAGATCAGTTCAAAACAACATTCACCACTCCTTGGGGTACCTTCGCCTACAAAAGAATGTCATTTGGTTTGATCAATGTCGGTGCTACCTTCCAACGAGCAATGGACTTTGCATTCAAAGGTATGATGGGAAAAGTCATCATAGTTTACCTAGATGACCTGACCGTGTTCTCCAAAAGACGAAGTGATCACTGCGATCATTTGGAACAAGTCTTGATCAGATGCCGAGAGCACATAATTTCACTTAATCCCAAGAAGTCAATTTTTGGGGTCACCGAAGGAAAGCTGCTAGGACATGTCGTCAGCAGAGAAGGAACTAAGATAGATGTCAAGAGGGTCAAGTCTATTCAGAGCCTTACTTTTCCTACAAGCAAGACTGGTGTTCACTCTTTCTTCGGAAAGGTAAATTTTCTTAGACGCTTCGTTCCTGATTTTGCTGAGAAGACTCGTCATATATCTAATATGATGAAAGGGTCCCAAACATTCTGATGGAGTGAGGAAGGCAAGGACATCATTCGAAGACATAAAAACCTCCATCGCTCACGCTCCTGTTCTGGTGTGCCCTGACTTCAGCAAAGACTTCATCATGTACAGTTATGCGTCTGCACATACTGTATCAGCTATCTTGATGCAAAAGAACTCCGAGGATATTGAATCCCCAATTACTTTCATGAGCTCTCCTCTTAAGCCTCATGAACTGAAGATGTCACAATTGGAAAATCATGCCTTTTCCATGGTAAAAGCAATCAAGAACTTACGCTACTATATTCTGAATTCTCATACAGTAGTGTTGGTTCCTGACACGGCGATTAAGTCTATCCTGACTCAACAGGAGTTAGGGAGCTTACGAGGGAATTGGATCGCAAAGGTCCAAGAATATGACCTAGACATCAAACCAACCAAGTTGGTAAGAGGTAAGGGCCTGTGTCAGCTAATGGCTGAAAATAAAGACTCAGAGGTACCTGAAGAGAAAGCTGATCACATTGATGGAGAACAAAATGAACTGGAGAAAGTGGATTCTTTCCCATGGTTCTATTTGTCGCAACCAACGACGAATGGTATTCTAACATCATGTTCTTTCTCACCTATGGTGAGTGCCCAACTCACCTAACCATAAAGGAAAAGTGAACGGTGAAGCTCAGAGCCGCAAGATATGTCATATGGGATGATGGATTGTACAAACATAGAATTGACGGCATTTTTCTACGATGTGTTGATAAGCCGCAACAGGTAAAATTGTTGGAGATTTTTCACGACTCAGCCTGTGGTGGTCACTTCTCCTCATCTGTGATAGCACATAAAATCATTCGGGCCAGGTACTACTGGCCGACGTTATTTCAAGATACAGCCACCTGGGTAGCGAAATGTGAACTTTGCCAATAGTTCGTTGGCAAACCAAAGCTGGCTGCATTTCCCCTCAGGCCCGTCATCATTGACGAACCATTCAGACAATGGGGAATTGATTTCATTGGAGCACTCAATCCTCAATCGAGTGCTAGACATAGTTATGTCCTAACAGTAACGGATTACTTCACAAAATGGGTGGAGGCCATACCTGTCAAGCATGCCACTTCTGAAGTTGTTTGCAACTTCATCAAAGAGAATATTATTGTGAGATTTGGCATTCCACACAAAATCGTTGCTGACAACGCTTCCAACTTCTCTTCATGGGAATTAATTGGTTTTTGTTATGGATACGGAATAACCTTGGATCATGTCTCTGATTATTATCCTCAAGGAAATGGTCAGGAAGAATCCATCAACAAGAACCTGGTGACTATCATACGAAAGCTAGTTGATGAAAACCAACGGTCCTGGCACAAATCATTGTATGATGCTTTGTGGGTGGATCATATCACTCCAAAGAGGTCTCTCAGCATGTCACCTTTCCAGGTGTTGTATGGGATCGATGTTGAAATCCCTATCTCCGCAGAACTTCCTGTTCTGCGCTTAGCTCGAGCAATTGAAGATGAAACTTTTCATAATTCTCTTGAAAAGAGGATTATGTACCTAACGGAACTTGAAGAAAAGTGAATGAAAGTGGTCGACAAGATCACTGAACATCAGAATCAAGTTAAGAGACTATTCGACAAGAAAGCTAAGCAAAGAGATTTCCAAGTGGGAGATTTTGTTCTTCTGTGGGACAAACGAAGAGAACCGAAAGGTATGCACGGGAAGTTTGACTCCCTTTGGAGAGGGCCATACAAGATCAAGCAGCTCAATGGAGAGAATAGTTTCTATCTCTCATACCTGGATGGAACTGAGCTCCCGCTTCCCTATAGCGGGCAACACCTGAAGATCTTCAGGAAGTATTTCTTTTGCTTTCATTGTGTGTTTGTTATTGTTATGTGTTTGCTTTATGTTTGTTGTGTGTTCCCTTTCTTTCCCTTTTTGTTCGCCCTTGTTTTTGACTCTTTATAACCCAATGGATAGGCACATGAAAAATCTGGGATTCTCTACCCTTAAGTCTCACTCAAAGATAGTCCCCAGAAAGAGCCAGCTATTATCCTGCAAAATTGATAAGGGAAATCTGCAAGTAACCATACCAAAAATTTTGTTTTGGCCCCTAGGAAACTTTGATAATGTTCGAAATGGCCCGAAACTCCCTTTGAAAAATCAAATTGTTTTGGGACTTAGCCATTTTCTGCTTATCCTTCAGCGCGGAAAGTTGCGTGTCGACACTCTAAAAAATGCACATTTTTGAACAAGGCACCATTTCATTCATGTCGACATCCTAAAAAGCGCCCCCACCTTTAAAATCCTTAGGCGTAGAAATTGTTATGTCAACATCCAAAACATTGCACCCCTTTAATTACCCTTTGGTGCTGGACATGTTGTGTTGACATCCAAAAATGTGCGCTAAGGCACTAGAAATGTTGTGTCGACGTCAATAAATTTGCGCTAAGGTGCACTTTTCCTCGTGTCGACGCTCTGAAAATCACGCCAAAAGAAGTTGGTGAGGACATAAATGTGAGTTTTTCTATAAATGTGCGCTTGACACCTGACATTTTCATGAATTGAAAATTGTGAAAGGTATTTTCTCTGCACCTGTCAGCCATCATTGTCAACCCCCACGTGCCGTTTTTGAGCTTGTGGACCCCATGTCATTCTTTGTCTTTTATAAATCTGGAACAACAACATCCATCCTTGATCTCACATATGTCTTCATCAAGCAAAAAACCAGCTAAAGCTAAGCAGTCAAAACAAGAGATGAAGTATAAGTATCAGAGAGTCAAAATGCCTGACTCATATGCAGAATGCAGCCTTGACATCAGAGACTCTGAGTTGGGTCATATTAACATGAATGACTTCTGGGTAAGGACCACCCAGGAAAGCAGTGGCCCATGGATGAATAAATTAGTAGGAAGTGTTTTTCACTTTACATATGAGCTTCCGGTAAGCGCCGTAAATAACGAGTTCATCATGTTGGTTGCTCGGTGTTATAACAAGGACATTAGATGTGTCAAAGACAAAAGAGCACAAGACGATCATCAACCTCATAGCTCGTCACTTTGAACTAATCCTGGGCATTCCTCATCACAGGTAATATATGGAAATAAGCATCAAATACTGTAAGAAGGCCTGGGATGATAATGAAGATAAATGCATGCAGATGATGAACGAGCTTTATCTGAAGAATAAGAAGCCGGTGAGCAGATGGCCACAAACCATCCACTGTAGTGACTTCAATGAGGAGTTTACTGATACAATCACCTTCTTAAACAGAGTGTTTGGGCTCTCTAATGCCCATTATTTCAACAAGTGAATGTTGAGATACCTAGAGACCATGAGCAAGAATATGCCTAATCAACATTTTGGCTGGGGCAAAATCATCAGTGACACCATCTCCCTGAAGCTTCAACAAGTTATAACAATTGGGAAGTTCTACATGAATTCCTACGTTGTATACGTTGTTGCGTCAGAAAGGGACTTCATAGGGTTAGCTCGAAATGGGGTATGGCCCCAAGTCAAGATATATGAGTTCTACCCAGAGCTAAGGCTTGAAGCCAGCATCTCCCAGCTTTCTAAAATTAATGATGTCTTTTTCTATGAGATAATCTTCTTGTTGAGGCAAAACATGAGACACGGTCGGACTAGCCCAAGTGTGATTGCTGCTACAAAGAAATGGGGAGCGTTGTTCACACAATTCCCCACATTCACATACCTCACAGCTATGAATTTCGAGGGAGAACCAACGAAGCTGCCAAGGCTTGCAGGGCCAAAGCTGGTCCTCTTGGAATTTTCAAGGCATCTAATCACTTATCATGAGAAGTGCATGAAGAGAAAGAAATGAGGAACTCAATTCCCCCTTACAGGTGGACGATACACCTGCCCTACACTTACTAAAGCACGGGAGATGTATGTTGAGCTAGAGCTGCTGAATTTGAAACACAACTTCCCAGTAAGGCCGACCTTTGACTACCGGAGTTACCTCCTAAAGGCAAAAGTTGATCCCATCCATGTTCCCAACATCAAGGAAATTTGGATCGACCTGACACATGAGATAGACATCAGGCGGAAGGATCACTCCCGACTGGCTCTAGAGGAAATCATCCACTACGGCGTTGCCATTGTCCTAAAGAAATTCCAAGATACTGATCAAGAAATTGATCAGGTTTACCTATACGTAGATGGGGACGAATGGCCATTTGCAGAGATTGACAGAGCCAAAGCACTGAAAACTATTCAGGAAAGGGTTAAGCCCACATTGCAGCGCTATGAACACTGGTGCAAACAAAATTGTCTCACCTACCTCGGAGTTGAATTCACCACTTCTCCTTCAAGCAGTGCACCTCCAAGGCCAGACCTTGTGCCGAAAGGAAAAGGAAAAGACAAGGTGTGAGAGCCAAGCAGACAAGAGGTACCCGGCGTTCCCTCTTCCACTACTCCTGAAGATCTTCCTCCTACTTCTGAGAAGCAAGTATTCGACCTGGTGTCTCTAGGTAAAGAAGAAACAACAGATGTTTCAACAGATATATCCACCCAGGATGTTATCACAACTACAACTACAGAGGTACCCAGTGTTCCTTCTTCCATTTCTTCTCCTCCTGTCATTCTATCATCTATTCCTATGGTTGTGTCTTCTCCTCTCCATTCTTCCCTTCCATCTTCTCCTCTCTCGCGGATCTGTCAGCCAGTATTCCCTCCATCCAATTCTAGATCCCTTTCGTTTCCATGTCCTTCTCTTCTCTTGTAGTAACTCCAGGCCCCACAAGCAGCGGTGCGTTGGACTCCTTATCAATGCCACCACTGAGTGTTTCAACATACTTTCTTGAGGCCACTACAGTTGCTCCTCCTCTCACTCCCATTTCTTATTATATTTCCTCTACTCCCACTTCCATAAGTCCTGGTTGGATTTCTGACCACTTGAGCCAGCATAAGAGGAAATTTCCCATTGTGGCCATGGATTTCTCCGTCATTTCGAAGAAGGGTACCAAGAAGCAGAAAGTGATAACTCACTTTTCTAAAAGCACTTTGGGGGAGACAGTCATGGAGATAGCTTACCCAAACCCCATAAAGAAAAAGGAGGATTTGTCTCCCACAGACTTCACAGTGACTCAAATCACACTGGGGACCTCATCTGAAATCCTGCAATGGAAAGCCTTGTCTGTTGTGGATTCTCTCTGCAAGAAGCTCCAAGAAGAAAAAGAGGAGAAAAGGATACTCAAGGAACAAAACAAACATCTCCTCTAGGCATTGCAGAAAATGGGCAATGCTCCTCCTGTGACTGCTGCCGAACCCATTCAAGTTCTCAGTCAAAAGAAAATAAATGAATATGTTAAGATTGGTGAACAAGGCGCAACAGTATCATCCTAGATCGATCAAATCCTCAGAGATGGTGAAGAAATGATTGGGAAATTCACAGTGCTCTATCAGGATATAACTCAAGCGAATAAGGAGCTACAAGTAGTAGCAAGCGCCCTATCTGAAGAGTTGGATAACGCCAGGTTGCAACATGAAACGATCCAAACCATGGTTAACTACTCAGCTGAAGACCTATTGAAGGTTGGCGTTATCGATCACCCGAGTGCACATAACAAAGCTCTCATCACTTTAGATCACCGGGTTTATCAAATGGAATATATCCTGGAGAGAATGGATAAAATCAAAGATGAAGCCCTGGACGCATGATACAACATGGAGGAGAAAGTTACAAAAATGTCTCCAGGGATGCTCAGTGAATCGTATAACTTGAGGGAAGCAAATGATACATTCCAGTGCTACAAGGCTATCGTCACTCAAGGTTTGGCACCGGAGGTCACTTTCGACCGAGAGTCAATAAACAACCTCTTGGCATGCCGCAACTTCATTGGATTCTTGATCAATGCATGCGAGGAGTTCACCAAGTTACCTGACAAGCTCAAGAACGAGAAAGAAACTTGTGAAGTCATTGGCGACCATTTTAATGGTCCAGATCATGATCAACTTCAAGCGATGATCAGAAATTTTATGGAATATCGAGCGCAGTGTCACATCGATTCTCCTAATCAAAAGTAGGATACCAAGTTCGAGCAGAGGGATGATGAAGAGTAGTTTCTTCTTCATGGGATCCATTGATCTTTTTTGTAAAATATTTAAAAAGCATGTTGGCATATACGATGACATCATCCATGTTGCACCATGGGATGTTGCCATCCAAAACTTGCCTAAAGTCAACTATTGACTTTTTAGATCTTTTGTAAATATCTTGTAAGATATTTTGTAAGTGGTTGGTTTACTTTTGTCTTCTTTCCTCTTCTCCTTCTATAAATATTTGAATACTTGTTGTATTCAAGGTGGAAATTTTTTGTATGAAAACAAAAGTGAGGAGAGAAAGACTATTTACCATATGAAGTGCAATTCTCCCATGACTATTGCCCTCCAAAATTCAAGGGGGGGATCTGAATGACCACATTAAGGCATATGTCACTGTTGTCAGAGAGCTACTTCCTTGGGATGTTGTTGTTGCAAATATATTCCCCAAGACCCTTGAGGGGATTGCTCTTGACTGGTACTATAAAATACCCGAAGCCTCAATTCATTCATTTAAGCAACTCATTTTGGAGTTCATAAAGGCTTTTGACATGAACAAGATCTTAAGAACAGGAATCAAAGAATTCCTTCACATTAAACAAGAGCACAATGAATCCACCACCCACTTCATTTAGAGGTGGCGACAAGTCCTCTACTTCTTATCTAACACTCACAACATGGATCAAACGGAGCTTTATGACTTGTTCCTTCATTCCCTCGATCGTTAAAATAAGGAGGAAGTGTAAAATTTTCCTCTTAGGAGCTATGAGGAGGTCTCCGCATTGGCCAAGCGACAATTGATAGTGACCGAAAGATGTATGGCTCAAATGGGAAATTAGTCACTCCCTCTCAAGGTAACTCAAACTACCCAAATGGTTCAAACAATAATAATCAAGGACCCAAAGTCCTTAACAAGAACTGTGGTGATATGATAGATGTCGTAACTGATCAATCTAAAAATTTGAATGTTATTAGCATAAGTAGTGCAAATAACGGAAATAAAAATGTGAATCCAAAAAACCAAAGGAGTAAAAACTTCACTCCTTTTGTTAATGAGGTTGACTTTAGTTGCCTTCCTCTTCCACGGTAGGTCTAGGTCCAGGGTCTAGTTTAATACTCAAACCAATATCCAAAATCAGTATCAGAACCAAGGCCAAAGGCCTCCAAACTTCAACTACAATAATCAACAACAAAACAATAATAGGAACTATGGGCCGCAACAAACCCATAATCAAAGGCCTCACGAATACGATCCTCACTTGTACTGTGGTTTCCATACGGTTAGAGGACATGATGCTCAAACATGTCGTGATTGTAATAAATTCATACAACGACTTCCATAAGACCAGAGACAAATCTTCATTGAGATTTTCTTTGCTAATCCCATGACACTTACACAAACACTCTCATGGGGCTTGCTGCTCCACAAAATGCTACTCTTGGGGTTTATAGAGACCCTCTTCCAATGCAACCTAAAAAATGGGAAGCTTAACCCTCATGCCACCAACAAGGGGATGCTCATGGGAGAAATGACCACGAGGCACCTAGATCCTTATATCCTCGAGTAGCTCCTCCTTTGGACAAAAAAAAAATCAAACTAAGATTGTAGCCTTAGTTGAGGTAAAAAACAAACCAAAAGTTAATGCAGTGACTTGCACCCATGATTATTCTTCACAACCTCTTGCCATTTATCCCTCAATGTTAGATGATGAGTCAGTGGCTCCTAAGCCAGTAGGAGCCTATGATTTGATCACAGACCTGACTAAGACCTTTTCCCACATCTCTTTCCTAGATTTGTTAAATAATTCCCCTACGCATTGATCCACTTTATTAGAAGCATTATGCCTTGGCCATATAATCCATGTCACCCTACCTCTGGAGGCCCAAATCAAACACGTAGACTTTGATGTCTATCCTCTAGGGTAACCTAAGAGATATGTTGGATTTTTGTTTGATATTAGTAAGATTCCTACTGACGTTGAGTTGGCATGAAGAGGTGATCCTGCATTATATCTACAGGTTTAGATTTATAACAATTATGTTAAGTGTGCGATGATAGATGATGGGGTTGTTGTGAATATAGTCCCTTTCTCATTTATGCAAAAGTTAGGCTATGGAGAAACGAATTGTTCTTCAACGCGAAACATGTTGAGAGGCTACAATAGTTTTAATTAAATGTAAGGATGAGAAACAAATTGGTATTCTTGATGTTCTAATTAAACATAAGGAGGATGGCTCTCTTGTAAGACAATTTACAATAAAAAGACTCACACTGACATATTTATTAGGGCCGATTCACGCCATCACCCTTCTCAGAAGGATAGGGTCTTAACTACTTTGTTTACAAGAGACCTTAGAATTTTAGCTAATAATCACTTACACTCTAAAGAGAAATATCTCACCAATGCTTTGATGAGGAATGGTTACAAGAAATGGAAAATCAAAGTTGCCGCTAGAAGAGCCAAAGTGGGTGTGTCTAGATTGACACGATCTTTATCTCTATGAATTGGGGGAAACAATAAAGCCTTCCTTCCTTACATTTCTAGCACTACTAACAAGATTGCCAAGATTTTAAAAATAAAGGGTATTAAAACTTGTTTCAAACCAATTAAAACCATTAGAAACAACCTTAAAACCCCAAAAGACCCAATTTTTCCTAATTTAAGAAAAGGGGTTTACTTCATTCTATGTGTGTCTAGAAAAACATGCATTGGTGAAATGTGGAGATCACTAAAAACTAGACTTCATGAAAATTGTAAAGATTTAGAATTTACCTGGGTTAGCAAATTTGCTTTAGCCGAACATGAAGACATTACAAAGCATTCCATCTGCATTGACAATGCAAAATTAATAGCTATAGAATTTCACTACACAAATAAAAAGTTACGTGAAGCTGTGGAGATTGAGAAACACCCAGACAACTTAAATCGAGACGATGGATGGAAGTTTATTCATTAATGGAAACCCCTTTTCCATAAACTGTCTACCTCTTCCATCCCTGCCCTTGTTTATTGATTTATTTGGTTTTTCTTCTCTTCGTTGACCTTTTTGTGTGTCTTACTCATCCAATTTTCGTGGCTCTTTCTTCATCGTGTTTCCATCATTATTTACTTTAACTCACCTTCTTTTTATTTTCCACCTTCTTCTCTAGTATTCTATTGTTAATTTATTTTAATCCTCTTTTAATTGTTGTTTTAAACCCTTTTTTATTTCGTATCTTTTCCGGAACATTATGTCCTTTGGTCCAATCAATAATTTATATTGGTTTTCTTTTCTTCTCTTCTCTCAAACAAATTCTCACCCTACTGATAATTCCAATATGTGAACCGAAACATTGGTGTTAATCTTCTCCATGAAATGTATCCAAAAAAATTTCTTCATCTAACCTATGATATGAATCTAAAATATTTGGCTATGATAGTCTCAACGCAACCTCTATTGGAACCATAGTCCTTCCAGTCACCCTTGGACCCAAGACTGTGTTGACTGAATTTCATAGTATAGATTGGGAAACTAACTATAATATGATTCGTAGTCAACCCTGGATTCATAGAATGAAGGAAATCCTTCCACGCTATCCCAAAAAAGTTAGGAGCCTCCATCTAGGGAAGGATTTTGTGGCTCAAGGTGACTCAAAGTCATTTGACATCCAATTAGCCAACCTTAAGAAGAAACACGAGGTTCATACTAAATTCGAGCTCCCAGCTAACCAGTTAAACAAGCCTAATCCTTCAAGGGAATCTGTTCCCACAACTAATCTTGTTCCCACAACTGAGTTGGAAACCCCTAAAGCAATTGAATGGGGTGATGTTAGTGAAAACAAAGTCGTTGTAGTTGAAAATGTGTCAACAAAAACCATGGCTGAAATCATTAAGCTTCTAGAGAATTATTTACCTATTGTCCTCCCATATGATTCTTTGGGCATAGGTCATACTCTTGGAATTGCTTCTCTTCTATCAAGTAACTTTGACAAGGTTTGTATGGTTGAGGTCTCAGAAGTTAAGGAAGAAGATTCTAATAACAATCAATATTTTATCTTCCTCAATGATTGTTGGACTCTCAATTACGATGGTGCAAAGTTCCGCTTTGGCATTGGGTCTAGGTTGATCCTCACTTCTCTTAAGGGGAGGGTTATGCCTTTTGCTTAAAGTTGAACTTTGAATGCACGAATAACAGAGCTGAGTATGAAGCTCTACTTCTTGGTCTTATCATGGCCAAAAGGATGCGTGTGAACAACATTAGGGTCTTGGGTGACTCTTAACTCATCACTAATCAAGTCTCGGAAGTCTATGAGACCAAGGCAGAGCACCTATAACTCTACAAGTCTATCATTCTTGAGATTTGCAAAGGTTTTGATTTCATTTCTATAGAATCTATTCCACGAGAACAAAACCTATTGGCTGATTCCATGGCTACTTACTCCTCTCATTTTTATCCAAGTGAGGAGTTAAAAGAAACCAAGTTTACCATTTCAGTTTCCGAACCTTTGGTTCTGAAGGATGCCAACCAATGTAATTTTGGTATACGTCGAGACTGAGAATGAGCCCGTCACTTTGAACTACATTTTCACAAAAAATGATGAGGTTATATTAGGGTACCTTAATGCTTACAATGATCTTCTTCCTAAGCACCATAAGAGGGGTTTTTCCTTGATACCTCACCTTTCCTCCTACTTTGGAGATCGCACCATGACCTATTTCTCATCAGAAGATTTTGAGATCTATGAATTCGAGGAAGAAGATTTGGAGTTGCTTCCAGTCCCACCTAAATTTGAAGAGGGTAATGCCTCTTTGATCGAAGGAATCATAGACATAAAACATAAGGAAAAAAGAAGAACACAAACTATTGAAACTCGGTTCTTCATTGTCTCCAGAAGAGATAGAGGTTCATACGAAGGTGCTTAAAGAGAATTCAACAACCTTTACCTTTAGCTATAAGGAAATTTGGTTGTCTCTCCTGACGTTGTAGTGCATAATCTCATTATGAAGCCCGATGCTAAGCCCGTGAAGTAAAAGTTGAGACCCATGAAGCCAAATATGGCTTTAATGGTTAAAGAGAAGGTCATGAAACTCCTGCAAGTAGGGTTCTATCAAGCCAGTAGATTATTCTATGTGGGTTTCAAACATCGTCCTAGTTCTCAAAAATAATGGGAAGATACACATTTGCATCGACTTCAGGGACATTAACAGGGCTTGTCCCAAAGATGATTTTCCACTACCTTCAATTGATGTCATCATTAACGCAATGACTAGCTATGAGTTATTGTCTCTTATGGACAGATTTTCTAGTTACTATCAAATAAGGATTTCTGAGGAAGACCAAATGAAAACAACCTTCACAAATCCTTGAGGAACCTCCTATTATGCAGTCATGCCTTTTGGTCTAAAGAATATCGGAGCCACTTACCAATGGGAAATGATATATATTTTTCATGATCTTATTCATAAGATTTTCAAGTCATATGTTGATGACTTGTTGGCGAAAGTAAGGAAACATGGCGATCACCCTAAAGTGCTTCACGTCATTCTCTTGTACCTAATTGAGTATGGAGTAACGTTAAATCCTGAGAAGTGCGTGTTTAGAGTAACATGAGGTAAGTTGCTAGGGTACATCATTTCTTCCTTAGGCATTGATGTTGATCCAACAAAGATCCAGGCAGTTTTGGAAATGTCCCTACCCACCAATGAATTGAGCATCAGGTATTTCCTAGGTAAACTTGGGGAAATTCACAGCTTTATCCTTGATTTAACATACGTGATTGTCCTTATCAATGGTTTACTTAAGAAGGATTGTTGCAAAACTTGGACAACTAAATGTCATGAAGCGTTTGAGTCAGTAAAATGTTTTTTTATGTCGCCACCTATGCTCATGCCACCAAAAGTTGACCATCCTTTGATTCTATATTCTTGAGCCACTGACATGTTCTATAGTGTGTATGATGGCACAAGAGGATGATGATAGTCAAGAGCAGGCTATTTATTTCATTAGTCGTACTCTTCTCAATTATGAGACGTGATACACACAAGTAGAGAAGGAGTGCTTGGCTATAGTATTCACAACAAAGAGGTTAAGGCATTATATGCTTAGCCAAGAAATGCAAGTGATAGTTAAATCTAAGCAGTTGCAAATGTTCTTAACTTAGGATGCCTTAACCAAGAAGGTTGGTCATTTCATCACGTTGATGGGTGAGTTTGAACTCACCTTTGTTAACCAAAAGTCTGTGAAGGGACAAAATTATCACTGATTGGTTAGCAAATAACCCTATAGACTGTGGGGATCTAGTATAGAGTAGATTTTCTGGATGAATGTGTGTTCTACATAGAAAAAAATCATCCCATTGCTTCATGTCTATGGTACACTGATATTGTCAATCATATTGTGGACTGATCTTATCCTGAGGGAGTAACCTCACAAAAAATATGACGACTACGTGTCATAGCTGCCAAGTATGTAATTATGGAAGAATTTCTCTATCGCAGAGCCTTTAACAGTATGTTGTTAAGATGCGTTGATGAAGAAGAGTTGGAGAAAATCCTCTACGAAGCCCACTTCGAAGTCTTTGGTGGTCACTTTGGAGGCATGCAACCACTTTTAAGATTCATCGCATGGGCTATTTTTGGCCCACTTTAGAACACAATGTTGTAGAGTATGTGCACAGGTATCAAAAGTGCCAAGAGTTTTTATGAGATATATATTCCTGCACAGGCTCTACAGCCCATAGTGACACATTGGCCCTTCTTGACTTGGGGTCTTGATCTAATAGGGAATTTCTCTCCCTCATCGCCAGATGGCCATAATTTCATTATCATGACCATGAAGTATTTTACTAAGTGGGTTGAGGTCATGCCTCTTACAAATGTACCTGGGTCTATAATTGTCCAAGTTTATTTTAAATCAAATCATCTGTAGGTATGTAGTCCCACAAGTCATTATATTAGATAATGACACACCTTTCAAAAATGAAGAGGTGTGGGAATTGTGTGCACAACCCAAAATATCCCATCACACAACCTCTTTGTACTATCCTTAGGCTAATGGACAAGCTGAGGCTAAAAACAAAACTTAAATTCCATCCTCCTTAAGACGATTAAGGAGAAAAAAAGGGATTGGCATCTAAAGTTATTTCCAACCTTTTGGGCCTATAGGAATTCGGTAAGAACAAGGGAAACCCCTTACTCTTTATTCTTCGTATATAAAGCAGTCTTACCATTAGAGGTAGAGTTACCTAGCCTTCGTATATCGTTACATGACATTTTGGACGAAGATGGGTATTGAGAAGCGAGACTAGTTGAACTAGAAACTATTGATGAAGCTCGACTTAGAGCTGAGTAACATCACCATGTTTATGCTGACAGGATGTGTCATTAGTATAATAAGAAAGTGTATGAATGAAAAATACACATAGGAGATCTAGTCTTGAGACTTAGATAGCCAGATTGACAAAAAGACCAGCAAAGGAAGGAAGTTTAGACCCAAATGGTTAGGCCCATACCAGGTGATAGAAGACTTTAGGAATGGTGTGTACCGCCGGTATACTCTAGAAGGTGAAGAATTCAGCGAATTGGTTAATTCACTTCACCTAAAACACTTTTATGCATAGTTCATTTACATCTCCACTTATACATTATTGCATCCATATTGCATAGCATCTGCATTATCATATTGTGAAATTGTAAATTAAGAAACTTATTTTTCAAGCAACATTTTAAAAATTTCAAATATTGGCAAAAACATTTAATCATATCTCTTCAAGTATCCATCATATCATCATCAAATTGTTCTAATCTCTTTATCATTTCAACAATTAAGACAAAATTTTGACATTGGTCCTACCAAGACTTGCACACTTGGTTCTACTCATGGTTTCTTCTAGCTTAGGTGTCTTTTCCCATAGTTTGTTCTAGAAGCTTCTTGATGTCACATATTTCCCTAAAAATCTCTCTAATAATAAAAGCAATCTAAACATTTCACCTGGAGCTCTTTTCCGCCTATCTCAACCTTCGGTGGTGATCCCTCGCATTCTACTGGTTGCATGGGGTTGAGGCTATGGGAAAGTTTTCCCTCCTAAAAGCACAATTTTAAAGTCAAATTTTTTTTTAAAAAAATTAACAATAAATACAAAAACTCTTTCTTTTGCAAATAATACTACACTTCTTTTCCCTACCAATCTTTGGTGATGAGCCCATGCTTTTTACTAGTGTCATGAGATTGGGAAAGGAGGGAAGTGCCCTTACTCACCTATATCTTGTCCTCGATGATGAGCCCATGCTTCTTACTAGTAGAATGGGCCAAGATGTAGGGGGTCCCATCAAATAACTCAATAAGTTGTAAATAAGTCAATGAATAAAAATGCTTTGAAATCTTAAAAATCCCAAGAAAGTGAGTTAGATGTGTATGTTACAAGAGAGTCAATCCCTAAAACTAGATTTGTCAATCAAAAGGCCATCTATAGATCTAAGTCTAGATAAAATTGCAAGAAAATCACATTATGAACTGGTTAGTTGACTATGCTTAGGGTTGAGTTGTAGGTTCCTAATTGGATCTTTGTCAAAATCTTGTCTTCTTATCACCATCTTCATTCATCAAACTCATACAACTCGTGTCTTTCCTAGATCTTGGTGATGAGCCCTTGCATCTTACTAGTTGCATGGAGTTAGGAATAGAGTGGGTTCATTTTCTTATCATATCACATTCATCACATTTTTCCAATCAAACAAAAGTGCTAAATATTGCTTGAAAACCAAAGTATCTAATTACAATTTGTTCTCACGTGCACCAAAAAAAGAAAAAGAAATCATTTTGTTTACACATTTGCATCGTCATAATCCATAACATGTATCCATAAAAGCATATAAAAAGCATCAGAAATTCTAAGCATCTAAGAGTACATAAATGAGACAAATCATGAATGAGTCAACTCATACACAAAATAACTAAACCAAAAAGAGATATGTGTGTGTGTGTGTGTGTATCAATAACATCATGTTTTTTGTACAATTCCATCACACTCTTGCGAGTGTGGTCAAAAGACTCATCTATGAGCCGAAAATTGAAACAAATAGTATATACACAAAAATGATCTCAAGCAATAAGTGCCTGTGGCTTATCCCTCTCTGTGGGATCCCACTAAAGGTGTAGGATGAGGGCTCCTGTTACGACTCGTATGGCGGGAGTGAGAGCCTCCATGTGTCGATCGATGAGAGTGCATATGGGATGGGTCAGGTGATCTACAAGTAGTATTAGCCTCGCTGAGATAATGGCCTTGTCGTTGTCTCCTCTCAGCCATCTCGTGTCCAGTAAATTTGGCTCTCATCTGGGTCAGGGTTGCAGTAGCGTTTCATATCAATGAAAACACATCTATGTGGTGTCCATCCATTGTTGTTTTCCCATAGTCTACAAGTAGCTGATCCTGCATCTTCCCCATAGGGAGTGCAAAGGTGTCTAGGAGAATCTGACGAATAAAATCTCGCTAGTCATTGACGGTAGCTATAAAATACAAGTAAAAGAACGGCGAATTAGAAAACTTTCAAAAAATAAACCTATATATATATATATATATATATGATAAGAACTATCTGTGCTAGGTAGTTTACTAACAATCTAGTCTAAAGAGTAGGGTCGAGAGAAGAGTACTCTACTTACTCATATCTTCAAGCATCCAAGATGGATCGATGATTGGTACTGGCATGGGAGTTGATGCGTGCACCTCCTCTACTCTAACCTCCGCTATAGCCATTCGTAATCCAAAAAATGACTCCTCATTTCCTCCTCCTCTGGCGCTCAAAGGGTCCTCAGAGTTCAATGTTTGTGCCTCGGCCTCAGCCTCAGCCCTAGATGTTGCGGAAGCCTCTCTAATGGCTGCCCATTTTGTGTCGCTCTCCTTCGTATCTTCCTCGGTCTCAGCCTCCTCCTCTGTCTCAGCCTCCTCCTCCTCCACATTGTGCACGGGTGTTGCCTCAATCTGTATAATCTGCATCGGCCTAGTAGGAGCTCATGCAATTTGTGGAGTTTCGATCAAAACTCCAGGTGTAATAATGGTCCACTCAAGCTTGCCCTTCGAGCCATCTCTCACCTCTCAGATCCCCATGCATATTGTCGGGACTTATAGGAAGGTATCAATGTAAGGCATCCCAAACTGTTGTGGTACTCTGTCAACTGGATGGACCTCCACTCTATTGGGCCAATCCACTAATTGTGTAGTAGAACTATAAGAAGCCAGAATAACATCCTCACCCCATATGACAACCATGTCCTGATATGGCTATGCAATCATGTCATTAGTAGTAAGTGTGGCATTTAACTGATGTCACCCCCTAAGTAGGGCCATATTTATCCATCTCACTTCTCTGATAGCCCCATGATCAGCTATCACAATGCTCCTCTGATAAAGGATCATGCGCTCATAAACCCAGCTCATAACCAGTGTGGGGTGACTAAGGGCCTTTCCCTTTAGTCGAACAACTCAAAATAGATCATGATATTTGGTACCAAGGATGTCAATGCCCCACGTATGTGCGGCCATACTGCTTAATGTTCTAAATTATCGGTTCCCAACAATAGAGTAGTTTGTCCCCACCCTTATCCCTAACTAAGCACGAAGCCAAAATACCAAAGATGGCCTTATGCAAAGCAGGGATAGGATTGGAGGCAACAGAAAGTAATTTCATCCCATGCTTGGCACCTATTTCAAGTGCTTGTGTGTACCCCATATATGCAGCCCAACTACGGGACTGTACCACTGAGCTCGCACTAGTAAAAGCCAACTTCCTTCCAGTGACAGGAACCCCCAGAATCCAGTAGACTTCCTCTAAGGTAATGGTTAACTCCCCTCTAACTCCAATAATCTAGGAAGTGTTCCAGTCTGAATCCCAATAACTCAGTAGGTCACATAACAAGTGAATAGCGGATGCAACTAACTATGTCTGGGATATCCTCCATAACCTAACCTTATGCAGTAAGTCCCTCTACTCCTGAGTCAATGCATCCAAGATAGGGGTTAACCAGTCACACTCTCGAGCTATGTTCCATCCAATATACTTCCCCTGCATTCATAAACATCAAAAAGAGCAAGTTAGAATCATAACAATGCATAATAAGCTCATCAAAAACATCACAAAAACAACTTAAAACTAAAAATTTCATTATACTTAGTCAATTTTGGGAGTTGCATCAGAAATTACACAACCGCCCCTCTATGCAAAGAGGCGGTTGCAAAACTGCATCTCTACACAGAGTGGAACTTGTGTAACCATTGTGAAAATTTTACTTTTTCCTTTGACCTTCCAATGGTTACATAACCGATGTGGCGGTTGCGCAATCGTCACAGCGGTTTTGTCTGTGATAATCAGGTTGTACCCTAAGGCCCCAAAAATTCATAAAAAGATTTTAAAAATTGACTATTTTAAATAAAACAAAAGCCACATCTGATGTGGTGCCCCCCTAGTGAACATTTTAATTGTAAAATCATCAAAAATCTCCCCCATAAGTCAAATTTTTCACATTTTATGGTAGAAATAAATAAATGCAAATAACTCACTTATTCGTGGTCTGCTACTCCTTCAATTGGTTGGGCTGCCATCACATCTGAGTGCTCTTTGTTTTTACTATACTCTCACTCGAAACTGTCACAGGTAATCTAAAGCTCAAATTTTCACCAAGTGGGTAAGTGCAAATGATTTCTAGAAATAGTAATTTTGATTTTTATATAGCATGTTTTCACTTTATTTTGAATGTGTGTGTTTTGCAAGGTGGAAGAATTGTCGCAAGTATATTTTTATCCCCGCAGATATGGTAAGTCCTCTTGTCATTTTATTTTAGTATGTTTTGTCGATTACATTTTCACTTGATTCTCATTTTCTTCTTGCAGGTAGGGGGAAGCTTGGATTGGCGTATTATCAACACACGAACGTGTCAGGTATAATTTCTAACCTTCCTATTTGGGAGCGCCATACTCAGACCATACATTTTATGCCTCTTCATGGCTAAAATGCTTCTTTGAGGGGGCAATATGTACGCACCCAATTTTACATGGTGCAACATTGTCCGAACAGTTCAAATCCCCAATGATGATAAAAATTGTTTCTAATGATATCCAAGTCCAAATTCTCGCTCGTAGCATGTTCTTGTAGCTTACTTTACCTTGCTTGTCCCTTTTCTAGATTTTTCCTGATTTCCTTAGTCATTTTGCAGCTTTTTGGCCTTTAGTTACGGAATCGCGCCGATAGTTACGCAACTACCTCAACGATTTTGTAACCATCCATCTTCCCTAAGTGGCGGTTACGCAACTGCCATGACGGTTGTGTAACTTCCGGTCTACACAAATTGGTAGTTTTGTGCACATTTAGTCAAGCCTTTCCAGGGTTTTCTAGACATGTGTTGCTTCTTTTAACTCACTTTTCTCTCACGTTTCTTGACTAAATCAGTTGTTTTTGAGCTTGTTAGATGTGTATGAATTTCTCCTTCCCTATTTGTTATTATTAGTAAGTAAACTACTACTCTCATGAGTGATGTAGCATTTCTTGGCTACCAATTGGGCTGGACCACTTCTCTGCCAATTTTCTATAAAAAAATATAAGTTTTCTCCCGAAGCATTGGTTGGATTTGTTTGATTTGGAATTGCACTCTTATGCTGCCAGAATCCTGCCAAGAAGTACACAAGCAAACACAATTTATTTTCCTTGTTATTATCTTGCTTGCATTGTTATCAGACTTCCTACAAACTAGCTAACTCTAGCACTCCTTCATACCTTCTACACATTACCAGCACAGTTCGTTGGACACATTCAGTTATCACATTGGAAAAGAAGCTGAGGGGACCACAAAGCATTACCAGGATTGGATATGTCTCTATACTACATTTCCAGGTTAGAGCTGTTATTAAATTCCTAGAAGCTTACTTCATTTGTTAGATAGATTCAATTCATAATTACTATATTTTTAATATTTCTTGTAGCTTCCATTGAGGATTTCTTCTCAACTCATCCCTGTGGATTTTCCTAGGTGGAATTCGAAGGAAATTCTTGTGCACAGAGCTTGTCATTTCTTCACAATTAATTTACCTATAGAGTTTATTGTATTCATAATTTAAATCTTGTTAGCATACGAGCAAAGCTTCTATGGAAAGTTTTTTCCCTGCCTATCCCTATGGATTTGCATGGTAATTTGGTTTGAAGAAGCTTATGCGTCTGTGCAGTAGTTTCCATTTCTTTGTATTTAGAAGTTTTATGTATATCTGATCGTTCTACCAAGGAATATTCAAGGGAATAAATTGCTTCTTAGAAGCTTTTCAATCTTCTCGTGATTATGAGGTAGAACCAGAGGAAGTAGTATCCACAATTACAAATTAGGAAAACCTTTATTTTTTATTCAATAAGATTAAACCCACTCTGCAATGGGGAAATAGCCACATCCAGCTATTTCACTGTTTAGTTTACTTAATTTAGAGTAGAAGTAAGTTTCATTTCACTAGAATAAGTTAGATTTTCTATGTAGTTTTCTTTTGTTTATTTTCAAAAAACAAAAAATGGATTAAATTAATTAGTTTGCTTTCATTTGTCTTATTTCCTTTCTGTTAAAATCATTAAAAATAAAAAATAAGTAGATTAGATTTACTTTGTCATTTCAATTAATTAGTTTCCTTTTGTTGAATTAATTAGTTGCACGTAGATTTAATTAAATCCAGGAGAGTAATCAAATTGGTTTGATTTAAATTTGTTTGCATTTCCTTTGTTAATTTAGGCACATAGAATTAATTAGACAGAAATTAACACAACTCCATATGTTTCCTTAGTTGGCCTAGGTTACCTAAACATTGACCTTGCCTCTTGCAGATTCTTTGTGTGTTTGTTTGTTTCCTTAGATTGATTGCTTACATGTCCACATGACCATCCAAGGCCCCAGGAAACCCAGACAACGTGTGTGTGATCCAAGAGTGTCACAACCAAACACTGTGACACAATTGAGAGACATTGATCAGGGCCTCAGACAGCTCATATTCCAAACCACACCAGTTCCACCTAGTATCATCTCACATTTGATAGCCTTAAACGAAGAAGCAGATAACGCTAACAAGTTCTAGCATAATCATCCTGGTTGAGATTATATTTTACAATCCTTAGATATGTCCTTATCACAGTCTACTATCACACCTCTATGACCTTATCTGGAGACTTTTACAACGTAGATGTTTGACGGTTTCCACATATCCCACATCTAATTCAGAGGGTGTTTAGTGACACTAACATTGATAGAAACCTCCATGTGTTTATTCTCCTCGACCACTCCATCTCACCTGAGCAAGTAAGACAAGCCTTCATTTCCTTAGATGAATAGATTCCCATTGTTCTCGTAGAGAACATTCGATTGTCTTGATCTAGTTGTTATCCATTTTCGTCTATTTTCGCATATTCCACCTATTTGTCCTATTTAGCCATCCCATAACCATCTTTCCATCTCATATTAGTTGTCCTGGCATGACCTGGGGAGGTCGAGTTCGTCCTAGAGTCACGTGTTGATTCTTGGACGTATAGCTACCTTCCAAATCCAGTAGAGCCCTCTATTTTGCATAAAAATGCATGTTGCAACAAAATAATAAGAAATTCTAAAATATATAAATATTAAAAACCCTTTAATACCATAAAAGAATTGATAAATAGATCATTCTAAGCCACAAAGAACTCATATGCTGATAAAACTTACATGTATATGTCAACAACAATTTATGCTTTAATACCATAAAAGGAATGATAAACAAATCATTCCAAGTAACAAAGAACTCAGATGCTAATAAAACATCACACTCAATAAGTTGAAAGTACTTTTTCATAATAACTTTAAAAAAAATTGCAAACAAATGAACAACAATATCATATATTATTATGGAACTCTATGCAGTACAATGAGAAGGGGCCTTGCTTATATAGGCAAGGAAGATCAATCTAAGAACTAGGCAAGGCCATAGATCAAGCCATAAATCAAGGAAAGAACTAGAAAACAAAGAATTAATCAAGACCATAAATCTAGGAAAGAACTAAACAACAAATAACTAGTCAACACCATAGATCAAGGAAAGAACTATACCTAATAACTCGATAATATCCTCCTAATACCTAAATATGATCAAATAAATATCCACACATAAGTGGGTGAGGATAAATAAAAGATAAGGTAAATAAAGTACCTAGGTGAACATGAGCTAAGGTAAACAACCTACTTTAACATCGTGTCCCATTGGATTTTCCCTAAGTAAAAAGGGGACACCAAAGTTCGACCCCCCGTCATTTTTGAATTCTCATCACTTAAAAGCATGACTTACGATGTTAGAGGGAGCAAATGAGTGAATCAAGTTTCCTAGGCCACTTTTCTGATAGTTAAACCCCCGGGTCACACTTTTTCACCATATTTATCCCCTTGGCTTGTCCCCAAGGCTCAAAGGGGACAAAGGGGACACAAAAATGTGACCCCCAATCATGCAAAAAAATTCACAACTCACCCCTCATCACTTTCACACCTAGGTTTCACAAACTAGCATTCTTCTTTGTCCCCATCTCATGTGCTAGAACATAGGTTGCACGTTTTCACTCATGTTTTCCCCATTGTCCCCAAGGTTAAAAAGGGACAAGGGTGACACAAAAGTGTGACCCCCTTCCTTCCACGTAGCCTTTGGTCACTTGAAAACTTAATTTTTATCTGTAGTGTTCAATCCCAGCCCCTGCATCTCACCCATAAGGAACCAGAAGTTGCTAGTTATCACCATCTAGTGTAAGTCACACTTTTATCTCCCTTATCTCCCCTTTTTTCCCTCTTACACAGGTGCAACTCCACTTCAACCATATCCAAACCATGGTTAAGTTGTGGGGTCAAACGAGTGAGTTAAAACTTGCAAGAAAATTGAATAACTATCCACCTCTCAAAACAATTAACCATTTTCATCATTCAAACTGATGTTCTATTTCCCTCACAAACGTCCATTGTTACACAATTATGTTGCTGTTTTTTTCAAGACATCCATGCCTTAAAACTGATGTTGTATGTGATTTACAAAAACAAGTTGAAATTTTCAGCCCGGGAAATTGCCTTTTCAAATTTACGAAGTTCCAGCAGAAGAAAAACCTCAAAAATTGGAGCAAAAGGTCCTGAAGTAAAACATGAACTTTCAAGACCAATTTTGCTGTAACCCGACACCTACAATACCTATGTCTAAAAACAGTAAAAGTTTGGAAGGATTTGTGTGTCCGAATATAGTAAGTTTCAAAAAATGGTAAACTCTCAACACTTGCGATACTTCAAACAAGCAAAAACCATCAGAAGTTGAAAATTGTGAAAACTTATTAAAAATAGCTATCCTAGTCATGACCTACTAAAAATAAGATGTCTTGCAATCTGGCTCAAATCACTTGTATCAACTCACATTCCACCTATCTCATTTCTTTTTGCCACAATTGCAAGGCAAGGAAGTTGTCTCATGGTTCAAACATGAGAGAAAGCCCTCGCAGGCTCCCAAAACATCAATCTCAAGGTGAATTCTATATGACTCGCTTTGATGCAAGAAGATGGATGATTCAACTCACCCTCATTGTCACATAAAGGAATCATTATGGTTGAATCGTCCGGGCAGTTGTCCTAGAGGAAAAATGTGAAGTTCAAGGAGGTCACAAGGAGGAAGGTGATGATCACCATTTGTAACTATGACCTTATGTTCAATTATCTTTCTAAAAGGAAGGGAAACATGTGAATCACACCATGGAAAAAACCATGTTAGAATGAATTAGTGTATGTAAAGGATTTTCATTTGAACCACAGACTACTGAGGTACCCAAGACCATTATGTTCACAAAAGCAGGAAGTTATCGCAGGTCCACGCAGTGTAGTGTCTCACAGTAGTGTTTCTAAACACTCATTCAATGTTTTGGTGTGTGCCCATAACTCACAGAAGAAGGATATTAAAACCACAATGTTTCTATCCACCAGGAGGTTATAAGCACAGAGTTTCATTCAGAGAGTAATCCTTATATCAAGAGGACAAGACCTATGAGGAGCAGATGAGCAAAAAGATGTCCAGGAATCCTACGTATGTTTCCATTCGAAAAGGTGACATATTTTCCATGAAGGTGAATTTTGAACCCAGGGGGAGTAAGATGATGATCCACATATTTAGACTCTGACCTTGTTTTCAAAAGGATTACCATGTTTGTAAAAATGGGTAATCATCTCAATTTCACACATTACAATTCACCTAGTATTGTTCTTGAACACTCATTCAATACCTTGGAGTGTGTTTGAACCTCACTGGAGGAAGCATATGCAATCACAGTATTTCAGTTCAACGGGTAGTCATAGGACAAGAATTTCATTCAGGGAGCAATCCTTCCATCTAGAAGAGAAGGTCTGTTTTCATTGAGTAATAGACAAACAAGAACATGTTTAAGCATTTTGAGGTTGATTGTATTCCAATAGACATCTTTGTCACGAAGGTGAATTTCAAGGCCGAGAGGAGTAAGCTAGCGATCTCCATGCCTTAATTCCTACCTTGTGATCAAATATGATCATCATATTCCTATCTCAGTGCAGGTCACATAACTGTGTTTTTGAACACTTATTCAATATCATGAAAGATGTCCACGTCTCGCAAAAGAAAAACTTGCAATCTCAATATTTCAATTCAACAGATGGTTGAGTGCAAAGAAATTCAATCATGGTTCATCAGAGGCTAGTTATTCATCGACAGAGGTTTCGTCTTCATCAGATTGATCAACCCTAATCTCTCTCTCATCTTTCTTCTCTCTCCATATTCTAATTCTTCATTAAGAAAGTTCGCTTTCACTATTTTGTCTTATTCACTTAAGTGACCTTCAACCTAACATTGTAAGAGTCATTTTTTATTAATAAGAAAGAGACTCACTTTTATTCCCTACGTATATGAAAGGTCACAAGTGATGGGGAAGGTGAAAAGTCATGTGGGGGAGACGAAGAATCATTTTGTATATTATAAATTGGAATGGCTTCTCCATTCGAAAGGGTTGGCAATTGTTGATTGTTGTAAGTTGTTGGATTTCACTACTATTACAAGAAATAAGAGCTACATTTCTTCTATCTCCTTGAATATGTTCCTCAATTCTCTTTATTTTTCCATCTTTGCAAGCATTGTGATCCTGTACAACCAAGAAGGAATTTTGTGTCCTTGATTAATGGATCTATAGAACTTTGTGCCTTTGATTTATTATTCTTACTGTTGATTACATGGTTTAATTCTTCTAATTGAATGTGGACCTACTCTATTTAATCTGTGTGAAATATGTAAGTCTACTCACAACATTAACACCCTCTCTCCCTATTTCTCGTACTCCTCTTTACCTCCCTTTAAAGCAAATTTTCTCCCTTGTACATTGTACAAGCACTTTGCTACTTGTTTAGTGGATTATTCTTGTGTGATCCCCGGCTTAATGGCCACCTCGCAGTTTTAATTAGGTTACATTCAATAATGGGAGTCTTCTCATACCCAAGAAGGAGGGGATTAGCCTCATGACCGTTAGTGAAAACCAATAATATGCACTGCGAAAAAAAAGTTCATCAACAAGAAGGTGAAAACAAATGATAATGCCATGGATTCATTGACTAAGGTATTGTGTGTTGAGAATTTTTCTTGGTGCAGGAAAGATATTGGCTTGATAGCCCACAGGTGTTGAAGAATGGGTTTGTGGTATCCTTCATGAATAGTACTCAACAAGAGGGAGATTGTTGGAATATGTCTCATACTTTTAATTCATCGATCAAGTCTAGGGGTGACAGAACTAACACTTGCCGGTTGATTAACTATGAGTGTTCTGGAAAAAGCAACGATTGAGATCTATGACATGTCACTTTTCTCTAAAGTGATTGAGGGGTGTTATGAATGCAAGCCTTATTTTTAGGCTTTATTCTTAGATTGTCTTATTGGACAAGCAAGTGTTATTTTAAGTTAGTGTAAGGCTATATAAGTACATGTTCTCTATGAGATAAGGTTAGAGGTAGTGTAGGTTATCATAAAAAAGTATTGGAAGGTTGCATGTTGGATTTGTGGTTGATCTTGCATGTAAATCCGGATAGTAATTGTGTTACGGTGCCTTGAAGGATGTTTATTGTATTTGTAAGTTGGTTTGAGTTAATACAATAAAATTAATGTTACTATTGTATCGGTCTTTTTACTTGAAAGGGTTTTCTCGTGATAAATATTCTCCCTTTTTAATGTATCTCGTTTATTTATTTAGATCTCTACTTGTTTTCTCTCTATTTAGTTTATTGCATATTGGTCGCAAAATACAATTGTGGACAATCGAGCCGTAGTTGACATAATATTATCACATTTGGTAGATTTGGGCTCGATTGGCCCCATTTGCACACCTCATTGAGCCAATTAATCGATTGGTTCAATGTAGTACATAAGTGAAGCCAATTGAGCCACATTTGACATAAGATTATCGCATTCGGTGGGTGCCCTGTTTGCATACCCCTTGAACCAATCACTCGATTGGTTCAATGTGGTACATAATTAAAACCAATCAAACTCAGTTAACATAAGAATATCACATTTCAAGGGTTTGGGCTCAATTGGCCCCATTTGTATACCTCATTGAACCAATTAACCAATTGGTTCAATGCAATACACAATTGGGGCTAGAGTGATTAATTCAACGAGACATGCAAATGGGGCCAATCGAGCTCCAGAAAACACAAGATTGTCACATTGTGCATTTGGGCTCGATTGGCCCCAGTTGCATACCCCATATAATCAATTTTGCGACCATTTAATGTGGTACGCAATTACACTCAATCAACCCCTAATTGACATAATGATCTTGCATTTGTTGGGTTTGGGCTTGACTAGCCCTGTTTGAATACCCTATTGAACCATTTACCCAAATTTTATTATCACATTTGGAGAAGTTGGACTCAATTGAGCCCATTTGCCTATCACATTCAACTACTTATTTGATTGGTTTAATGTGGTATGTAACTAGAACCAATCAAGCCCCAATTAACAATAGAATAATTGCACAATGAATTGGCTACAATAAACATTCAATAATTTGCTAGTTTCCACAAATTTCGACATTGTATATGAAATTAAAAATGAAAGGTCCTAACATCACTTGAAAGGAGCTCAAAGATGTTTTTGAGTGTTCAATTTGTTTGTGTTGCCGTGAATTTTATGACAATTATGAATGCACGCCATGCATGGTAGAAACAAATCACTTGTGTCCTCATTATCCATGACAAAGATAACTGTGGAAGCTTGAAAAGAGAACAAAAAGATAGTAGAAATATTTTTTATACAAATAACATATGGAGAATGTAGATTGAATATCTTAAAGAAACCTAACTATAAGCAATCATTTTTTTTGTGTTGGCCTTTTATATTGTCTTATTTAAGTTATATATGATATTACCAAAGCTTACATCAATATAGGAAATTATATTTGCATTATATGTTTTCAGGTTCATTTTCCTCATATGTGAATTATGGATAAGGTGTTACATTGTGACCTTATCTGCAATTGTAGAAAGTTAAATTCCAAGTTCTCTAGGATTGTGTCACTAACAAGTTGTTCTAGGAGAGGGTGTTTAGCACTACTAAGGTAGTCTGGATACATTTACAACAAGAGAATAGAGTGATCTTGTGCTCACATCGGTGCCGCCAATTACAAAGTACCGAGTAAGAATGTAATTAATATCACTAGTGATATATTTGAGATTTTTATTGATGTTATTGATTAGAAATTTATGTTCGCTAGGCATTTTTAAAGCTTAGAATTTGAACTTGTGAATTTGAAAGTGAACACCTTTAGCTTTAACATAATCTTGATGGAGTTGTTGATAGGGAGAAAACCAAGCATAAGCTTATCGGGGTGAAAGAATAAGCTTGTAGAGAAATGGTGTTAATAATGGTTGGGTAGTTACACTTGTTGATCCAACTCTTATAATATATTTAACGGTGAAGGTGAAAGTGTGGTTAATATATTGAAGATGTACATCAGAAAACACCAAAAAATATGGTGAATGCCATGGCTAGAAGATGTGCATTAAAAAATCCTAAAATCCAAGTGGAGAAGTGATAAAGTCAATAAATATCATGCCCCAATTATATATTATATAGATAGGGTAAATCAAGGTATCCTAAATTCACATTAAAAAATTAGTGCAAAGCCGAAGCAAATTGCACCACAAATTAATGTCTAATTTATGCCAAATTTGCATCAATTTTGCATCGCAAAATTAGTTCAAGAAATAACAAAGAATACAAAAACGCGTTGCACAAAATCAACCCTATACTTGGCACAAAGTGGGCTTCATGTAGTAATGGTGAGATCCTCAAAACGATGGTAGAACAAACATCAACTTTGCTGGCATCTTTAAAGACAATTAGAAAAGGGTAAGAGCAAACTTTGAAACCCCTTTTAAGTGGATTATTCTCTCTAATATTGAAGGTCTAAATCACATTGATGTTACATGGTAATTACAAATCATCATTGATGTACTCATAGAGGGACAGATAAACAATTGGCATTAATAACAAAGACATCAAAGCTTTTAAACCCTTTAAAGGCATTGATATCAAGCACACTTGCGTGTAAAAAATAGAACTATTGACCAAGCAACATATAATGACATTAATAACAACATAGTAGTGTATATGAAAAGAATATTGAGACGCATACATCAAAATCACTAATCTCAATTATAGGTGGTGGAGAGTGCATGTAAGCAGAAGAAAGGTGCAAAAAATAGACATATCATGAAAAATAAACTAGTGTCAATCTTGACTCTCCAAATATGGTATCATGTATGTTTATTCATAAGCTTGTCTAGCCAAAATTATGATTATAATGACATGGTGATGCAAATGAAAAGAACACTGAGTTGCATGCAACAAAATCATTTATCTCAATGATAAATGGCAGAGTGTGCTTTTGAGCAAAGGAAAGGAGGGGTGCAAAAAATGAACATATCGAGAAAAATAAACCAATGTCAATCTTGCCTCTCCAAATGTGCACCATGAATGTTTAGCTTCATAAGCTTGTCTTACCAAAGTCGAAGATTATTTTGCTTGTGGAAAATCTATACAACTTTTAGGCAACTTTGCTTTGGGTTGAATACCATAACAAGTTTCTAGTAGATCCCTCAACCTTGCGTACACAAATGGGAGACACAATACTTATTTTTGGGGGGTACACTATTTACTCACAATCACTTCGCCACTAGGATTTGGCTCATCTTGGCTTTGTCTTACAATCGTACAAAGGTTTAATATCCTAGATTTGACGAGCATGGCTTGGTCACTTTGTTGCACTTTGTTTTGAATTCAATTGGATATCATTTCTTTGATAAATTAGAGGGGTCGAGCTTTTACGCTAGAGAAATTAAGGAGCTCTCAACTATGTTGGGCTTAAACACAAGTGAATTGCATGGTGATGCTTCATGCCAATCCTTGTGCAAAACAATTCTATTGAAGCTTTTGTTGGAAATTTCAAGTTCAAACCAGACCTTTTTTATGGTTAATTTATGAGTTATGCAATAGATCTCTCAACGTCGAGGACACGGACGAGGGACCTCGTCTTCAATTGTAGAACACGCACTTGAGGCAGAGTTCTTTATCATGGTCAAGTTATCACAAGGGCATGACCCTAGCTTTTGCCTTGTGATCTTATATACGTTTGATACATGTACCCCTTCTAGCTAGATTTGAAAGGCATGGTTTGATAATTTCTTTGTAATTTGTTCTCAACTCTATTGGAAATCTATTTTTTTATTAACAAATACAAAACAAGCTTTTACACTTGACTAATTATAGGGCTCTCAGCACCGGTGGGCTCAAAAACAGTCAAATTGCAAGGCTGTGCATTATGTAAGTTGTTGGATGCAAACCAGTTCTATTGGAGATTTTGTATATTAGTTGGATATTTAGTATATATACCCACCCAACCACGTGCAAGCTAAGATAGTGGCCATATTTTTTCCCCCTCCCATTCCCGTGAGATCATATGGCTACCAATTTCCTATATTTTGTTAGGAAGCTGATAAAACTTATATAAACAATTATTGAACAAAGAAAAAGACAATTGCGAAAAAAAATGAAAAAGTAAGTGCTTCGTTAAATTATCCCTAGAGTAACTATAATTCAATGAAGCTATTCGTTAAATAATACGAAAAGAAATTATCAATCAAAAGATAAATAATATAGCAATCATCACACCAGGACACTATGAAATCTTTAAAAAAATGGCTAATATGAATTTCTCAAAAAGTTGGCAAGACTTTACATGACTGCAGGTTACTCGTAGTCCGGAAAGTGCTTAGGGGATAATAGATTGTTTTAACGGCAAGCCAAAATAATACAAATCTTGACGGTACATGTGCCGAGTTCCTAAGTCGAGCTCTCACAAGGAAAGATGCTATAAGGGCTTCCTCCCAAATAATGACTGCGCAAGGAAGATAGTCGAGCCCTGTCAATATGATCTTTCTCAAAGCGTGTTTGTTTATGATCTTTCTCATGGGTCTCCCCACTAATATGACAAAGCAATACGTGTGGAGTGGTCAAAAAAACAACCACTTACCTTCGGAAAAAGCTCATCAGAAATGGTGATTAACAACCCATAAATAATTGCTCATATTTTTGAATCTAATTATGATATAAATCATCCATTTGACAATGAGTTCCTAAGAATTGGGAAAAGAAAAGAAAAGACTAATAGCTGTTCAGGAATTGCAATCAACCTATGAATAATCAGTCAGATTTCTAGAATCGAATTATGAAATATATCATGTAAAGTATACTACAAAATGTCAAATAGGAATAAGGAAACACTAAGGCATGGATTTAAAAATGTACTATGACAATCTCAAATTTTATGGGAAAGTGTACTTGAGGATTTTGACGTAGCTGCAATAGAATGACACATTCTATTGTACTTTACGAAGAGATTGAGATAGTAAAGAACAGCCCGAAAGCATAGTGCAAGTGGTTAAGGCAATCAAATTGAAAGGAGGTCATGAGTTCAAATCTGCCACTGCTGAGGTGAAAAAAAAGTTACGATTAAAAACTAGTGATATTAAAGAAGAATGACATGATGCACAAAATCAAGACGACATTACAGTAGCCACAGCTTTTATAAGACCATTTACAATAGCTATAGCTTAATAAGAGGCAACCCCCATATTGCATTGGTATGGTTTTCCCATATGGCACCAATCCATAGCATTTGTACGGAGTTTGTTACAATGTACACTGAAACAGATCACAATTCCTGTTTCAATAGAATGATGGTGAGAATACAACAAACTTATATATTTGTACAATAACTCGTGCCAATCCAAATTCTTCAACCGTCCATCGCTTAGGAAAAAGAATCAACAATTAATCAGCTGTCAGTAAGTAGTTTAACATATTAATCTACGAGTTGACAACAATCAATCTTTCCCTGATTGACAATTACATTAACTTTGATACCACACGGCACGTGGTCCAGAAAGCCATAGAAGCTGCTCTAAACAAAGCAGGATTCTGGTAGATCCTGCAAAAATGGCACACCAAATTATGTTTGCCATGTACCTCCTAATAGAGAATCTTTCAATAAAAGAAAATAATTGCAGTAAGCTAGAGAAAACGAACTCACAAAATTATTTATTGCGAAATTGAAATACAGTGGAAAATTAATAATGGGAAATAACATAAAAAGATTTGTTGATAGATAAATTGATTATATCATGCATCCCAGAAATTTCTCATCAGATCAATAATGTTTCTGTGGCTCAAATTGTTCGTTGCTTTTCCAGAATAAACACATCACATAATGGGAAGTATTATCGTAACTTAACAATATTAAGTCAAGTTACATATTATTATCATCACTTCACAACATTCAAGTCAAGCTACACATTATTTGAGGGCTTTCTTTTTCAAAGATATGCTATGTTGGACACACATAATTTTCCAGTAGCAATATCGAAAACAGTCGGGAAAGGGTAAAAATAACAAGCACAGAGACAAATAATTGCACTATAGTTTGAAACTTCAAACAAACTATTACATATGCATGCCACATTCAATGTCCAGTGGTAAAACAAATTGATCCACAGTATTAAAAAACAAATCTGGGAAGGAAAAGAACGCAAATCCAAATAGACAAATGAGGTGTCTATGGCAAATGAGTTACCACAATTGAAACAAATAAGTTCAGGTCTCGGGCATGTTGGAATATGCAAAGAGAAGAAAGAATACAGAAGGCAAAAACTGCACTATACAAATGATACAGGCAGAGGTTTATTTATTGAGAGAGAGGTGGTTGAACAGTTACCAACCGAACAACTACATAATTGTTTATACATTCTATATAATGTGTTGTATTTTAACACCCCCTCTTAATGACTAAACCGGAAACAAGACAAAGTTTGTCCCGAAATTTTACAAATTTCCTAAAGCCCATATGTTTAGTCATTACATTTACAGAATGTGCCATAAGTGGTACTTTAAAATCAGCAGTCCTTAACTGTGATGCAGTTGTCGAATGAAGATGAACTGCAACACAAAAATCTGGTCCCATGAACAAAAGATATGGCAAGTGGTCCACTGGTTCTCTGTTTCGTGATTCATTGACCAGTGATGAATCACCAATGGCTGAGAGTGTCAGCCCCATCTCCAGAGTGCTGAAATCAGAACCTCGAAGATGTGGATTAAAAAATCTATTCCAAGCTTGTGTAGCATGCTGGAGTCTGTACAAAGACTCAATTATCCTGTGATCGAAGTCACCTCGATCACGTCCTTGCACCACCATGTAGTGCTCATCCAACTTTTTCAAGAAGAGGAATGTGACCATCTGTGCAGGAGTTAGAACCAACTCCTCAATAGTAGGAGAAATAACCATCTCCGTCTCAGCAGTGGTCTCTGTCTCAACAAGAGAAATAACCATCTCCGTCTTATCTATTTGCTCATCTATCCCCCTTTGTTGGGAAAGATCCTTCACAACACAATGAGCAAACTGTTCATGCTCTACTATCCTTCGAGCAAGAACCTCTGAGTGAGTGGCTGGGCGTGCCATCTCACCATGCACCGTCAATGCATCTGGAATAGTGGAGTCTCCGTTCACAACAAATTGTTCTTTAGAATGAGAAAATCCATCCTCCCAAGGCATTGCAGCCTCCTGCACATCCTGAATGGTGGAGCTATCCTCCACACGTGCATTCATGTTGATCGCAGCCGGATCAACAAGCCGATACTGACCACCTACCCCAATACCAAGGGCAATTATCCGTCTCTGTTTCACATCAGAGACAACACACTTCTTTCCACAGAAATCCATAGAAATATTGGGATTTTCAGTCAATTGACGAATAGATAGAAGATTCTTTTGTAAAGAAGGTAGTATCTAACATTCCGTACCAACAATTTATGAGCATTATTCAATACAAAGCATATATCTCCTATCCCTTCTACTGCAAGCGATTCTCCATCAGCTAGTACTACTGATTCAAAACAAATATTTGCAGTAAATGAAACATACCAGTCCCTACGACATGAAAAGTGTGCAGACGCACCAGAGTCAATGATCCAGCAACTGGTACCACTATCATTTGAGCATGATGTCGTAAGACAGTAAAGAGCATGCCCGTCATCCGAATCCCGTTCTTCTGCAACTGCTGCCACATATTCCTCATTACATGGCTTTTTGTTCTGGTTCAAAAGATCATACATCCGCTTCCGGCAATCCTTCTTGAGGTGCCCAACCTTGTGACAGTAATAACATGTGACTTGATACCGAGTGGAAGACTCACCAAATTGACGTTTCCACTTTCCCTTTGACTGAGTGACAAGAGCACTCTCTGAATGATCACAATTAGATTCTACCTGAAGTTGTCTCAGTTCCTTTTGCAACAGGTAGGAACTCACCTTGTCAAACGTGAGTGTTTGACTTTCAGTCATTAAATGGAGTGCCTCCACAAATGACTCATACGAAGAAGGTAAGTTGTTCAAAACCAGAGCCACCATATCATCGTCGTCCACCTTTTTGTTGATGGAAGATAACTGGTCTCGGAGGTCTTTCATCTGAAGTAGGTGCTCAGACAGCGATCCACCTTCTTGTAACTTTACGGAAAAGAGCATATTTTTCAGGTATAAAACCCGACTTTTTTCAGACGTCTGATATTTATCCCTCAGACTGGTCCACAACGTGCTTGCCACAGTGGCATTCCGCACTTCCGGTATCAAATCATCCGACACCGATAACTTGAGAAGCAATAACGCTTCCTTATGACGTTTGTCATAATCCTCGAAGTTCGTCGCTGGTCGACTTTCATCACCCTTGATTATTTTATCACAATCACAAAACTCCGCAACCGTTAAAATTTTATGACTCCAAACATTGAAATTCGTGCCCGTTAATTTTTGTGTCTCCAACAAGGTCAAGTGTGATATATTTGCCATTTTATTATTCCAAAATAACAGAAAATAATAAAATAATAACTTTGCCTCACACTTAATAAAATACCTTTTTTTTTTTCCAGCAAATATATTTATTTTAATTTCTTCAGCAAATAGAATGAATACCTTTGTTGCTGGAAATAATATTATTCTGCCCAAATAATATTTCCCTCATGACTTTGCTTGTGCCTTCACCTTTGAATGACGAGTTGTCTTCGTTGTCTCCGCTGCCCTCACGTTTTTCCTTCTGGCGACTGTGAGTGTGCTTTCGAACTGTCCTATTCTTCCTCCACGATTTTTGTAGGTTGCTGGTTTGCCGTTTGCTTTCCTTTCACAAACGTCCACGATTGTTACCCACGATTACCTCTGCCACGATTTTGTTGTTTGCTGGTTTTGTTGCTCACGATTTTGACTGTCTCTAGGAACAGGAACCCACACAGCAATCCACAGCAAACTGGTGAAAATGGCCACAATTTTTGCGAAATGAATGTCTGCGGATTCGAAATCGTATTTTCTTGTGACCCACATTTCACGGGATCAACATTTTTCACGATTCTGCCCTCGTGAAGATAAACCCTTCGTTTTTCTTTGCTCGGGTAGCACTGCTCCACAATTTTTCCCTTCTGCCCTTCCACGTGCCCACGTTTTTGCGGTTCTACCCACAACAGGTGCCAACAATTGTGAAGGGATTCTATTGTGATGAGCAACCACGACTCTTCCTGGCGCCCACGATTTTCTTCACCACGATCCACGATTTTGCCAAATTCGTGCCTTTTAGGGCTTCCTCGAATTGACTTCAAACTTCTTCTCTACAGTTCATACCCATGTCGGGGCTTCCTCGAACCTCATACGACACTCCCGTGCTCGTCCAAGAGCTTCCTCGGGCAAGTCGCTCTGATACCAATGTTGGAATATGCAAAGAGAAGAAAGAATACAGAAGGCAAAAACTGCACTATACAAATGATACAGGGAGAGGTTTATTTATTGAGAGAGAGGTCGTTGAACAGTTACCAACCGAACAACTACATAACTGTTTATACATTCTATATAATGTGTTATATTTTAACAGGGCACCTGATATAAAAACAAATAAGTTCTTAAAACAAGATATCACAGGAAATACAAGATCATAGCACGTTCATAATTTTTCTTACAACATTTCTCAAGTCTAAAAACATGTCCTTTCATTATCTCATTAGACTAATTGTTTATCTAAGAACAGACACAAGTAAATTATACGTTGCAAATCTAATCAAAGGTCTCACAGGATTCATTACCACCTTACTGAAACTTTACCGTCAAGTATGTCCTAATGCCTATTCACATCATAGTCACAATTGGTCAAGTGAGGAAAATATTAGACCAAATGTGTTGGATTTTCCCTTGGTTCAATAACTTCTTTAATCTTTGGTATACACCTAAAAGTTTATTTGAAGAATACTAAAACAAGGACAAGCATCATGGAGATAAATGCATTTCTCAATTATCGCATGAACGCCTTGAGCATTTGTACTCTCTATCCAAAATTGATGTTCAAATTGAACATGGTGCATGGTGTTCCTAGGTCAATTCCAAATAAATGTTTTTATGAAGCTTGGGTCATCAGTAAGCATCTTTGGGATAAATTTAAAGCATTGGCTTCTTTCTGTATTCCCATGAAGATGGATCCAATAGTGAAATCTGAAACGTCGAACAAAAACATTTTGATGCAGATGAATCCAAAAGAATGTTATTCATTTTTGCTCTAAGAAGAAACCAAATTTAAGACTGTAGATGTTTGAAGTAAATAAATGTCAGAGTTAGCACACTCCAACATCTGTAGGACCATGTCAACTGCCGTAAAAGTGGAAGGAAAGTACATCACTTTTATAGATGACTTCTCTAGGAGATCTTGGATCCATCTCCTTATAAACAAGTCACAAGCACAACCATAGTTAACTAAGTCTCGGGGACGGAGGGACGAGGTTTTCAAGACAGCTAATAAAAAAATATACAAAAATTAATATTTAAACATTTTAATTTTATTCAATGAAATTTAGCGGTTTAAATTGTATTTAATGTTTTTTAGGGTACTATTAGTACTCGTTTTGGTCTCGCCCTCTTATCTAGTGTCTACCTCCAAAAGGGTCACTCTGACTGGATTGTTCATGCGAAAAGATGTATGCTCAAAGATAGGACCGTGTTGAAAACAAATGTGAGTCTTGTGTTTAGGGTGTGAATCCTCTTTTTCGGTCGAGGAACATAATAGTTATGTTGCCCCTGGAAATACCTGTGAAAATTGGCCCCTATGTCCTTTTGGTTTTCTTTTATGTTGTGCGGAGCTTGATTTTGCCTAAGTATGGAATTGGACGCGGAGGGTATCCACGTGTCCCTTTAGCGCATTATTGGAAAGGCGCAAAGAATTAAAAAACTCTCAAGGAGCGGGGATCCACCATGTGGCTAATGACGCAGCAAGGCAGCCCAGGTAGGCTGAAAAGTTAAAGTAAAGAAGGAAGGCTCGCAGGCTTCCACACGTTGCCCAGGTGTAGATTCAGAAAAGGAGAGAAAGAGAGATGACCCAAAGATGTCGGGATCTCCACGTGTCGTGCGAAGCGGCCACCACCGGCGAGAGAACCAAACGAATAGGCAGAGGACTCGGTGTTCAGCAAAAATTGAATGTGGTTTTGGGTCCCGAGGCATGCAGTCTAAGGCGTGGCTAAAATTTAGGGTTGAGACTCTTAAATGGAGACAAACAGACGGTGGGTTAACAAAATCATGGGCACCGTTGATGAAACTAGAGGAATTGCAAAGTTACAATCAAAGCCCTGGGAACACAAACAAAAGATGGGCCAGTGCGGGGTGATTTGAACATGCAAACTTTGAGTTTTCAAACATCATGCAAACATATAATGAAGATAAAGAAACAATTTCAAACATAAATCAAAATTGGGGTTCTATAGGGGCCCCAGTCCGCAATGAAAAAAATTGTAATCATATTTGGAAGTAAGAACACAAGAAAAGAAACAACGCTCAATTATCCCTTACTCCTACTTTGAAATTTCCACCGAGCGGAGGAAGCTTGTTCAACAGCCTGTTCTTCCTCATCATGAATTCATCTGAGCCCTGTGTTGTCTGAACAAATACAACGGACCCCGCCAAATTCTGGGACATCCCCATATCCATCAACGACTCAAGGGTCATTCTGGGACCGTCCATGATATTCTCCAACTCGATCTTCTTTTGATAGTAATATACCCAGTCTAGAAGATCCGAACCACCCGTGAGAAACGTCGTCTTCTCTTTCCCCTTGTGAGGAGTAGACTTATCGGGAGTGGACTGAGGGGGAACGTCGGGAGTGGCCAAAAGAGCAAGAACTGCACCCTGGAGACCAGGCGGAACAAGAGAACTTCAGTTGGACTCACCCTTCCATCTCCTTGTGAAGGGTGGGCGCTCTCTTGGAGAAGGAATTCGCTAGGGCCCTGAAAATTCCTACTCCATCGGTGGAGCACGACACATTGAATGAGTGGAAAAATGAACAACGAACCTGCCCCTATTGTCCCTGGCAGAAGAAATTGCCATCCTAGAGCGACAAGAAAATAAAGACATTTCTTCTTCTCCATCCGAAATGATAATTGGGGGTTGGGAGCTTAATTTTCCCCTCTTCTTTCTTGAAGATGGTGTTGGTGTGGTGGATGGTTGTGATGGCACAGGTCCTGCCTGACCTTTCTCCAGAGAAATGATTCTTCGCTCCAATTCATCCATTTTATGAGAAATGGCAAGCGCAATATCAATGGAAGACTTGTCATACAACACGTAGGACTCCTTGGGAATCTTTGTGAGCACGAATTTTTCCTTACACAGGAAGGGACACTTATACTCAATCACCCCTGTCATGGCAGGCCTCCTTTCGATCCAGAATTTCTTCAAATCTTCTAGAGCTTTCTGATGTTCCCACCAAAAAAGATGGAAGTACAAGGATTGGAAGGTTGAGAAGATAGGATTGATCTTGATCAATCTCAAGAATGAGAACCGAACTTGCCGATAAGTCAGGGGCCTTTTAGCATCCCCTGGGTCTGCGATAACAAACAAAGCCCTGACAAAGGCTTCATCTGGACCATGCAAGTCAAAGATTTGCTTTAAATCTTCCAAAGAAATTTCTTTCAAACTGTTTGCTACAACCACATTCGCCATTATGATGATAGAGGCTCTATAAAAATTCTCCACTTTCAAGGATGGAAAAGGGACACATATTGGTAAGAAAGTAGAATTGAGGTTATAATGAGGATGGCGCAGATAGGTTGAGTCGAGTGAAATCACTACCATCAGATGAAAGAAGATTTTTGCTCAGCTCACACGAAGGGAATAGATTTGAGAACGATTGGCATTATGCAACAGAAGGCATTTGATTGATGTGATATAATCCACACGAGGACACTTAGTTCTGAGAGGCACGAACACAGGTATACATTGCCCAAGGTGGATTTTCAAAGGTAAAGAGGATTGCATGTCACATTAAGCCATATGGAACCGCCTGGGAATTATTAAAAGGAGGTTTCTTGCACACCAAAGGGAAATAAATGATTAAGACAACTATCAAAAGGCAGCCACATGGTGCCACAATCATATCTGATGTAAGTAGAAAACGTGAATGGCTCACAACCTTTCCACCTGGCAAAATGGAAAAGAATATTCTCTCTAAAAGATTCATGTTTTTGGGGGGAAACAAAGGATGAGTGAGCGAGTGAAATTGTATAAATGCAATGAGAATACTCTTGCATTAGGGGGGTTAAAATTTTCTAAAATTTTAGAAGAGAAAGGCAAGAGCCGAGAGAAACCATTTTTCCAAGAACTTGTCTGAGAAGCCTGTTAATTTCTTCACTTGCAACCATCTTGACATGATTCGATTTGAATGCAAGTGTACAGCCTGAAAAGCATTGAGACTGTAAATGAAACTTTCCCTTGTTGATAAATTTGATGAGCCTTGAGTTAATTGTGTTAATCATGAGCACTATTGTGTCTACCTTTTCAAAGTTGATGTGTTTCAAATAGCTATTCATGCTCCTGTTGCAATCTTATGTTAGGAGTTCCTTTGAATCACACAAGATCTTATCCTTTTGGTAGCATTGTGGTAATTGCAATTGTGTTGTGAAAAGAGCTTTCATCTTATTGTGCAATACACAGTTTTAAATTCATTCTACTCCCATTTTGTTGATACAGATTGTTAGCCTATGAGTGTATCTTAGGCGTGATAGATCATGAGCTTTTATGTTTAAATTCTCAAAGAATGTGTGAAACCGTGTATCTTTTGGCTTGCATGGATGCACATCTTCTGGTTGCAGATTCATTGTTGGTTATTTGAAGTGTTTTCATCATCTCATCTGGCAAATCTTCCAACATTTGTTAAGAGTTCCCAAAGATCTGGTATAATCAACTTTATCCTGGTTAATTCCCCAACAAAATACATCCAAAACTGATAAATCCTACAAGAACCACCCCTGTTTGCACTGCTTAAACATAAATGCTGAGGAGATTTGTTGAATTTGTCCCTCCTTTACTCAAAATATGCAGGAGCAAGCTGGTTATATTGTTGTCTTTAGTAACCTGAACCTTGTCTAGAAGGCATCTACATTTTCTAGGGTGACAACTCATGAGAGTTAGATTATGTTGCATTGACCATGTCTTCTCAAGGATCATTTCTCAATGTCTTAAAAGTGAGAGTCAAATATTGTTGATCCATTCATTTCCCTTGCAAATACAGGTTACAATACGGATCCTCTCAACCTAGTTGAATGCAGAACCTAAAGTAGTAGGGTAGGTCAAACCCCTAGCACGGTGCTATCCAACGTTTCCAAGCTCGAGTGACAAAGAGTCAATTAGATCCTTCCCCGGCTACAAAATGACTTAAATTCTAATCTATCTTTCTCTGAGCATCCTGCTCAGCCTGTTGATGCTGCTCAACTTCACAAGGAGAACCGATTTGGGTACCAACAAGTAATTCCGAGATTATAATTCAATGTTTTTGGTCAAAATTACAACTGTTTAACAGTAAAAGCATCAGAAAAACTTTTTAAAATTTACAAAATAATTGGGGGCATCCCCTCCAAGTCCCCAAATTCCCGAAACATTCACAACATTTGTGACATCATCAAAATCCAAAGTACGCATCCCGCGTAACACAGAGCACAATTCATCTTCCGGAAAAAGAACCAGAATTCAGCACTACAAAGTTAAATGAGATTCATTGCACATCATGTAATAAATTCCCAAGAAATTTTCCAAAATGGTACTTGTGGACCATTTCTACAGCAAAACCTCCTAAATGGGGGAAGTGGCAGTCTAAGATGAGAAACCAAAGAGATGATTATGCACTCAAGGCTCTAGAGTTGAAATAGTCATCTACTTTTGAGGGGGCACAAGCAATGAGCAAAAGGGGGAGGAAGGGGGCAATTGAAAGTTAGAAAGCAATATTAGTCGCCGAAGGCTATAAATGGAAAGAAGGCAAATGGATATGAAGAAACATTTGCACCTGTAGCCAAAATGATCATCATTAGATTCGGTATTGTTTTGGTTAAGTGGAAAGGTCCATCAATTGGATGTCAAATATGCATTCCTTGATGAAAATCTGAACAAGAAAATGTATATCCTTATACACAAAATGGAAAAGAACATCTAGTGTGTCACCTCAAATAAGTGTACAGATCGAGCGAAGCTCCTAGAAACTGGTATGCTATGATTAACGACTATTTCCTACCAAGCAGGCTTTAGTAGATCTAAACCTATATATCAAGGTGAGGAAATGCAGTCATTACAATGTGTTATATAAAATCTCCTATACTCAACTCAAATCCTATTTATCCAGGATTGGAAGAGCAAGGATTTAAAAATGCGATAAAATTGGAAGGGTGAAAATGCTAATACATAAAATAGCAAGACGTTGATACATAGGCTCTAAAAGCTCAGTCTAGATCACATCCCTTGAAAAGAACTTTTTTGCCCACGCATTCAACATCAGGAGGCAGCCAAACACATTCTTTCATACAAACACAACCACTTCAAACTCCCTTGGATGAAGAGACCATCTTGCGAATGAAACCAAAAGGTACATTGGAATGGGCATTCCATACTGAGGAGGAGATAATTGATGAGTTGGTTGCTCAATAGATTTATGTTTCTGGATTGTCCTTCAACAAAGTGAGATTGGAATATTGGTAACAAATGGTGAAAGACACCAATGAGGCTCCAAACGGGTACTAAGGCCCTAATTAACAAGAGGTTTGAACCACACTATTGACTAAGGAAATGGAAATAGTACAAAGTTCCTTGCATCTAATTGGGGATTCATGGAAGAATACAGGGATACACTTAAAAAAAAACTACATAAATGCAGCTACTAAATAAAGAACTGCCAAAAATAGGACATTTAAGAATAGGATTGTTGTTCTGCATGACTGTACACTGCTAAAGTGCACCAAGGTCTCACAAGTGCGCCCTGCTAGAGTGCGCATTCTAAAGTACCACGGTCTAACACTTCCTCTTACTAAGCGATGAGTTCTCCATCAATCCCAATCTCCCCTAGAACATCTCAAATTTCCCTTGGCTAGAGGCTTCGTCAGAATGTTTGCAACCTATTGATGGGTTGGAACATAGTCTAGAACACCTACTCCCTTCTGAACTTTGTCTCTAAGAAAGTGATATATGAAGTCAATGTGCTTGCAGTGATCATGAATTGACTGTAGGCTCCATTTTCTCACCTATCAACTCTGCACTCAACTTGCAAAGCCAAATGGCTTCACACCTCGCAGTGATTGCTCCCATGTACTCTGCCTCTGCTGAACCCTTCCACTGAAATATGCTTCCTGCTAAACCAGAATATGACTCTTAAACCCAAACTAAAGCAAGCAACATCTCAAAGTACTATTCCTACCACTTGCATCTCCTGCCCAGTTAGAATCTCAACAAATGTATGCAGCATCAATTCATTCCTTGCATATCAAAATGTATTGTGCCCTTCAAGTATCGTAGCACATGTTTTGCAGCAACACAGTGAATCTGCCTCAACTCAACCATGAACTTACTCAAGGTCTTCACTGCAAAATATACATCTAGTCTAGTATTAACCAGATACATCAAGGGCCCGATCAACCACATGTACACTGAAGGATCTACCAAATCTAAATCCAAGTTGGCATGTAACTTTAGATTCATTATCATAGGAGTTGTGATGGGTTTGCAATCTATCCTCTAGAACCTCTTCAAAACCTCAACTGTGTATTTTTCCTGTCTAAGTAAAACCTCACTAATCCTCTACCACAACTTTAGACCCGAAAAAGAGTGCAGCAATCCAATGTCTTTTATGTCAAATACTTTGGCTAACTCTTCCTTCCACCCTGAAATGAGCTTATTTGAACTCCTTGTAAGTATTACGTCATCAACATATAAGACCAAAACCAACAAATCAGATCCATCAAATAAATAATACGGTTCCAGATTTTCCATTCTTTTGGTGGAGCCCAAACCTAACAGGTGCTCATCAATCCTAGAGTACCAATCATGGGGTGCCTGGTTCATCCCATACAGAGCTTTCTTCAACATGACACATGGGTCTCACCCATGCACCTCAAATCCTACCGTCTTATTAATGCACACTTCTTCCTCAATCGGGCCTACAACCGCCTGGAATCCACCAATAATTTCCCAGCTAGTCTCAATACTATCTCCCACACATCATTCTTCATGATGGAGTTGTAGTCCACCATAGCATCCCACCATACCTACTACCATGATGCCTCCTCTTAATTGGAAGGCTCTGTATCAAAGAAGGCATCAGTGCAACATAGCAAAGAAGCTTTTTAGGAGGATGACTTACCCAAAAAGAAGTCTTTAGAGCACCAAATTGCTCCTTGCCTCCTGCAATGTCTATTGAAGCAATTTTGGCTTCTTGGCTATGTTGTGGGGGTAAAGTTATCTCTTAACCTATACTAAAACCTTCCTGATCTGAACCAATACTCCCTGAAACTTGTGGATCAACATTTGGGGCAGCAAGTGTTGTCTACTCCTTAATTGTTGTTGGAAGCTCATGGGGCCTGGAAGACGGTGCATCCTCATACACCTTCACATCTTGACTTATTACTATCTTCCTCTGAGATGGTAGATTGATCCGTAAACTAACACTGACCCCGTGCATAAATAGTTTACCAAAATGGATACTTTAAATAATCATTTTCCCACATATAATGAATAGGAATTGATTAAGATAATCTGATCCGAACTGATTTAAAATGTGTTTAAAAACTGAATCAAAACTGATTTTAACTCATTTGTTTCCATTTGCATATTCAAACTGATCAAATATGATCTCCTGTAAATGTTGTAAAAGTGTGATTATTGCATCAAAATCATTTAAATACTGATTTAAATCTGCATTAAAATCAAAAGAATACTGATGCAAAACTGAAACACATAACAACAATGTGATAACGGAGTTCACCAGTTGGTTACGTCTCCGGGATCGCTAAAAAATGCAATCCGATCTATTAAAAATATCAGCTTGTAAGTACACCATACAACTCACAAAATGATTAATAGACCGTCACCAGCAAATAGAGCTGAAAAACTGATGTGAAGACTCTGAACCCTGTCAGCAAACGTCTCCAAATACATTCGTGGCTCCGCACAGTTTTCTTTGTCAAAACAAGCTCATGTTTCTCGAAAAAGGGTGTATAAAAACTCCATCATGGATTAAATTTCCATCATGAAGTGCACTCCTTATTTAAACAAACATCCCTGCAATAAAAAGGTCAAAAAACACTCTGACAAAAACGTGTTATAGTCTCCCCATGGCCATCAAATAGGAGATCTCCACTAAGACTTGCCCATTGCCTCATTGCCAACACAGTCGGAAATACGACCCTGTTTAAATAGCAAATAGCCCCTTTCTAACTACTTACAACTCGCCTGCGAGTTGGTTAAGGAGCTTAATCTTCTACCCAAAGGTCGTGGGTTTGAATCCTCCAAAGCACCTTGTTTAGCATATGGATGGGAGTAAATCCCACATGCGGTGGGCAGCATAGTTTTAAAGGCTTTAAATAGCCTATGAAGGTTGGGTTTAACCATGGTTGCGGCCACATCTACGTATGCTTTGCCAATTTGGGGGGTTAACTCCCCGCGTCAAACTCAGTTGAGATGTTCAGGCACAGGCGAGCCCACCTGGCCACCTGGCTCAACCTATGACTCAGGCGAGTTGGTGGTGGTTGTAAAACTCGCTGAGTTGGCGGATATGTGTTGAGTGGCTCGACCGTACTGTTGCATTGCGTCTTCGAGTTGGCATGGCGAGTTGGCGTGGTGAGCACATAAAACTCGCCGAGTTGGTTGGCTATACTGTTAACTTGGAACATTTGGTTTGTTCGGTGTCAGCTTGAAGAATATGAAATGTGGCTTTTCCCATAAAGTGCAACTTGCCCTCCTTCAAGCCTACCACGTGTCAACTGGAAAATGCACTAAAAATAACATTGTGCAAATGGGATAGTGAACACCAACATGAGTAATACAGCGGTCGGGTTTCCTTCCGAAACAAGAGTAGACCCCACTGTTGAAACCCAATTTTTTTGCACACGCTTATTGACGACCTAAGTATACAAAACACAACCATTATTTTTGCCTTGCTCTGCTTGCATACTACCACTTATCGACTTCTGATAAGTCAATCAATTGTTTATGATGCTCGTCGGGGTACCTACGTGTCATTTGCCTGCTAATCGTGTGCGAGCTGTTTTTTGCGCATACGGTATCCATTTTAACCTGTTCAAAATGCGACGGAAAACTTACTCTAAGCTCTTCTGTAATGAACAGGTACTAGGAAATTTTGGGAACATTTGTTCGCCTGAAATGACCTCTGGATCATAGATCTTATAAGCCTTTGAGATCTCATTATATCCAACTAGAATGCTCTTCAAAGTGGAGGGTTCAAGCTTTGTTCTCTTCTCCTCTAGAACACAGATGAAAACTGGACTCCCAAACACTTTGAAATGAGAAAAATCTAGTTTCTCCCTTGTAAAAGTGCTTCCTTTGGAGTTATCCTTCAACACTCTATGAGGACAACTGTTTAGTATGTACATTGCAGCACTACAAACTTTTGGCAATGAAACATACACAAATCTAAGTCACGAACCATAGTCTTAGCAATCTCTACAAGGGACCAGTTCTCTCTGCAACCCCATTCTATTGCATGTTGTACGATACTATAAACTCCCTCTTGATACATGACTCTCTTCCAAAGGAATCAAAGTCATTGGAGTTATACTTCCCACAATCATCTTATCTCAATACCGTAATCTTCCAGCATGTCTAGTTTTCAATAAGGGCTTTCAACTCCTTGAACCTACTGAAGACCTCATCCCTAGTCTTCATATAATAAATCTAGGTCTTTCTGAAAGAATCATTAATGAAAGTAACATAGTACAAATAACCTATCAACAAGGTTGATGACATAGTTCACATACGTTGGAATGAATCAGATCTAGAATCCCCCTCAACCTGTGCTCACCACTCAAAAAAGAGGCCTTGGCATTGCCAAGTGCACATCCCTCCCTTCTTCATCTTGAAGTCAAGGAATCCAACCACCATGTCTTTCACAAGAGGCAATTATCCATAGCTCGGGTGCCCAAATCTTCAATGCCAAAGCTCACACAAATTGCCTTGTTGGCCCTCAAATCTACTTCACTGGATCAGTCAAAAACCTATAACGGGCACCCTCTTGAACTCCCTTGGCCAAGACTCGACCAAGCTCGAGGCTATGTTTCATGATGATTACTTGATAATCATCAAACTCAGTCCTACACGTCAACTTTGTTAGACAAAAAATTGAAAAGAAATTCTTAGTAATACCAGGAACATACAGTACCTCGTGCAACTCTAGAACATCTCCTATTGGCATGCAGAATGAGATAGACCTTATCGTAGTCCTTGAGTACTTAGAATCATCACCAAGCTCCACACACATGTTGACATGTTGTTCCTTCAATTTGAAGAAGGCTTCCTTGTTTGAAATGTGTCAAGGCTCCATTATCAACATAACATTCAACACCTGAAACTGTGTTGGTGGAAAGGCACCGACACCATGACAACGGTTGTGTCAAGCCTAGCAGTCAACTTGTCAACTCCTAAAACTTTCGTACTTCCTACAAATTGTTTTTGTTGTTGCTTTCCCTTCCTTTTCTTCTTCTCTAAACATTAAAAAACGTAGTAGCCATGCTTGTTGCAATTGATGCACTTGATATCTCTCAAATCCTTCTTCTAGTAATTAGGAGACCCCGAACCTTCTTTCTTCCTCTGACCATTCCCGAATCCTTTCTTTCCTCCCTTCCTCGCCTTCTCAATGAAGACCTAGATTGTAACATCGTCCTTAAAACTATTTGAGACTTGTAGTCTCATCTCTTCTTCAATGAAAGCATCCCACAACTTGCTCGAACATAGTTAATTTCTCCTAACCACAGATAACCTGAACAAAGTTGTGCCACGATGGACAAGAGCCATTCAGAGCAATCTAGACTAGCTCATTATCTTTGATTTCATCACCAACTACACCAATCTAATCTCTAAGCTCTACTAGCTTCAACAGATAGCTTGCCACTATATGTATTGTGTATACACTTGATTTTCCATTTTTACTGACTTATACACTTTATAAGCACTAATGGTGCATTAGCTTCCCCGAAGCAATGTCTTCAAGGGTATGTACTTACAAGACACTTATATCTCCTTCATATCACCTTTCGGCAGCTCCAAAGTCCCCCTCTGTCACCCAAGACTTCCTTTAGGACACTTTTGATGAGATAATACCTAGAGTTGATGGCATCAACCATGGTCGATGACATCTGGCATTTATTTCTAAAGCCACAACATCAACCACGGTCAATGCCATCGGCTAATAGAAATTGTAATGTTTAATCATGATCCCTATATATACGCAGCATTTGAGTGCTTTTTCCATCGCATCACCATCATTCATTCGGGATGTTGGCACTCACCAATCTACCCTTAATGTACTAAAGGTCTTAGAGTTAGTCTTACTTTATCTTTTGGAGTCTTCACTTTGAACATTGTACTTGGGATTCCCAAGCATATGATTTGCACTTACTATGTTCTACCCAACCTTTGGAGTCTTCAACGACTGGCTTATCTAGGTCTTCTCTTATTCATTTGAGATCCCCCACATTAACTCTCTCATAAGTTGTTACTAACCCTAACAGGAAGTTAATGCGCCAATGGTGTCTGCATACAAGTGCATGTCTCTAACCTCTCATTTCCTTTATGTTATTTCGGATTTGATTTATTGTTTGATTGATCATGCATAGATTAGACTAGAGTAGCATATTCTTGATCTATTGCATTATTATCGAACAATCTTTATCTCACATTCCACCCTTTGGGCTTTACAATCCTTTATAGCCTATTGATCCTTACAATCCAAGTTTACAATCCTAGCATAAGTATCTCCATCTTATTAAAACCTTGGTATTATCAATCTATTATCAAAACCTAGTTAGACGCCACTCCCCTATCCTAAATTTAGGCCTTGGAACCTATATCTTTCTTAGAGTGTGGACTATTGCCTACTAGTTCCACGTCTTTTGCAACCTACAACCCTATCGTGTGCATCTTTAGGATGGCCCCTTTCTCAATCCTAGTCTAGATTACCTGCAGACAGAGGACATTTTAGTAGGCCATTCTTTATTTGCATACATCTTGCTCATGCGGGTAGTGTTGAGCTTGTTCCTCAAAAGCATCACCCTAGATAAATTGCCACTCTAGTACAATGTTCCCAAGGCTAGTGTTGAGCTTGTTCCTTAAAAGCATCACCCCGGTTACATTAACACTCTAGTACATGGTTCCCAAGGCATCGTTACATCTCTAGCAATATTCTTAGTGGCGATACAAGGGATCAGATGGTCCTTCATCAAATTCAACAAGATTCACTTTGCCTTTGTTACCTACTTCTTATACCATACAAGATCTTTGGGATTTGTAGGAGGCGTAACCTTGTTCTCCACAAGTTACCATAGTTTTGTTCTTACCTTCGACAGCACATAGTTAAGGGGATCCCTTTAACAAGTGACTCTCACAAACTGGGAGTTGCCATTATTGCAATTGTTCGAACAAGCTTCAATTGATGATCGTTGGATCAATTAGGGTTTCACACCCCACAATTGTTCACAAATCCCTATGCCAATTATTGACACAAATCCTACTTCAACCATTGAAGGTCGTACCATCCACTGAAATCCTCTAACAAATATCTACTCCAAATAGCTAGCCTCTACATACACAGAATCTAGAAGATTTCAAAAAATGTGCTTTGATAGCATGTTGAAAATTCCTCTACACCATGTGACCATGGTAATCAGTAATCTTAAAGAATCCTCAACTAAATAGCTCAAAATTGAAAACCAATCAAAAATGTTGAAACTTTAAATGCTGGAATCTACAATCACAAATAGTAGAGAAACACTAACTGAAAAACACCCAAATACTCCAAATCACATCACTATTTTATTAATCAAAAAATAGAAACGACAATTCTTTGGACCACACTCCCAAAAACACACATACTGAACAAATAACTGAATAAAACTACCCTAGCCTTCTTTTATAGCTTAAGAAGAGACCCTAAAAATAGTCGCAATCTTAAAACTAGATCCATCCCAAAATCAAATCAACCCTTAACATAGTTTTATCCTAGGGATTTTCACCCTTAAATAAACAAAGTCAACCTTTACAAAAGCTAAATAAAAAACTATTCTAAAACAAGGAAACAAACTACATAAAAGCAATTGCTAAATCCGGAAAGCCAATGTCCTCTAAGACTATACACGCATTGCCAAAGTGTTGAAGTGCCCCTTGTTGGAGGAAGCATTCTTAAGTACCATAATCTAAAAATGTAAAGGTAGAAGAAGCCTTAAACAACATGGTTATTACTTATTGGCAACCTTTGGGCAGTGTGGAGACGAACACGAATAGAACCCAAAAGATTAAAAAAATATCCTTGAAGATGATTGGTGGGCCAAGGTTGATTATTTGCTCAATTTTACACACTTTATCATATCTATGATAAAATAAGCAACCATAAATGATGCTTGCATTGAAGAAATTTATGACAAAATTGGCTCGAAGGTTTAAGAGATATACCGAAAAATATCAAGATCTTGAAGGAAACTTCTACAATGAAGTGAAGAATGTGGTCAAGCAGAGACAGAATAAGCTTCTCCTTTCATATGCTTTGAATCTAAAGGATTATACTTATAGCAATTAAATACTTTCGTTGCCAAATAGGCAACCGTACGCCGATACGGCAAATTTTTAAAAATCTTGGGTATGGTACGTTTTTTGGTACGTTTTATATATATATATATATATATATATATATATATATATTTGTATATACATGTATATAAATATATAAATATGTATATAAATTATAAATTTAAAGAAGCATTTGCATACTTATTGAAATTTAATTCTCATACATTGCATACTTATTGAAATTTAATACTCATAGAGTTATACAACTTAAAATCATTCATAGAACATGAAAACAAAATTGAAATTTCCAATACTTCGAGAATTGAGACTTGAGTTTGTATTGATTCATAACGAGTCTGACATAATGTTCAAAACATGATAGTAAATAACATAATACATTCAAGTTCTCAACTTCTAGAGCATATCATCTAGATTATCGTAAAAATCATCTTCATGGATGCCACTTGCAGCTCCACTCCCACTAGCTCCACTTTCGAACCCTTGTGAAGGGCTCCCTGGAAGTTCCTCATCAATGCCAAGAAGTGAAACATTGGCCAAACAAGCAGCAGAAGCTTCAAAGTCTGTGTTTTCAGGTTGGAGGTCCCAAAGCTTGTTAGGACCACTAGTATACTCTTGCGTCTTGTGAGTTAAGAGGCGCAAGTTGGAATGAACGTATACTAGATCTTCAGCCTTCTTCGATGCCAACATGGTGCGTTTGGCTGAGTGGATGAAGCCATAAGTACTCCAGTTGCGCTCTGCAGAAGAATTACTAGCCACCTGTCACAAAAAACAAAGTATTAATAATTAATATTATAAATTATTAATTAAAAAAAGAATGATATCATTTTGAATTTTAATTCGTAATTGCCATTGGTAATTAAAATATCAAATAACAAGTTACAAACTTTATACCTGTGAGAGCAATTTGATCGCAACTGGTCGTAAGAACTTGGCATCATGGCCATGACAAGTCCACCACGTGATTGGATGGATCGTGGGTTTGTCACAAATAGCCTCTATCTCTCCCATGCTACCTTGTCCATTTACAAACATCGACATCTCCTGGCAGACTGCAAGTGATGTAACTGGATCAGGAAACAACCTCCTGAATGCTGACCTCGTCCCATTTGCAACCTCGTGGTCATCATATGGTCGCTGTCTACCAGCTCTCCCAACTATTTCACTGCTGTAGTATTTGGGATTTAAAGCATAAGCAAGGAGATGCAATGGGGTGGTCATTTTGTTCCACCTTTTCACGATCACATTTTTAACTTCACTATAAAAATTTTCCTCAGGATCCTGCTCTTTGGCCTGTATGATATCATGGATTTTTTCAAGCATGGAGTCAATGCCATCATATATTTCTCCAATGCAAGCATTATCTTTGTCAACAAATCGTATCATACTCAAAATAGGCTCTGTGAAACTCAACAAATATTCAACTTTTCCCCACCAATGCTCATCAAGGATCCATGATTTTATTTTTTGGGCCCTTTCTGTGTTAGATTGCCTCCAGATGGTCCAAACATTATCAATCACCATCATGCTCAAAGCACGTCTCACCTTCACAAGTCGTCTCAAGACGAGTGTGTGAGAGGCAAACCTAGTCTCAACAACCTATTAAAAATTTAAAAAGAATGGAAACAAATCAACAATTCAATGACAACACAATTTGAAATAGATTTAAAAATTTAAAATCAATTATTAAATTTAAAATGAATTGTTTTTTTACCTTCATCAGCTCCAACTTTGAAAATCTTCTGAATATGGCTTGAGACATGTGATGGTTGGTGACAAACATCTGAATCTCGTTTGCCTCCGTGTATATTTGCTCAATCCATGCAATTTTCCCAATCTTCTGCATCATTAAATTCAGGGAGTGTATTGCACATGGTGTCCAAAAAATGTGCTCATACCTACCCTCTACTATCAATCCCGTTGCCTTGCAATTTTTGGCGTTGTCCGTGATGACTTGGACAACCCTCTGCAGACCCACTGACTCAATAGCCTCAATGAGAATATTTGCAATGAATTGGGCATCTTTTACTTCCCCCTCACAATCAACAGCCTTCAGAAACATTGGCCCTTTAGGACATACTGCAATAATGTTGATGAGAGGTCTATTTCTAGAGTCTTTCCATCCATCTGATATAATAGAGACTCCTGAATCAGTCCAAGAATCTCTAATTGGCTGTAGAGATGTCTGAATGTGTTGCACTTCTTTTGCCAAAAGAGAAGTGCGAACCTTATTATAGCTAGGGCTTGTATACCCCTGTGGTGCCTCATTAATGCCTCTCACCATCTGCTGCCAATAAGGTGATCTCAAGACATTGAATGGTAGTCCACATGCAAATATACACCGAGACACCAATTCATCTACAATATCCCTCTTCTCGATGTTAAATGTTTTTTCTAATGGGCCTTTTGTTTTCTTGCTTGATGGCCCTGAGGTATCTGCATCAAAAGGGTCATCATCTGGAATAGTTTCAACACGAGTCTCAATGAAAGGATGAAATGATGGTGTTGATGTTGGTGGTTTTCCCATGGACCTCTGCTGTAAAGAAACAGTTCTAGAGCGAGCTCTTGCTGCTTCAATGTTTGCATCCTCTTGCTCTTTTAGGTATATGGCTATGGTTTTCTTTTCCACCTTCCTACACGGTCTAATACCCGTCCCCGATACCGCAGTCAAATGAGCTCTCAAACGGGTATATGAGGATTTAAATGAGGCTTCACAATGGGGACACGTCCAAACTCGGACACCACCACCGACAACAAGCTCTGTCACTTCCACATGTCTCCATAAAGGATAATTAGGATCCATTTTGATTGACAAACCACCCGAAACATTTCTCCCCTCTCCCCCCATTGAAGCTGAACTAGATGCCATGATTGTAGGATTAATTCAATAACCTACACTAAGAGATATTTTTTAAAACATTGCTAAATATTAAAATAATTTAATTAAAAACAACAAATTGAAATACAAATACAAATTAGAAAATTAATTTGTTGACCCATACATGTCATTCTCTGATTCTGATCACCAAGTTCGCCATAAATGGTGCGAGGTGAGAGCATACACAAAGGGTAGACGTTTAAATTTTTAACAAATTCAATTTAAAACTTTAAAATAAAAAAAACGAACACATAACTAAAAAAAAATTAAACAGTTAGTCCTACACGTCAATCTCTGATTCTGATCACCAAGTTCACCATAAATGGTGCGAGGTGAGAGCATACACAGAGGGTAGACATTTAATTAAATAAAACTTCACTATTAAACTTAAAATACGGAAAAATTAATAATATATTATATTTTAATAATTGTAAAATAAATAAATTATTAAATATTAAAAATAAATTTAGATCATGATCAATAATCATGAATGATGTGTTTGAAACACATCATTCATGATTATGATCATGATCTAAATTTATTTTTAATATTTAATAATTTATATTCATTATATTTTTCCGTATTTTAAAATACATTGATCATATTCTACAAAAATTGCTCAAAATTTAAAAAAAATGCATGAATGCATGTAAAATACCTGGAAAAATCCTCCTTGATGTTTGTAGACTTGCTTCTCCTTCTCTCTTCCTCCTTCAAGCTCAATCACTCTCTCCTCCAAGCTCTTTTTCTCTCCTCCAAGCTCTTCCTTTCTCCTTCAACCTCTCTTTCTCTCTCTCCTTCAAGCTCAAGCAAAATATCAAATATTGAGTGTGAGAAAAAAGTAGAGGGATTGGGTGTTTATATAAGTGTTTGGGGGGGTAGTTTAGGGTTAGGTTAGATTTAGAAAGTTTTAAAATTAAAAAAAATGCTTTTTAAAAAAAGTTTTGTTGAAGTTCGGTTTGAAAAAGACGTGCAAAAAAAATGGGTACGGCTAAAACGTACCCACAGGGAGGTACGGTCCGGGTACGTTTCCAGCCATAACCACAGCGTACCGTACCCTGTACCAGTACCTGGTACGTTTCTAGGTTGGTACGGGGGCCCCTAGGGCGTTTCCGTGTTGTCTAGCCACGACTTGGATGATTTCTGCAACTGCTTTCACCCAACTTCCATTACTTGATGTCATGATAACAATCACGAGAGTTCTACACAGGGGGTCGATAATGGAGCTGATGGGAATGGCATTCTTTGTGTTGTTGATGATAATAATTTTGAGGAGAATTTAGATAATTTAATCTAGATTATAAATCTTCATATAGTGGATTATTTGAGATTTGCATTTAACTTTAGAAAATATAAAACCTGACATGTCACATGAATATTTGAAATTTCGAGAATGTTTATTTTTTTTGAATTTTCGTGAATGATGTATTTAATGGCATATTTTTTAAGTGTTTAATATTTTCTGGACTAAATATATATATATATAGTTTATTGTATGGAGTAAAAAACATATCCATGTTGTTTCGTTTCCAAGGGTTCTTGGAAAAGCAGTGTTCCCAAGTTTTGGATGTGTTTCAACTTTCCATTTCCATTTCCTAGTTACTTTGACCCAAGTCGGAGAATTCACCAAATTCCAATGTTATGCGAGGGGATGTGCCTTCCCCCCAAAAAATAGCACATCCAGGATGTCCGAGATGGGGGGAAACAACCCCCTCCCACGCTTCCAACAAAGGGAAAAACCCTGGGGACGTCCCCCTTGATTTGGGGATGCCAGGGATGGTTGGATGTCCAGGGGACGACTGGTTTTTTTAACCTTTTTTTTAAATTTATCTCTTTAAAAACTGACTTTTTTAAAAGTACTCTTGTACTGTAAGATTGTTTTGGAAACTACTTGTCTCTATTCAAAACAAAAAGTCTATGTATAAATCTAAATACAATTTACTTTGGAAGCTGTAATCACTTAACAAACTTACACAAGCCTATATGTATATTTCTATATGAAGAGAAAGGTTGTGTAGATGATCAAAACAGTAAGACATAGATCAAAATGTTTACCAGTTAACCATAACCCGACCGTATTGTATTACAAAGACATGATGAGAATCAAGAGTGATATTTGAATACAAAAGAATTCAAGCACAAATGCACATGGTGGACTGTCAGACTGCTATTCATAAATTTTTAAAAATTTATTTGTTTATTTTTAATGTTTATAATTCTATATATTATTTAAATAGCTATCCCCCGGCCATCCTGATATTTTGAAAAAAAATTGCCGTCCCGCCATCTTGAGTCTTAGGTAACCATGCCAAATTCAAATGTAAAATTTCAAAAATTTCCAATTTTAATCAGAAGGCAAAAAAATCGTTAGAAATAATGGATATCATACGAATTATAAAAAAATACATTTTTATTTTAAAGCCTTAAAAATGTAAAATTTATGGTCATTTAGAGCTGCAGATTTGTATACATAATAAAACAGATGTCCATCCGCAATATTACTTGCACATATTGAAACCTTGGAATTTAATCTTGCAACAGTTGCGACAATAACCTTACCGGAGAGGTGTTTTCCTTCAAAACGAGCACAGGATCAAGTGTTTCCATCAAACCCTGTTTGTGTTTAGAAGTGTTGCTGTCAAATCTTATTTGTATGCATTTGTGTAGGGGTCAATGTCCTCCTGCAGACCACGCGAAGAGCTTGAAACAGGGAATGTTTGTGTTGGTGTCAAAGCCCTATTGCAAACCACATGAGGCACTTGAGAACAGAAGCGTTTGTGGGAATACTTTGTGGGAATCGTCATCTTGTGAACCTCAATCAGCTTGATGTATGTTTTAAATGTTTTGTTGTAAGCTTATGTTTTGTATTTTTATTTTTAAATTTTATTATTATGAATTTAGGTTATGTTTTTTTTACTATTTATTCAGTTATTTAGTTTAGTACATAATGTCCTGCTGCATACCATGTGAGGAGCTTGAAACAGGGAATGTTTGTGTTGGCGTCAAAGCCCTATTGCAAACCATGTGAGGCACTTGAGAACGAAAGTATTGGCGGGAAGTTTTTGTGGGAATCACCATAATGTGAGCCTCAATCAGCTTGACCTATGTTTTAAATGTTTACTTGTCAGCTATTGTTTTATATTTCTATTTTTATTATTAAATTTTGTTAGTTACGAATCCGGGTTATATTTTATTTTTTTACCATTTATTTAGTTATTTAGTTCAGTACATAATTTATAATTAATATTTAACTTATTATTCGTATGTAGTTTCAGGATTTTATGGGTTCAAAGGCTTAAAAAGGACTTGGATATTACAAAGCTTGACTAACTCCATTACTACCTTGATGTCGAGGGTTCGTGAAAGCTATCCAAAATCTTAAGTTCTCGGGAGATGGAAAATTATCAAAATGTTCCAAACGAAGTCCTGCAAGCCAGTACCTACCTCAATGGAAATAGGGACTATGTTGTCAGTAGAAAGGAAGTGAAAACAATGGACTAAACATTGTATCGGCAACTGGTTGGTAGTATTTTTATACAACTACAAAATATTTTGTATTTGGTTGGTATGCTCTGCAGATTCATGAGCAATCCTAGAAGGTCACTAGAAATCTGCCAAACATGTTTTGAGATACTTGCAAGGCACATTGCAATAAGGCCTGGAGATAGTCCACAGAGATTTAAACCCAGACACAAATTGGACAGGGTGCAATGATAGCAGAAGGTCTACTTCAGAATATTGCTTCAGTTTTGGCTCAACAGTGGTGTCGTAGAGAAGAGAACAAGTTTGCAGTTCAAGCAGCACATGAGTCTATATGGTTAACGCAGTTTCTCAAGGATCTTGGTATTCAGTAATCAATTCTGACAAAATATATTGGAATAATCACTAAGTGTTCAGATACTTGCACGGCTCATTCCTATGAGGCCTGGTGTTAGTCCACAAGACTTAAGACCCAGACATAAATTGGACAGGTTGAAAAGACAGCACAAGGTCCACTTCAGAATATTTCTTCAGTCTTGTCTCAGCAGTTATGTTTTAGACTGAAGATCAAGTTTGCAGTTCGAACCACACATGAGTCTATATGGTGAACAAAGTTTATCAGGGATCTTGGACTTCAGTAATGAATGCTGCCAAAATCTATTGTAATACTCACAGTGTTCTGAAGATAGCCGAGAATCTTGTGATACATAATCACACCAAGCGTATTGAAGTGCACCACCATTTGTTAGTGAGCAGGTCCAAATGGGCAGATTGAGTTGGTTTTCCAAATGAAACGAAAGCAACTAGCAGACATCTTCACCAAGCCCTTGGTTGTGGGAAGTTCCAATATTTCAGAGATCAATTTGGGGTAATGATGAACCAAGTTAACATTGAGGGTAAAATGTTAGATTTGATATTTACCTTACGTCCTTAATATACTTTTAGTGTCTTAATGAAAAGAAGATCGCAACTTGATGTTGTGAACCCGATAAGTAGTGACGTCTTGTGACCCTATTCCCTAGTTACACAATGACAAGTGTTGGTCATGGATAGCAATCTCTGTGAAATATATAAGTAATGGCGTCTTGTGACCCCATTCCCTAGTTACACAATGGACAAGTGTTGACCATGTATAGCAATCTCTGTGAAATACATACATGCATTGCCTGAATGTATAATGAATTGAGAGTATTTAATGAAATTGATGGATTAGTTCGACCAAATATTCTGTGGTCTAGAAAAAGTGCCCATAAAGTGTTTAACCATATACCGTTGAAAAGTATTCAAAAAGGGAGCAAGCACTTGGCAAGAACATTTGCCTCATTCCAGAAGCAAAAGTCCATGACAAACGTGTTACTTAAACGTATCAAGGAGCAAACTAATGAAAAAAAAAAGCTATAAACTCTAGCAAAAACCAATCATGCTATAAACTCTCATTAGATCTTCAAACCTCACCACTGCAATACAAATAAAGGGCAAGAAACAAAGTACAACCACTTGTCATGACCAAGAAAAGCTAAGATGGATTTGATTTTTGGATCTTTCTGACTGTTTTGAACATTATTCACTTCTTGCAAGAGCTAGTTGTTCTAACATTTCAGCATTACCTTCAGATCCAATGGGATTATTTCAACTTAAGTTCAACACAATTGTTGGAATCAGGTATTGAATACATAATTTTATATATATAGGAGCATTGGGCATTGAGATTCACAAGCAAAGTTAACTCGAGTGCAACCCCAAAAGGTTTCACTTTCAGCAACTAACAAAATTGTGCTTCATGTATTAACATAAATCTATCTTCGAGAAAATAATAAGTGCAGTAATGAAATAGCAAATGCAACTAATTTACAGAAGGAAAAGTCACTTACCCAACTGCAGTAGCACCCCATGAAACTACATTATATATAACTTTGCTGCTATCCCACATCATGCGGAGTTTCCCTTTTCTTTTTTTTACAGAAAATGTCTTGCTCAAAGCTAGACAGAAGCATACAGATTAGTAAATAAACTATGCAATTTATTGGAAATTTTGGGTGTAAAGGTTAGAAGCTAAACAAGAAAGAATAGAGACACCTGAAATTATTTGACAGAATAAAATTCTCTAAACATTTGAAGTTCAGAACATATAGCTGCATTACCTTTTTGAAGTTGCTTAGGAGACAGATCCTGTCAGAAAACCATATGAAAATGAAAAACATCGATCAGACTGACTCAATAAATGTAATTTAAAGAAAACTCTAATGGTAATGGATGCATAGTTATAGAAATGCAAAAAGCATGCTTTTCAACATTAACTTGGTGATTGATACAACATAGAAATGTGACAGCATTCTTTTCTTCATTAATTTCGCAATTGATATGTCATAGAAATGCACAAAGCATTCTTTTAATCATTAACTTGGTAACTCATATGGATTAGAAATGCAGATTTACATCATTAACTTGGCACTAATAGATTCCCAGATATGTGAAAACTTGACATCTGAAAAGTGCTAAGAGTACATACAATCTATTAAATAATGTCATATATATGTGCCATGGGAATACTTCACTTTTAAAAAAAAATGGATGTAGCAAAAAAAAGTATGTATCTTCCAAAAAGAAAATTTATTGGAAAACACAATGATCTATCCTGTGCAACTGTGTATTCTAATTATTTTCTTGCAGAAATGAACAAAGAGGATGAGTTATACTTATGCGCGATGTACTGCTCCTGCTTACTAAAGAGGAAGGATTAATTAGGTGATGTCTATTTGGTTCTTTTACTGGGCCAAGCTTTCTTCTCGATGGTATTTTTATTCCTTTTATATTTATTAGTTATGCTTCACGCAGGTGATCTTTGTTGGGCCTAGAAGCAACTGTAAGTAAAAGAATTTTGATCATCTTTCTTGCCAAATTCAGTATTTCCCCTCTTTGAGAAAATTTTGTTCGGTGGCTGGAATTCTATGTGTAGTCATTCCTATATATAGAAGGTCTCATCTACAATCATCAATTTGGCTTCTCTTTATACAAATATTTGACATAATGTAATTAGTAAAGTGTTCAAATGAAATCTTGGTTTACTTGTTTCCCATTGTGAAAGTCTAAAGATCCTTTCCAGAAAAAGATTGCATCAACTTGTTAACTAACCTATCGCCTGATTCTAGAATGCTCGTAACAGAAATGGTTGCTTAGGCAATAAATATTCAAACAGACCCTATTAATCTACCAATGGCACCATTAATTAGAATATCATGCAAATGACACAAAAAAATCTACTTCCATTTTTGACAACAGCACGACAACCAAAAAGTTATTTGACTTTTTATTTCAAAATGGGCTGCACAGAACCCAACATGCGTTCTTCTAATTGTCCCTTCAAAGTTTGGCAAGGTGATACAGGGGTTTCTGGGGTGGTCAGCAATCTTGCATCAACCAAAAGCATGCAGTGTGTGCGTCGTGGTAGATCGTCAGTTCATTTTGAATGTTCCAGCATGAAAGTCGATCTGTAATTGATAATAATTGATACAGCATAGAAATGCAGGATTTCATCATTAACTTGGCACGAATAGATTTCCAGATATGTGAAAACTTACCATCTGAAAAGAGCTAAGAGTAGCTGTGATCTATAAAAAAATGTCATATATGTGTGCCATGGGAATACTTTACTTTAAAAAATAAACGTATCGCAGAAAAAGTATATATCTTCCTAAAAGAAAAATTATAGGAAAACACAATGATCTATCCTGAGTAACTGCAATTTCTAATTATTTTCTTGCAGAAAGAACAAAGAGGATGGGTTATACTTATGCACGAGTACTGCTCCTGCTTACCAAAGAGGAAGGATTAATTAGGTGATGTCTACTTGGTTCTTTTACTTGGCCAAGATTTCCTATCTATGGTATTTTTATACTTCTATATTTATTAATTATGCTTCACGCAGGTGAGCTTTGCTGGGCCTAGATGCAACTGTAAGTAAAAGAATTTAATCTGTTAGTCATCTTTCTTGCCAAATTCAGTATTTCTGCTCTTCGAGTAAATTTTGTTCAGTGGCTGCAATTGTATATTTGTAGACCTTCCTATATATAGGTGGTCTCATCTGCAATCATCAATTTGACTTCTCTTTCTACAAAGATTTGACATAACGTAATTAGTAAAGTAAGTGTTCAAAATGAAATCTTGGTTTGCTTGTTTACAATTGCAGAAATCTGAAATCCTTTCCAGAAAAAGATTGCATCAACTTGCTAACTAACCTATCGCCTGATTCTAGAAGGCTCATAACAGAAATGGTTTCTTACACAATAAATGTTCAACAAAGACCCTATTAATCTACTAATTAATTAGAATATCATGCAAATGACCCAAAAAAATCCACTGTCATTTTTGGTAACAACATGACAACCAAAGAGTTATTTGACTTTTTATTTCAAAACGGGCTGCTAACTATTAATTGTGCTTAGAAGACTTGTTCACGGAACCCAACATGCCTTATTCTAACTGTCCATTAAAAGTTTGGCAAGGTGATGCAGGAGCTTCTGGGGTAGTCAGCAACCTTGCATCAACCAAAAGCATGCAGAGTACGTGTCGTGGTAGATCATCAGTTTGTTTCGACTGTTCCAGCGTGAAAGTCAATCTGTAGGGATCCATGGAGAACAACAGGTCCTCTGCAAGCTCCAAGGACCCGAAAGAAGTTGGTTTCAGTCAGCAAACAGAATTATTGCAGAAGCAGTTGCAAAACCGCTAGTCTGCATTAACCAGTGGTTCGAAACCACCGCAGCTGTTTCACATCCTCCAAATTGCATTAAGCAGCAGTTTTGCTGGCAGTAGTTGCATGGTCAGTAATGGTCTAAAACACTCCAGTTCCCCATCATGAGCGATTCCAAGAATCTTATGACACTCCGGAAGGCAGAGGAAGGGGAGTGATTTGTCGCATTGACAGTGAGGTGCAGAGAGAGAGCAGAGAGGAATAGAGAGTTGAATCAAGTCTATCCAGAGACTGCCATTGTATTGTTCTTCTTCATTCATCGTTGTAGAACAAGTAGCATAGAGAATGTGTGTTTTTTTAGAATCTATTTTGTCATCAGAACTGAATAAAGTTGTGGTTATTGGTCTCTAGACTTAACTGCCTCTGCGTGTGTATTCATAGTCGAGTGATCTGGTCCATGCTGCAAGGGCAAGGTAGCCATTCACATGGCCCCCCTATCCTTGTCTCCATGACAAGGAAAGCCTTGGAAATTTTATTTTCCTTTTCTGGCAAGGACGTAGCTAAGGTCCATTTTCTGAAAAAAACTGCCTTTCGTATTATTTTGCCAACTATCTTTATTCTCGTACATTTAATGTAGATTTTCTTTCTTTCTGTCATAAATGCACATACAAAGATGCAAAAAATTAAGATGAATCCAAATCATATGTCAATTGAAATTCCTAACGCGTAGCACTGATCACCATAAGATTTACAGTAACAGCATTCTCTTGAAAGTATCTCTTGAAAAAATTTAACTCATTGACCAGTAGCATCACTCTAATGCCGATTTTCTCCAAGCTACCTTGCCTAGTCCATGGCGCATTCTCTCCCCCTAAGGAGCAGCATTCTCTCCCTGTCTATCTTTTATGTCCTCAATCATTTTATAGCTTCAAAAAATTCGAATTTTTTATTTTACTATGTTCGTCCTCATTTTGATACCCAAATTGTGCTCTCTCATCACTGGAAACACCGTCATTTTATTTTCTATCTCCTTTTGTTTCATCATTTTCCCTCCTAGTTCTCTGCTCCATCATCTATCTTCATAATCTGGATTCTGCTCTTAATTTCCATGTCCTAATTTATGTCTTAACTCCACAACATCACTATCTTTACTTCAAGGAAATAGTGTATGAGTTTTGATCAGCATTAAACAATTTGAAAGAAGAGTTTTAATATGACTTGGTGGATGCAAAAGGGGCAAGCCAAAGATAAAACAATATGACCACGAACATAAAACAAAAGTGCACGAGTTCTTTTAACATCTGCAAAGAGATATAGCTGCATACTATAATTAAACCATTCAACAGGGGCAGACACAGAAACATTGCTGGAGAAAATTTAAGTATCAGATCTGAGGGGAGAGACAAAGGTTCGTGACAAGAAAATTAAATGGCAGACTCAGCAAGGAAAGAACAAAACACAACAATAAATAAACAATGAGAACATTTAATTTTCAATACTCATCTTATATTAGAAAAATCACTTTATTACATTAATTGTTTGAGGACTGAAGACATTGTATCGATAGTATGATTTCTCAATCACAAGAACATCTAGCAAAATATTAGAATTGGATTCTTCAGCTTTGATGGTAAACATCATGTGGTCAGATTGGTAATTACAATGTTCTAGGAAACTAATCAATTAACGATGCATAAGCAGAATATTGAAAGAAGAATCAAGCAATAAACAGTATGCTTAAATGTAAAGCAATGCCAAGGAAATAGGCACAATATCAATACTACAGGCGTTCTATATTGAAATCTTAGATAGCAATAAGGAGCTCTTAGAAGAAGCAAAGAACTTGAAAGAAATTGTCACGATAAAACAAGAGATAGATAAGATAAGATAAACATATTAATGTCCAACAAATAACCACAAAAATAGGTCAACAGGACTGCAGAGTACACATGTGTCAAGACAAAGCAGGGGAACCAAACGGTTCCCAAAAGAAGTACAATGCAAAGGAGGAGCGATACAAAGGAAGAAAAGTGAGATATGCTCACGAAGAAAAGGTCTCGAGCTCATCTATGTAGATCCCAAACAAAGTGGGGGACAGGAGGCAGCCCTGTTCGATCCCAATGGTGCTCCTAATGAAATCCGTTACCCATGAGCCGTGCGGAGACGACAAAGAATTGTCTCGTATAACCGCATGATGGCAATGAGAAGGGTCTCGGATATACCAATGTCTCTAAGCCTCTAGAATAGGGCATCCCGCGGAACCGAGTCAAAAGCTTTCTGAAAGTCTACAAAGCAACAATAGACTTTAGATGAGCGGTGACGAGCCTCCTCAATGATGGCTCGGAGAGTAAAGATATGATCAATGGTCTGATAAGTAGGACGGAAACCCACCTGTCCTCTAGCTCTGAGGTGCCTATGCTCCAAGTCCTCAGAAATCAACATATGAAGAACTATAGCATATAGCTTCAAGAAAGTGTGGCCCACCATGATCGTCTTGTAGTTGTTGGGATCTGAACTGAGGCCCGATTTATGTATTAGGTGAATAGTATGGCGTGACCAAGCCGGCGGAAAACCCGAACGCACCACGTGGTTGAAGATATCAACCAAGTAGCTAACCAGCACGCCCAAACCATACTTGATGAATTTTGTTTGGAATCCTTCCTCATCAATTGCCCTCCTACTATTCATAACTATAACCGCCTTTCTGATGTTCCTGCATGTGAATAAATGGCAAGAAAAGGGCGGAGAAACAACCCAGATTTGTGGCTGCCCTGGAAGATCATTGACAAAATAAAAAAGTGGGGTGGTGTTGGGAATCGGTATGGAGATGTTCATCCATGTGCATCTTCATTTGGCAAACCTTAACTAATAAGAGTGAACGGTCAAGATTCTCAATGACAAGAACATCTAGAAAAAACATAGAATTGGATTCTTTGGCTTCCATGGTAAACTTCATGAATCCATGGCAAACTTCATGTGGTCAGATGGGTTATTAAGATATTCTAAGAAACTAGTTTAACAAACAATGCATAAGTAGAATATTGAAAAAAGAATCAAACAATAAAAATACTTGCATGTAAAAAGTAAAATCAAGATGGAGGATAGACACAATATCAAGACTTCAGATGTTCAATATGGAACTCCTAGATAACAATAAGGAGCTCCTAGAAGAAACAAAGCACTTAAAAGAAGAAGTAGCATTAAAACATGAGAAAATCCTTGACAAGGGATAAAGTAAACAAACTGAATGAACAAATTGCAAAAAGGAATGACAAAACTAGCAAAGCAAAAAACCCTGTATCAAACTCTCATCCAATAAAATGTGAGCTTAAGAGAAGAAAATAGCTCTTTAATATAAAAAGGCATCGATAAGGTAGTAAAGATTAAGAATGAGAATAACAATGTAGCAAAAGGGAACAATATAATACTTCAACTATAAATTGATACTAAGAAACTTCAAATGACAGACAATAAAACATCTAAAGAATCAATTTCCATTGATTAGCACATAACAATAAAGTTAATAGGATGAGGTAGATTATTGTTTTGGGATTAAATACATCCCTTTTGGATTGCAGAAACTCGAAGTTTGTGTTACTTTCCTAACCATTAATGATATTGTTGCCCTGACCTTCCTAACATTCACCTTGCAATCTTATTTTGCATTCTTCGGGAAATATGTGAAAGATATATGGCCCCTAAAATCTAGGCCATTTGGTTCCGTTTGTATTCAAATGCAATGATGAAAAATTTAGAAGAATATAAAATGCAAATCAGGTTAGTTATAAGTATCATAAGACATAGTTCTTTCACAATCAAAGTAATATTTCATATCTTAATACTATGAAATATTACTTAATACAACTGGAATAGATGTTATAGGATGAAAGTAATAATTCAAATTAATACTATAGTAACATTAATAATTAATATTGATACGATATTAACAAAAATAATTCAAATTACTACAATATTAACAGTAATAATCAGTGTTACGTGGGGACACTGTTAGGATAAATTATATTATCCTATTATTTAATTATGCATAGGATTATTATTTAATTAATTTTAAATAGTTATATGGTTATACTGTTGTATGGTTAATCAACCATATTTGTCAGGATGCACATTGTTATATTGTTATAAACAATATATTTGTCTTTATGTAATTTTGCTTCCCGGATGTTATTGGAAGCTTGTTTATTCTGGTTTGTGGTTGCACCTGTGCAACTTATTCTCCCGGATGTATTTGGCTGTGCAATATCTATAAATATTGCAGCCCATCCTCTGTAATGATTTACTGATTGAGATTAATAAAATATCACAGGCTTCCGTCCCTGTTTCTCAATCTACATTTGGTACCAGAGCGAAATTCTGGCCCTGTGAAGGTGTGGAAGAGAGAGCAGCAGAGAGAGAGGAGATTGGAGACGTGTTTGCAGCATTTGAGAGCCTGTGCAGCCTCGTGCAAACTCCCAGCCCCATCCCTGCCTCCCCCACATCCACCTGTTCCTTCCAGGTACTTGGAAGGCAAATTTTTTTTGCACCGGTGCACTCAGCACCAGGCAAAAATTGCTACAGGTATTGAATTTTTAAAAAAAAAAAAAAAATTCCAATCAGGATTTTGTTTTACGGTATTTGGAGGTTGTTTTGCTTGTCTGTATATGTACCTGCAGTGATCAAGCATCAAACAGAGCAAAGAAAATTAAAAAAAAAGAGGAGGCGTTTTTCTTGATCCAGCAACCTGTACAAGGAGAAAAAAAACATTTTTTTGAGAGCATATGCGCCCTTTGCTGTCCCATGCGCGGCCAGCATAAGAAAAAACGTTTTTTGGAGCTAAACCGCGCCCTTTGCTGCCCCCAGCGCCTGCACAAAGGAGAAAAAAACGTTTTTGTGAGCATATTCAGTCAAAAAACGCGCCTAGGCAATACCAGGCGTGGAAAAAAGGAAAAAAACGCAGTCTAAGGCAAATATACAGCAAAAAAAGATGCGCCCCAAGTAAAAAAACGCGCCCAGCAACAAAACACGCAGTCCAGGCATTCAAAACACAGCCCACGGAGAAAAATACAGCAAAAATACATGCTGTACAATGCGTCCAAAGCAAAAAATGCGACCCAGGCAGTCAAAAACGCGGCCTGTACATGAATCAGTGCGTGAAAAGAAGAAAAATGCGGCCATAGAAGAATACAAAGGCATGGAGGTTAAAAGAAACACTTCAGATCCGTATTTGGAGCAATAAAATAACCCTAAACCGCCTCTCACCAGCTGCTGCCACGTGGATCCTTCATCTAGGGCGCATTTTCTAAGGTAAGCCATTTTTTCACATACTTTAAATACAAGTTTGCTCATCTCTACATCAAGCGCCCTTAAGTGGCCAAGTTGGATAGAGGGAAAGCCTTAGAAGTGGGAGGTGCATGGTTCAAATCCCACCCCCAACTTCACATTTTGCATTTGGCGGAATTTTTGGCGGAACTGCTAAATTTAGCAGATTTTTTGAATTTAGTTATAACTAACTAAATTTAGCGGAGAATCCCTAATTTAGGGTAAAAAAAAAATTTCTCCGATTTGGTCTGTTTTCTCATTCCAGACATTTTTTGCAAAAGGAGACCCACCTAAAAATTGCATTTTCAGCTATTTTTTTGCAATTTTTAGCATTTAGGGCTCAGGAGGCCACCAGGACCCCGAAACTGAAATTTTTTGCCTGTCATTCAAATTGCACAATTTTTTGAATGTAAATTGTATACTGCTGCATATTGTACTAATTTGCAGGTTGCCATAGTCAACTGCAAAACTTTGTAACTGCTCAGAAACTGGCAGAATTGTAATCAAAAATAGTAAATTTGGTTCTGTAACACTCACGAGATCCTAGATCTCATTCGCAGCGTTCGGTATATACAGTGCCTCTGGGAAGCGCTTACGGGTAAAGTCGTCGCGACTACTACTGCACTTAACGCCTAATATAGCTGTGACAATGTCGTCTGGGCATCGTCCCTATAAATCGACGCGGAGTAATAAGGACACAATGCACACACTATGAACCATCCCATCCGTCTGTGAACGATTGCAAGACATAAATCCGGACTGAGAAATTATCCGAGTATATAGCGAAGTTACGCGCGCGTATGAGGATATTTCTTTGAGCCGGTGTCAATAATCGCACAGACCCCATCAGTACTGTCTTGGTACCACGTATCGAATTCTTTCACGTACGTTAACGCCTCTTTCACGTACCGCCGGGTATATAGAAAGGGCGAGCTTCTTCCACGTACCGCCGGGTATATCGGAAGGGCGCGTATATAGAAAGGTTCGGTATATCGGACTGACGGTATATAGATTGGGAGACCTAATACCTGGAGTGATAAGAGCCAAACCCTGTCAGTGATCTCTGCAAAATGGGCACCAATGCCCCCAAATTTTTTCTTCCGGATTCACAATTGCTCAGAGGAAGCAACTATGCTACTTGGAAGACAAAAATCAAAACACAACTTGAGTTTGAAGAAATCTGGCCTGTTGTGATTGGTACTCTAACCAGATCACCAACTGATGCAACACAACAACGACAATTTGATAGAGCAGATCAGAAAGCAAAGCTCATCATCTTGTTTGGAGTATCCGACGATGTGCAAGTCCACATTCGAGATGCTACATCAGCAAAAGAAGCTTGGGATAAGCTGAGCACAATATATGAGGCCAAGAACAAGAATGTCATACTCAATTTGCAGAGTCAGTTACATACATTGAAATTCAAACAGAATGAGAAAATTGAAGCCTTCCTACGAAGAGTTGCAGAGTTGAGGGCTTCACTTCTAGCCCTAGGAGAAGAGGTCAAAGATGAGTCTCTCGTTCCCATTGTTCTGAGAGCTCTCCCTTCTTCTTACCGAATTTTTGTCACAACTCTAAACTTGTCAGATACGACAATTAGTTTTGACAAGCTAGTAAACCTACTGCAACAAGAGGAAGCAATGCACAACAAGGATGATGAAGAGGAGCAGGCACTGTTTTCACATCAAAAATGGAAAGGAAAAGGTAAAGGAAAACCTAAATCCTATCAGAAGTCCCCTCATCAAAATCAGTATCATGGGGACAATCAACAGAAGAAGCAATGTCCAATTTGCAAAAGAGCACATGACTTACAAGATTGTTGGTTTAACACATATAAGAAAGGTTCATCAAGCAATTCTGGACCACAACAACAACAAACTTACAAGGGACAGTCAAACAACTATCACGGGCAGAAAAAGGGGAACTGGAAAAGAAGACCCCACCAGCAAGGTAATATTGCTGAGCAACAAGAACAGTCAGACAATGAAGACTTCTTGTTCACTGCTCGATCAAGTGAACCATCCACGTCATCTAGTGACGTCTGGTATGTTGATTCGGGAGCCACTCGACACATGACCGGCCACAGAGACTGGTTTATTTCAATGAGGGACACGCCATCGAAAAATTATGTTTCGTTGGGAGACGATTCTTCATATACAGTTCAGGGGATTGGAAACATTTCTCTACCCCTTGGTTCACACAACTGCAGACTATCAGATGTTCTATATGTCCCTGGGTTGACAAAGAACCTTCTTTCGGTCAGTCAACTCCTAGATCACAACCTGAAAATTGACTTTGATAGTCAATCCGGCAAGAAAATGTGTTTGATTCGAGATAAATCTAGAGGCTCGAAAATAATTGCAAAAGCCTCAAATGTGGGACGAATGTTTCAACTTGATTTCATTCACAAAAATGATCAAGCACTCGTGGCTAAAAACTCCACCTCAGCTCAGTTGTGGCATCGGAGATTTGGTCATGTAAGTTTCAAATATCTCGAAACACTTCGCCGGGGTAATATGGTACATGGGCTACCATCTCTTCAGAAGGATACAGACAAGTTTCCTCACTGCTTAGCAGGGAAACAACACAGAGTTTCATTCCAAACAAGTACTTTTCGAGCTCATGGTAAACTTGACCTGGTTCATACCGATCTTTGCGGTCCGATGCAACCAAGTCATTCAGGGTTCCAATACTTCATCCTCTGTGTTGACGACTATTCACGAAAAATGTGGATTTTGTCTTCGCAAGAAAAGTGATGCCTTTGAAACATTCAAAAAGTTCAAAGTGGCAGTTGAGAAAGAAACTGGTCGTCACATCAGAACTCTCCACTCAGATCGAGGGGGGGAATTCACCAGTGATGAGTTCAGAGACTATCTACAAACTCAGGGGATTCGTCGACAAATGCCTCCTCCACACACACCGCAGCAAAATGGTGTTGTCGAGAGAAGAAATCGTACTATCATGAAAATGGTGTGATGCATGATCGATGATTCCGGACTTGCAAAGACATTTTGGGCAGAAGCAGCAAAAACAACAGTGTATTTGTTAAACAAAGCGCCCACAACTGCTCTTGATGGAATTACACCACAAGAAGCATGGTCAAAAAGGAAACCATCCATTGCACACCTCAGAGTATTCGGGTGCAAAGCCAGCATGCACATACCCAAACAGAACAGAAAGAAATTGGACATGAAGTCACAAAATCTCATCTTCATTGGATACAGTGAAGAGACTCTTGGGTATAGATTGATGGATCCTAAGACCAGAAAAGTCTACACAAGCAGAGATGTTGAGTTTTTTGAGAAAAAGGAAGCAGAGACTCCTCCTCCGGACTCGCAAGATGTAGATTTTTCACCTACTGTAAAAGTTGAAGCTAATGTTCCCTCAGAATATGAAAGTGATGATGGGGATGATGGTGTTGATCAGATAAAACCACAACCCATGGGAACAGTTCAACGTATGCCTAAATGGTGTACAAGTACATTACGAGATGCAAGATTGGATGCTCCACTGGATACATCCACCCCTGGACCACGGACTCGCAGTAAAGCAAGAGAAGAAGTTAACTTTGCTTTGATGAGTAAAGTTATTGAATCAGACGAGCCCTCTACAGTCCAGGAAGCCCTACAGTCAAAAGCTTGGAAAGATGCCATGGATTCTGAATATCAATCAGTGATAAAGAATAACACTTGGCAGCTTGTTGATCTTCCACCAGGGAAGAAACCCATTGGATGCAGATGGATATTCAAAACTAAGTACAAAGCAGATGGGACAGTGGACAAGCACAAAGCAAGACTTGTAGCAAAGGGGTACGCACAGAAAGAAGGCATTGACTATGAGGAGACATTTGCTCCCACAGCTAAGATCAAAATGATCAGGATGATCTTTGCTCTAACTGCACAGTTTGGATGGAAAGTTCATCAAATGGATGTAAAAAGTGCCTTCCTGAATGGAGATTTACAAGAAGCAGTCTACATGACTCAACCTGAGGGATATGTAGTACCTAGTCAAGAAGAAAAGGTATGCAGACTCAGGAAATCTCTGTATGGCCTAAAACAAGCACCCCGGGCATGGTACATCAAGATTGATGAGCATCTCGTACAACATGGATTCGTCAGAAATCCATACGATCCCAATCTCTACCTCAAAAAGCAAGGGGGGGAGATGGTGATTGTTGTAGTTTATGTCGATGATCTAGTCATCACTGGCAGTTCAGTGAAGATGATTGATGAAACGAAGAAAGATCTTAAGCGATCATTCAACATGACAGATCTCGGGCTTATGCACTACTGTCTTGGACTAGAAGTATGGCAGAAAGAGAATCACATCTTTGTTTCTCAGATGAAATATACCAAGACAACGCTCGAGAAGTTTAGGATGATGGATTGCACACCAATTGCTACACCTATGGAGAACAGATTACAGTTATCTCGTTCAGATCCATCTCCTGAGGTAAGTGCCACTCTCTATCAGCAGCTGACTGGGAGTCTCATTTACCTGACCTACACTAGACCAGATATCAGCTTTGCAGTGAGCTATCTATCCAGGTTCATGCAGGAACCCAAAATTTGTCACTGGAAAGCAGCAAAACGCATTTTGAGATATCTAAAAGGATCAGTGGATCTTGGTCTAGAATACAAGAAGAACGAAAACTTCTTCTTGACTGGATATTCGGATTCAGATCATGCAGGTAACATTGATGATAGAAAATCCACTTCTGGATTTGTATTCTTTATGGGATCTGGACCAATATCATGGGGAAGTAAGAAACAACACTTTGTTTCTCGCTCTTCCACAGAAGCCGAGTATCGTTCTGCAGGAGAAGATGTCTGTGAAGCGATTTGGCTACGTCGCATACTGGAAGGACTTGGAATACCACAGGACAAACCGACCACCATGAATGTTGACAATGAAGGTGTTCTCAAACTTGTTCGCAATCCAGTTTTTCACGAGAGAACAAAACACATTGAAGTTCAGGTTCATTTCATACGTGAACATGTGTTGAAGCACAACATCCAGCTTCAGTTTTGTCCAACGGCTGAACAACGGGCAGATATTTTCACAAAGTCACTTGCACGTGACAAGTTCGAGTTGTTCAGAGCATTTCTCTCCTCATCTCTTCAGACAATGCACAATTAAGGGGGGGAATGTTAGGATAAATTATATTATCCTATTATTTAATTATGCATAGGATTATTATTTAATTAATTTTAAATAGTTAAATGGTTATACTGTTGTATGGTTAATCAACCATATTTGTCAGGATGCACATTGTTATATTGTTATAAACAATATATTTGTCTTTATGTAATTTTGCTTCCCAAATGTTATTGGAAGCTTGTTTATTCTGGTTTGTGGTTGCACCTGTGCAACTTATTCTCCCGGATGTATTTGGCTGTGCAATATCTATAAATATTGCAGCCCATCCTCTGTAATGATTTACTGATTGAGATTAATAAAATATCACAGGCTTCCGTCCCTGTTTCTCAATCTATAGACGCATCCCCGAGATTTTGGTGACGTCCTGAACATCCTAAACATTTCAGGGACTTGGAAGGGACATCCCCTATTTTTTTAAAATCTTTCAAACATTTTCTAATGTCGTTACTTTTAAAAAGATGTTATGTTTACCGAGGACATAAAATTATAATCTTGAAAGTATCTAAAATACAGCTTAAATCCCTAAATTTCAATTTAAAAAGTTTTTAAGTATTCAAATATTATCCCCAAAACTTGGGAATTTTTTTGCAACCCTGAAAACTTTGTCCCTGTCCCTGAGACTTATAGGTAACTATGGTAATAATTCAAGTTAATACTTTATTAACATTAGTTACACGATAAATAAACTCTCTTCCCAGTCATGTGACTAGAAAGCAAGTGAATAACGAGAGCAAAATCCACCTCCTATGGATCAAATGAAAGTTAATTGTGGTAATAGATCGAGGGTGAAGTATCCCTTGAGGGATATCACTTCAAATTCACAAAATATATAAAAATAACAGCGAACTGAAATTCTGTTTTTTCTGATTTTTATGACAGCAATATGCAAAAATAAAGAAATTTTTGTATTTTCCAAAATAATAATTTTTAACACTGCCCAAAAGCTTCAAATAACTTCGAAAAATATGTAGAACAATAAACAAGAGAGAAATAATTTTTATCTCTCAGATCTAATTTTATTTATTTATTTTAATTGCTAAAACTGCCTAAAAATTCCACATATTCACAAGGAGTTAAAATGATATTTATAAATTCTGAAATTCGGACAGCAATATATTTAAATTATAATGAATCAGATCCAGCCTGGAAAACTGAAAAACTCCAACAAGAAACCCTAGAAAACACTGGTGCAAAACCTGAAGTAAGTAAATCTGAAAATAAATAAAGCCCAAACTGAATGAAACTCCTAGGAATTTGCCAAGCTTGCTTCAAACGCTAGAAATAATCTAATTTGTAGATGGTTGAAGTATGGACCAAATAATCTCTCTCTAACACTGAGCAAACCCTTGAAATAACTCTGATTTGAATGAAGCTCCAAATTAGCAAACTAGGGAGGATCTCTCACCACCGAAGAGTGCTCTACTAGCTACGAGTGGATCTCTTACCACCGAAGCTAGGGTTCTTGTTGGATCTTACTCCACAAGCAAAAGGCATACAACCAACAATGGCTTCAAAATCATAAAAGAGTGAGTGTATGAATGAATCCCAACTCTCCCCAAGTGCTTCCCTTTTATAACTCTTCATTGCATCAAAGGGCCCAAAAGAACCCTAATCGACCTCTCCATGGGGGAAAAGGTACATAATAATAAAATAACTTAAGTTACTTTATCACCACTAAGCCAAAAGTACGCTTAAGTTATCCCAACGCAAAATTAGAATATACAGTACCATAGGGGAGCATCACACAACCTTATTTCACTTAAGTCACCTCAAAGTATGTGTCCAATGTCAAAACATAACCTATAAGTGAAATGAAGGTGCAAACCATACCCAATAACCATCAACATAACTAGCCCCTTGGGCATGACCAAGGCTAAGACGGATGAAAAGCCTCCTAGGCCATTTGCTCGGAATTGGGGACATTACAAAGGGGCAATCTGGAAGTTCCTGGTACAGGAAATTGTTGAGACAATACCAGGAAGATGATTTTTTGGCACACCATGGATCTTGGCATACAAACAAATAATGTTGCTGCAACCTTCAGGATCGAATAAGGATTAAAAGAAGCTCACAATAAAGGCCTAAATGATATCATAATGGAAACAAATTCCAAAGTCATGTGCTCTTATCTTGACATGGAGGGAGAGAAATTCATCCATAATTGGAGGCTCTCAGCTCTCATGACGGACATTCAATCTCTACAAGCTACCAGACAGAGAGTCAATTAAATCCATGCAAGGGAAGGCCAAAATAAAATTGTTGATTTCATTGTGAAAGGACATCTTTGCTCCCCCTTGATATAAATATTTCCCTCAGCATTTTGGAAAACAATCTTAGCTTTAATCAAAGGGATGTTTTAAATAAGTCAACAATCATAGTATTTTCTTGAGCAATGCAATGGATAATTAAAATTGGCATCCCTTTTCCATATTATGATATCATACCTTCTCAAATGAATATTCAGATGGGAGTTGGATTTGGAAGAGCATGTATCAAGATTCAAATCCATACAGGCAGGCTTTCAGTTGGCACCGGAATTTTCAGTTGCTCTGTTTTTAATTCCATGCAAAAAGGCAGAAGTCAAAACAGGGCTTTAATTTGTGGTGCTTTTGGAGAATAAGAATGTCCAGCAGCCTTGCCAGAGATAACTGTCACCTCAAAAATCAAAGCAAATTTGAACTTCCTCAAAGTTAACTCTACTCACAAAATGTCCTAGGTGATTACATTTTAAAGGTGGATTTAAAATGTCCAAAGGGCCGTGGTGCAATGGTAAATGGGGTGCACTCACTTCCAGGAGACCCAGGTTCAAATCCATGCCCTGCATTAAGGCAGCTTACAACCTGGAGGATACCTGGGGTCAGACATTGACATCAGCTGTGTTAATGCAGCATCCGCTCAGGGATTCGGGGAGCAAATATGTATCCCTAATCTATCTAGGCCCACTGATGTCCCAGGTACCCTTTGCAAAATGATAGCTTGATTTAAAATATAAACAAATAATTTCTTGTAGCGCAAAATGCTCAATGCATTCCAAAATTTCAAATCTTTTGAAATATGACGATTTTGCTCGGTTCAAATTAAAACTCTTCTTGTAAAAAGATTTACTCATCAGATTTTACAATGTAAGATGTGATAGTATCACACCTTTCTAGAACAACATGCATTATTAAATGGTTAAATAAATGTGTGTGTGCATATCTATGCATGTGCATGTGCATATCTATGCATGTGCATATCTATGCATGTGCATGTGCATATCTATGCGTGTGCATGTGCATAAGGATCCCTATTTTGTGACGAGTTGCATCTAGCCTACAACCCTTTCCAGAACTTGACATACATTATTAAATGGTTAAATATATCTATATATATTTATGTATAGATAGATATAGATATATATGCATCTCTGTGGGTGTGCGTGCATTTGTGTGCTCATGTACATAAGGATCCCTATTTTGTAGCAAGTTGCATTTAGACTACAACAATGATACTATAGATCAGTAGATCTCTGTTAAGCAGATGTTTGCAAAACAGTCGATTGCAAAACATTTCAATTCAATGGAATGTTTCCTTGCTCCTGCAAATTAGTATCAGATATATTTCACTGTACATACAATTGAGTCGTAGCAGCAACCAACGGTAAGAGCATTGCTGCATTATTGAGATAACATTTGAATAATGTTACGATAACAATTCTAAATCATCTATTGAAAGTAGGCATCAACAAAAGAATTATATGATCTTTTTTTTGTTATTTTATTTATAATAGAACAGCGTCTAACACATAACCCGGGAATGTTCTTTGCCTTAACATGCTTTGATTTTGTTTCTGTAACCAAACAAGGGTTAGCATTAAAAAATTACACTAGTTGTCACAGGCAACACACAAATACCAGAAACTACATGGAAATGGTCATCTCTAGCTCAATTACATATTTCTACATAATCCAGACAGGTTAGACACAACAAGGTTTCTGTTTTTGCTTTTTCACCATAGCGCCGAACATACAGCTGTTTTTTTATTCGGTTAAAAATATGTATAGAGCTTCAAAGAATCATCAATTATTGGGCATCTTATATAGCATTCTAACATTTTTTATTTGCGTGCTATTTCTAGGGTGTTTGCATCTAATGACCTTTATCGGAGAATGTTTACTGAATAACTTGAAGGAATTTGCTTCTCAAAAATTACTTAGATATTCTTGTTATGCTGAAGAATTATATGGTTACTTGCTCTATAAGAGCCTTTTTATCTGGGACATTCATAGAGGCGTAACCAGTAAGTCTTGCCTCTTACATCTAATCAACCTAATTTTATTCAAGCTTGATAAATGAAACAGACTGCACACTGACTCGTATGCCTAGCATCAGTGCCTTTGTCTGATGTTAAAGGTTACTGTTATCTGGCCTCTACCTGTAGGATATATGAAACCTAAATCTTTGCAATTCTTTTGGAAAAAAGTTCTTTTGCTTAAGGGGTCGTGGAACTAAATAAGGATGACTTGAGTTTTATAGTTGCACCAAGGAATCAACCAGTAAGAAAAACAATTGAACATTCCAAATTTACAAATTGAATTCACACCAGAAATGTTAACGACAAGTCAAAGATCTAAAGTGCTCCAGCAAGTATGTAAACACACACACACACACACACATATATATATATGAATGTGCTACGTATATACGTACACATCTATGTACATAATGTAATTATGTTATAAACTAGAGTCCTATACTAAACCCTGCGCACAGCCATGTAATGTCCCCTTTTCAGAATTAATTGATTTTGGATACCTGAAGGCTGAAGCCTATTCTTATAATTTTCCGTAGGCTAAGAGAAAATTAAAGAGGGAAATAAATTAATTTAAGTGGTCCAAGGGTACTTTTATATATAATTGGAAAAATGACACTTAAATTATATTATTAATCCAAGCAAGCAGAAATAGAATAAAATAATAATAGAATAATGAACTTTTATCATGGGGCGCTATAGATTGAATAATAATTAAAGAAAACATTCTATTATGGGGCGCCAAAGATAGAATTGGCTGCATGAGCATCAAGATCCTATTTTTAGGATGGAGAGAGGATAATGCAATTTTATATTGTTTATTCCTATTTTTAGGATGGAGCGCCAACATGGGGAGAGAATAAAATTATTTTTTAGTTGTTTGTTGAGCATGCGTGTAATTCCAAAAGGGGGCGCTCACTTCAGAGAGGGCTTTGGAAGTTATAAAGGCAGATTTGGGGTTTATCAACTACTTCATTGTCTGCAAGTAGCTTTTGCTTCTGTATCAGCAATAGAGGACGAAAACCCTCATTTGCATACAGATCTGAGGACGGAATCCCTCATATCTAGGCTTGGCAAATCCATTCAGTGGTTGCAGTGGTCATCCAATTCAGGTAGGGCGTCATATGCACATCTGTTTTAACATCCAGAACAGCAAGTACAGCTAAGATGTCCCTCTCTGGGAACGAATTTCAGTACTGGTGCCACATCTGGAAGCAGTGTTCAGTCAATGCAGTTTGAATGTTCCTATCTTTTATGAGAAAAATTGTATTCGGACATTCCAGTGTTTTTATTAAAGCTGATTTGAAATAAATAAATAATGTATGTTTTTCCTACATATTGCGGTTGCTGTTTTTATTTTTAAAAAATCAAATTATTGCAGCGGCCATAAAAGTTAGTATTTCATACTGCTGCCCTAGGGTTTTGTGCAAATATCCAGATTTATCTGAAGTTATTTGACTGGGATTTTACAAGCCATCAAGCAGAGTATTAACATGTACCTTAGTATCCTTCACCGTCGAAAGGTATGTTGCCATGAAGCAGGCAATCCCTTCCAAAATATCTTCTTGTCGAACAAGAACATAGCTTTCCTGATCTAAAGAGTTCCGTGCATCATTATATTCACCCTCCAGCAAATCAGTCTCTGTTACTAAGTCCCATGAGTTGGCTTCGTCTGTTTAAATATCCATATACAAAACGGGCCTCAAGTAAGTATAGGACTGGTAACTTTCAGAATTTGTCACACAGAGATCTAGCAGAAAGTACATGAAAAACCCGAAAGATCCTCAGAATAAATCAAGAATAATAATAGATCTATATACATTCCATCCCATAAACTAATCTAAAAATACTTTTTCATATACTAGGGAAGAAGTCTCTTAACACTAAATTAAAACGAGGATGTTGGCTAGATAACAAAATGAAACCATACCTGCAGCCCTCTCAAAAATGCCTTGGGCAATTGAAGCGTGAAGAGTCTCAACCTTATCTAGGAATGCAGGAGATTCCACTCTAGACTTCAGAAGATCACATAACTGAAAAGAACAACAAATTCATATTACTTTTTTCATATTTTAGGAGATAAATACTACAAATTTCATTTTTTTGACAAGTTGATAAGGCACTTCAAAAATGAGGCAGCATATACAAAGCAGACAAATTGATCTAAAGTTCAAATCAGCAACAACTAAATGGTAAACTAAGTTATGCAAATAATTGCAGAATCGTGTTTTGACAAATATACCAAAGCCACAAAAAATGTTACAATACAGAAAAACATAATAGATTTTACCAATTCAAACTTGGCCCACGAACATTAATATTTGAATTACATTATTGATATACTAACTTAAAACTGGAGTTGAAGTAACCTTACATAGATTTAATTCTGAATAATATAAAATTTAACTTTTAAATTCCTGTCAATAAATCGATACATGAGTATTGTGAAATAGTATAAACATATGATAATTTTCTTATTCTTGCCTTCCAAATTTCACATCCAAAGAAACATAATACAAATGTTAATAGCATCAAAAAGCAATGTTATAAAACAAGATGAACCTTACATTCTAATCATCAATAAAAAGGAAAAAAAGAGTTACAGCAGTATCAATTTTCGATTCATTTTAAGTGTGGAATTTTGGAGCGAGGTTATGAAATGACCCAAATAAGCTGGAATGCAACACTGGTCACTCCAGGTCTACATCTTTTATTTCATTACAGTGAGAAAGTATCTTTTCTACTCTGTTCATATCTGTTTTTTCTGAGCCTATGCTGGAACCGACCAAAGATTATATATATGAGATGGGAAATTGAAGTTTTTACTACTTTCTGTGTATCCAAATTTTTCCTGGACCTTGTTCAATCTCCAGCACCTAGTTCATTGTTTCATGAGCTTGAGACGAACCCCATTTTCAGGAGGTAGAAAGTTGGCATTGGAAACAAAGTGAGTCTTTTCTGTGGTACACATCTGGTGACACTTACCAATGGACTAGTTAAACTTCGCTGTTGGAGGAAAACTAAAATAAGTGTTGGGGCCGCGTAGAGCCCCACTTGGTTGGTGCCATAGATCCTACACACAGCATGCCTTTTCCCAAAGAATTTGTGTTTTGTGTAAGGTGACAAACAACAATCGTCTGTAGAAAGAAATGATAAATCTGACTGCCCTTCTTGCTATTTCCAAGGAAGAACATTAGCAGAGTAAGGGAAACAGTACCGGTGATGGCTAAGAAATTAACCCAAACTGAGTTGCTGCAATCCAAGAAGGATGCATTTAATGCCAAGATAAATAAACCACCTCCTACTAGCTTAATTGTGAGGAGACTTTTGAGTTATGGCAGATTTTGCCTCACTAAAGCATGTCCTTGAACGTATCCACAAGTTACTCTTGATGCATCGACACAGGAGAGCAGATAAATTATTCATTATACAATAATTTTCCTTTTTGGAAGATTGTGTTTAAACTTTAATTACTCCCATTTGTAAATTTATGCAGGCTATGGAAATTTGTACTCAATTTTGATAAAAAAAATTTGTCAATATGCCTGCTATGGGTTGATAATAACAATGATTAGGGATGTGCTTCATGCTGCCAACCAATTCTGTATAGAACTTGCACTTTTATCACATACCATAACATTCATGAACAGATGAATGAAGGAAGGATCATTTATCTTCTTAGAACTACAAGTTTAAGGCTTACCCGTCTAGGTTACTTTGGTCAAATCAAAAATAAGCATTCCCATAAGGGATCAAAATTGAAGTCATCAATGCCCTTAAGATGTCTTTCAGCTTGTCATAGAAGGGTGACTAAAAATTTACACTTCAAAAGAAAATTGAAATTTAAAACTACATGTCAACACTAAAAGGCAATCAAATATGTTAAATTTTCATTAGAAGGGCCAACCAAAAAATCACACGTCATGCAAATTTTATGCTAAGTTAATTTTTATAAATGTTAAACTTTAATTTATTAAATAATAATTAGAGCAACAAAATTCATGCTTGCTAACTTTCTATTTTTGTTAGGTAAAACATATTATAGGTAATTATGCATTGTAAATAGTATATTACCACTATTCTTTTACCTTAGGTAAATAATATTTACTTGGGTAATTAGCGGTTATTTACATAGTTACAATATTTGTTTGCATTGTATTATTCTGCTTCCCGGATATATTTAGGAAGCTGTTGTAATTGTGTTAGGTAGTTTGTTGTTGTCCAATACCTATAAGTACTGCAGCATTCCATAGCCATCTAAGCTGATTATTTCCTGATCAATAATATTGTCAAGCATCCTCGCTGTTTGCTCCAGCATTTGGTATCAAAGCAATGTAGAACTGTAATATATAAGTATTGCATAGCCACATACAAACAAGTAAGCAGTTGCACAGGTTGAACAAACCTACATGCTGCTAAAACAAACATCCGAGAATACTATTCCTAATACAAATAATAATGGTTATAACAACATAACCACATAACAATAAAATAACAAATTACATGAGAAAAAATTATTTACCCAAGTAATGTCCTATCTTATCATTAGAAAGGGAAGGGCAAAGCACAATCTTCCCAACAGTCCCAAAAACAACATCAGCAAGGGGACAAGCAAAAGAAGAAATGTCATGTCTGCAAACAAGGACATGAGTTGAAAGATTGTTTTGGGACAACACGTACAAGAAAGGGTCATCAAGCAACTATGGCCCTCACAATCAGCAATAACAACAAGGACAGTCACACTACAAGCAAGGGCAGAAAAAGGGGAACTAGCGAAAGAAACCCCATCAGCAAGGAAATGTAACTGAGCAAGAAGACCATTCAGATGATGAGGACTTCTTGTACACTGTCCATTCTAGTGAACCATCCACATCGTCTAGTGCAATCTGGTACGTTGATTCGGGAGCCACTCGACACATGACCGAACGCATAGACTAGTTCACCACTATACGAGACACCCCCTCCAAAAATCATGGTTCATTGGGGGGTGACTCTTCCTACACAGTCCAAGGTATTGGAAACGTCACTCTTCCTCTTAGTTCACGAAATTGTAGGTTATCAAATGTCTTGTATGTCCCTAATTTTTCGAAGAACTTACTATCAATTATTAATCTGAAGATTGATTTTGATAGTCATCCCTGTAAGAAAATGTGTTTGATTCGAGACAAATCCAAATGCTCGAAAATTGTTACAAAAGCCTCAAATGTGGGACGAATGTTCCAACTTGAATTTGTCTACAGGGATGATCAGGAACTAGTGGCTAAGAATACTTCTTTTGCACAGTTGTGGCATCGGAGACTTGGTCACATCAATTTTAGATATCGAGACAAATCCAAATGCTCGAAAATTGTTACAAAAGCCTCAAATGTGGGACGGATGTTCTAGCTTCATTTTGTCCACAGGGATGATCAAGCACTAGTGGCTAAGAATACTTCTTTTGCACAGTTGTGGCATCAGAGACTTGGTCACATCAGTTTTAGATATCTCGATACACTTCGTCCGTACAATATGGTGAAAGGTTTGCCATCTCTCAAAAAGGATACAAACAAGTGTCCTAACTGCCTTGCAGCAAAACAACACAGAGCTTCATCCCAGAAAATTACTTATCGAGCTCCAGGTAAGTTTGATTTGGTTCATACTAATTTTTGCAATCCGATGCAACCTAGTCATTCTAGATTTCAGTATTCCTTGCTTTGTGTTGATTATTCTAGAAAAAAGTGGATTTTTTGTCTTCGTAACAAAAGCGAAGCTTTTGAGAACTTCAAGAAGTTCAAAGTGGTTGTTAAGAACGAGACTAGTCGGAAAATTAGATATCTCCGCTCAGATGAGGGGGGAATTCACCAGTAATGAGTTCAAAGCCTATCTAGAAGCTCACGGAATTCATCGACAAATGCCTCCTCCACATACACCGTAGCAAAATGGTGTCGTTGAGAGAAGGAACCGTACTATCATGGAGATGGTGCATTGTATGATTGATAATTATGGACTTGCGTAGACATTCTGGGCCGAAGCAATGAAGATTGCAGTATATTTGCTGAACAGAGTACCCACAGTTGCTCTTGATGGAGTAACACCACATGCAGCGAGATCGAATTGGAAGCCATCCATAGCACACAAAGTATTCGAGTGCAAAGCCAACATGCACATACCCAAGCAATAAAGAAATAAGTTGGATATGAAATTAGAGAAACTCATCTCGATTGGCTATAGTGAAGAGGCTCTTGGGTACAAACTGATGGATCCAAAGACTAGGAAAGTCTACACCAGCAGAAGAAAGAAGTTGGGGGTCCTTCCACATACTCGCCTGATGTAGATAGCACACTTGTTGTGAAAACAGAAGTAGATGTTCCCACTAATGATGACAATGATGATGGGGATGATGGTGATGATCAGACATGACCACCACCCACGGGAACACTATAGTGTATGCCCATGTGGTATACAAATATGATTCGAGATGCTAAGTTGGATGCTCCTTCGAATACATCCACCACCGGACCACGGAGACGCAGTAAAGCTCGAGAAGAGATAAATTTTGGTTTGATGAGTAGAGTTGTAAAATATGTTGAGCCCCCTACTGTCTAGGAAGCCCTATAGTCAAAAGCTTGGAAAGATGCCATGGATGTTGAGCATCAGTCAGTGAAGAAAAACAACGCCTGACAACTTGTCGATCTTCCTCCAGGGAAGAAGTTAATTGGTTACAGATGGATATTCAAAACAAAGTACAAAGCAGATGGGACTATTGACAAGTACAAAGCAAGACTGGTAACAAAGGGGTATGCACAAAAGGTAGGCATAGACTATGAGGAGACATTTGCTCCCACAGCTAAGATCAAAATGATCAGGATGCTCTTTTCTCTAGCTACACAATTTGGTTGGAAAGTCCATCAGATGGACGTGAAAAGTGTCTTTCTGAATAAAGATCTACAAGAGGAAGTCTACATGACTCAACATGAGGGTTTTGTCGTACCTGGAACAGAAAAAGAGGTATGTAGACTCATCAAATTTCGGTATGGCCTTAAACAGGCACCTCAGACTTCACACATCAAGACTAATGAGCATCTCATCCAGCATGGATTTGTGAGAAATCCATATAATATCAATCTCTACCTCAAGAGGCAAGGAGGACAGATTGTGATAGTAGTTGTGTATGTCAACGATCTAGTCATCACTGACAGCACGGTGAAGATGATCGATGCTACGAAGAAAGATCTTAATCAATCGTTCGACATGACAGATCTCGGGCTCACGCATATTGTCTTAGAATGGAAGTATGGCAAAAGGAGAAACATGTTTTTGTTTCTCAATTGAAATATACCAAGACAATGCTCAAGAAATTCAAGATGATGCATTACACACCGGTTGCTACACCATTGGAGACGAGACTTCAATTATCTCATACAGATCCATCTCCTCTTGTGAATGCAACTCTCTATCGACTATTGATTGGGAGTCTCATTTACCTGACATATACTAGACCAGATATCAGATTTGCAATTAGTTATCTTTCCCAGTTCATGCAATAACCCACAGTTTGTCATTGGAAAGTAGCAAGGCAGATCTTGAGATATCTCAAAGGCACTATGGATCTTGGTCTAGAGTACAAGGAGAAAGATCAATTCTTCTTGACTGGATATTCGGATTCTGATCATGCAGGTAACATTGATGACAGGAAATCCACTTCTGGATTTGTATTCTTTTTAGGATCTGGACCGATATCATGGGGAAGCAAGAAACTAAACTTTGTTTCTCACTCTTCTACGAAGATCGAATATCGTGTTGCAGGTGGAGCTGTCTGCGAAGCGATATGGCTAAATCGCATACTTGAGGGTCCTAAATACCACAGGAGAAATCTGCTACCTTGTATGTTGACAATGAGGTTGTTCTCAAACTTGTTCGCAATTCAATGTTTCATGAGAGAAACAAGCATATTGAGGTACAGGTTCATTTCATTCGCAAGCATGTTTTGAAACACAATATACAACTTTAGTTTTGTCCAATAGCTGAACAGCAAGCAGATATTTTCACAAAGTCACTTACACGTGACAAATTCGAGTTCTTCAGAGAGTTCCTCTCCTCGTCTCTTGAGGCAATTCAAAATTAAGGGGCGAAATGTTAGGTAAAACATATTATAGGTAATTATGCATTGTAAATAGTATATTAACTTTGTTCTTTTACCTTAGGTAGATAATATTTACTTGGGTAATTAGTGGTTATTTGCAGAGTTATATTGTTTTATTATTTTATAACAATATTTGTCTACATTGTATTATTCTGCTTACCGGATGTATTTTGGAAGTTGTTGTAACTGTGTTAGGTAGTTTGTTGTTGTCCAATACCTATAAGTATTGCAGCATTCCATAGCCACGTAAGCTGATTATTTCCTGAACAATACTATTGTCAGGTATCCTCCCTGTTTGCTCCAGCAATTTTCTGTATTAAAAAAACTTCAATCACTTCACACGGATCATGCACAAAATCATTAGGCAAATAGATAAGTCATTGTTAACTAAGCAATCAGTTCAGTCTTTCTATTTTTAAAATAGCAATATTCTTTTGTAGCTTTTGTTAGCTTGTAAATCATGTTTGGAATTCAGGGATTTGATTTTTAATGCCCTTATTTATTTTTCGAATTGGGCTCTTAAATATTACTTGTTCTTATGAATGTTTAATTATCAGATCCACCACCTTATGCATGAGCGAGCAAGAAGTAGAGATAAACAATTTATCTAGAAACAAGTGAAATTTAGTCCCGGTGGGTTTTGTTGCTCAAAATATTATCAATATAAATGTATTGGCCAATTCATTGCCCAATCAAAAAAACTGAGGTAATTTTCTTTATGGCATTTTTAAATTTTGGAACAACTCGCTATGTAATGTATAATTTGTTTAATTGCACGTTTATTTTACATAATAGCACTACATTTATGCCATTTTTGTTTCTTAATATTTTCTCAATGATAAATTGTTACTGCTTCTTTTCTTTGCAATGTTTCGAGTGTGATTATATTAGTGGATTTGTTTTTGAAGAAGATACTATTGATTCAATGTATGGCCTTCTATTGTCTTTAACTTTTTTTCCTTTTGAATAAACGTGTGCTTCTTGAATTTTGGATTTTAACGTATATATTAGAGGCATGGTCTAAATTCTACACAAATTTTCTATTTGTTACCTTAGGAGGGTACAATCTAGTTTGAGAACAATAATCTTTAAATTGGAGATGCCTCAGTGTCTCCACCATATCCATGTTTTCTATTGGTTGAGACAACTTTACTAGGCATGAAATAATTTGCAAGATGTGGCACTAGGATTACCTACATCGAGGAGCCTAAGGTTCATGTCTCATGCTGATTTTTTTTTCCTATAGTCAACTTAAAATTTGTTACAAGGATTTGTCAACTTATAGCTTGTGTAATAACTTTATTGAATCTTGATTATTTAATCTAAATACCTTTCAAGTTTTTTGTTAAAAACTTAAATGTTATATATTTAATAATTTTGACTTTTTTCATATTTATTTTATATAAATTAATCAAATATATATTGAGAAGTAGCATTTTCTTTTTTTTATTATGTTGTTTAATCTGTCATTTACAAAAGGTCAAGACTTCAAGTTAAACTTAACTCATCAAATTAAAATATGGGGAGCCCTGCAAATTTGATGATTGATTCCCACCAACATGGGTTACACATCAGCTTGCGATAATATCCATGAACTTTGCCACAAATTGTGACTAAACAACCTTGCCATCACACTATTTCCTCCTTCGAAAGTAAGAACCTGTGTGTCCAGGAAAATAGAAGACAAAAAGAGGAGAAAAATTATTGTCAATCTCCAGATACTTGGGTGCCATGAGGTCTCTAAAAAGTGCAGATCTTCCAGTACCTGAGGTCTCCATCTTGAAGAAGAAGAAAGTGGATCTCAACCAAGTGAAGTCGCTACTTGCAGAGCAACGTGTTTCTTCAGATAACCATAGGAAATTTCCATCAAAAAGAAAAAAAATCCTAGAAAAGAAATCAGGTTCAGAGGAGTTTATAAATGCAGTGTTGTGTCTTCTTTAAATCTCGACATCTTTGTAGCTTTAGAAAATTCAATGTCGACTTCTATCGTCAATCATACCTTGTTGCATAATTGGTTCTCTTATTTTGTATGTATCCATTGCTTCGCCCTTTGTTATGTTCAAAATGTGATCCCTATAGTGAGCAAGATAAATATGGATCATTCTTTGTTAATTTCTTGCCTTTCCATTTGTCTATGCATGCCTCTTGCACTATGTCGTTGAATCTACTATCCATTACTCCAGCCTTATCGTTGCCTTTGTGATCACTTTCCTACCTTGCTCATTCTTTTCAAGTCTGTCTTTCGTAGTCCATGTTCTCTAGCAAACTATTCCAGTGTTTTTTTCTCTCTTTGATGAACATTATAGACGCCTTTTTATCTTTCATTTTCTCTTCACACACACATTCATGTTCTTTCCTTTCTTATAGACTTTCTATCTCCTTAAATAAAATCTGATAATGATTCTTCTGTTTCAATAACACTTCATCTTTATTTTCAATTCTTGTTTCTATTGTGCAATAGAATTATTGACCAGGTTTAACCTTAAATTTGCTTGTTTTAGTTTCTGATGGAGGAATTTGATTTTATCTGCTCTAGACAACTTCCTTCACTTGCAGATTCTCCTTCTTTCCTTTTTCCATTTGTTTCAATAGCTTTGTCCAACTGCCCTTGAAGCCTGATCATTTATTACTTCATCATTTTGAACCCGTGAATCATGATTAAGTATTTGTAGCAAATTTTGCTGCCACTTACTTTTCTTATTTATGCCAGAAATTTCACAAAAAAATTCCTTCACTTTGCTTGTTTTGTTATTTTCATAGGTTATAGTTTCTCATTTTTCTTTACAGATACTTTGCTACACTCATTTTTTTAATACATTTGTATATTTCTCTTCACATTTTCCCAAATTTCAAATGGGATAATTAAAGAAATGCCACTTCATTATATTCTCAAATCAAGTAAGAATAAAAATGATTTTGCTCGAATCCAACATAGAATTCTAAAATATAAGATTTTTAATTTCACAACAGCTTTCTACCCTTTTCACGGTCTAACATGGTCACTTGCTGCTCAAATGAACTTCTCTTAGCACCTTCAGAGAGTTTCCTAGCAAAAATATAATTGGAAGGAAATGAACCACCAACTTGTTATCGCCAACTATGCAACTCCAAATATTTCATTTCACGATAACATATTTCTCTTTCCAAAGTAATAACGAGGCATAAAACAGTGGTCACCTAGCCCTCTACATGACCCCATTTCTGTTCCTAGGTTTAAAAATACAGAATGTTATCACATCAATGCATAAACTGTTAAATCATTTCACATGAAACGCATAAAATGTTGATCTTCTCACGTCAAATAGAAAAATTTCACATAAAAAGTTAATTCTTGTGACTTAGTAGCTAGCAAAAAGAGGGGATGCCCATATGCTTGTCATAAATGGGAAAGTGCACAAACAATTAAAGAAGATCAAGCCAAAGGATTAACAATAAATCATAGAATATGACAATTAATTGTTTTCATTCCTGTCAAAGAATGGGGTATAAAAAGCTATGACCTATTCTTCAACATACAATGATCTATTTCGTGATTCTAATATATTTGCAATCCCATAACAGTAAATATTATCTACTCTGGAGAACATCCGAAACAGTCAGTACAGCTAAGATTGTATTCTGCCCAAATGACAGTTACAACAACTGGTATACAACATTCCTTTTAAAGATGATGGTTGAAACATGCACCCTACAAAGTTTGTCTATTCCACCAATAATCAATGACTACGACATAGAAGGCTAGATTTGATATCAATTCTCAGGTAGACCAAAGCACAGGCAGGTCAAATTCAACTGGTAAAGTAGTGTTAAGTAATTAAAGTCTTACATAGGTAATTCAAATAGATTATTAATTCTTGAGGGATTTATTCTGTCTGTTTAAGTCATCTCAACATGACGTCCTAGGGAAGTTATTACTATGACTGACATTTTTCCTCGCGTATTTTGAGTAACAATCACAAGGCAAATTAGCACAGTAGCACCTTAAAGCATTTGTTAGTAGGGAGGACGAATGGTGAAGGTAAATTGATCATTAGAAAATTGGAAAGAGGTAAAGCTGTTGAATATTTATATCAAACACGTTGCACGAGTAGCCTGACGTTCAATCCCCGAGAACACATCATATCTCTCACTCATTTGTTAAAAACAAACAGTTTTTTTTTTGGCCCTAAGCTTCATATAGCTCTCTCTCGTTTTTAAGAATAATTTATTCCACAAAACTTCCGTGAAAACTCTCAAAGAGGTACACAAAAGTTTCCAACATTAAACGGTTATCCAAGACTTTACGGGGCCTAAACTGGCAACCGATACACGATCCATACAATAAACTCAAACTAAACCATAAGAGCCTCAAAAAATGTAAAAATTAACCCTAACTGGCTCCATTTCTTTTAAAATTATTATTTTTCCTGCGTAGAAAATGCGAAATGAAAAAAATAATGGCTCCATTTCACATTAAAAAAAAGAGCGTGGCAAACCCTAGCGGCGTGCTAAAGAAGAAGAAAACTGTGAAGAATTTGGCATACCTGCGCTTTGTCAGAAACCGTACACTGGACACCGTCGGCTTGGGCAGCGCCTCCAGAGCCTTCTTCCTCGTCTTCCTCCTCCTCCTCTTCCTGAAAGCCATAAGCCCTTAACAATTCAAATGTTCTCTGGCACTCTTCCAAAACATCTTGAACGGTTTTTCTCCGGACACGAATCTTTCCGCCGTCTTCCACCATTAAATTGGAGACATGCCCCTGCAAATTCTCGATCGCATTTTTTACATCGGCGGGAGCTGCCACCTCAGGTGCAGGGTTTGAGTCCGCAGCCCTAGCATCAACAACAGGCGCAGGGTTCGACCCCGCGACCTCCATCACTGTTTTTAGTTGGTGAAATAGTTTTTCTTCGGACTTAGGTGTTCAGGGCGAGAAGACCGGCCCAGTAATAAGTAAGGCGTCTTGTTTAACCGCATACGCCTTCTTATTGCGTGCTGTACTTCACGAACGGATTCCTCGTATTTAAAATGACTCTCAAGTGGGTTGGGAAATTAAGATCTTTTCCTTTTATACTCTCTCTTTCTATACCGAATTTAGACATGTGACCTCAAATTATAGATGAAAAACAATATTTTTCTTTTTCACTAGGGGAGAGGACCCTATAACCGTGTACCTAACTTTAGGGGCGCACAAATATATGTAGGTATGTCGGTAGTGTAAAAAAATTATATTATCGTGTAGCGTATGATCGTGTCATATTGACATTTTCGTTTCACATGTTAATTTGGAGGTAAGAGTAGTTTTTGAATTGATTTAATATGAAGAAAATCAATATAAAGCATTTGAAAGAGAGACCAATGACCGAGCACCCTATGTGTCACATTCTCATTAACTCTTAAAAAGTGTAATTAACCAAAAAATAAACCACTATTGGTGCTTTTGTCAACAACCTATGGTGAAAAGAGATGTACATGTTTTGGTACCCGCTCGATTATAGGGTCCTCTCCCCTAGTTAGACATTCAATTGAGTTAAAATCATTTTTTATTGATAATTTATTTGTGTATTTATTAAATAAAATAATAATAAGGAAATAAATGGTGCACCAAGTTGGTGGACAAAAAAGGGGTCATAAGTGGACGTCATATTGCAAAAAATAGCAAAATCTCAACTTGTAGGGATTATTAGCAATATGCGCACTCAAAATTAGAAAAATTTATATAAATATGAATCGTAGCATCCGGAATCTAGTTTCTAAAATACTATTTTTTTTAAAAAACGGACAAGTTTAGCTATATTAAACACTTAAAATTATATGACTTGGTTTTTGTTTTTGAAAAAACCTATAAGATTGTAGTCCGTTTTCCCGCGATTTGGATGACCAAATCTTGTTATTTTTTTTTTCCTTTGGTGAAAAGTTAGATGTAGTTGTCTATCTTGGGATGGATTTTATTTTGTATTTTTTTGAGCAATATTTTTTTTTAATGATTTTTTCCGTGAAAGTGGTCTAAAAAGATTTAGAAAACGGAGCGCTTTCCGTTTGCCCGCCATAACTATATCAAAAAATATCGAAATCAAATATATTTTTTTAACGTGTATAGAATTTCTCCATGCTTGGGATGGTATAAGTTTTATCACATTTTGATAAGCGAAACAAAAGTTGCAGTCTTAAACGTAGACATGAACATTCATGGGAAAAAATGTCTTAAAGACCTATTGTTAGTAAAAAATTATAAAATGATATTTATCTTATTCTATTCACTTTAAAATCAATATTTCTACGAAGCTAACAGTCTCCCCTACGCGATGGCACCATTTTTGTGAAATGTTTTCAGTTTTTTAGCATGGTTCAAGTCTATGGAAGAGAAAATTTGAAGTTTTTTGACCCTTTACACTTCATAATGACCTTCCATAGCTTTGGTTGGGGCAAAACAAAGATTTCCCAAGGCTTAGGGTTGGATTTGATGATACAAATAGAACCGCGATCGTGGTTTATAAAACGATCGTGGGTTTTTAAACAAGAAACATGATCACGCTTTATAAACTGCGAGCGCAGTTTATAAAGCGCAATCGCGGTTCATAAATCATATTTATATGCATCCCAATGTTCTAATTACCATGTGATTTTTACTGTTTGACTTTACCGTACAAATTACTGTGAAATTCTGTCATTTTCTGCACATTTTTCTTATCACCGGAAGTAAAACATCATGGGAGACAAGAAACGAAGTCAAAAAAGGAAGTCATTAAGTAAAAAAACACCAAACGAATTAGAGGCAAACAAATTTCAAAATGCTGAGCGAATGCGGAATCTTCGTGAATCAAGAAGAGGTTCATCTTCAACCCCTACTATTGTAAGCAATGAGGAACCAGGTAATGTTTCTATTGTCAATGTTGAAGTTGAATTAAATACTCGTGATGAAGATGTTTTTACTGTCAATGTTGAAGAAGAATTAAATACTCGTGATGTAGCAAATGTTGAAATTGAAGGAGACAATGAAAATGTGAATAAAGAAATTCAGGTTGAAACTGTAGACAAGCAAAATTTGACAAAAACACCTCCTAGGATTTTCCGTAAGAAACCTAATTATTTTATTGAAATTGATGAAAACATTTTGAAACCAATGTGTGACAAACTTTCTGAATGGCAAATCAGAAGAAAAGCCATTGAAATTTGGGATAATCATTTTGAAATTTTAAATGATTCCCAAAGATGTCAGTTGTTGGTTAGTTTGATGAAATTGAATAAAATAAGACCTACATTAAACACCTTAGGATTGACAACATCTAATATACGTGGTCAAACCTCTACAATTGTTGAAAACCTTCATGATGCATATCACACTGTTGGTGTCAAGAGACGCACTAGGGATAGTAATATTGTGCGTCGTGTACTTGCTACTAGTGTTGTAAGTGAATCAATAAAAAAACAACGTTTGATTACGCAAACAAGTTGAATGTTGCAAGTTAATCGAAAAACTCTAATGAAAGTAATTGAAAGACGTAATATCCTTCAATCACTCAATAACACCGATTTTTGGGCATTTTCTGCTAGAGCACCGCGTAAGGAAAAATATAATATTGATGCTATAAGAGAAGTTGTTATTCAATTTTGGCATGATAACACTAGAGTTTCACCTAATACAAGAGATGTTGTAAAACAGAGAGTTGGTTCTATTAATCGTGAACCACATCCAAAGCATTTCTTAGATATGACTCAAACTCAATTTTTTCGTAAGTTTGAACAAGAGCATCTGGAAATTAAAATTAGTCAATATTTTTTTGAAATGTTAAAACCATTCTATGTGAAAATCAACCACGCTCGCACCACTTGTTGTTGTAGGCAACATGTTGAATTTGCTATGCATTATGCTAAATTTTTATGTATTCGTTCTATTTTGCATTCTGAAACTATGTTATCAGAATGTGGTGTTCAAGTTCCACCAATATCTTCCAGGGATTTCATTCCTATGATATTTTGTGAAAAAGAAGTTGGACAATTTTTTTATAGTCAGGATTGTTTAGATGGAAGTTGTGGTACATGTGGCGGATTACCTAAATTGGAAAGTTGCATCCATGAGAAAATTGAAGGTGCAATAGGAAATAATTTAGTTGAGTTTGATAAATATAAATCAGTTGCATACCAGTTGAAAGATGGAAAAGAGTCTAAACGGTGTGAGCTAGTTACAGAACATATGCCTGTTTTTCAATTTATGAGAAAATTTAAGGATGAAATTGTTTATGAGTATGCTAGGCATACACACAGAGCTCGATGGTTGGATGAACAGTTCAAGATATGCAAAGACACATTTCCTATTGGTACTATTGTTTCAGTGGTCGATTTTGTAGAGAATTACACATTGCAACCACAAATGGAGGTTCAATCACAATATTACAACTCAGTACAAGTTGCCATTTTTGTGCATATAACATTTATACATTCTCCTGACAGTACAGAGAATGATCAATTTTTTTAAGAGAGTACCACTTTTATATCAGTGATGATCGTACTCATTCTACTAATTTGTGCAAGGGTGTTTCCAGTTATTTTATGGAAACTTGTCTGATAGGGACATCCACTTCAAACAACATTATATATGGTCAGATAATTGCACGTCTCAGTTTAAGAATGCATGAATGTTTTATTGGATGAGCAGGATGCACGTCAAGATGGGTGTGCAACATATTTGGAGTTTCACTGAGGCTAGACATGGAAAAGGAGAGCATGACGGTGCAGGGGCATGTGTGAAAAGAGCTCTTGCAAGAGAAGAGTTGAAGTACAAAGATGGTGCTAAATTGAAAGATGCAAAGAGCATAGTGGAATGGTGTATTGACAACATGGCCCGAGGTTCTCAAGAAATTTCCATGGTTCGCAGATATTTTTGGTTGATAGAGGAACAACAAATTGCTAACTACGAGGATTGTATGACACTCACTGGGTCCAGTGATATGCACTCATTTTGTAGCTCAGACGCTACTTCGTGGGCCACATGGACAAGAAAGTTGACATGTTTTTGTGCATCTTGTATCGAATTTGTCACTGCTGAGTGTGATTCACAAGAATGGGTCGATGGATGGATTTGTAGGCCTCTAACTCCACTTCCTAGTTATCAACCTCCACAAGCATTACGACTTGTTTCTGTAGATGAAGTTGCAACATCCAAGGACTTTGATGAAATTTTGATTTTGGTGTGACAAGGTATTTATGGTTATTTACAATTTTTGTATTGAGTTATGTCCATTGAAATTTTAATATGTACAATTTAAATTTGAGTTGAAACCTTTTTTTTTGTAGGACATGTGTTTGCAGTTATTGTGACAGAAGACAATGAAGAAGGAACAAACTATTTCTTATGTCGTTGCATCGAGGAAAGAAAGAAGTTGACTTCTCCTGTTATAGATGGCGAAGATATTGAGTACCCTACAGGGTCAGTGGTAGTTACTGGAACTTGGCTTCAACGATATCCATTAAAAAACTCCTCTATTTGGGTGTTTGAAGACTTTGAGACACACAAGAAAATACTCTTATATTCGCATCTAGTTCTAGCGACAAATATTCAGCTGTATAGATATCGAGGAAGGCCTAATAACAAGATTCTTTGGAAGGTTCGAGAGTCAGATCATGAAGCAATCATGTCGCACTATTCAGAGTAGATCTGATCCTGATGGTTCATTGCAATGAATTTACAATGCTCATGTCTGGTATATATAATTTCTTTGGTATATATAAATTTGTTTAGTTAGATAAATTTAAGTTCATATATTTTATTAAATTTGTGTATTTTGTATATATCTAGTATGGTTTTGATTTGAAACTTAAATTTCTTTGACTAACACTTTTATATGCAGGTTAGTGGTGCCAGAAAAGCTTCCACCTTCACGTGGTTGGCACTGTTAGTAGAGAATTATAAATTCTCGAAGCTAAGAGAAGCTTTCATTGTTTTACAAGAAAAGAGAAGCAATTAACAATGATTTATGTACCTGTGGAGGGGGTTCTTGGCTCCGGAGGAGGTAGCCCAGAAGGACCTGGAGCTTAGAGAACCAAAACGACACCTCCCCAAGTGTTTACAAGACCATCCCTATGTGTGCACAGTCGGTTCAGTGCCACGACCCACCGTTTGCAAAATATATCGTTTGACAGCCATACACTATCTTAAACTACATTATTAGGTACGTGTTTGCAAACAATAGGGCAGCGAGAGCACCAATTGGAGAAGGAAAAAACTGAGACAAGGCTATTGTAGAGGGTCCCTACACTGAGGTGTAGGATCAAATGAGACATCTCTAGGTGCCACGGAGTCTGCGTAGTCACCCGTCGAAGTTGAATGATTTTTTGGTCTCAGGGCTCTTAAGGGACTCCACCCAAATGAGGTAGCCCAGAAGCAAATGACGTTGTTGCGTGCACCAAAAATGACACCTCCTCTAGCATTCACCTAGCCACCCAGACATGTCTGCATAGTCGGTTCGGTGCCACGACCCACCGTTTACAAAATATACCATTTGACAGCCTTACACTGGCTCAAACTACACTATTCGGCGCGTTTGCAAACAATAGGGCAGCGAGAGCACCAATTGGAGAAGGAAAAAACTGAGACAAACTATTGTAGAGGGTCCCTATGTTGAGGTGTAGGATCAAATGAGACATCTCTAGGTGCCATGGAGTGCATGTAGTCACCCGTCAAAGTTGAACGATTTTTTGGTCTCAGGGCTCTTAAGGGACTCTACCCAAACGAGGTAGCCCGTAAGAACCGACGTTGTTGTGCACCGAAATGACACCTCCTCTAGCATTCACCTGGCCACCCAGATGTGTCGCATAGTCATGGTTTGGTGCCATGACCCACCATTTACAAATTATACTATTTGACAGCCTTACACCATTTGAAACTACACTATTCGGCGTGTTTGCAAACAATAGGGCAGGGAGAGCACCGATTGGAGAAGGAAAAACCTTGAGACAGCTATTTATAGAGGGTCCCTATACCAAGGTGTAGGATCAAACGAGATATCTCTAGGTGCCATGGAGTCTGTGTAGTCACCCGTCGAAGTTGAATAATTTTTTGGTCTCAGGCTCTTGTTAAGGGACTCCGCCCGAACGAGGTAGCCCGGAAGCAACAACATTGTTGCGCACCAAAACGACACCTCCTCTAGCATTCACCTGGCCACCCAGATGTTTGTGTAGTTGGTTTGGTGCCACGACCCACCATTTACAAAATATACCGTTTGACAGCCTTACACTGTCTCAAACTACACTATTCGGTGTGTTTGCAAACAATAGGGCAGCGAGAGCACCGATTGGAGAAGGAAAAAACTGAGACAGTATATTGTAGAGGGTCCCTACACCGAGGTGTAGGATCAGACGAGACATCTCTAGGTGCCACATGGAGTCTGCGTAGTCACCCGTCGAAGTTGAATGATTTTTTGGTCTTAGGGCTCTTGAGGGACTCCACCCGAACGAGGTAGCCCAGAAGCAACGACATTGTTGCACACCAAAATGATGCCTCCTCTAGCATTCACCTAGCCACCTAGATGTGTCTGCATAGTTGGTTTGGTGCCATGACCCACCGTTTATAAAATATACCGTTTGACAACCTTACACTGTCTCAAACTACACTATTTGATGCGTTTACAAACAATAAGGCAGTGAGAGCACCAATTGGAGAAGGAAAAAACCGAGACATGATATGGTAGAGGGTCCCTATGCCGAGGTGTAGGATCAGATGAGACATCTCTAGGTGCCACGGAGTCTGCGTAGTCACCCGTCGAAGTTGAACGATTTTTTGGTCTCAGGGCTCTTAAGGGACTACGCCCGAATGAGGTAGCCCAGAAGCAATGACATTGTCGCACACCAAAACAACACCTCCTTTAGTGTTCACCTAGCCACCCAGACATGTGTCACGTGTAGTCAGTTCAGTGCCACGACCCACCGTTTACAAAATATACCGTTTGACAGCCTTATACCGGCTCAAACTACACTATTCGACGCGTTTGCAAACAATAGGGCAGCGAGAGCACCGATTGGAGAAGGAAAAAACCGAGACAGGCTATTGTAGAGGTCCCTATGCTGAGGTGTAGGATCAGACGAGATGTCTCTAGGTGCCACGGAGTGCACGTAGTCACCCGTCGAAGTTGAACAATTTTTTGGTCTCAGGGCTCTTGAGGGACTCCGCTTGAACGAGGTAGCCTGGAAGAAATGACGTTGTCACACACCAAAATGACACCTCCTCTAGTGTTCACTTGGCCACCCAGATGTGTCCGCATAGTCAGTTTAGTGCCACGACCCACCGTTTACACAATATACCATTTGACAGCCTTACACTGTCTTGAACTACACTATTCGGCGCATTTGCAAACAATAGGGCAGCGAGAGCACCGATTGGAGAAGGAAAAAACTGAGACATGCTATTGTAGAGTGTCCCTATGCCAAGGTGTAGGATCAGACGAGATGTCTCTAGGTGCCACAAAGTCTATGTAGTCACCTGTCAAAGTTGAATGACTTTTTGGTCTCAGGGCTCTTGAGGGACTCCACTCGAAAGAGGTAGCCCGGAAGCAACGACGTTGTTGCACCAAAAAATGCCTCCTCTAGCATTCACCTGAAGCCACCTAGATGTGTCTACGCATATTCAGTTTCGTGCCATGACCCAATGTTTACAAAATATATTGTTTGACAACCTTACACTAGCTCAAACTACACTATTCAACGCATTTGCAAACAATAGGGCAGTGAGAGCACCGATTGGAGATGGAAAAAATTGAGACTAAATATTGTAGAGGGTCCCTACGCCAAGGTGTAGGATCAAACGAGATGTCTAGGTGCCACAGGAGCTGCGTAGTCACCCGTCGAAGTTGAATGATTTTTTGGTCTTAGGGCTCTTAAGGGACTATGCCCGAACGAGGTAGCCCAGAAGCAACGACGTTGTTGCACACCAAAAAGAAACCTCCTCTAGCATTCACCTGGCCACCCAGACATGTCCACACATTCGGTTTGGTGCCATGACCCACCGTTTACAAAATATACCATTTGACAGCCTTACACTGTCTCGAACTACACTATTCAGTGTTTGCAAACAATAGGGCAGCGAGAGCACCGTTTGGAGAAGGAAAAAATTGAGACAGGCTATTGTAGAGTGTCCCTACACTGAGGTGTAGGATCAGACGAGACATCTCTAGGTGCCATGGAGTCTGCGTAGTCACCCGTCGAAGTTGAATGATTTTTTGGTCTCAGGGCTCTTGAGGGACTCCGCCCGAATGAGGTAGCCCGGAAGCAACGACATTGTCACACCAAAATGACACCTCATCTAGCATTCACTTGGCCATCTGGACATGTTTACGTAGTCATTTCGGTGCCACAACCCATCGTTTACACAATATACTGTTTGACAGCCTTACATTGTCTCGAACTACACTATTCAGCGCATTTACAAACAATAGGGCAGTGAGAGCACCATTTAGAGAAGGAAAAAACTGATAGGCTATTGTAGAGGTCCCAGGTGTAGGATCTGACGAGACGTCTCTAGGTGCCACAAAGTCCGAGTAGTCACCCTGTCGAAGTTGAACAATTTTTTGGTCTCAGGGCTCTTGAGGGACTCTGCCTGAACAAGGTAGCACGGAAGAAACGATGTTGTTGCGCACCAAAATGACACCTCCTCTAGCATTCACCTCACCCAGACGTGTTCGTGCAATCGGTTTGGTGCCACAACCCACCGTTTACACAATATAATGTTTGACAACCTTACACTGTCTCGAACTACACTATTCGACGCGTTTGCAAACAATAGGGCAGCGAGAGCACCGTTTGGAGAAGGAAAAAACTAAGACAGGCTATTGTAGAGTGTCCCTACGTCGAGGTGTAGGATTAGATGAGACATCTCTAGGTGCCACAGAGTCTGTGTAGTCACCTGTCGAAGTTGAACAATTTTTTGGTCTCAGGGCTCTTGAGGGACTCCACCCGAACGAGGTAGCCCGGAAGCAATGACGTTGTCGCGCACTGAAACGATGCCTCCTCTAGCGTTCACCTGACCACCTAGACATGTCCACGTAGTCAGTTTAGTGCCACGGCCAACCGTTTTCAATTTTTTCAACAATTACAACTTTTTTAACAATTATAATTTTTTTAACTTGTTGTCGTAAAGGGATCTAAAATTTAACTTTATTGTCACATATCTTATAATATCCACCTTGATAACCAGTCCACTTTATATATTACATGACCAACTCATCACATTTTCTATAAATGAATAGAAGATAACCAAATTATGCTTAACTAAAATATGCTTTATCTTATTGTGATAAGCTAGATTCTTGGATAATTAAATAACACTTTGATTGTCACACAATACCTTCATCTTCTATTGATATCTTCAAAACTCATCCAATAAAATTTTTTACCCAAATTACCTCCTGACAACTATGATAGGCAGCTACATATTCTACCTCAGTAGTTGAAAAAATTGTAATATTTTGAAGCTTTGAAATCCAACTGATAGGTCCAGTTACAAGTAGAATTAATATACATATAGAAATTTTAATCAAACATACATATAGAATTAATATAAATCAGAATATACATATATAGATTAGGATATCATGTGCAATGAATTATATCAAACATAGAAGTAATATCATTATGAAAACCAACACATCCAGATATATAATGTATCAAATAAGTGTGTTGAACGCACGTCTCTGAAAATATAAGTTCATAACATGTGTACATCTCGAACCAAGTGTGTCATACATATAAGACCACATGTGGCTTGCATAAGGCTATATATAATGTCCTATGAAGAATCATGAACTAGGACCAGCTGGCCCATATATATATCTATGTACATCCATGTCCTATGAATCTAATCATGAAACATCTTCCCTCTCTTCTGCCCTGCTAGAAGTAGCATGTCCACGACCCGGGGATGTAGTGGAGGGAGATGCCACTACGGATTTCATCTGTGTGGTCCTAGGCATCTCTAAGCAGGCCTGCAACCTAACTTGCACATTCATAAACAACAAGATTTTAACACCCATATTTTTAAAATACATTGAAAATTTAGAAACTTAGAATTTAGTTAAAATGCATGTGAAATCTTACCGCAATGTCATGATCCCTATCAATTTTTTGTTGACGCATGGCAAGGACAACAGTAGACTCATGAGAGGTAAGCTACATACAAATAATAAAATTTCAAATTAAATATTTCATGTACAAAATTTGATATTGTAGATTTAAGTAATAAGAAATAATTCTAAATAAATTTAACAAATTTGAAAAATTGTACCTCAGTTAGTGGATTTGCAGATGCTATGGCAGTATCTACAACAACCTCCACAGTCTGCATAAATGGAGGAGTCTCTCTGGCAGTCATAAGCTATACAAAAAACATGTACAAATCAATATTAATCTACATGACTGCCACATAACAGAGCCAAAGCATAATCCACGTGAACTTCCACAATTAGAACTGGAAAGTGTAAAGAGAAACTAACCTGCGTAAAAGTCACGTGAGGCATGCCAATAGCCTCAGTTCCCAGAGCAGATGATGACCCGCCCAGGCTCCTGCACGTATAAAAGACAAACATATATTAATATGTACATGTACAGGTGAAACATTATAATAATAAAAGTGCACAATCAAATGAAATTTGAAATTTAAGTACAACTTGAAACTTACATTTGTAACATGCCCAGCTGCAGTAGCTAGCATGTCGATGCCGGATGTTTCCTTCACCAGCTCTTGCTATTTAAAATAAAATAAAAAATTAGTTTTTACATGTATGTACATAACGTACAATGAAATACATATATATTAAAATCTCAAACATGAATTAAACTATTGTGTGTGTATATATATATATATATATTAAATATTTATTTGACATTTACCTATGAAAGACAAGGATCCATTGCACCAGTTCCAAAAACATCCGCCATCATCTCATCTAGAGAAAAGAAATCATGTGATCTAACAAATGATGTCTCGCCCGCAGTGCATACGGCACCACATGATCCACAGTGGTGTGGTGCGCTAGAACTGGCACCTCCACCAACATCACCAGATGTAATCTGCTCACTATGCTGGGTCAGAGTGTCAGTGAGCTCCCTCAATGCATGTAGTGTGTCAATCTCTACAACCTCCTTCACTGTAGGAGGGATAACTGAAGGCAGTGGGGGTTTTGGGGCATGGGGGATCCTTGGTTGACCTACGCGTGCACTAGGTCTACTCTGTGCAGAGCCACCACCTCGCCCATAAAAATCAGAAAAGTCAAAATAGTTTAGGACCTCATTAAGCACGAACTCGCAATATAATTTCTTCAAAAAATAGAGGGGAACCTCATTGTTGTTGCATGGTGGATAATCAAAACCATCCACCATCGGTCCCAAAAATTGTTCTTGATTCGGTCATCATGGCACCAATGGATTGGGAACCGTTTGCAAGTAACTACGGGGGGGCATTGGTTCTTGGGTCAGTAAATAATGCACAAATGCGGTCTTTTCCAAATTTTTTTGTCTTTTACGGATACATGAGATAATTTATTTACATACCACTGCCTACAATCACCTCTAAAGGTATTCCATCTGTCTATTTGGTTGGTTGCGGAGTCAACTTCACCAATCAATGTTTGCAATGTGTTGGCTAAAGTTATGCAGGATGGATTTGTGGCATGATTTTGTCTTATATTCTTAATAAGGTTCACAATGGCAATTTTATTTTGTTGGATTTTCCAATGATATCAGCTTGTGTTCTTGTTGGCTCCGTGGGGACAGAAGGAGCCACAGGAGGCAGATCTATGTTTGGAGGAGGGTTTTTGCGGAATGTTTGGAGGGTTTTGATGATTTTTTGGAGGGTTTGCAGGATTACGAGCTCGCCGAGCAACTGACAAAACAAAAAAATTGTATACATAAAAAAAAATTGAAAAACCCATGAAAAATCACAAAAAATAACCTAAAATGCAAACAAATTGATCAAAATCAAGGGCTTACCTCTTTGTCTTGGTGGCATGGTTGAAACTATCATGATCCACAAGTCCGAAGAGTAATTTTTAGGGGGTATTCAAAGTGCGAGTGCCAAAGGTCTAGGAGAAATCGCGGTTGGAAAGGAAAAATGAGGGAAAATGAGGAGTCGCGGGTCTGTTTTTTTTGTCTCAGAGGACCGCGATCGCGATTTGAAACTGCGAGCGTAGATTTTAGGTTCAGAAATCACCAAGCCTGTACAAAAAGTTACGCAAGCGCAATACCTGAATTTCAGGTTTTTATGTCCACTTAATTGTCCAGCATCTTGGTGCACTTACCCAGTAGGTATGTCATAATGCCACTATATCTCGTGATGAGTTGGGGAGTGTGTGTTTATATAAAAGACTTATTTAAAAGAGTTCTCACTCGATCAACCACGTGTGCATTTGAAAGGATGACCATTACAAGTATAAGGGACAGATTCATCGACCTAGGGATAAATTTGTCAACCAAACATATCTTGAGAGCACAAACCTTGTCCAGGCTAAAGTTGGAATCAGATCTTAGATAGTAGAAGGTTACTAGATGGTTTGAAGATGTATATTGAATAATGTGTAACAATTCTTATAGTACTAGCTAGAGAAGTAGATATGACCTATTTGACTCAAGGTTTGGGATAGAGCAAGGAGCTTTAATTGGCTAATAAGTGGGTGAATGGAATAATGTCAAAACAAATGCCAAATGATATTTTCCAAGTGCATAAAACCAAATTTCAAGTACTACAATTGTGCCTCCTTTAATCTAATATTGAAAATGCTTAATTAATATAAAAGAATAAGTTAACAAAAAATTCACATCCTAATTATAGGATGGCATTGTGTGGAACTGATGAGTGTGCCCCATGTCAATTCAATATGAAATCATGCAACCACACAACAAATATGTGTAGTAGTATTCAATAGAGATATAAAATCAACATATGCAAATGTAAAATAAAATATATAATGGCATCACCCGATTGATCATGTCAAACCATTACCCTAGTGTGTTGTATGTAAAATGCGTAAATATGTTGCGAGACAACTAAAATGACACTAGTCAAACCATTAGAATTGGCATTAGGTTTCTTGTACCATTAGAACTAACATTAGGATATGTTTTACATTAGAACTAGCATCAAGCTATTTTCACCATTAAAACTGGCATTAGATTGTTTGCACCATTGTATCAACATCGGTCCGTCAAGAGACTTGGGTGTATTGGTCATTGGACCACAGAGTTAGCTAAATGACTTTGATGAGGCTTTTAGAAATCTAATATGAACCTAAATGATATATTTGTGTGTAATCCATGCCAATATAAATTAAATGAATGTCATAGGTATGACTGAATCTGTAAAGATGAGCTTGTGCATAGCTCATGTAAAATATCATTTAAATATGTGCAATATATGCATTTGATTTAATGAAATATTAAATCTTAATCAGAGGACTGAGATTGAATGAATACAACAGTAACAAGAAAGATTTATTATGTGAGAAACAAGCAAGTGTGTACAATAGGGAAATAAGAGTGACTTAGCTTGTGTTGGCGGATCTGGATTGATTATGGGCTAGGAAACAAGCTGAGACGATTGGATCTGAATTGTGTATGCTCTGTCTAAAAATTGGGATCTGAAACCTCTCCGGATAGGACCGCCTGGGCATTGGTGTCTGAACTAGGCACTAGCGTCCTAGTAAATGTTATGCTTCTAATCTTTTTAGAATATGATCTTGTTTGTTTCCTTTCATTATTTATTGCATCCACTTCGTTGTGGGGTTTCACTGTCACACCTACACCTGCAAAACAAACCCTAGCTACTTACATAAAGCTCAAATAAACATTAGATAAAATAAATAATGCATATGTTTGAGTCGTACTGACTCAACAGTTACCCCAATGTGATTGTCACTAAGCGATGCACTGCATTTCAAAATCTATGTAGTTTTTTTTTGTGTGTGATTGAATTATGTCCCTATAAGCTAGGTTTCCCTACACGATAGCAGGCTACAACTAATTTTCCCCCAAGATTGATGTGTGAGATGGAATTTAGAAATAGCCCCATATATACAGTGAATAATGCAGCCCAAAATGTAATCCTTGAATATTGATCTTTATCCAAATGGTAGATAGTAAGTGATAGCCCAAGACGTCCAACTTTTAATAATAGTGAGTAAGTCGCGCGCGCGCGTGTGTGTGTGTGTAATTCTTTTGTTTAAATTTCATCTTTAACAACCAAAAAGGTCGACCCAAAGTGATCAGAAAGGTTTTAGAAAAGATAACAAGTAATGCAACATTTCAAATTTAAGAAAAGGAGGGAAAAGGACATAAGCGCCCAAAGGGGAAAATAGCGCGTCCCTAATGGGAAACAGTGTTTGGGATGCTCGGAGGATAAAACAAAAAAAATAAGGCTATGTCACATGTTGTCTAATGTCCATAAGTAAAGTAGTCATTTCATAAAATTAAATGATAAAAGTGTCAAAAGGATAAAGCAATGTAAAAGCAAAACAAGTGTTGTTAATGTCTAGTTTTGTTACTTAGGAATCATGTCTGTAATGACATACTTAGAGGCGTGATGTACATAGAAAGTGAACAATTTCATGACTATGTTTGCCCCTACTTTATGTTGATGAATGAATATTCGGTAGCATAAAGTAGATAAGAAGAGCGTATCTTGTGGAGAGCTAATGGAGTTATAGCCGATAGCGTGCCAAATGAGGATTGTACTTGATATCGTGTTGAATGGAGATTATAGAATGTGTATCATGGAATCTATAAGAGGATAAGGATCCTAGGGTCGACCTCGTTTGCGTAGTAGAAATAATGTTTACGTTTGTTCCTTGGATATTGTTTTTGTCGGAGCATCTAGTGCTTAAGATTGTTCTTCATTTCATTTATGTGTTGCCTTTTGTCAGAGTAAGGTCAGATCTGCAAAAGAAGATAAGTGCAGTTAATTTTCGTGATAAGTGAAATTGAACTTTAACTTAGTGAATGTGAAAATACAAATGTGTATTGAAAAACAAGTGAATTAAGGATAGAATACACATGTATGTCATAAGAGAAGATATAGAATTGTTCATGTATGTTTGTTTCCTTGAAGATTGTTGGAATGATACTGAGGATTTAGGCATCATGTCACCAAGGAAGAGTATTGGGAGAGTTGTAAGCTTTTCCCTCCAACCGCAAACACTTCCCCATGGATAAGTGACACTACAGATGGTCACAAACCTAATAGAAATTGGTCGCAAATGAACCCGAGAAAACAAAGTAATTAGTTCCCTTTTCCAAAGTATGTAGCTTATCACTGATTTTGTTCTTGTTGTTCCTAATAATAACCTATAACTGAGTTCCTGTCTTTGGACTTTGGAGAAACCTGACACTAAAAAGTTTTTGATCATGTACTATACTAATTTCTGGCCCCAGGACATAAACACCCAAGTGGGACACCACTACCCACCGTTCATGTCTACATTGGGTGCTTTTGTTCTGCACTAATTTTTGGCCCAAGTCTAATTCTAAACCAATTTTTAGTTTTTTTTTTATTATGTTGTGTACCATTATGCATTTGGTCTCCAAACTATTAAGAGGGTGAAATAGTCACCGGATGATTTCCCCCACTCGTTTGGGTGTGTGAGATGAACCAAGGCAAGTACGACCCAAACGAGGAAAGTTGAAACTGATTTACACATATAAAATAGAACTCTTATAGGGGGAATAGGTAGCACACATGGTAACAACCATGGCATATGCAAAACAGTGAGAAAGACTAGCCAAATTTGTTAGTCACGTGTAAAAGAAACTAGCCAAAACACGTAGTAACATGGAAAAAGACACATCGAGTAACTAGGTGAATACATGGGACACCACTTAGGATGTCATAAGACACTTGAAGCCTTCAAGGCTATAGAAGCAAAAACACTCAATCAAGCATAGGGTATATCCCGCAAATAATGACAATCAAGACACAAACATAGATAAGATACAAGCAAATTAGATAACCATGATTAGAAGTAATCCTGAAGATAAATGTTACACATGAAGAACCCATTAACATGTTATAAAAAATGATAGTATGCCATAATGTATACAATTGTAAGTATGATAAACCTGAATATAAAGAAATAGGAAAGGTAGATACCCCCATGAGACTCAGTGGGACTGGTAGAGAACAGTGTCAGACATCATACATCGTGTGATAATATGTAAGTATCCTACATTCACCTCGAGCATACCATGTGAACGTGCATGTGTGTATGGAAAAATAATAGATCATAATATGAATCAAAGTAACATGGTAAGCAATGTGTAACTTAGAATAGTATAAGCATGCAATAATACCTCTAATCAAGATCTAGGCTAATGTTTTTGAATTTTTGTAACTGTTATAATGAAATGTTATGACTAGGAGAGGGGAGCAAGGTTCTCCCCAATGTATGTGTCCATGTAGGTAAGTGTGCACTTAATAGTCATGTTTGAACCTAGAACAAACGTGCATCATTGGGTAGCAAGAGGGATAACACAAGAGTGTCCAAAGAACATTGTTAACATGGTGAGGGGAAAACCCTATAGATTCCAAGATCCCAAGTGAACGAGTAAGAAGTGTATAAATAATAAGAGTGTGTCCAGTAGGAGAAACTAGAGTAGGTGGAACATTGGGCTTATTAGTAATAGTAGAAGAAGTAAGTGCAAACATAAGGATCAATGTGTGAGTCAAGAGATGTGTAATATACAGGGTTATAAGGCTCATCACTATCAACTGCAAATAATGGAGGGAGAGATACAAGACTCGTCATAAGAAATAAGTGAAATTTGGAAAGATTGGAAGCATTAAAGTTGTATGAACTAGCCCTTACGACCATAAACATAAATGTGGAAAGATGGGACTTGATTGCCCTCATAGATGTAACAAGATGAGGTGTATCCATAGTAAATGAATCATGTATAGAATATTTGAAGGTGAGAGCATTAGGAATCATCATCAAAATAACACATTATATTCTAACTTATGACGAGGAAGGTGTAGAGAGTGACGTAACATTTGAATCAGTAAGCATATGATCATTAAAAGTGTATCTAGAGTTTTGCTAAGTAAGAAATTTGAAAGTCACAGTCATGGTGACATTTTGAAGGGGGATACGATTGTTTCCCAACACCTCAAGCATCGTATATGTAGCAACCATCATGGGGACAAAGTTCTAGATGGAGCTATGTGGACGTCAATGTAATAGATGGATGCAACTCTATATGGAGTGATAGTAGCAGATGATGATAAGTCCCTCATTATAGTCTCATAACTTTATATTTATAGGGTTATCTTATTCTAATTTCATAATTACCCCCGAAAAGGCCGACCACAAGAAAGGTCAAGATGAAAAATGGCTAGAAGAGGCCCAAAAAGTGGTGGGAAAGTGTTATAAGGATTAGAGCGCCCTCAGGTGGGACCAGGTCACCCCAGTACTAAATCTGGGTGCCCCAGCCGAGGCTAAAATAACACGGGATGTCAAAAAATGGCTGGGCATATGGGTGCAATAGGTCACAAATTATGAAATAAAATAAACAAGATGACCAAAAGGATGGGGGTTAACTAGTACTTTCTTCACTCAATAACCTTTTAAATAGTAGTATGAGACCGGGATAAATAAATGTTTAAAGTGCATGATTTTGTGACTACATGTTGCCCCCAATTTATGTTGGTGAGTGGAAAGCTCAGTAACATAAAGTAGATATATATGTGTACCTGATGTCCATGAAGAGTGTAGTAGAAAACACGCCGAAGGACTAAACAAAAGCGTGGAATGACAAAAAGATGGAGGAGTGTGACAACTATAAATGAAAAATGTACAAAGAAAAAGTGATGAGAGTGAACCTATGGTGGAACGCGTGTGTGTAGTTGTTGCAGTGTGTAGTGTGTCTGCATTGTTAGTAAAAACATGTGTGCTACTATGGAACATTGTTGTTGTCACCATTGTTATTTTTGCTATCATTTTTGTTGTTACCCCCATTTGACTACTTGTTTCTCATATGGCCGGACTTGTAAGGAGAAAATGATCAAGTAATCAAATATGTATGTATGTAAGTGTAAAAATGCTATGTAAAAAACACATGTAAATATGCTAATGTAAATGGAAAATGTAAATGTAATGTTAAATGGAACATGTGCACCCGATCCATGTCGAGAGAAAGAGTGTAGAAGGATATCCTGCATTGTGAGTTTTTTGGGCGATCTCACGCCACCCTGACTGAAGAATTGTAGGGAGGAAATGCTGTGTCCTCCAAGCTCTAACTACTTTGTTAAATGTGTGTAAAGATATCTCTGTATTGTCCTAGTTTTTTGGGCGATTTGACGCCATTGGCTGAAGTAGTGTACAAAGGCATACCCATTGTAACCTCCAAGCATGTAACTGCTTCCCATAAATGCTAAGGACACCATGTCCTATAATTTTTTTGTGTGTATGAGGTTCATAGACTGGTTTGAACCCACTTGTTGTGTATAACTGAACCAGTGTAAATTCGTTGTATTAATCTGTTAAACCCACAAATGATGCCCCCCTCTTTGGGAGCGCATGTGATGTCTCTGATAGGAAACATGTGGCCCCAAAAGAGGACCAACCACGTGCACACTACGACTCTGGAAAGTGCCTGGTAGAAACTAAGGCATGCACAAACAAGAAGGCTAGCCAAAGACAAGTGTAAACAAACAATGCATGCATATAGAAGACATGTGTAAGCTATGCAGATAATGTAGTAAATGTAAACACACAAGAGATAAAGTAAGCCACACAAAGTGGGTTGTAAACATGGGACATCACTCACGATGTCACAAGACATGCAAGGCCATCATGGCCACAAACAACAAGCAAGTGTGCACACAAACATAGGGCAAAGCCCACATACAAGAAGCAAACAATGGCAGACAATGTAACAAACAAGTAAACAAGAAGTATCCATGGAAGCATGTAATCCTGCAAAGCAAGTGTTACACATGGAACACCCATTAGTATGTTAGAGAAATAACCAATATGTCAAAAGTGTGTATGATCAAGTAATGTAAGATGCTAAGTACAAAATGAAACAATAACACCTAGAAGAGACAAATGTGGATGCCCCCAACGACCAGTGTAGGAAGGGTAGAAGGAGAGCATCTGTGTCGTGTGTAGGATTCATGTCTATGATCACACTAAACAAATGTGTGAATGTGCATGTGTGGATGGTATAGATAATGACATATAAGAAATCAATCTAACATGTGTAGTAAAGTGATCATGTAAAACACTAGTAAACAAGAGTAAATGCCTCCAAGACAATGCAATATGTTGTGGATGGATGGAATGGAATGCAAGATGGAATGATAGGAGCCACATGACCCCCTAGTGAATGGAAATGTATGTGGTGAGGTTCATATTTGTTTGCCCCCTCAACAATCAAGAATGAACCGTAAACGAGAGTGCATCATTAGGAAATGGTCGAGTAAGATGATGTGTCTAGTGCGCTGTGATGAATGTGTAAGTGTAGTGATGAGATGCGACCTAGAAATGATGTGTGTGTGTGAACCCTATAGCCAAAGCATATATCATGACCTTGATGAATGGATGAGTGATGATTTATCCTGAATTTATATCACTATAAGATGAATGGATGAGTGATGATTTAGCCCTAAGCGTATATCACTACAAGATGAAAGGAAGGAGTGGTGATGTAACCTAAGGTGTATACCACTACAAAATGATAGAATAGGTGATGATTTAGCCTAAAGCGTATGTCACTACAAGATGAAAGGAGGGAGTGGTGATGTAACCTAAGGTGTATACCACTACAAAATGATAGAATAGGTGATGATTTAGCCTAAAGTGTATGTCACTAGAGTGGTGGTAACCTAATGTCACATGATGAAAGGTAGCCTAAAATAGCCTAAATGTGTGATGAGTGTAAGGTCCATTTGATTTGTAAACCCTCAACAGTCAAGTATGGACCGAGGAACTAAAGTGCGTCATAGGGTAGTGAGTGCAACACGTAGAAGACAATGTAGTGTATGCAATGATGAAATATGACCATGTGATGAATAGAATATATGAAAATGTAGTGTGTAGAATGCGATGCTAGATGTGTAGAATGTAGAAAATGTGATATATAACACATATTCTAACACATGTAGATAGATGAGTAATGTAGTATGTAGGGATGAATGTAATGCTAAACTCATATGTGATGAAGACTATAGCATATATAAAATGTAGACATGATGTGTGTAATGTATGATGTATGGTATATGACTATGTAGAGAATGTGAGGCCATATGTGTAAATATCATAATAGTGTATGTAATACAAATGATGAATAGTGTAAGACAAAGTGCAAAGGTGTAGATGACCGAAATGTTGTATGATGTGACAAATGTGAAAAAGTGTTGTAGATTAAATGTAGAATGTGTGGTGTATGACATACAATGTGTGATGAGACACAATGTATAATGTCTATAGTGCAATGTGTGGGGTTTAGTGTAATACTAATCCCTCAACAATCAAGTGTGAACCGAAGCACAAGAGTGTGTCATCGGGTAATAACGCTAGAATGTATGATGAATATGCCTAATGTGAGGATATGAATGTATAAGAATGTAAAATATGATGATTGTGACTATGCTAAGATGAGGTGGGAGGAAAGGTGGAGTGTCATGCCCCCAAGTATGTATGATAATGTATGTACAATGTGATAAATGATGTATGAGGGTGATGAAGAATTATAAATTTGGTTTAATTGATGATGCGGAAGGAGCGTTAAAGTCTTATAGATGTGTGTATGTATAGGTGGTGATATAACAGAGGAATATGGTAATGTAAGATAAAATGAGGTTCTTTATGGTAAGATACCCCTCAACAATCATAGAAGAACCATAAGAATATGAGTGTGTCATCAGGAGGGTAAAGTGACAAGAGTGACCTACCAAAGGCCAAGTTTACGTGAGGTGGGACCTTGTGGGACAAATTTTATAGTAGAATTATGCAGTGGTGGTGAAAGTGAGGATATATTATAAACATTAGTTGTTGGGACGAAATTAATTGGTTGGAGCTTAGGTTTGAGAGGATGTCAAGTTGCATGGAGTCTCAAGGGAGGCTACTTCAGTTTATTTGGTAATGCAATAGACGACTTAGTAGGAGTGGTTTGTGAACTAATTTTGATAGGTGGTTGACTTTGTTAACTTGGGGATATTGTAGGTGATTTCTTAGGCGGTATTTGTTCGTTTGAAGAAGGTGTAGGAGAAAAGGTGGTGTGATGCTTAGTAAGTGGAAAGGAAGCAACGTCAAAAACATGAGAATCATGGGAGGAGACTATAGTATTTGTCTTACTAGGAGAAGAAACATTATGCACATGTGAGTGATTGTCAACATTAAACATGTAATGAATAAGAGAAGCATCTAGAACTTTTGTAGAAATATTAGAGGGAGACTCACTAGTAGCCACATAACATGGTGTAGAAGTTGTAGGTGGGATTATGTTGTGCATTGAATGAGAAAAAAGTCAAGATGTTTGAAGCATATCATTGTCATTATGTCCATTGATTCTATGATAATTACAATATGGACAACCTTGATATTTTGTAAGCCGATAAGGAGGATAACAATGAGTAGGTGGAAAAGTGATCAACTGATGACTAAGGAACTGAGTAATAATGTCATGTGGCATTGTATTATGCTCAAACATAAGAGGCTCATGCAATGACATGTCTTGAGGTTTAGCGAGATGACATGTAGTGGACATAGATTGCATATAAGATGTGAAAGGAACACAAACATGTGATTGAGAAGCATCCTTAAGCTATTAAATTTCATATCTAAGGGATGTAATGGTTGATTCCATAGCCTTAAATTTGTCTTGAAATAAAGCATGTAGAGTTTGAATTGAATCTAATATGGGTTGAGTACATGGAGGATCACTAGGGTTAGAGTCATTAGATAAGTGATCAAATATAGAATTGATTTGGTATGGTGGTGTATTGTCATCCAGATACATGCAGTCTAGTTGTTTTTACAAAATAGCATGTCAATGAGGATATCTCTTAAGCAAAGTAGATAAAGAGACTCGATTAATTTAGGGAGCCATGATAGAAAAGATAAGAAAATACCTAGAACGAAGGTGGATTCGAAGGTTGGGTTCACCAAAATGATTAACTAAAAATGGACTAACTATGTAGTGCTAAGGTAGTTAATCTAAGCTATGCACAACTATACTAAAGTAAATAAATGTAGTAAAGAAATATTTTAATGATCTAAGCAAATATATAAAATGAAATACTAAACCCTAATGTGTAAGAGGGAAGAGGAAATAACTCATCCGATAACAAACATTTGTCTGACTGTGTCGTAGTGATGAACAGAAAATCAGAAAGCAAGAACGATTGTGTCGGGGTCCCACAGAGGACATATCTGGGTGATGTGGCTGGACCGAAGCACCTGGGAGAGGACTAGGGTGCCCACGAGCACTCTGGTAAGAAAAAAAGGCACCCTGGTATGGGAAAAAGGTCTAGAACTAGTCTTCACAAGTCTGGGAGATGATTGTTATCCTTCGTTGCTTGTCACATTAATTTCTTTGTACTGCGCCGAATGCTCCAAATATTCCAAGAGGAAGAAATAATCTACAAAAGACCAAAAGGAAGTATCAAAACCCTAAAAAAAGTAAAGATGCAAATGAATGGGTTAGATTGACCTCGGCTTCCACAATAGTGGGCTTACTAACTGAGTGTTACACTACATTTCAAACCCAAATGTAGTTCTGGTGAGTGTTTATATGTCGTGCCCTAAGTGCTGTTGTGCCAGTCACACTTTGTGAAATAGCGAGCAATAGCTAAAGGTAGAAAATTTTAATAGAATGTGTGCATGGAATAAAATAAAATCCCTCCCCCTATGAAGTGTGATGCAAATATCCTAGCTTGTGCCTTGATAATGGAGCTATGTGGATGCCAATGCAATAGATGGATGTAACTCTAGATGCAGTGATAGTAGTAGATAATGTCAGGTCCCTCATTATGGTCTCATAATTTTATATTTATAGGGTTCTCTTGTTCTAATTTCGTAATTAACCCTGAAAAGGTCGACCACAAGAAAGATAAAGAGGCGGGGAAATGTTGCATACATTAAGACCAAATCCGTTATCAACTAAAGAGCGCTTAAGAAGCACTTTATGAATTTTAAATTGAATATACAATGGAGAAACATTGTCATCAATTACATGGTAAGCCATAAAATAATTTTGCATAATCAAGCTAGATAGATAAATAGATTTGTTTTGAAAGTGATGTTGATAAAAAAGTGGTTGTCCTCAAATGAATCAAAATAGAATTTGAGTTATACAAAAAAAGAGTTTTTTTGAATATGAGTATGTAAAATAAAAGGGATTTTCTCAAAAGTGTGTATTTTTCAAATTATGCCTTAATTACCAAAAAAATGTAATTTGGAATTTCTGAAAAATTATGCTAAAAATTATGGCAAACAAAAAGAGGTTTTCGTTAAATGTGTAAAAAGGAAAAATAACCTCAAAGGAATTTAAAAATATATACGTTATGCTTCATATATGAAACAAAAGGCGATTTGAAAATTAGGCGCCCTATAAAATGACCCAAAAGGTAGGACCAAATATGAAACCATAGGGGGAAAAAGAGTAAATCATATTTATGGCAAATGATAGATGAAAATCAAGTGTGAATTCAAAGATAATTTACAAATATGAACCCTAATGTAACTAGGGTTTGGGCTTAAAGAAGAATAAATACGATAAAGATCATACAAGGATCGAATTCACCAAATGATTTAATGAAATTTTAAATCTTTATCAAAGGAATGAGATTAAATGGATATAATAGTAAAAAGAAAGATTTATCATGCAAGAAATAATCAAGTGTGTACAATAGGGAAATAACAGTGATTTATCTTATATTGGTAGATCTAGACTAATTCTAGGCTGGGAAACAGGTTGAGATGGATAGATCTAAACTGTGTATGCTCTGTCTAGAAAATTGGGATTTGAAACCTTTTCGTATAGGACTAGTTAGATGAGGACAGGAGCGCCCAGGTGCCAGTGTCTAAATTGGGTGCTAGTGTCATGTAAAATGTTCTACTTTAGACCTTTTTAGGATCGAATCTTGTTTGTTTCCCTTCACTCTTTATCACGTCCACTTCATTGTAGGGTTTCACTGTCACACATGAACCTGCAAAATAAACCCTGACTACTTACACAAAGCTCAAATAAACATTAGATGAAACAAATAATGCATAAACTTGAGTCAAAATAACCTCAGTGATCACCCTAATTTGATTGTCACCAAGTGTTGCACTACATTTCAGACTCTATATAGTTCTAGTGTGTGTATGATTGAATTGTGTCCCTTGAAGCTAGGCTTCCCTTGTGTCAGTCGCACCAAAATAGCAGGTTGCAACAAATTTTCCCCCAAGATAGATGTGTGAGATGGAATTTAGAGATAGCCCCTAATATGTAGTAAATAATGCAACCCAAAATGCATTCCTTGAATGTTACTCTTTGCCCAAACGGTAAATAGTAAGTGATAGCCCAATATGTCTAACCCCTAATAATATTGAGTAATTCATGTATATATATGATTCCCTTGTTTGAATTTCATCATTAAGAACCAAAAAGGCTGACCTAAATTGATAAGAAAGGTTTTAGAAAAGATAATAAGAATGCTCATATCCTTAATGGGTGATAATGTCTAGAATGCTCCAAGGATAAAATAGAAAATACAGAGTTGGGTCACATGTTGTCCAATGTCCATAAGTAAATTATTCATTTCAGAAAAGTAAATGATAAGAGTTTCAAAAGGATAAAGCAACGTAAAATTAAACTAAGTGTTGTTAATGTCTAGTTTTCTTACTTAGGACTCATGTATACAATGACATACTTAAAGGCGTGATGTACATAAAAAGTGTGTGATTTGTGACTATAATATCTAAACCTGTAATGATGGAATTGCCCACCAAGTCCATGTAAATTTGATATAAGTGTGTGTGTGTGTGTGTGTGTGTGTGTGTGTGTGTGTGTGTGTGTGTGTGTGTGTGTGTGTGTGTGTGTGTGTGTGTGTGTGTGTGTGTGTGTATAGTGATGATCTTATATCGAATCCATGTATATTTGTTAAATGTCATAACTAAATATGTCCCAAGCCAATGTAAAATTTGATATGACTATGTATTTTTCCTAAGTGCCCGAACCAAACCTGTGTGAAATACCTGATTTAACAAAAAATGAAATTAAATGCTAAACCTTAATTTCATAGTCATAAAGAAATACATATGTAATAAAGTACAGATCTGACCTAAGCAATAAGATAGATAGAAATTGAAGACCCATGTGTGTACAAGAGAGAGGAAAAGAGACTTAGCTGATTCGTAATAATCCCATAAGTTTACAGAGCTGGAAAATTGATAAAACAGAAGTCCATGGTGTCGTATCCAAGCCCATACAAATGTAGAAGTGTAGGAATAAGCTAGACTGGGGCACCTAGAACAGGTCAGGGGCGCCTAGGCATTGTAAACCCCTACTGTGCGCATGTGACTGTGAAAATGACTGGAAAGTGATTTCTTCTATGTCACTTCTATGTCACAACCCTTTCTGTTGATTGCCTTTGTGTCACATTAAGCCCGCAAGATTCGCATGTAACCTGTAAAACAAAAGACCTCATGTAAAACCCCAAAACACATCAAATCTTAAAAAGAAAAAGATGCAAATGGGGATTCATACTGACCCCGGTGGTCACCCAACTAAGTGAACTTATGATCCAAGAATTCCACTACATGTCAAACTCCACGTAGTTCTAGGTGTGTGTAGAATTATGTCCTAGATAGTTCTTGTTCTAGACGCACTTGAATTGTGAGTGAGTAGCTAGATGTAGAAATTTAAGTAGATCTGTGGATGGAAAAATAAAGTTCCCTTCCTATGTGTGTATGAAAATGAATGCAATCCCTTGTCCCTTGAATGCATGTTACATGGTTTTTTTGATGCTCTTAGAATGGCCTTTGAATGCAACCTTAGGTGGTGATAGTAAATGCTTAGTGTTTGGTCCTTTATTATGGTCACATAGCTTTATATTCAAATGATTCCCTTGATTGAAATTTCATAATTAACCACTAAAAGGTCGACCCATAAGAAAACAAGATGCCCAATGGAATAGAAAGAGGCCCAAAAGAGGTGAGCAAGATACAAAGAGGTCAGAGGACGCCTAGCGGGGACGAGGGCCAGGGTTGGCATCCTGGGCGTTGGTGTCCAGATCGGCGCTGGTGTCAAGACTCAAAAATATTGAGGTATCGACTAGGATGTCAAAGTGGGCAATAGGGAGTGTAAGACAAGAAAGAAACTAGAAAGCACGCAAAGAGGCCAAAGATAGTGGTTAATTAGTACCTTTCTCGCTTAGGAATCATATGAATAATAGTATGTGATTAGGACCTAGAAATGTACCCAAAGTGCGTGATTTAGTGTCTACATTTGCCCCCACTTTATGTTGTTGAGTGAATACTCAATAACATAAAGTAGATAAGAGATGCGTACCTGATAACCATGTAGATCGATGGTGAAAAGTGTCAAGGAGACAAGAAAAAGTGTGGAGTGATAAAAATGAAGCGTGGAAGCTAGAGAAGAGAAAGTGACCCTAGGGGTGAAAGCGTATGAGTTTACCATGTTGTGTTGTGCCTGTTGTCGATGTCGTTTGATGTTTGATGATGTGACTGTTGCTTCCCATGAAGGATGGACCTACATAAAGAGAAGAGCAAAAGAGTATTCAAAGTCGTGTATGTGAAAAATTCGATCCAAATATGTCAAAAAGCATGTAAAAGTGTGTAAAAATGCGAAACAGTAGAAAAAGAGAAAATGTGCCCCTAATCCGTGAAGAGTGTAGAAAGGATCCTAAAAATATTGTACAAGGGCAATTTTTTGGGGATCTCATGCCAAGAACAAGTTTTTCAAGTGATCTCATGCCAAGTGCAAGTTTTTTGGGTGATCTCATGCTATAGCAGAAGAAGTGTAAGGAGAAAGGTCTAGTGTTATTCTCCATCCTTTGACTGCTTCTACGAACACTTTAAACACCACTATAGATAGTGTGATCCTACTTTATTCAAGTTCAATCCATTTCGATCCAGTTTTCAATCCATTGCAAATAGATAGACAAAAGGAGATAGTATGCATTCTAAGTACTGGAGGATTGTCCCTGTTCTGGTGAAAATCAATGTATAAAATACTATAAAATTGTGTCGATATAAGAAAAACTATGTACCCTTGCCCCCTATTCATAGGCGACCTAGGAAAGTTCAGGGGCGCCTAAACGCACTCATGTCTCTGTATTTGGGTGTTAGTGTTTGTGTTGTGCTAAAGACCTCAATTTAGATAATTTGGGTCGTTTCTGAAATTGTATATTGTGTTGATACCAGTATTGAACTATGATGTACTGTAGTCTGTGAACTGTCTGTATGGGGCGGCTAATTCCCCTGATGGATGCCCCCTCTCGTTCGGGGATGCATGCAATGTCGCTAGGAGAATGCAGCCCAAAGGTAGGACCCAATCATACATATGATACTGAAGCCCTGCAGGGGAAGGGAATGTGCTTGGTAAAAATTAAGGCACACACAAACAAAGTGACTAGGAAACAAGTGTTAGTATAAACAAGACAGTTATGCATATAGAAGACAATATGTAAGCTAGCAAGTAAGAAGACAATCTAGACAAACAATAGCACAAACAAATGTAGACCACGAAACATAGCTTTCAAACATGGGACATCGCTCACAACGTCGCAAGACAATCTAGGGCCGAAGCGGCCAAAAGCATACAAGCAGTGGACGTACAAGACATAGGGAAAAACCCGCAAATAATGGCATACAGTAGAATGACAATTGCAAATAGTAGCAAGACAAAGTGTGGAGACAACCATGGTGAAAAAGAGTTCTATGCAAAGGAAAATGTTTCACATTAAGCACCCCGTTAGCATGTTAGAAAGATAATAAAATTTGTTAAAGCATGTATGATCCGATATAGTAGGGTGCTACTATGAAAGATAGGAAAGAAGCATAAAACGAAACAATAGCACACATGTGATGTGTACAAAAATATATGCTCCCAGGATTCATTGTGGGATTAGTAAGAGGTACTAGGGCCAAGCATTCATGCTAAGTGTAACGATCTGTGTAAAGTCTGCATTCACAACTAGAAAGCAAGTGAATGCGCATGTGTATATAGCAAATATGATGACATATGATGTATATGTCTAACATGTGAAACAACGTGTGCATGTAAACATAAATATGCAAGAGTAAATACGACCAAGATATGCAGTATATTGTGAATGAAATGAGATGGAATGGAATGCGAATTTTATGGTGAGAAGCATGCCCCCTCAAGTATATGTGTATGCATGATATGAGGCCCATTTAGAAAATGCCCCCTCAGCAAGTCGATAATGAACCATAGAACAAGAGTGCGTCATCGAGAAATGGTTTGAATTGTGTGCTAGAAAGATATGATCAAAAAAGCGTAGATCATAGAGAGTGAGTGAGTGTGGTGAGGTTCATTTCAAATTTAGACCCTCATCATTCAAGTATGAACCGTGGAACTAGAGTGCATCATTAGGGAAATGTTGTGATGTGTATGAGACCATGTGATGCAAGAAAGATATGTCGTGAATGTGCCGAGTGTAGAAATGTTGAAGTGTGTGAGGTTCATGTGTATAGTATTCCCTCAACAGTCAAGTGTGAACCGTATCACAAGAGTGCGTTATAGGGTAATGATAATACAAGTTAATCAAGATGCATCAAGATGCGTGCGAAAGACTGGATCCAAAGAAGTGTGATATACCTTGAGAATGCTAGAAGGGGGGAGAAGAGTAAGTATGATGCCCCCCAAGTGTGTGATGATGATGAAAAGAATCAAATAACGTCGTCTAAGAGATCATCATTATCATGATTAAATTCGAATGGAGATGTGTCAGAGATTTGGTAAGTAATAGTGTGTAGTTGATCCAAATAAGGAGCCATTGTGCGGCATAGATTGTACATGTCCGTTACGTATCCTTCGTCAGTGAAAGGATGTTGGTGGACACCCATGTGCATACCAACGAGTAAGATTCTTGTGAATAGCTGAGAAATGAGTCATTAAAAATAAAAACAGTGGCCAAAGGGCATGGGGAATGAAATGTCAATATGAGTCAGGATCCAAAGTGCCACCTATTGTAGTCAAGCCAAGACTGCCTAAGTGTGACTGAAGAAGTGCACGAAGTGTGTGCAACGAAGACCAAGAGATGGAAAGACACGCATACTATAAGCAACAGTGATATGATGTGAATATCCAAGAAAGAGATGACGAGATATGAGGATAATGAGCGCAGAAGAAGTAGATCATTCAAGCGTAAATCTGAGTTGAGCCAAGCCATCATATGTGCAAATAGTTTCAGAGCAAGTGGGATCGAATAGAATGTGATGCTAATAAGAGTTATTCATGAAAAACGTGCATGTGAAAGGAGGAAGTGCTAACAGAGATTTCTTGTGAGAAGAAGAGGAAGGTGTTACGACGTCTAGTGTATGGATAGACCCTCGATAAATACAATATCATCAGTAGAAGGAGGGGGTGTCTTGAATTGATATTCGTCAGGACCAACAACAATAAAAGTATCATTGAAATAAGACTCATTGATCTCAATAGGAGTGAAGCTAATATTGTGTAATGTGTCATCATTAAGTTATAAAATATCGACCTCATCAGTGAAATCATCAGTGTTGACATCTTCGATTATGATAGTATCATTATGGAAATCAGTAGGAATGGTGCTATATGTAAGAGCGAGAGAAGTCTTGGTAGATGGGAGTGGTGATGGTAACTGGAGTAAAACACATTTGGTGAAATGATATCATTGGTGTGAATGGGAATATACATGGTATGCCTGTATAGAGGTGAAAGAGAGCTATTACGCACTAGATTGACCAATATCATATGTGTCAAGATTGTCTATATGGAGTAGATTGTGATGGAGGAACAGGTGCATAGCAGTGATATGATCTATGTAACAAAATTTGAATGGATTTGGGTCTGCTACGATAGTATCTTCATAGCCATTCTGTAAGAATTTAACACACCGATGAACAGTAGATGGGACAACATGCATTTTGTGAATCTAGGGTCTACCGAGCAAGACATTAAATTTAAATGATGCATCGATAATAAAGAATTCTGTTGGAACAACCTTAGGGCCCTCCGGAGATGAAATACATATGGATATTTCACCCCCATGCCAAATATTGGATCGACCACGATCCCGCATAAAAGAAAATAGAGTCAAAAGGCGGACAGAAAAGGGCCTCAAAATTGGCTAAGTATAAAGGTGTATGCCAAGTGTCAGTATGGCACTGTTTCAAGGGGTGAATAGAGAAAAAGTTTCTAAACGAGCGCCAAGTGTCAGGGGAAAGTGGACCGTCAGGGAAAAAGTTGGTTCTTTGCCCCTTGTTATCTCAAAAGGGGTAAAAGTTGCAAAATGGCCCGCAACTCTGCCCAAGGAAAAAGTCAGCATCTGGGCCTGAGTCAAAGCCAAAGTGGGAATCGGAAGAAAGGGGAAAAAGATAAATTGTGGACCCGTAGGCCTGATTTTTGTTCCAATCTGGCTGCCACGTGTCCCATATCAAAAGGGGACCCATTTTTCAAGTTGTTTTCCCGCCCTCCTGTATGGACCCGATACAAACTTCGAAGGGGCATATCTTTTGACTCAGGGCTCGAAATATTGCAAATCTGATGCCGTTGGAAAGATCTCGGCCTCACCCATGCCATGGGGTCTGAAACTTTAATTTTGAGGAGGTTAGGTGAAGAAAATGGAGGAAACATCTTTGGGATTTTAATGCAGGATCTTCTTGCCTCAACAACCAGATCAGATTTGATCTGTTTTGCCATTTCCTCTTCCTTCAAGGCGCCAAACCAAGGATTGATGTAGTAAAGATGGATTTGGGGAGAGATTTCATCAGAGGCATTAACAGCGGTGGTTGAAATTCAACTTGCTTTTCCTGCTTCTCTCTCTTTTCTTCTTTCAGATTAAATCTATAAATTTGGGGGTAGGGTTCATTGTAAAGGGTTGGACATTCTTTGTTTTACAGGCTCCCTTCTCCTTCTAGCAAAGGGATATGTGGGGTTCAGGCCTTCTATCAAAATTGCATTATGTTTCTGCCTCTTGGCTACTTTGTAATGGACTGTATCAATCTACAGAGCAATAAAACACGTCTGTGATTGATTTTAGATCCTCTCTTGTCTCTTTTGCTTTCATCTAGTCTCCCATTATATATCTGGCTATCTGTGCTTGTTTATTGTATGCATTTTGTTGGTTTGTGTCTATTAGCAAAATAAGTGTTCATCATTCCTTTGGTGCATCACCTCGTAGTTTAGCTTTGTTTTAATTTCTGTATTCCTTCTATCCCTGTCTCCTTGGTAAAGTTTAGATTAGGATTAAGAATAGATCCTCTGCAAGTTTCTACGTATGCACCTAAACAGAGGAATAAGGAACCAACCTTCAATCTGGAGAGCTTTCCCATTTTGCAAGGTCCCACACCTTGGGGAAAGTTCAATGTTATGCAATCACACCAAATGAGTCTGCCTTAGAAAAGCAGATCCTTTAGAGCTCATTTGGGGGTGCTGTGATTTCACGTTAACAGTTTTGGCATGCCCGGTGGGACTAAGAAGTCTCCATCTTATTACAGTAGGGATTGATGTACACTTGTTGTGATTCTGGCTTTTAAGAAGCCTTAAAATTGTACATCTGGCGACTCCAAAAGAAACAAATCTACTGGTTTCAGCAGCCCAAGCTTGGGAGATTCATGAGAAAACCCGGTCTAGAGCAAGGAAAGAAGGTATATTTGAATACTTGCATCTATCCCCAGGCAGAGAAAGGAGAGGAAGAAGAATTCAGAGGTCTCCATCTCCACCAAGCAGAACCTTGTCAACACCTCCACCTGCAAGGCCTTTCTTTCAGTCTGCAAGGATTCTTAGGCCAATCAGAATGGCACAACCAAATCCATATGTCAACTTCACCGACAGTAGTCCACTCGCCTTGATTGCACAAAACCCAGTTCTGATTGCAGCATTAAAGAGCATCCCACATTTCACTGGGGAAAATCAAACTTCTCCTGGTGACCATGTCCAAGATATTGCAAATGTCTGTACAATCCATGAGATCCATGAGATGGACATTGCAGTCAAGCTTCTCACCTCTTCATTCAAAGGGAAAGCTTCACAATGGTTCAGGAGTCTTGAAGCAGGCTCTATCCAAAACTGGAACCAGCTGTGCATGGCCCTTCACAATCAGTTTGGGGAAAAAGGTGATAACTTGTCTTTGTTGGAGCAACTAACAACAATCAAGAGAGCCCCAAATGAGTAGCTGACAGACTTCAACCTCAGATTCTAGCGGACCTGGGATAGGATTCCAACAACAGTAAAGCCCACTAATGAAGGTGCCTTCTTATACTTTCTTAGGGCTTTAAATTCTGATATTTCTCTGATGATTCAGTCAATGGGGGGCACTACATTACCTGCAGCCTATAGCCTCTCCATAGGGGCTGAGAACCATTTGATTCAAGCTAGCAAAATCACTCCTAGGCCATCCATGCCTCTGTACCCTGAGTTAGGAAGCCCAGATACTAGCCAAGTGCCTACATTAGCTCCTATACCCACCCCCAGGAGTCAAAGCTCAGCTGAAGCTTCCACTTCATCATCTAATACCTCTAAAGAGTTTCAGGAAGTGGTGATGAAGCAACTTCAGAACTTTGGGAATGAGCTAGTGACCATCAAAAGACAACAAGCTCAGAGTTCCAGGCCATACCAGCCCCAGGCTCAATATCAAGCTAGACCCCAGTATCAGCAGAATAGGCCACCACCTCAGACTGTAAACCAGAGCCAGAACCAAGGATAGCCCCAAGCTGTTAGACCTTTCAGGCCGTATGATCCTAACACAGCTTCAACATCAAGAGCATTGGTCCCAACATAGAACAATATGGCACATGAATATGATTGGTGTTTTCCATGCGATCAGCCACATAACCAATCAACGTGCTTTAATGGTGCTCTAAATCAGGCCTTGATGGTGCAAACCAGTATGATGCCACAAGAACCTGGCCAAGAGGAAGATCAACAACAAGGTGGCCCCCCAAACGAGACTATGCTTGTCAACTGGCAGGCTGAAGACTTCTGTGGGATGAATCAGTTCCCTTCTCAAAGTGTAACTGCCAATACAAGATCCAAAAAGAGAAGTATTGGAGAGGGATGGCCACTGAATTCAGGTGACCCTCAATCTTCCATCACTCCACAAGGTCCTGGTGTTCCAAGTACAACTCCAAACATACATAACCAATCCAAGCCACCTCCCAAACCCAGTCAAGCACCGGTTGTAACAACCCATGTGTAAGAAAGAAATGTGTCTGGGAAGGGGAAGCAAAAGGACAACACATTCAATATTATTGAGCAGATGAAAAAGACAAGTGTGAACATTTCACTATGGGAGTCACTGGCCATTCTGGGGCAGAGGGATCTATTGCAGACTGCCATGCAGGATTGGTCAAGTTCAAATCACCCCCCTAACCAGCAAGAGAAAGTGCTTGTCAATGCAGTTCAACCAGGGAGAAACCATGGAGAACAACAAGGTAAAAACCTGAGACCTCCTCCCTTCTATGTCTCATTGATTATTGGAGACAAATTGGTGCACAATTGTATGATTGATTCTGGGGCTAGTAGTTCTGTGATGCCCAAACAAATAGCTGATCAGTTGGGTCTCCAATATGAGGTCATCTCTAGAGGAGTAGTCCAATTAGATGGGACAACAGTGACTACTGTGGGAATCATCAAGGATCTGAGTCTCACTCTACACGCTTGCCCTAATGTGACTGTTTTACAAAACGTGTCAATCATAGATTTGCCACCACATTTTGCTTTGTGTCTGTCTAGGGACTTCACTGCCAAAATTGGAGGCTACCTATCTGTTGATTGGTCACATATGCTCTTTAGGACAAGGTATGGAGTGAAGGCCACAATCAGATCTGAACCTATTGTTGATTATCATATTGAATCCTATGTGCCTAGCCCAATCAATGCCAACTACTCAGCTTTTGATCAAGAGGACCTCCTAAGCACTTTTGAAGCAAATACCAAGGTGGGATGTATCCCAGACTTGACTCTCGATGATTGGGCCAACAAAATCCATGCTTTTGACCCCTATAGGGAGATGGAAGAATCTGAGCTAGGTGTCTACTGCCTACATGAAGAGAACCACCCTCTTCCTGACCTGATTAAGCCAGAATGCAAGGATGACAATGAGGTATGGCAATTGTTCTTTGATGGCTCAAGGAGTAGACAAGGAGCTGGAGGAGGAGCCATGATTGTGTCCCCCAGAGGTATGAGATATTATTCAGCCTTCAGATTCTAGTTCGCTTGCTCAAATAACACTGCTGAATATGAGGCTTTAGTCCAAGGTCTTCATTGGGCAAGGAAGCTGGGAATCAAGAACTTGCAAGTATTCGGTGACAGTGAACTGGTTGCCAATCAGGTCAGAGGACTTAATGCTGTCAAAAATGACCTGCTCAAAAACTACAAGAGTAGGGTATGGGATCTCATGGAGGATTTTGAGGCCTTCAGTATTGTGTCCATACCCAGGAAGGAGAATGAAGCTGTTGATAGACTTGCAGCAGTTGGAGCAACGTTTGATGTGGTTGACAACATCAAGAGGGACAGAGAACAACTGCATATCCATGTGGTTGTGAGGCCAGCAATGCCAGATAATAATACATGCTGGCAGGTGTTTGAGAATGATCAACAGATCATTAACTTTCTACAAGAAGAAGTTGAATTCTCAGCTATAAACCAAAGCAGACTAGAGCAACAGTACGGGAATCAGATAGTACAGCTGCATACAAACAAGCTTCCCAAAGGCTTAGTGACACTAGAATCTATTTTCAATCCTAATGATCAGTTCAGAAAAGAGAAGGCTAACATGCAGATCAAAGGAGAAGATTCAGAGTCAATCCCAGTTGGAGAAGACAAAACACTTCAAATTGGCAAAGTGGCCACCAAACAAGAAAGGTATGAATTCATACAACTTTTCCAAGAATTCCCTGATGTGTTTTCTTGGAGTTATGAAGACCTAAGGGGGTTCAATCCAAAGCTAGCACAACACACAATAGAACTAGATCCAGCTGCTCAGCCCATCAGGTAGAAGCAGAGACCAGTCAACCCACATATAGAGCCTCTGATGAAGAAGGAGTTGAACAAGCTGATAGAGGCAAGCATCATATTTCCAATCAAACACTCAAGTTGGGTTGCAAATCTGGTCCCAGTCAGGAAGAAAAATGGAGAAATCAAGTTGTGTGTTGACTTCAGGGATTTGAACAGAGCCTCCCTCAAAGACCACTACCCACTCCCTTCAATGGAGCAGATCTTGCAAGTAGTGTCTGGGTCAGAAAGGTTCTCCCTCCTAGATGGCTACTCAGGGTACAACCAGATCATGGTGAAAGAAGATGATCAATTCAAAACAACTTTCACTACCAAATGGGGCACCTATGCCTACAGGAAAATTCCATTTGGATTATCCAACGCTGGAGCCACTTTTCAGAGGGAAATGGATATGGCATTCAAGGGGTTGATCAACAAAATAGTGTTGATCTATCTGGATGACATTACAGTGTTTTCCAAGAATGCAGCAGACCACCTTTTCCATCTAAGGCAGGTGTTCCAATGATGCAGGAGTTTTGGGGTGTCACTGAACCCCAAAAAATGCATATTCTTGGCCCATGAAGGCAAGCTTCTAGGCCATATCGTATCAAAGGAAGGATTGGCAATTGACCCGGAAAGAGTTCAAGAAATAAGAGCATTGCCATTGCCAAGTCACAAGAAGGCTCTTCAAAGCTTCTTGGGAAAAATCAATTTTGTCCGCAGGTTTGTTCCAAACTTTGCTGCCCTTGTTAAGCCAATAACGTTGATGCTGAAGAAGAGCTTAACATTCAGGTGGACAACTGAAGGAAAAGCAAGTTTTGAGGCTATCAAAGAAGCCATATCACAAGCCCCAACTCTTGTGAACCCATATTTTTCCAAAGACTTCATATTGTATGCCTTTGGTGGCAGCGACACAATTTCTGCAATCTTGGTGCAACAGAACAAAGAAAGTACAGAACAACCAATTACTTTCTTCAGCCAGAGTCTGGAAGATTATGAGGTAAGGTACTCCTTCATTGAGAGGTAGGTCCTGGTGGTAATCAGAGGATTGAAGAAGTTTAAGCATTTGGTTTCAAACAACAAAATCCAACTATTGGTCTCCCATGCGGGAGTTAAAGAATTCCTTCTCAGCAAGGACCTGAATGAGAAGCGTGCAGGATGGATCACTCGTGTCATGGAATATGACATTGAGATCAAGGTCACCAAGCTGGTCCGTGGGAAGGGGTTATGTGAACAACTAGCCTCAGGTCAACAAGATGAAATAGACAGTGAAAAGGAGGTTGTTTTTGTTCTACAAGATGATCAAGAAGAAGGGAGAGATGATGTACCTGCTCCTTGTTGGACCCAAGACATGGTGCACTTCCTTTGAACAGGCATGTGTCCTCATGGGATGAGTAAAGAAAAAAGAAGGCATTTCAGGCTACAAGCCATCCCATATGTTCTTATTGATGGTGTCTTGTTCAAGAGGGACATCAATGGCATTCTGCTGAGATGCATTGGGACAGATCAGGTGGAGAGAGTGCTACAAGAATTCCATGTTGAAGCAGCTGGAGGCCATTTTTCTCCAAGAGTGACAGCACTCAAAATCATAAAAGCAGGATATTATTGGCCCAAAGTGTTTAGTGACTGCTACACATGGATCAAAAGGTGCAAGAATTGTGCATTCTTCAAAGGCAAGGAAAGGCTAGCAACACTTCCATTGCACCCAATCTCAGTCGACCAACCTTTCATGCAATGGGGATTGGACTTCATTGGAGTCATCAATCCAAACTCAAGCCAAGGTCACAAATGGATCCTGACAGCGACAAATTATTTCACCAAATGGACCGAGGCAGTGGCACTCAATGAGTCTAAGCAAATAGTCTAGTATCCTAGATTTCTATGAAGGGATAGTGACCAGATTTGGAGTGCCAGCCACCATCATATCAGACAATGCATTAGCATTTATAGGTTCCAAGATCACAGGATGGGCCATCAAGAATGGGACTTATTTGAGTACTTCATCAAACTATTACCCTCAAGGTAATGGCCAGGCTGAGTCCACAAACAAGAACCTGCTAAAGATCATCAGAAGAACTCTTGATGAGAATCAGAGGACCTGGCACACAAAGCTCAAAATGGCCTTATGGGCTGATAGAATAACACCCAAGAGATCTACATGCAGCTCTCCATTCAAGCTCGTCTATGGGAAAGAGGTAGTGTTGCCTATATCACTTGAGTTACCAGCATTGGAGCTCGTGAAGCAACTAGAGATGTCTGAATTTGGACCAATGGAGGCCAGGTATGTGGAGCTGATAGAATTAGAAGAAACCAGAGAGCATGCTCTCCAAGCAATAGAGAAGAATCAGGCTTCAATCAAGAAATGCTTTGACAAGAAGACAAAAGCAAGGACCTTCTAGGAAGGAGACCTGGTTTTGAAATGGGATGCAGATCGAGAAAAACCAGGAAGGCATTCCAAATTTGATGCCATCTGGAGTGGCCCCTATATGATCACAAGATGCAAAAGTAGCAATGCTTTCCAATTGTCTACATTGGAGGGTGAAGAGTTACAGATTCTAGTAAATGGGATCTATCTTAAGCACTACTACTAAAAGGGGAGTTCTCACCCTGTACATATTAGTTTAGTTTTCTCTTTCCTCTAAGTGCTTATGCACATTGTCTTGTTGTAGTGTAGATTTTTTTCTCCTAAGTGCTTTGCACGCTCTGCATGTTCCATTTGGAGCATGTATGATTTCAAATTTTGTATATAGTGTGGTGTTGTTTTGTTGCTCTCATGTAGTGTTTGGACTCGACATTTGGTCAAGATCAGTTTCGGTTCTAATGGGTTTCCAAGTGGCCCAGGGGTCAGTTTTCAAAGTTTAGATCAGTAGCAGGCTATCACTCATGACTCCATGCCCAACGGATATGACAAGGCAATTGGTCTTTTCATCTAGCAGCAGATACCCCTGTGAGTCACCAAATTGTTATCCATATTTCACCCCTGTGCCAAATATTGGATCGACCATGATTCCACATAACAGAAAATAGAGTCAAAAGGTAGATAGAAAAGGGCCTCAAAATTGGCTAAGTATAAAGGTGTAAGTGGAGAATGCCAAGTATCAGTATGGCACTGTTTCAAGGGGTAAAAGTTGCAAAATGGCCCGCAACTCCGCCCAAGGAAAAAGTCAGCATCTGGGCCCGAGTCAAAGCCAAAGAGGGAATCGGAAGAAAGGGGAAAAAGATAAATTACGGACTCGTAGGCCCGATTTTTGTTCCAATCTGGCTGCCATGTGTCCCATATCAAAAGGGGACCCATTTTTCAAGTTGTTTTCTTGCCCTCCTATATGGACCTGATACAAACTTCGAAGGGGCATATCTTTCGACTCAGGGCTCGAAATATTGCAAATCTGATGTCGTTGGAAAGATCTCGGCCTCACCCATGCCATGGAGGTCTGAAACTTTAATTTTGAGGAGGTTAGGTGAAGAAAAATGGAGGAAACATCTTCAGGCTTTCAATGCAGGATCTTCTTGCCTCAACAACCAGATCAGATTTGATCTGTTTCATTGTTTCCTCTTCCTTCAAGGCGCCAAACCAAGGATTGATGTAGTAAAGATAGATTTGGGGGAGAGATTTCATTAGAGGCATTAACAGTGGTGGTTGAACTTCAACCTACTTTTCCTGCTTCTCTCTCTTTTCTTCTTTCAGGTTGAATCTATAAATACGGGGGCAGGATTCATTGTAAAGGGTTGGACATTCTTTGTTTTGCAGGCTCCCTTCTCCTTTTAGCAAAGGGATCTGTGGGGTTCAGTCCTTCTATTAAAATTACATTATGTTTCTACCTCTTGGCTACTTTGTAATGGACTGTATCAATCTACAGAGCAATAAAACACGTATGTGATCGATTTTAGATCCTCTCTTGTCTCTTTTGCTTTCATCTGGTCTCCCATTATATATCTGGCTATCTGTGCTTGTTTATTGTATGCATTTTGTTGGTTTGTGTCTATTAGCAAAATAAGTGTTCATCATTCCTTTGGTGCATCACCTCGTAGTTTAGCTTTGTTTTAATTTTTGTATTCCTTCTATCCTTGTCTCCTTGGTAAAGTTTAGATTAGGATTAAGAACAGATCCTCTGCAAGTTTCTACGTATGCACCTAAACAGAGGAATAAGGAACCAACCTTCAATCTGGAGAGCTTTCCCATTTTGCAAGGTCCCACACCTTGGGGAAAGTTCAATGTTACGCAATCACACCAAATGAGTCTGCCTTAGAAAAGTAGATCCTTTAGAGCTCATTTGGGGGTGCTGTGATTTCACGTTAACGGGTCTCACATACACAACTATCCATAGCTCATCCAGGTATCATAAGAGCATAGGGAATCTCATGTATAGGAATATGTTGCATCTGTCTCTGAAAATTGATCAATCAACATGCATCAAGGACTCGACTTATCAATAGGGCATCAACATGTCCCCTTCCATAGTTTTGAGATAGAGAACTTATGGCCAAAACTCCCATATAGATGGTGGCAAAATCCTATTTACTGTAGATGAAATTCCATTCCCTTTATCCCTGAAAGGTTGAAGGTCATCCCTTCCCCGATAACCAATCCCAAAAGGAGACTCGTCCCCTCTCATCACGGAGGGACATCCCTCCCCTCTCCTATATTCTATAGATTCTATCAGGCCCTCCATTTTGGGGGGTCTCCTCAGAATACGAGATATAATCTATATAGTTGGGATCGCCCTATGGGATGTGAGCCCTATATATATATTGGTCCATAGATCTATATCTATCATATAACTATATCTAGGCCCTATCTATATATATGGCTCGACAAAAATCAATGCCATTGATTCCCAACTACACACACGTCTAACTCCAGATAGATAGGGAGGCAACGATTTGTCTTGTCCTAAGGACCGAAGGGACTTGGGACCAATTCCTAAGTACCGAAGGGACTTGGGATAGTAAACAAAACAAAACCTCCTTTGTTCTCCTTGTCCTTCAAACCAAAGGGATGACAGAAGGAAGCATGATTGGGGTCTTTGCTAAAAAACTACTCCACTGGTCCGAGATCTTGCATAAGATGAGAGTTTCTTGTAGTATCGGTGAACCAAGTGAGGTGGGTGAGGACTTGTATAGGTAACGTGATAGTGCTTAGGCATGTGTAGGGAGTGGAGTCATAGCCACGAATGAGATTAGAATTCTTAGTAATGCCAATTTGATTTAAAAGAGAGTAAACACATAAATTAATTACATACCCATTATTAATGAGCACGCATTTGATCTAAGCAATGTCAATGATATCAATGATAAGTAGAGGTGCACATGAAGTATCCACCACAGATAATGGTATGTCCTCATCACTAAATGATATAACACACGACAAATTTTTGAGAGACTGAATAAGGTGAGCGAAGGCCACCAACGAATTATCTCTTTCAATGTGAATAGAATGAAGGGAGACCTCTAATGTATGACAAAAATTAGGTGTACTAGGTAATAAATCATAAAGGGAGATCTTAGCCAGTGTATTTTTAAGTTGCTCTATGATATCATAACCCTTAATAGTAATAGGAGAGATAAAAGTGATAGGTGGCAGAATAGAAACCGGTTGAGCCGTACGTGGATGAGTGCGACAAGTGGTCACTACATTAATAGTTGGATCAGTGTTAGGCGTAATAAAGTGAGGAGGATGTTGAGTATGAACTTGCATAAAATCAGTAATAGTAGTAATCATGCCAGAAACATTGGTTAGGGTGAATGAAGGATAAGAAGATTGATCCATAAATTGCGAAGAAGAAGAGAAATTTTGATACATTCTCATAAAGTAGGGATCGAAAAGATGGGTTCACCAAATGATTTAACAAAAATGAAATTAAATGTTAAACCCTAATTGTAGAGTCACAACGAAATAATAACTAATGAAGTACAAATATGACCCAAGCAATAAACAAGTAGAAACTGAGAACCCTAAGTGTAAGAGAGAGGAAAGGAAACTTAATTGATTCACAATAATCATGGAAGTATACATAGCTAAAAAAATGATAAAATAAAAGTGTAGGTTGTCATAACCAAGCCCAAAAAAATGTAGAAGTGATAGATTAAGCTGGACTGCGGTGCCTAGACCAGGTCAGGGGAACTTGGGTGTTGTACACCACTGTTGGGCACTCGTGACTACAAAAATAGTCAAAAATTGATTTCTTCTGTGTTAATTTAATGTTATTGGACTTTTCTCTTTGTCTCATGTATATCCTTGTATGGTCTTCGAGCTCACTTGTAACTTGCAAAATAAAATACCTCATGCAAAACCCCAAAACACATCAAATCCTAAAAAGAAAAAGATGCAAAAGGGGAGTCAGACTAACCCCAGTGGTCACCCAATAGAGTGAACTTACAACCAAGCACTGCACTACATCTCATATTCTATGTAGTTCTCTCTCTGTGTGTGGAACCATGCACTAGGTGGCTCTTGTGCCACATGCACTTGAATAACAAGCAATAGCTAGATGTATAAATGTAAGTAGAATGTGTGGATGTGAAAATGAACTTCCCCGCCTATGCGTGTATGCAGGAGAATACAGTCCATTGTCCCTTGAGTGAGTGCTAGATGGATACTTTGATGCTCTTAGAATGGCCTTTGAATGCAACCTTAGGTGGTGATAGTAGATGCTTAGAGCTTGGTCCTTCATAATGGTCACATAACTTTATATTTATATGATTCCCTTATTTGAATTTTGTAATTAACCACTAAAAGGCTGACCCATAAGAAAATAAGATGCCCAATAGCTAGAAGAGGCCCAAAAGAGGCGAGGAAGATACAAAGAGGTTGGGGATGCCTAGAGGGGATGAGGGCGCCTGGGTGCTAATGTCCAAACTTAGAAAAGTTGAAGTATCGAAAGTCAAACTAGGTAGCAGGGTGTGTAAGACCAAGAAAGAAACCAGAAAGCAAGTAAAGAGGTCAAATATAGTGGTCAATTAGTAATTTTATCACTTAGGAAATATGAATAGTAACATGTGATTAGGACCTAGAAATGTACCCAAAGTGCATGATTTAGTGTTTATGATACTGTCATCATGTTTATGCTATGGTGCTTGAATATAATCTATGTGAACTTCTGGAAGATCCCACATTATACCCAACTGTTTGAGATGAGGGATACCACTGTGTATCACTTAACTCAAAAGAGAAAATTAGTTATTTGTAATATGTAGAATAAAAAAATCTATGATGTGAACCATATAAAGTATGTATATACTAAACATGACTGTAATAGAAATATGCATCATAGATAATCTAAATAGAGCAAGTAAACTATGTAATCTACATCATATGAGCAGTAATTGTACAACATGTCTAGAAGATCTTTAGATTAACTAGTCTAAGAGTGCAATAATGAACTTATTGAGTAGTCATGCTTAGCAGACACATGTCTTGAATCAGGTTCTTGGAACTGTTAGGTAATTGTGGTACGATCTTGGACAAGACTATTACATGTCTAGGGAATCCATTGTTGACTATTGTATCAACTATTGGATTAGACATAACACTGGTAGACTCAACTAGTGTTAGTGATCCAATTACATTCTCCTAGGAATCAATCTACGATTATGAATTTAATACAGTGATTACTGTGAAGTTAATGGTTTATTCTGGAACTTATGTAGTTTTAATGTTGTTTGATATATTGTTACTAGATTGCTAATTCATGTAAGTGTAGTAACTAAATCACGCACTTACTTTGATACATATAGCTTCTACATACTTGGAAGGAATGGTTCATATTGAACATGTTTAATAAGGTGAGAAATAAAATTGTGGTAAGGTCCTTTATTTTGTTATTGATTTAGACCTAACCTATACTATGGTGACATATATATTTATATGGACCTAACCTAGACCTAAGTTATGGGATATTTTGATTAAATCCTACTCAGTCCCTATTCCTAAAGGTATTTTATCTTAAGGTTACTCTGTATAGAACCCCCCATCAGGCGATTAATATGACTAAGTGGATAAATATTACCTTTCCAGAAGTAAAACCTAACCATGATCTAACCAAGGGTATTCATTTTAAAGGAAGGGGTTATAGTCTTTAAGGTAATGGCTTATGACCTTGGGCCAGCCTCCCATTTGTCACTGATGCAAATTTAAACAAAGGAATTTAATTATCTTCATTGTCATCTTTTGGTTGGAGACCTAGTCAACTTGGCATACACGCCAAACTTGGCGCTAACAGTTTAACGAGGAGATTGTTTAATGGGAAGTTGTTTAGCCAAATTTAGTTGGCAATGGGTAGTTGACAGGATTTCTCATAGTTAAGTCAAGCATTAGGATGGTTTATTCTAAAGTTTCATACCAAAACCATTTTTCATTGGGGGAAAGTAGTTTTAGCCCGCTAGTTATTTGTGTGACTGAAAGAGTTTGGTTGGTACACTATTCCAATCTCTCACACACACTATAATTACATTGAGTCTGAAATGTAGTGCAGTGCTTGATGAAAATCAAATTGGGGTGACCTTCAAGGTTAGTTTGACTCTAACATATGCATATTTTTATTCATCTAATGTGTGCTTGAGTATTGTGTAGGTAGCTAGGGTTTCTTTTGTAGGTACATGTATGACTAAGAAAACTTATAGCAAACCTAACACAAACTACAACAAACAAGAAGCAACACAGAAAGAACCATGAACGAATCTATTCTGTAGACACCAACACCCAAACTAGACACTAAAACCCAGGCGGCCCTGTCCCATTATGGGCACTCGTGTCCCTAAGATCGTCAACTCCCAATTTTAGAAATAGAGCCGACACAGTCCAGAATACACCCTTCTAGACTAGTCTCTAATCCATAATCAGTTCAGACCTACAGATGTAAGCTGAGTTATTCTACAAACACTATATATCACTATTGCTTGTATTTATATAGCGAGATCTTGCTTGAATATTGTTATATTTATCTGATCAACAATGTCCTTACATATATTTAAATTTTTTTAAATCAATAAGATATTTGGGAATATAAGTGTTATAACCTTATTTCCTATGAGTCTTAATTTTTTTCTCTCCCTATTATTTAGGGAATGTTTGAGCACATAGTTATGAACAAATGCAATGGTGATGTAATCACATTTCTAGCTAAATATAATCATTTTTTATTCATGCTCATATTTGGTATCTAAGCAATCTAAACCTGGGAGCTTATCAAATGATGAAGTTGAATACATATGTAATAAAATAGAAGGTTGCATTTAGAGAGTAAATTAAAATAAGCCTTGTGGCCCACTCTCTAATCAAACTGTTACATTACATACATTGGTGTATTGAAGAGTCATTAGAGAAACATTACATTGTTGGCTCCCCAAGTAAAATCCATGCAACCTCTGGTAGAATCCTTAAGCTTAACTCAAAACTTTAGATCTCGTCCAATTTTTTTTAGGGCACCCCTCTCCACTAACCCCGTAGAAACTTACACAATATTTTCCTTGCCTTACAATAAGCCCAAACTCTTTTATTTTCTCGACATTACAAACTATGACATTAAAAGATAACTATGTACTATGACCTCGGCCTCGCAAACTAGTCAGCTACATGAGAAGATAATCTTTGTTTCGTATCAACTACTTCATAAATATCTTAGTCTCAATTCATCTTTCTTTGACTAGGCTCAGACCATTCATCAAGAAACTACGCCTAAACATGTTGCATGATTTGTGCTCTCAAGATAAGATATTAGATCCTATTGAGTCCCTAGTTCACTCAAACCCCTTGGTGGCATAACATGAAGCTCTCACGTTAACATACATGACATTGGTTTTGTAATGATTATAGAGAGAAACAAATCTCATCCCCTTTTTTTTGGCATTACTCATTAATCCAAAAGAACTCTTGGGTAATGGCATGTGTTTCTCATAGCCAACTATAACACACAAAACAAAATAAGTTTCCTCAATGGTGAACCCTAAGTGAGTGTTATTTTTATTTTTTTAAGTTAAGTTTTAAGAAGTTTAAAACAAATTTCCCTACCTTTTACAATCAACGAGCTCCACAACTTGACTGGTGGCATGACTTACCCTCACCACCCACCTCCAAAGGTTATATATTTTTGATAAAAATCTTAAAATATATATTATTATTTTTGAAAGAAAAGGAAAAGAATATTTGAACAAAAGGAATTTTTTGAATGGAAAAAATAGGGGGAAAAAGTTTTGATTTTTTTTAAAAAAATCATCAAAAGGGATATTTTTTCGGAAAGATAAAAAATCAATTTTTAGGGGGTCATTTTTTCACGTATTACAAAATTGCATTGTAAATTTCTTGAAAATATATATTTATTCCTAAATTACAAAATGTTGCACAAAACACGATTTTTTTAACTCAATAACAACGTTTAGTATTAACAATGCCTCTAGATCACGCTTTTAGTAAAGTCATCACATTGATTTACTATATCCATAAGCTAATATAGCTGCAATAACGACATGCATGCATCATCCTTATCAATCCTCAAGGATAAATAAGGTCGCGCTCACTCGTTGAACCCTCCCTCCATTACCCATTTTCCATGATCATTTATTGCAAATCCTTACAAGTGGTTTTGGCCACTAAGCAGATGCCATTGGCTAGATGAATCCCTTTCACATGTTTGTTTACACCCTAAACATTCTATGTGAGAGACTATTACATGAAATGATGTAAGGTATCTTAAAAGTAGAATATTTTAAGTAAATTAATCCACATTAAGCATATAATCTAGAATATGACTATTAATACAGTAAACTATGATATAATGATGAAACAATAATGTAAAACACAAGAAGAAATACATCCTTAGCTATATGGATTGTTACAAAAGTGACATGGGTTTGCATACTATCCATAATGGATGATTTGAACCTATAAATGCTTCATCTCAGAGTTTTTGCTTGTAAGTTATTCTTGTATGAAACTATATAGATCTCATTGGGTCATAGTATGGTTTAGTTCTGCTACATTTTTTTCCAAGAGAATGATGGAACTCTGTAACTTTGCTTGCTTATTGTTGGTCTAGAAATGATCGTAATTATCTCTCAATAGGGTTTTCACACCTTTAACACCACATTAAATGACCTGAAACAACTAAAAAACATAGATACCTTCAATAAACCTTATGAAACAATTAGATAAAAAAGGGGAAATTCATGTATTCGAGAGGCTAGACTGGTCATGGTGATCAAACCTTGTTGAACCAATGGTCCAGTCCAAGTGCTACATTACATCTCCTCGAGCGGGATCAAGTAAAGTAGTGTATGGAATCTAAGCTAACCCCTATGTTTGTCTCATGTCTCTTGAAACAATGAGTAACATGTATAGATATAGATAGAATAGAGATGTACCTATTATAGTATTAGTGTGGTATGATGTGCTTTATATGCTATAATTGATATGCTTTTTCCCTTGAGACCTTTGGAAATGCTCGGAGTGAGTTTCCCTTTCTAAGGCATACCTTAAATACATTTGAATGCTTGGTAATGAAGGAATTTAGACTCATGAACATAGTTTGAGTGATTTAGACTTGTTTAGTGGGAGTTTTAAAGGATGTGCATCTACTTTAGGAAAATATAGGTGCACATTGAGTGCCTTATTATTGATGTTTTACAATATGACTACTTGAGAATGTCAAATGATTTATGAAGTGCATTTGAGTTACTTATAAATGCTTCCAAAGGTTAAGCATCGTGTTAAGGCCAACCTAGGGAAGATGACGTGATGTACATAAAATATTCAAATTGATAAAATGGTATTTAGAAGTGAGGGGAAGGGACCATAAAGGTTGGTCCAAACCATGGTACTGTCTAGTCTTGTTCTATATGATCCCATACAAGGATTTATTGATGAAAGAGCCATATTCCATGAAAGATCCTTGGGGATATAATATTGCTTACAATAATTAATATCTGTGTGGATGAACAATATAGAAGTGTAAGAGATTAGAAAATCATGTGAGAAACAAAAGGATATGTCAATTGAGATTAGAATGCAATCTTAAGTCTTAGTACAGGAACAAAGCTAAACTTTTCATTATCGAAGGATAAGTTATTGAATTTGAGTGTTTACACTCCCCCCTTTAAGTGTGGAATTGAAAATTGCATACTTAAAGGAAAAACATACATGAATGTGCACACATACTTTGTATTTTCTCAATAGATGTTGTCATTGAATTAGTGTTGACACATTCCATGCTAAAACCCTACAACATCAAGTGTAGTCAATGTCAATAGAAGAAATTGAGCTATGACTCAAATATAAAAAGCATATATAACTCTAGAAAAATGAATTTGCGCATAATAATGTAAAGATATGAAAACATGGAAGGAATATACATGTTCACTTTGAAGAGGGATGAGCTCTTGTTCTTGTTATACTTATGAATTTTGATTTGTGTTAATATGTTGAAGGATTAGGGATGAACAATCCCTAATCTATCTAAAAAGAGAAGTTAAAGTAGGAGAGAATTCAAGCGTGCCTAACCCAAAACTAAAAAGAGGTACAATATGACATTTTTCCCAAAGAACCTATAAAGAGGTAAGATTAACACAAAGTATTTACTTGCTCTGATATCTTCCCACACAAAGAAAAAGATGAAGGAAGATAAACCTACAATGTATCTAGCCACTTTGATATCTTCCAACCCACAAACCACACTGTTGTAGATGGATCTTGGCCCTTTTTTATAGTAACACAATTTGAAAGGGAATAAATGGTCCATGCTCCACGGTATGCCATAATAACTGAATCTCATTATGTAAATTTTGAATAATGTAAAGGAGAAGAAGGCCCACGCCCATATACCCTTTATTTGGAATATTATTTGAGTAATGCAATGAAGAAGGAACAAAGTATTCATTTCCCCCATATTCTAATTTGAATTACGTCATTTTTATTTGAATCTATATCAAAATTCTATAAATGCCTATAAAAACATGAGAATGCTGATTTTATTTTTTGTGAATTTGCCCATAAGATAAAAATGCCTAGTAAGGGTCGTAACATACTACGGTTTTGTCCTTGATAGATATTTTTACACTAGTATGAATTCTATCCTCATTCTATATCTATCTTATTTCTAAGGATTTGTGCCCTATATAAACATGTGGAGTCCTAAATACCCCAATCAATTCCCCCTCTTTTGAGGTGTGTGGGATATAATAGTAGAGCGCACAAATCAAAAGAAAAGATGTATACCCATGTTAAATAAGTCTAATAACCTACGTAGGATCACATGGAGAGATATCTTAGTGGCCGCTATTAGAATATTTCTCTTACAAGGGATGTATGGTAGAGACATTGACACATAAAGAAAACAACACAACAAATAATAATAACAATATCAATAATGTGTAAGATAAACAAATCATTGAGGCAAAGAAGCATAATTAGATCAGAAATAACATATAAAAGAGTCATATCAAGGCATAAAGACACTAATATGGGACGCCAAAGTGTCACAAGACAATCACAGTAAATATATGCATACCACATACAAAGAAAAAAGTATACAAATAATCACACATATAGGTATACCAACAATGTCATATAGAAAAGAGGCATGGAGCCACAAACATGGGACACAAAAGTGTCACAAGACAAACATAGGAGGCACATAAGACACATATAAGGAACCAATCAAGTATTTAAGCCATCAAACAACAAAGCAATCTAGAAGCTAAATAGGTGAATCACATAACAAACAATATTAAAAAGCTACATATAACAAGCTAAGTTGGCATTACATAAGAAATGTGTGTTAGTCTTGTTATTCTAAAAAATAGCATATACACAATATACGTAATTGAACATAATGAGAAAGTGAAAGTAACATTAATTAAACAAAATCATTTATATAGTATGGGAATGCTCCCAAATGATATGAATCATTGAGAAGGGACTAGGTTGACACTTTTCATTGTGTATCAATTTGTGTGTGCCCTCATCAAGCTCAACATACCTCATAAATGCATGTATGTAAAGAGTGTATAGAAAAATGTGTTATTTAACAAACCAATCATGACAAACAACATATCGGGAGTGGGAGTGGGATTTTTCAAATCTTGAAAGTGAGCGGGAATGTCCGAAGCTGAATTTGCAGACTGATCGGGAGCAGAACCTAGTGAAGGAGCACGTGAATGTGGAGCCCATTGGTAATAAGGATAAGGATGGGAGACAAAGCACATGGGCGAAGCTTTTGGGGGGGAAAAATCAGGTTTCAGGGGTTTCGAGAAACCTGGAACCGGTTAAAGAGAAAGGTAATCTCTCCCTCAAGATTCCTGATTCTTTATTGTCTAGAACAAAAATCTCCATGGAAGGAGCTCTCTTTGCAAAATGTATGGGATCCAGACCAAATATAAATTATTTCAGAGGCTGGGCAAAGAGACGTTGGGTGGCTAATGGTACCATTGAAATCTCAGCGTATGCTAATGGTTATTTCTTAGCCATCCTTCCTAGTAAGGAGCATGTAGCAAAAAACTTGGCTGAAGGTCCTTGGTTGATTGGAAAATCCCATATAATTGTTCAGAAATGGGAGCCAACTTTTAATCCTTATGGAAATCCTGTTACGAAGTTTCTGATATGGGTTAATCTTCTGGGTTTACCTTTGGAATTTTGGGAATTGGAGGTTCTTTTTGGTATAGTAAAAAGTCTGGGAAATCCTATTGCCCTGGACTAGGTCACCAAAGCAAAAACCAGACCCACCCATGTTAGATTTTGCGTGAATATGAGACAAGAGTCATGTTTGGAAAGCGATATTAAGCTAATGACCCCTGAGGGAGATTGGGTGTAGCATTTTTTCTATGATCCTACTCCCTTTGGTTGTAAAAATTGCAAGTTGGTGGGTCATGAACAACGTTTTTGTCTTGATCTCAAAAAGAAGCCTGAAGCAAAAGCTATGCCTACAAAATTGGATAATGGAAAAGAAATGAAGGAATGGAGAAGGATTAGGAAGAATGGAAGGGTTCTCCAGTCAGATCCCGAAGCAGAGCCTTTAAATCTCACTATCAAAACTAGAGAGGAAGGAGAGGGAGTTTGCTCCCAACATCAAAGAAGCACCACCAATGAAACTAAAGAAAAGGAAGTTGATACTGTTTTTCTGGAGATGGTAGAAGGAATACAAGATTCAGAGGAAAGGGAAAGCTTAGATACATGGAAGAAAATAAATTGGATTTGATAGTTACTGAAGGCCTTTCATTGGATGAGGTTTCATCAATAGGCCAAAGTTATTTTACACAGAGAGGAGAAGAAGTTCTAACTTTGTCAAATGGGTTTGGGATTTTATCAGATTTTGTAGCTGATACCTATGAGGTGCTAAGGCTCTCTAAGGACTCTGGTGAGTAAATCCAAACTTGTCACTCACAGTAGCTTAAGAGCTGATGTTGGAAAATATTACAGTCAAAAGGGAAGAAAAAGTAATAAGGAAGTAAGGGAGTCAGTTTCTAGAAACGAAGTAGATGCAGGAATCCAGAAAAATTTGGGGAGCCTGCTGGGTCATAAAAAGAAGCGTTAAATGATTTTTATCTCTTAGAATATCAGGGGGGTTGAATAAACCTAGCAAACACAGAATAACAAAAGATCTTAGAGTTAAAAATAAACCAGAGATTTTCATGCTTCAAGAAACCAAAATGAGTATGGAAATATTTAGAGAAGTGGGGAGGTATATTTGGAAAGAAAGTTGTTGGGAAGGATGTAGTTTGTTAGGTGCCTCTTGTGGGATTATCATGCTCTGGGATCCTAGTATTGTCCATGGTGTTCCTATTCTTTCGGCTCAGGGGCATGTAGCTATATGTTTTACGAATCTGTCCTCTAAGAAATCCTGGTATGTTTCAAACATTTATGCTCCTAACCTTGTTAGTGAAAGAAGGAAATTATGGCATGATCTCACTATTTTCAGGAAATTATTTAAAGATAAAGAATGGATTATTGGTGGTGACTTTAATACCCCCCTTTCACTAGAGGGAAAAAAAAGGTGGAAACATCTCATACATTGAAAGTATGGAGGATCTTGCAAATTTTATTTTTAGTAATGGTTTGGTGGATATGGAGTTGGAAGGTTCCAAATTTACTTGGGAAAACATGCGAACTGTGTCTGAGCTCATCCAATTCAAACTTGATAGGTTTATGGTAAGTTATCCCTGCTTGTTAAATAAAATATACTCTCTCAATTCTCTTCCCAGAATTGGATCTGATCATAGCCCTATACTCCTCAATCTTGGGCTAAATTTGGTCAAGAAGGCTAGACCTTTCAGATTTGAAAAGATGTGGTTAGATAATCTTGATATTCCCAATAAAATACAAGAGTGGTGGAATGTAGGGGTCTTTGGGGCTGTCTAGTTACAAACTTAGTTACAAATTAAATTACCTCAAAGGATGTCTCAAAAACTGGAACAAAGAAGTCTTTGGTAATATTTTTTAGGAAAAAAGTAGATTGGTTGAAGATCTGAGGAATATTAAGGAACTTATTGATCTTGAAGGTCTTAATCTAGTTCTAAAGGAGTAGGAACAAAATCTTCTGGTTGAGTATCATGATATTTTTGGCAAAGGAAGAAGTTTACTGGAAACAACAGCCGAGAGTGAAATGGCTAAAGGAGGGGGACAGGAATACCAAATTCTTTCATTTCTCGACTACCTCTTGTTCAAATCTCCTCAAAATAAATGAAATTAAAAATGAGAATGGGTAGATTCTATCGAGATAATAAGGAAATAAGCAAGAGTCATCATCAATTATTTCAAGGATCTTTTTTTAGCAAGGTCAAAGGATTGAAGAGCAAAATCAAAATAACATCCTGAACCTGTATCCAGGAAGTCATATCCTCGGAAGAAAACCGAGAGATCTTAAAGATCCCAACTGAGGAGGAAATTAGATTTGTGGTCTTTGATATGGAACCAAAAAAGTCACCTATACCTGATGGCTTTTAGGCTCTCTTTTACTAGAGATTCTAGAAAGTGATTAAGAATGAAGTCATAGAAATGGTCCAAGATTTTTTTAGGAATGGGAAACTTCTCAGACAGGTTAATAATACTTTCTTGGTCCTTATTCCGAAGGTTGCTGGAGCCAATGAAGTCAAATATTTTAGACTGATCAGTCTCTATAATACAGGATATAAAATTCTAGCTAAAATCTTAGCTAGAAGAATTAGATTGGTCCTTGATCATTTCATCTCTGGGAATCAAGGAGCCTTTGTCCTAAGGAGGTAGATTACTGATAGCATTGTGGTGATTAAAGAAGCTATTCATTCCATTGTTAATTCTGATAGATCTGCTATGTTCTTGAAGCTTGATATGCACAAGGCCTATGACAGAATTACTTGCTCTTTCCTAGAGGCCATCCTCAATAAAGTGGGATTTGATAATTCTCTGGTAAGAATGATCGTGACCTGTATATCTACTACCAGATACTCTGTTTTGGTCAATGGAAGCCCGAAGGATTTTTCAAAGCTGGAAGGGGTCTGAGACAAGGGGATCCCCTATCTCCTTTCCTTTATGTTATTATGGCTGAATCTTTGAGTAGAATCTGCAAACAGGCCTTACTTTCCAGGAGGATTCAGGGTATCAAGATTACTAATGGTCTCCCTCTGATCTACCTAAATCAGTTTGTTGATGATAATTTTATGATGGGAAAGGCATCTGTTCAAGAAGCCACTAATTTCAAATCAGTTCTTATGGACTATGAGTTGGTCTCAGGGTAGATGGTTAATTTTCTCAAAAGTGTGGTGTTCTTTATTAATGTGGAGAAACAAGTCCAAGTTAGGCTTGCCCGAATCCTGGGTTGCAAAATAAAGTGTTTTCCATATTCTTATTTAGGTATGGCGCTTATCCTCAACAAGCTTGATTCCTCTGTCTAGAATGCCATGCTAGAAAGAATGAATAAGAAACTTTCTTCCTGGAAAGGCCTACTCCTCTCCCAGGCGGGAAAGATTCAACTTCTTGCGAGTTCTCTTCAAGGGGTCCCCATTTTCATTATGTCTCTTTTCAAGCTTCCGACCAAAATTATTGAAGCTCTGGAAAAAATTCAGAAGAGATTCCTCTAGGTGCGGAGCCTCAGAAAAGTTTAAATACCCTCTTTTTGCTTAGGACAAGGTTACTAGGCCTAAGTTGTGTGGGGGACTGGGTCTAAAAAGCCTCCCTATCATGAACAAAGCTCTGGTTGCTAAAGCTAGTTGGAGAATAGCTAGAGAGGATGGTTTGTGGATTGACATAATAAAAAAGAAATATTTGTGGAATTTAGGCATAATGGATCTTTTCTTCTCTCGGGAAAATCTTCCTAGAGGATCCTTTTTCTAGAATTCCCTGTTGGATTACAAGAATATCCTCTCTAAGGGTGCCCTCTGGGAGATTGGTAAGGGGAATAGGATCAGATTTTGGTGGGATAACTGGTTAGAAGAATCTCCCTTAGCTGATCAGGGAATTTGGAAGGAGGTGGCTCAATTCTATGAGGAAAATGGTAAAACCTGGTTAAGAGACTTCTGGAGGTATGATGAGGAAAGGGTCCAATGGGAAATCATTGAGCCCCCCTAGGTTTAATGGTAATTTCAAACCCTATCAAGATCTCAATAAGAAACTTAGGGATTTCCATATTCCCATATACCAAATAAAGGAGGATTCCATCATTTGGAAAGAGGAAGATTCAGGAAATTATTCTGTTAAATCTGCTTACAAAATGCATTTTAAGAAAGATATCCAAAATTATTATTGGGGAAAGTTATGGATTAAAGATTTGATTCCCAAAATTAATATCTTTTTTTGGTTGGCTGTCCAAAATAGAATCCTGACTGTTGAAAATCTTATAAAAAGAGGAATGCAGATTCCTAATAGGTGCTCTCTCTGTCAGAAAAGGGAAGAAGATGTGAATCACCTTTTTCTTCTTTGTCCCTTCTCTAAAGGAGTTTTTTCTCTGATTCCGGAGCTTTTCAAGATGCATTGGATTCTACCCTCGAATATTGAGGATTGTGCTACTCAATGGGAGAGCCCTTTTAGATATCCTTTTTTGGCCTGGGCGTGGAAGATTGCTTTGCCTCATATTTTATGGGGATTGTGGAAAACAAGAAATTTTTTAGAGACATGAATCCCTTAATTGGGGTGGCCAAAAGGAAAATTAAAAATTCCTTTTAAGGAAAATCTTAAATTATTTAAAGGAAAAAAGAAAATCCAATGTCCGAAAGAGGAACAAAAAGTCCTGGAGAATTTCACCTATAGTCAGGTCAAGAAAAAAATTCCAGGTAAAGTTGTTAGCTGGATTAAACCTTTGGGAAATACGATCAAAATTAATTTTGATGGAGCCTCAAAGGGGAATCCGGGTCAAGCGGGGGGAGGAGGTATCTTAAGGGATAGTGAGGGTGATTGGTTATTTGTCTATGCTGGACCCCTGGGTAAACAAACTAATAATATGGCTGAAGCTAGAGCCCTCCTTTGGGGAGTGTTGATTGCAAAGGAAAAAAGCCTTAAGGATATTCAGATTGAGGGAGATTCCTTAATTATTATAAAATCTCTTCTCAATGAAAGTAAGATTAATTGGTCGATTAAAAATATTATCCAAGACATCAAGGAAATGCTTAAGTTCTTTGATAAGGTCTCTATTAATCATATTTTGAGGCAAGGAAATAAATGTGTGGACAAGATGGCAAATATGGGAGTTCTTTGTAATGAATACAAAATCTGGTACAAAGGGAAGAGATTACCCTCTAATATTAATGATGAAATCATTAAGGAAAAGAGGTGCTAAGTTTCATGATGCCGGCACGAGTGGGGGTAGATATTTCAGGAAACAAGATAGTCTTTACAAAAATCACTGGGTCTTTTTGAATTTGGTTTGGAAACACAGTTCGTGGCTTGCCTCTAGTTTCAGCTGGAAAGGCTACTTTGATAAAGTTCAGATGGGTGGCGATAGGATTCACGTGGAACCCGCCAGTCAGAATATGAAAGAGAGCAACATGGATCTGTGGAATAAGTTAAAAGTTGGGGGTTTTAGCAATTTTATTGCTAAATTACATGGTCATGACCCTGCTCTCTCTAAGGATTTTGGTCAAGCATGGAAAGATGGGGTTTTCACTGTTCATGGTGTGGAGGTCGAGGTCTCGGAGGCCAACATTGCTAGGGTGACAGAAATGAAGATGGAGGGCTTGAAAATCTATAAGGAAAGAACTCGCAGAGATCTTGAGATTGAGTGGTTTTTTGTTGGTAAGGAGACTTGTTTTTTCTTCACTGATGGCATTGCTCAATCGTGTATCCCTGGTATTTGGAAGGAGGTCTGTCTTCAAGTTATGAAGTATATCACATTGGAAGGGAAGTATAGAAAAATCTATACTCACCATATCACTTTCCTCAACATGTTTCGACATAAATTCATGGTTAGCATTCCTTTTTTCTTGGCTACCTCTCTCTCGAATTCATTGATGGCATTCCAGAACAAGAAGGTCGAGCTGCCCCTTCATGAGGGTTTGATTCTTCTACTGTTTGAGAATGGTAAGCCAATACTGGATCACCCTTTGGTCTCTATTCTGGAGGAACATGAAAAGGAAGAAGATATTACCTTAGCGGAATGTCTTATAAAGATGAAAGAGGGAAAAACTATTCCCAAAGGGGGAGGTATTGACAGAAATTTCACGGAGGGTGCTATTGGGGAAGCCAGTGCTTCCAGGAAAAATGAGTGTGTGGGTGATTCCACTGTTTTCAAAGAGTGGAATAGAAGGATGGTTTACTTAGAGGGGGTCCTCAAAGCTATGGAGGAAACAAATGAAGGACAAAGGGAATCCATCTTAAATATTATTAATATCTTGAAGAAAATGGTTTCAGACCAGGTTCAGATTAAAAATCAAATGCAGGAGCTAGAGAAACAGGTCAAAGGGCTTCTTGATAGAGTTGAGGAGAAAGAAGGAGAGAAGAAAAGAAGGATATTCAACCTCCGTATCAGTAGCTCGGAGGAAGATTAGTTGGTGGTCCTGTTGGGGTCCTCGTGTGGTTTCCTATCTCTCCTGGAAGACTTGTAGCTTTATGAACTTTTTGTGAACTTTGGGTGAACTGTGATGCCCTATTTTTTTCTTGGTCTTTTTATCCCAGTTGGGGTCCTGTTTCCTGCTCTGTAAGAGTTAAGTTTGTTTAACTCATTTCTGTGGGACTTTTTCTTTCTGGTTGTGCCTCTCTTGTTTTTCTGTCTTTGGGCTTTGATCGCCATATCTTTCGGTTGTACAGGGTTCCTGATCCCTTCAAAATCTGTTTTTTACCTAATCTAATAAAAAATGACAAACAACATATGTAAAATAATAAGCTAAAAATCATGTCACGTGTAGGTATTGATTTTGTGTTTTTGTAGATATTTGAATGTTTGTCTTTTTGAAATTAACTATGTATACGAGGATGCAAAAACTTATTTTAGATGGGTAGATATTTTGTAACAAGATCAAATACAAAGGTCCATAAGTCATCCCTATTGTAGAGTTTTGAAAACAAGTACCATTTAATTGTCGTGTTTCACAGAGGTGATATAATGCCGTGATATATTCTTCATTTGTATAAGTTGGCCTTTGTTTGGTCATAGTATATGTCCAATGTGTCATATTAGGTTATTAGTAGGGAGGCCATCTTGCCGAATAGTAGGGCACTCCGTAGTATGGAAGAGAGAAAAATTAATAGTAAGATTTTTCTCATCAACAATACCCTTAATGTCACAACCAAAAGCAACCCAAGGAAAGGGGAGTAAGTTGAGGGTTAGGTGTGGCCCTTACGTTAGTTGTGATTATACATAAGCTAAAGCAATGAGGAACATTATATAACCTTGAAAGGTGTAAAATTGGACAATAAGTGGCATGATATTTGATGGTTTGGCATTTTTAGCGCCATTTTCCTACCTGTGAGAGGAACTCCGAGTATCTTGTATATATCCTCCAATGTAATGGTCCACTATTCGCGGACGTTGGGGAATTGTAAAGTGTTCTAATATATGTCCCAGTATGTCAAGAAGTCACAAAGAATATGACTCACTGGGGTAACTAGTCAGGTCTGTGCTAATCTCCATATCCTCACCCTCTCCAGTAGGCCTATCTAAGTTGATGTCAATAAAAGCAGTACCTGAACAAGTCACTCTTGCTCTCTGGCTCTGCTCCATCTAGCATAAACTCCTTGAATCTATAAAATATAAAAAATGAAGTTTGCAACTTGTTACTTAGTTCTTAGTATAGATTTTATGCATTGTGCTCTCAGAATTTTTCGACGTGTTAGTGTGCAAGGATAAACAAGCTCGACAAGAGACCTCGAGAAGTGTTAATTGGGAGTGGAGAGATGGTATTTATCATAACAAGAGTGCATTTTCAAATCAAGTGTTGTCAAAGTGCTAATTGAAAAATTTGATTGTCTACAATTATAGTCATAGAAATGAAAGATAAACCATATTATTTCATTGTAAAACATCGCTAGATTTTACCATTATTTCATATTTCTCTTAATATTTCTCTTTTACAAAAAATCCTATACTTTCTTAAACTCATTCCCCTTCTTTTAAGAAAGAAGTTTCTTTAGAAAACAATTATTTCACTTAAAAATCAAGGGTTTTTAAATGCCCAAAAAAAATTAGATCCCTAGATGTACTAAACAGGGGGTTAAGGGGAAATCCCCCAATGCTAAGCATGATCTACAACTTTCTCAACCTTTGAAATGGCTAAAAAGTTACCCTTCATAAAAAAACTCTCACCTGATTTTAGTACAATTTAGGGATAGACAAAAAATAATTTTATCATTTTTTGTTAAAAAATAGCATGTTTAAAATTATTTTTAAAAATAAATAAACAACATAACATTTTTGCAAAATTAATAATAATAATATTTTTTTTTAAATAATGAAAAAAAAATTGAAAAATTTAAATTATTTTTTGTATAATATATGTACACACACATTTATTTATATTAAAAAAACTATTATAAAAGATGAATTGGGGAGGTTAGGGGTTTTGAACCCTTCATGACTAATTTTGTAAGTTATAAAATTATATGTAGCCAATTCGATTAGAGGCGTTAATAAAACATAGGCTAAAAATTCTATTTATGTTTTAATTAAAATGATTTTTTGGGAAATTGAAGTGGGCAGGGGTGAAACCTCACACTTTTGCATCATTTTAGAGCTTAAGCCAACCCTGGCTAGCCATTCAATGTAGCTAGCTTGATTGGTTAGGTCAAAATATTTGTTAAATTCAAGCTTAAACTCAAGGCAAAAAAAAATTAAGTAAAATAACAAATGACTTACCATAATGAGTGACTCTCAGTTAGAATTAGGGTTAATAACTTGTTGAATACTATTTTTTATTCATATTTGATGCCTCATGAGTGAATTATTAGGGAAAAGTAACTTGAAAAAACTTTGATTAGAATTTTAAGATTTTATTTTTTCCTTAAGTCGGTAACAAGGTGTTTCCGATTTGTTCAGCCATTTCCGCATGTGAAGGGGTTTTCTCCAATTTTATTTGTAGGGAAGGGGCTTGAATTGAAAGGATATTTGGGGGGTTATTTAAATTTTCAAAGGAAAAATTGTTTGTTTTCACAGGTCCGTGTATTTTTGTGTGTAACCTTAACCACAAAGGGTATAGAAGGTTGAGACACTTTGTGTTTTGGATACCATCAATATTAAACTGGAGGATTGCTAAGGATATTCTCGTGGATCTATCACCTTCAACCAAGAGTTTATTGCGAACCAGAGAGGCACACCTAAACATGAAGAGTATCGAATGTAGAATGATTTGTGTTGAAATGACTTGCATTGAATTTTGATTTATAGGTCCTTTTTTAACATGCAATATAGGAGCTTGATTGAAGAACCAAATCATAATTGGGGTGAGCCTTTGCTACCATGAACAAGTACAAAAAAATAGTAAAAGAAAATTTACATAAGAAATTATATATACAAATATATTTTTTTAGTTATAATTTTGAAGAAGAATATATACACATATACATACATAGACACACACCCTTGGCACACACACCCAAGGAATTTTATAGAAATTATGTGTCTATAATAACCACTAATTTTTTTGAGATAAAAATTTCCTTTTGTGAAAGATAAAATATTGTAATGTTCTAAGATTGCATGATCTCTCTTTCTATTTTCATTATATGTGTGTGTAGACACACATTTGTTGGGGTTAGCACACTGGTTGTACAGACAATATGTCAGATCTAACCATACATGCAAATAAAAGTGGATATTCTACCAGAATAAATATACAAAACAAGAGACATATATCAACACCAAATTTAATGTGGTTCACCTAGTGTGGGCTACGTCCACCAACAAACAAGCCAATCTATTATCCAAAGCTTTGACAAGATATACAATGAAGATTTACAATCTTCCACACCTCTCAAATGTATAGTAATTTCTTTCCCTCAAGTTTTTCCAAGAATTCTCTCTCTCACCAAATTTTTGCAAGTTCTTTCTAATTCTTGTTAATCATCTTCTTTCTTACTTCTAAACCCTAGCTTTTATGCTTATATAGTCGTTTATAGACTTAGGGCACTTAGCCATGCAATTACAATCAATAGAAATACTTTAATGCTAAAAATAGATATAATTCTTGAGAGTTAATTAAAACATCCTCGCATAGGTAACCGACGCCAGTTTTCCCTAACCATTTCCGGTTCCTTCCTTGCTTGACTGATGCTAATCATATTTGACCGTTGCCGGTCCTAAGTGACCGATGCCGGTTCCCCCTTAACTGGTGTCGGTTACTGTATTTTCCAGCAAGTTTCCATTGCATGCTAAACTGAAGTAATCAAGCTCCACAACTCAACAATCTCCCACTTGGCATTATTCTTAGATTCTTCATTAGCTTTGTTTCTTCCTCTTCAAGTCTCAAACTCGAAGACCAACAGAAGTGGAGTGTAGCTCCAACTTCTCCTTTGTTAATGGCTTCATTAGCATATCCGCAGGCTTCTTGCTCATATGAATCTTTTCCAGATTCAACTATCCATCCTCCAATACCTATCGTATGAAGTGATACCTTAACTGAATGTGTTTTGTTCTCGAATGAAATGTTGAGTTCTTTACCAAATGAATTTCACTCTAACTGTCACTGAATAGTTTACAATCACTTTGTTCCTTTCCCAACTCTTCCATGAACCTACTCATCCATATCATCTCCTTCTTAGCCTTTGTAGCTGCAACATACTCTTCCTTTGTAGTAGATAAAGCCATAACCTTCTGCAATCTTGAAATCCAGCTAACTGTTGTTCCACCTACTGTGAAAATATATCCAGTAGTTCTCCTCCTACCATCCAGATCTCCATCCATATCCAAATCAACATAGCCACGTAATGAAATATCTCAACCTCCATAATTGCATGTTAGATGTCCCTTTCAAATACCTAAGTATCCATTGGACTACTTTCCAATGCTCTTTACCTAGATTAGTCATATATCTACTCATAACTCCCACTTCCTGTGCAATGTTTGGTCTTGTACAAACCATAGCATACATGAGACTTCCAACTACTGAAGCATATGGTACTTTTGTCATGTATTGGACCTCCTCATGTGATGAATGACACTGATCTTTGCTCAATTTGAAGCATCCATCCATAGGTGTGCTAATAGGTTTTGCATTCTGCATGTTGAACCTTTCTAACACCTTGTAGATATAATCCTCCTAAGAAAAATATAATTTCTAATTTTTCATGTCTCTATGTATTTTCATGCTAATGATTCTTTTTGCAGCTCCTAAATCCTTCATAGAAAATATGTGAGCTAGCTTTCTCTTAAGCTCACCAATGTCCTAAATACTAGATCCTAAAATAAGCATATCATGAACATACAGTAACAAAATAATATAGCTCCCATTTTCAAGCTTCTTGAAATAAACACAATGGTCATATTCACATCTCAAGTAATCATGCTCATGCATAAAACTATCAAACCTCATGTATCATTTCCTTGGAGCTTGCTTGAGCCCATATCAGATCTTTTTCAACCTACACACTAATTTCTCCTTACCCTTGACTTCATACCAAAGCGGCTACTAAATATAAATTTCTTCATCCAAATCACCATGAAGGAAAGTTGTCTTCACATCTAGTTTCTCTAAATGCAAATCTTCTACTACAACTAAACTCAATACATTACAAATAGAAGTCATCTTAACAACAGGAGAAAATATTTCACCAAAGTCAATTCCTACTTTCTGTGTAAATCCCTTTACTACAAGCCTTGCCTTGTACCTTTTATGTCCACCCTCTTCTTCCTTAATCCTGTAAACCCACTTGTTCTGCAATGTTATCTTACTTGCTGGCAACTTAACCAAATCCCAAGCTTGGTTCCTGTTCTAAGGAGTCCATCCCCTCATCCATGTCATGCTCCCACTGAACGTGAGTCTTATCCGACATTGCTTCTTCAAAGCTCTCTGGTTCACCATTATCATTCAATAATAAATAAAATAGAGAAGGTGTAAATCTTTCTGGAAGTTTACTTACCCTTTGTGACCTTCTCACAGGAGTTTGGGGTATTGGCGGCTCAATCTGGACCTCCTGGACATTCCTATCCAAATCTAACAGTGATTGATGTTGGTCACCTCTAACCGATGTCAGTTCTACTAACCAATGTCATTTTATATTCTTTGTAAGCAATACTGGTTCGTCTGACCAATACTCATCATGAATTAACCGACACCGGTTATTGTGTAACCCAGTCGGTAATTCTTCAAAATATAAGAGTTCATTTTCATTCACAAACTTCTTAACCGGTTCATCCTTGGGTACCAAAATTTGATCCTTGTATATTCTCTTTTCATTCACTTCAACATCATGACTCCTAATAATTTTAGAATTCTCTAAATCCCAAAAACGGAAACTGAAATCACCATATCCATAACCAATGAAAGTTCACCTCTTAGATTTTGCATCCAACTTTTTCCTATTTTCCTTATCAACATGCACAAAAGATTTTGAACTAAAAACTTTAAGAAAAGAAAGATCTACCTCTTTTCTAGTCCAATATTTCTCTAGTATTCCTCTATCCAGTGAACTTTAAGGCCCGCGGTTAATCAAATAAACCATTGTATCAACTGCTTCTGCCCAAAACTGCAAGGGCAATCCAGAATATATCCTCATACTTCTAGCATGTTCCATGATTATCATATGTGGTGTTCTTGGAATTGTTCTTTCTCTACGTATCTCATTCACTGAACAACAATCATTGAAATCCTTACTACAGTATTCACCACCATTTTCAAATGTAAGGCAGTTTAACTTAGAATTTGATTCATTCTCAACAAGGGCTTGCCATATTTTAAAAGTCTCAAAAACATCAGATTTACGTTTAATACAATAAACCCATACCTTTCTTGTAGCATCATCAATGAAAGTAACATAATACTGGGATCCTCCATGAGAAGCTACATGAGTTGGCCCCCACACATCTGAGTGTACAAGCTCCAATTTCTGCTCCTTCTTAGTTGCCCCAACTTTGAGAAATCTCACTCTCTTTTGCTTTCCAAAGATACAATACTCATAGAAATCAAGATCTAAATATTTCAAATCTAATAACTTACCCTTAGCCTTTAAGATTTGCATTCCTTTTTGACTCATATGACCCAACTGATTATACCACATGCATGCATCTTAATCTGAAGTAGATAATGCAGAAAATGAATCAGCAATACAGGTAGATAAATATAACGTTCCTACCTTCTTACCTCTTGCCACAACAAAAGCACCCTTGGTGGCTTTCCAAGAGTCTCCTATAAAAGTAACCATGCAACCAGATTCACCTAGTTGCTGTTGATTAGTTAAAATCTGGCACTTAGTGAAGGAAATATAAAAGGTTCGCATGGGAAAGTAGAGCACATTCAAAGGTGCTGAAGTATCACAAAGGATCGCGTGCAAAGAACATAAACAAGTTTGGGACTTAACCATTTTTACAATGAACATCTATTTTTGGAGAAAGTGTGCGGAGCACACAAACTGGTCAAAGACTTGCGCGACATGCATTAGCTATTTTTGGAGGATCAGCTACGAAGAATTTTACATGGATACAAGAAAATAATATATCTACTACTGTCAGTTAACCAAAAGTAGTCTATTGTTAGCACACTTACATGTGTGGCTATTTTTGTAAAGGCACATGGCTAATAATAGCATGCGACCTATTTTGGGATTAGATAAGAGGTGAAGGGAAAGTCCCCACCCCTATAAATATGTAGTGAACTATGTAGAATAAGATATATAATATATATATATATATATACACACACACGTGTGAGAACCAGGGTATAGTGAGATTATGCTGACAAATTTGTTACGTGCATGAGCATATACTATTGTTACTGTAAGGAAGCTTCTGTGTATTACTGCATTTAATATAATGGAGATTATGGACTGAATTAAGGTGTTATCATGGTTATAGTTCAGTATTGCATGCTTTATTTCATCATGGTTATTTTTAAGTCTGTTATTTTCTAGATCTAGTTCTAAACATGCATTGTAGAATGATATATTAGTCATAGATCGGAATGCTTTAAGTCTTCATCATGCTAACATCCTGCAAAAACAACCCTAAAGACGGGCTGGTACCTTTACACACTTCAGGTGAGCGCTCAGTCTAGGCTGAGTGATGTGCCAGCACACCTGGGCTTGTATTGGTGAATTTTAGGTTGCATCATTGGTTCCGTTACCGGGACCTCTTTTTCAGTTATTTTCAGGATGGTTCACGATGAAGACATACCAGTTGACCTTAGCAAGTATTGAGGAGTGGATACACTATTTGGAAGAATAATATGCATGGTGATTCAACACTAGATCTGAGTTTAATGCACGCGTGTGGGTGGAACAATTTTTTTATGATAGTCTATATGCAAGATTTTTTGCTATCTTTCCAGTAGAATTGTACGAGTGCCTGATTGTTTATGCATCTAAGCATAATTAGAGGTATCGTACACTTATTTGGATGCAGGAAGAATTTCAGACCCTTTATAATGCGGATCTGAATCTGACTCACGCTATGTATACATGGTTCTATGGTGTTTTGAACAGTTATATCTTGGAGTACTCAATTTCCACTTATTCGTGCCCAGAGGTAGCTGAATTCTAGTTTTTATGATATCCAAGGGGAACTTACTTATAAGGCATTCCACTGGCGATCAAGATCTTGATGGTAACTTTGAATTTGGAGAGTAAACCGATGGCTAACTAAACCCCACCATGCACGGGGGTAGGAGCAAGGTTGGTGAAAGATGACAGACTTAGCGACAGAAAGGTAGAGAGAGGAAAGGCGACTTAAGTACAATGAGGTACACGAGAGGGAGGTAGAGAAGTAACGTGACATTGCAGAGCAGATGGAGTTAAGGAGAGAGATGGCTCATGAAGGATTTTGATCTCACATAGGAGACATAGAGCTAAAGCATCATGAACTCCCCCATCTGGGAAAACATGATAGGGATACCTCCTTAGCCTCACTTAGAAGTGCGCTAACAGAGATGACCTGGGCTGTGGGTGTGCATCTGAATCCACATGGCAACCTTGCCCTTACGCTTGGTTTTCCAACATCTAGTACAACACATAATCAACAAGCTAATTTAAGCAGTGGGAGATTAGGAACGAGTCTTATGAAAGACACAACGATGGCATCACAAATGACTTCATTGTTATATGGGAGTACCTTTTCGGGTGTATCATCAACACAAAATACAGGCATGCCGATTTTTGGACTAACTTTTGGGAGTGGTAACGCTTCGTAGACTGTCAAGGTACAGTTCAATTCTACTATTGGGACACAGGGAAATACATCTTCTGGTCCGACCCCAGCTACAGGTTCGGGATCAGAAGGAATAAATAGCTCTAGTTTCGGTAGATTTGGTGGTTTTGGAGGCAGAGGAAACACAGGGGGTTCTGGATCAGGTGGGCATGGTCCGCACCAACCCCAGAATATTTACATGGAGATGACTCTTTGTCTTCTAGAGTATAGGGGCATAGAAGATGCTGTTGAACATGTGTATATGTGTGAAATACTTTGGCACGCAAAAGGAATCATGGCTTTTGAGCATAGGGAAAGCCAATTTTCTACTACGTTATAAGGGTGCACACACAACTCGTACCAAAAGTTTGACCCTGATCAAACTTGTGTAGACTACACAACTTTAAAAGATGCATTCCTTGATGAGTTTCACATCCCTGAGTTTGAGCAGAAGAGTATAAGTGCACTCAAGGATATTAAGCAAGGAACTACTGAAAGTGTCAGAGAGTATGATGCCCATTTTAAAACACTGTTATCTAAGATTTCTTATGATATACATGCAAGACAACATGTACAATGGTTTGTTGGGGGCCTGATTACCCCTTTTAGGAGGGCATTATCACATAAGACATACACTGCTCCGCGTGAAGTACTTTAGGTAACCTTACGTGTTGAGGCAGTTAGAAGCATAGACACTGGGGTGAGCCCATTTTTAGAAGCATAGATCATAATTATGGCAAAGTAGCTAGAGAAAATATCAGAAAATTCAGCACATGAGACACGCATAGGGATTTGGTGCATAGATTGTGAAGTAGAAGGTCACACAAAGGATAGTTATCCTTGCAGATCAGTGCACTCATTGTTGTTGGATTGTGAGATATGTCATTTATACCATGATGCTAGTCATTGCCCCTTACTACAACGTGCGATAAGGAAGAACGTTTCAAGTTACTATAAAATCTATAGGTCCGCGACTCATGACACAGAAGACTGTCGAATGATTGGTCAGATCCATGATGCTATAGATATTGGTGTATGATAGACAGGAATCTTAGATAAATCTAAGGGCAAGAACGAGCATCATGATCAAGATCACAATCATGAGCGCTATGATTGGAATGAAGGGTGTTTTGAAGGTAGTTGTGGCAGAGGTCGAGGATACCGCGGTGGATTCGGAGGATGAAGCCATGGTGGTGGAAGAAGTGAGTTCCCTCGTGGAACATGTTATACATGTGGATCTCCTGACCACTACATGCATAAATGTGCTCAGAATATTACATGTTCTTTTTGTGGAAAGAACCATAGCTATGAGGAGTGCCTGGACTTATATGAGCATCTTAAAAAGCACCATAAACATGAAAACAAAGGCACAGGGATGGTTAGGATATAATGCGCTATGGAAAATCAGTGGATGCCTAAGTTGGAAGTAGAGTTTGAGGTGTTGCAAGTAAATATCATGACCTGCGCTGAGGTGACACATGCTAGAGAAGCATTACAACAGAAGCCTACCATTACTAAAGATGAGGTTCTACATGCACGGTACCTAGATCTTGCCCATTAGAAGGAGGTTTATCAGGAAACAATGGAAGTTCTAAAAAATCTTTAGGGTGAGATACCATACTTAAAATAACAATCACGAAAGATGGAGAAAAAGAAAGAATCAGAGATGGTCCAAACTGATATGGATGAATTGAGAGAAGTATGCAAATTATTACGTGAGGAGAATATCATTCCACTGTTTGGGAAATGGTTAAAAGGAAACACTCTGCGTGCAAGTGTTGAGACTGAATGACATATCCTGCATAGAAATATTCCCCCTCATAGCCTATATTATGACAAGGAAATCACTCTGAATGTTGTTGTGGATGGGTGGTTATTGAGTAATATATAGATTGATATAGGCGTGGAAGTAAATGTTCTTACTTTGGATGCATGGGTACAAATGAGAAGACCCCCATTACAGCCATCCTATAATGTATTGTTCATGGCTAATCAGACTAAGGCCACTCCCATAAGAGTTTTGAAAGATGCATCCATTACCATACAAGGAGCCAAGTTCATTAGAGATTTTGAGGTTTTAGTGCTGGCAGAGTCGGATAGCTTCACAACTCTATTGGGGTGTCCTTGGTGCTATGCAAATAATGCTAATATTTGGTTCAACAAGCATTATATCAGCTTTGAAAACAAGGATAAGAGAGTTATTATCCCTTTAACAGATGGTAAATATATGCCCTATGTTGATCCCTTAAGCAAAGAAGATCTGAATAGGATTTATGTACACGCCATCTGAGATCCATAGATGCTTGAGCCACCTAAATAAGGAATAATTCAGTGGGAGGATGCACAATATTTTAGCGATACTACAAGTGTTGCTTGTGATAATTGGGCTCATAACACTTATGAGTTGGTAGGGCATGAAGTCAAGAGTATATTTTCGAAGGGAAGAAAACCGCGTTATGCCAGGAGGATAGGTAACAACTCGATACTTTGTTACACCATAGGAGATCCTATGGTATTCCTGCGCGCTATGGAGGAACAATGGAAAGACCCATTGGAAAGAAGAAACATGCTAGCATATACACTACATGGGATAACAACACTCTAGTGGATGGCCCACAAGGATAATCTTGTAGGATGGAATGAAATTAGGATTGTTCTTGCTACTAGGTTCTTCATGAGCAATGCACCTACTCAAATCTACACTTATCATGGTAATCAACCTGTTCAACATCACGTTCAGAAGTGTGAGAGATTCTGGACAGAGGGGTAGGAAGCTTTACCACCTTCGCTATGGGTGCACAAGTTTTATTCCACTTTACAAGGGTGTGCACGTGCTTGGTATGTATATGCATAACTCCATAGAGAGATTGGAAATTGATAGGATCTAATTGCAAGAATGGCCTAGACGTTTGATTTCTTCTCTACTAAACCTCCGGTGAAAGAAGCATTAAGAGTCATAAAGTGCTTAACTTTGGGAGATAGTACAAAGGCATAATAACTCCTTCAGAAGTTATTGGATGAAGGAAACTCAAGAGCACGTCTTGTTGAAGAGAAAGAGGTCGATGCCACACTACTTCAATGTTCCTGCATTGAGAAAGAAAAGGGGAAAATGGTCTACTTAATGGATGACAAAGAAGTAGAATATTTGGATGTAAACCATTCAACGGGTAGGCGTGAGGTGTTGGTGAATATAGGATCACATGATGAGCCTAAGGAAGCCATAATTGGAGACTATTGGTCAGACTCTGAAGTGGCAAAAATCATAGAGTTATTAAAGGATTATCACAACTTATTCCTGAGGGGGTACCATGAACTTAAAGGCGTGCATGAATCATTAGGAGAGATGAAGATAAAGCTTAAAGAGGGTGCATGCCTAGTTAGAAAGAGACCCTACATGATGAACCCCAAATTACATGAAAAGGTCAAAGAAGAGATTGAAAAAATGTTGAAGTCTGGGATCATCAAGCCCCTTGATGAGTCAGTCCAATGGTGATTAGTATCAAGAAGAATGGATGAATTAGGATCTGCGTGGACTACAAGGAGTTGAATGCTACATTTGTGACTAATCCCTTTCCTATGCCATTCACTAAGGAAATAATAGAAGGTGTTCTAGGGCGTGAAATCTATTTGTTTACATATGGGTTCTCTGGGTATCATCAGGTTTGGATTGCCTAGGAGCATCAGGAAAAGACTACGTTTACTACTGAATATGGTAGCTTCTTCTATACTATAATGCCTTTTGGTCTGAAAAATGCACCTGCTGTATTTTCGCGCATAGTTGTTCAAGAATTCAACGAATTTATTCACAACTTCTTACAAGTTTATTTGGATGATTGGACAGTGTATGGCTTAGTTAAGGATCATTGTCACAATTTACACATAATGTTTGAAAGATGTAGATAGTTGAGTATCTCTTTGAACATCAAGAAGTGCATATTTACTACACCGTTTGGAATACTATTAGGACACATAATCTGCAAGGAAGGTTTATTGGTTGATCTAGCCAAAGTTGCAGTCATTATAGGTCTAAGAGAGCCTACTAGTTAGAGTGAGGTGCGTGAATTTTTGGGTCATATAGGATATTACAGAAAGTTTATCAAAGGATATGCCAAAGTTGCCGCATTGTTGGAAGAGTTACTGAAAGGGAAATGTACGTTCTACTAGGGAGAACCACAACAATGCACATTCGTGACATTGAAAAAGAAACTTACTACCACACCTATTATGTGTTTTCCTTCATGGGACCAACCATTTCATGTACATGTTGACACCTCTGGCACGACCATTGGCGCGGTGTTGGCTCAACTAGTAGAAAGCTGACTCCCGTAGAACAAAATTACACAACTATAGAGCACGAAGCTTTGTTAATGATCTATGCGTTACATAAATTCTGACAGTACCTGATAGCTACACCATTTGTCTTTTCTATAGATCACATGACATTGAAGTATTTGGTAAACAAGTCCGTTCTACAAGGGCGCATATGCAGATGGGTGCTTTTATTTCAAGAATTTGATTTCACAATTGTGGTAAAACTAGGGAAAAGTTATTTTGGACCAAACCATTTATCTAGAATATAGTCAGGAGAAGAAGCATAGGCAATTAAAGATACCATGCCAGATGTATAGTTACACAGGTTACAACTAGCACCATCTGAACTAGAGGACATTGTTGTCTTTCTATGAACATGCATGACACCAGAAGGAATGAAATCCTTGGAGAGGAAACAAATTTCTCAAACCCCTATATGTTAATTAGTGTTGACCTATACAAGACAGGTTGGGATGAGGTATTATGTAGTTGTGTACTGGAACACAAGCGCACATATATTATGGAAGAATATCATGGTGGTATTTTTTATCTCGTTTTTAGTTATTTCATCTAAAATTGAGATAACCATAGATTTTTTTTGAAAAAATCCCCTAAAAATGCCCTTTGAAGGATATTTTCAGGTTTTCAGGTTTCCATCGCATGGAAACATATCCTTTCATGTTTCTTGTCAATTGTTTCCCAAAACCCGAAACCCGATTACAAGCCAGTGTATCGGGTTTTTGGAACTCAGAAGCATCGGAACATACCTTGCAAAATGCATGCTCCATGTCACTTCGTTCCCAAAACCTGAAACCCGAATGATCCTTTGTGTCAAGTTTTTGGAAATTTATAACATCCAAGCGCCTCATGTTTCATGTCAGTTGTTTCTCAAAACCCGATTTGATAGTAAAACCTTTGTATCGGGTTTTCAGACACTCCTAGCATGATGACATGGCATTAATATCGAATTGTCAGGTAGTTGGCACACGTGTCGAATGAGGTGTAATTAATGCTAGGGTTTTATAAATAGTTTGAATTTACACGTCATTTTTATCTGGAACATTTTTGTTGCATGGATTTGTTCCTTTGACATCCAAACCCTACTGAACCTCTTGATCGATTTCGTGATCCCTCTTCAACCATTTTTTAAATTTATTGAAGGTATTTTTCTCTTCTCTCCACTTTGAGGTATTTGGGGTTGTTTTTGAGATATTCTTTTGGCGTTTTTCTTATTTTTCTTCACTCTAGGTTTAGGGTTTTGGGTTGTTTTCTTCATTTCCTGTTGTATTCCTGTGAAACATCTTGTTTGGAATTCACCCTTTGGGTGTTTTTTTTATTTTTCCCATGGGATATACTCTATTTGGTTTTTGAGATAAATATAAAATCCTAATTTGTGAACTTGGCAGGAGTTTTATTTGTTTTGACATCTCAAAAACCCGACGCCTTTGTTTCGGGTTTTACAGAGTTCTTAACCTCCCTTGACTTCCGCAGTCTATCGGGTTTTATAAAGTGCTCAACATCCCTTGACTTCTGCTTGTATTGGGTTTCGTGGAGTGTTTAGCATCATCCTGGCTCTGCAGTCTATCGGGTTTTATAAAGTGCTCAACATCATCCTATTTTTGCTTGTATTAGGTTTCACAAGCTGCTTAACATCCCCTAAGTTCTGCCTTTGGGTCAGGTTTCACAAGGTGTTTGACACGACCAAATTTTTGATATACATTTCAGTGTGTTGGGTTTCAAAAAGTGCTTTGTCGGTCCCAAAGTCCGGTTAGTGCGACGGGTCTATAGGGTTGCTCAACAAGCTTTCAAGCACGATTGTTCAACTAGAGGTCATCTAGGCATTCTTTCTTCAAAAACTTCTCATGTCGGATCCTGGATAATCTAAGGATAAGTTAGACAGGTCAGGAAATATGAAGTACAAGTATCAGAATATGGAATCCCCTTCCTACATAGATTGTAATTATGACATCCAAGACAAGGAGCTTGGTAATATAGAAATGGAAGACTTTTGGAACAGAATCAAGGATTCTTCTCAGAGTCCTTGGATGAAGTCAATAGCTGGCAGTGGCCTCCCTCTCGCAGCAGGATTCACAATGTCTGCTTAATGCCTTGAGTTCATTCTGGCCTGTGCTTCTAATTATGACTCAGCTTCCCGTTCAATGAGAAATCAATAAGGAGAAACCATAATGAAGTTGGATGGGGGTTACTTTGATGACCTCTTAAGATTGCCCAACTTTGCAGAATATGTTGATTTAAACCTTTAATCAGTGCAGAAGGCCTGAGACAATGATCAAGAAGATTGCATCAGGCATGTAAACAAACATTTCTTAATCAAGGCCAAGCCAACCGTCTCTAGGTTTCCCAAGTTTGTCCCTAGGAGTGATTTTGTCCTTGAAATCAGTGATAAAATTACCCTGCTAAGTCAAGTATTTGGACTCCCCGAGTCAAGAGACTTCCAAGGGTGGATGTATCAATTCATGGTCATCATAAAGAAGAATGACCAAGGAATCGATTGGAGCAGTATTATAAGTGATGAGATCTCCCATATGAAAATAGTCTTGACTACTGACAAGTTCTATATGTTGTTATACGTCACCTATGTAGCAACTGACATGAGAAATTATCCAGGGTTGGATGCAAAGGGAAATAGGGCAATAGAACATATATATCGATATTTCCCTCAGCTGACAATGAAGGCATCCGAGGATCAATTCAGAAGAGTGAACGATGCTTTCTTTTATGAAAACATCTGCATGTTGAACCCTGATTTAAGGAAGAGAAGAGTCTCTGACGAGGCATGGGCTGAAGTATCAAAATGGGTTTGTATCTTCTTGTAATTCAAGAAGTTCACATACCTTCGGGTGGTCATGTATCTAGGTGATCCTTTCCGTTTGCCCATGTTCCCGGGTGATAAGCTAATCCTGATGGAGTTGGTTAGACAATTGTTGGATTTTCACAAATTCCAATAGAGTAAGCACAAGGCCGCCGTCTCCTTCCCTATTTCCATCGGAAGGTACACGTGCTCAACAGTGATTAAATCCAAGAACGTGGTGCATGAGCTACATGATATGTTGAAAAAGATCATGAAGCACAAAGATGGGTTTGATTTGCGAGGAGTCCTTAAGTCATATGGAATCTTATATCTACATGTGCCCAACGTAGAAGACATTTGGGTTGATCTTCGGGATGAAGTTGCCATCCAAAGAAAGGACAATAACATGTTAACACTTGAAGAGATTTAGATGTTAGATCTATTTGACTTCCTAGAAGGCACCATGGACAATGAAATTGTCCTTAACACCTCTTATGATGGGCTGAATGAAGACCAGTATGTATTGCCAGCCATTGATTGGTCCATTGCTGAGAAAGCTTCTATTGCAGGAATAGCTGCTCAAATTATTTTCTGTACTAAGGCGTGGCTCATTTCTTGGGGAATGAGTTATAAAGAAAAGAGTTTTTCAAATCTAGCTACTTTGGAAGCTGGACCCTCCAAAGAAAAAAAAGGAAAAGGATAAGGACTCTTCTAAAAGGCCAATAAAGGTTAAGTTTGTCAGAAAGGGATAAGAGCAAGTGACCACATCATTGGCCAATCCCACAAACGATTGAGATACTTGATTCACCTCCACCACCAGAATAAGGAAATTTTCCTTCAGGAGAAGAGGTTGGTCAACCTCTCATTCCCCTTTTGGTAGGCAGCTCATCAAAGGTAAGTCTTCCTCTTACCTCTCAAGCTTTAATTTCAGAATCATTGCCTCCTCCCATTCAGCCTTCCTTGCGTTAGATTTCTTCACCAAGTTCCTCATCCATGGCCAGCATCTTCTTTGGCCTCTTACCTCTCCCCACTAGACCCAAGTTAACCATGGATATGCCTCCTCCTTCTGTACCTTCATTCCTTGAGTCCATTTCCATGGACACTACACTCGTAATAGTCACCACTCCACAAGCAAACCTTCCTCCACCTGAAGATGTGACCATAACACCTACGATGGGAGCAACTTCTTCCAGTATGCCTCAATGGTTAATAGATCAGACCCCAAGGAAGAGGAAGGTGGTAGTTCCCCTACCAACCTTTGATTTCAGTTCCCTCAAGGTCACTCCTACCAAGTCTGCCAAGAAACCCAAAATAGTTTCAAGTGTTTCAGTGGATGCCTCAGGGCATAAGTTTGTGGAAATTGCCACTCCCGTGGCTGACAAAACCAAGAATGATATAATGGTCACCGATTATCAAATCATAAGGGTTGATCTAGGAAAAGTAACAACGGAGGGAGCACAACAGGATGCACAAGATGCCATGAATGTGTTGTGCCATAAGCTAAAGGAAACAAAGGCAAACAGAGATGAGCTAAAAGAGAAAGTAGAGTAGTTGACAGAAGTATTACTCAAGCTCTCAAAGGCTCCTGAGTCAACACCGTCATCCTCTACTCCTATCAAGTTCGATTTCTCATCAGTACCCATGATTGAGAAGATTAATGAGAAGGGGAGAATGATCGATGAATGGATCCAGCAGCTACTCCTGTAAGGGAAAGAGGTCATTGATGACACCGTGGAAGTTTACAAATCCTTGGAGGATATAAAGAAGGATAGTGAGAAAATGGATGATGAGTTTTCGGTAGAAGTCGGGAACCTAGAGTTAACTTTTGAAGCTCTTAATACGCTGAAATAGGTTTTGTCCCACATCTTGGTCGAAGAAGGAATCATTCCACATGTGGACAAGCATTTTCAACTGACCAAAGCCATTAGATTTAGAATAAAGATTCTCAATGAAGCTTGCAACAAATTGAGGGAATCAAGAGATCAATTGGTTGATGGCACAAATAACATAGAAGAAGAGCTAATCAAGATTTGCACTAAAGTGTTGAATGAAAGCTCAAGTATTCTACCCACTGACAATCTTTGCAATCTGATCTAAGAATCAATTCAGCATGAAACAACTGATGGCTTTAGCCTAGAAATCATTGATAGGTTCGTGAAGATTGAACATTCTTTGGAAACACTGAGGAAACTCAACAAGATACTGAAGAAAATTCTTGGTAACACAAGCAATACTCAAGAAATGTGTGAAGTCCTGAGTGACCATTCCACCGTGGCTGATGAAGATGAGATGCAAGGCATAATCTGAAAGTTCCAAGAATTTTGGGAAAAGCAGGCTTTGCTGGAGGAAGACAAAGATGATAAAACAGAATAGGCATAATATTTCATGTCATTTCAATCCTGAAATTGACATGTCTTTTACATTTTTGTTTCGTCATATAGGAAGAAAATTTTGACTTGGTCTCCTGCATGAGAGTCAAGCAAAATAGGTCTCTCATTAATAGACTATTTCCTAGGATTTATCCTACTTTCTCTCAACTCTTTTTATTATAAATAAGGGATACTTATGCATTCCAAAGGGTTGAGATTTTTGGAATATTGAGAACTATTGTGAAGAAGAAAAACTTTGTGTTTTCTTTTAATCATTTGAGGAATAGAAACCGATGCTATTTTGCAAACTTTGTGTTGTGAGATTCGTCTCTCTTAAGATATTGTTCTTATGTTTAGAATCTTAAGCTATTCTTTGTTTAGCATTCTCGATTATTTTAATTGTTTCAAACATTACATTTGTTATCTAGAACTCGTATGATTATTTCGTGATCTGTGTTTACTCGAAATAAAATACGTTCCCCTCATTTCCCTTCCATTGTGTTTCTTCCATAATAATAATTTCCTTTCCGATCCATTCCATTTTGAAAAATAACAACATCTTCACCTAGTGTGGATATGGATTTCGGGATTCTATCCCAACCCCAATGGTTAGAATAGTGTGACTATTGTATGTATTATTTCCATTGTGTTTTAGATTAGTAATAAATAAGCAGCCTCACCTGTCTTTGAGGAGGGATTTAATCCCATGTACTGTGGTTGAACCTCATATTTTGTCTTGACAAAATATCCAACCAACAGTATTGTAGGTGGCCACTATGCAGGTGATGCCACTGCGTGCAAGATTCTACTCGCTGGATTATGGTGGGAGACCCTGTATAAAGATTATAAGGAATTTTGTAAGGCTTGTGATCATTGTCAACATCTTTGGAAACCAGGTCAATGAGATGAAATGCCTCTAAGACCCATTACTAGTGCATAACCATTTGAGAAATGGGCTATAGATTTTGTGGGTCCTATTTCACCATCTGCGTACAGAACTAGATCGCGCTACATCATAACTTGCACACATTATCTGACAAGGTAGGTAGAACTAACATCTACAAAGGATTGTACAGTGGCTACATGAGCCAGGTTTCTTTGGGAAAATATTATTACAAGGTATGGCTGACCTTTAAGTTTGACCAGTGATAAGGGCACACATTTTCTTAATGAGACAATCAGAATCTTATTGGATGAATTCATGATTACACACCATAAGACTACAACCTCTCATCCTTAGGCAAATGGGACTGCCGAGGCTTTCAACAAAAAATTGAGCTAGAAATTGACACAAATCTGTGATGTTGGAAGGAAGGATTGGGATGATAAAGTATTTGTAGTACTTTGGGCATATCGAACAACATATGAAAGGTTGAACAAAGCCACACCATTTTAGTTAGTGTTTGGCACATAAGCAGTTCTTCCTATGGAATTTATGTTACCTTCATTGCATATTGCATGTGCTGGAGGTCTTACTGAAGAGCAAGCATTAGAAGAACAAATTGAAAAGTTAATTAAACTAGATGAACGACGAGCCATAACAGGTTGGAGTAAAAAAAAGAGAAGGCCAGGCAGAAAGCATGGCATGACATGCACATAAGGGATACAAATATTGAGATAGGAAAAATGGTGCTCCTTTATGATTCTAAATTTTCATGGCATCCATGAAAACTCAAGGTACATTGGTTAGGGCCATATGTTATCACTCACATACTCGAATCAGGTGCTTGTCAATTAGAGGCATTGATGGAATACGGTTACCTGGTTACTTCAACGGGAGTAGGTTGAAGCCCTACTATAAATAAGTCTTCTTGGTGTTTGTAATAAGGCAATGTTCCCATTTAGAATAGGTTTTTAATCCTGCATTCTCTTAATGTGTTTCCTTCTTTGTCACTATCCTTTGTCTATTCAGTTGGTGTGTTTGTGTAATAAGTGTATTTACACGCCAGAAGCTAATTACTATTTGAAGAATTTTATGCGTAGAGGACTACACATACCCTTAGTGTGGGGTAGGTTGTTGATATTCAAGTACAAGACTGATGGAAATAAGTACACATGAAAGGAACTGTCTACGGGTGCTATTCAAGGTTGGAGAATTGAAAAACAAGAGAGATTGCTTCTAGATACAAGGACCATAGATAGAGAGGAATGAAGAAACAAGTATAACATGAGGTAAGCAGAGGCTGAGAAGACTACTAGTGGAAGGTGTAGTGATGAGGTACTCAGGCGCATGGAAGCATGCTAAAGAGAAGTCTGTAGACAAAAGGTAGAAAGACACGCTAGAAGGTTATAGCTTGGGCGCGAAGATGTACCACACGAAAAGAATGAAAATGGTTGGTTAATAAGAGGATTGTTGGTAGGTGGAGGAGAAATAAATGCACTAACATTTTGAAATTATATATAAGGATGGGATGTGAGTTCATTTTTATCGTTGCAATTGAGATAATTTGAAAAGGGATAAGTACGAATGAGCCGAGTAGTTGTGTAGAGGTGTGAAGAGTGTGAACTAGACGTGGAGAGAAGGGTTGTGCATAGGAGAAGCTTGCGTTCCCATAAGTGAAGGGTTTGAGCGAAGTAGACGCATTACAAATGAGCTAGGGCACACAATTTACACTAGGGCATGGAGATTTAAACTAGGGTTTAGACTTTCTCGATTACAGAGGGAAGAAAAGAGAATTTTTTCAAATGGCACCAAAGAAATCACCCGCAACAGGAGATAAAGGGAAGAAGAAGGTAGAAGTGGAAGAAGAAATTGCTCCTGAGAGTAATTTCTTCAAAATTTAGTATCCAAAGGGCATGATTGTGGGAAAAGAATGGGATTCCTATATCCGCCAATGTAAAATCAACGATTACAACCATCGAACATCAGATAATAAGAAGGAACTCGATGCATTGTTGAGCACAAAAATGAACAAGTACACAACATAAGATATGTCAGTATACGATGACGTAGGTGAGAAGTTATTGAAGCAAAATGGAGTCTACCAGTTGTACGAGCTGCCATACTTTGGGAAGTATGAACTATTGTATCGGTGGTTAATGAGCAGAGTTCATGAGGACTTCTTCTACTTCGCAGGATGGAGGGTTAGAATCATAGTTGCTTTGATTTCAATTGTGACATGACTAAGGGCCTCAGGAGTGGATCTGGATAGCGACTTAACTGATAAGGCCACAATCTTGGAGACAAGAAAGGAGTTGGGGTATACCAAAGGTCCGCGCAACATGAACATTGAAAAATTGAAAAGTACCTAGTAGTGCAGGAAGTTACACATCTTGTAACAAAGCTGAATGACTAAGGAAGATGGCGGCAGGTAAACACAATGTGGATACACATCGCAAAGAAGATGTCTCAATGAGTGGTCTATAATATTGCAAACCACATAGCAAAGACAATCATTGAAGAAGCATGAACATGTGACATAATAAGTTTTGGTGCTATGTTATTGTCCTTAGTGTTTATGGAGATTGGGGTTCCTGATGGGCAAAAGGAGAAGATTTGGGAGTACCCCAAGGAACACAAGTCACCTACGGAAATATTTGGTAAATACTTGTGTGATAGATCAATGAGTGGACCATTCAAGCAGAGGGTGGAGATGTGGTATGATAGACTCCACGCGATGTTAGAAGAAGAGTGGCGCATACCCAAGGATTTGCCTTCAGTGGTGGGAAAGGCAGTTCAATTTGCAGTCTACCAACATTTTTACATCACGCGATTTGAAATAAAGGACAAGGTTGGAACCCATGGTGTAAACTACCATATGCCTTCATAGCAAGGTATTTCCAGGCATCAGTTCACCAATTTTTAGATGCGTGCTGCCTAACCTTCAATGCAGACAAGGTAGATTGTGACTATCACACTTTGAGAAAGAAATATGTATATCCAGGGTAGAATGCCTACATTAAAAGGCTTATTTCAAATATTATAAGAATGAATCCTGTAAGCTTTGCAGTTGGGGACACTGGAACAATGCTTGTGTACATGTAACTCAAACCTAATATGGAGAACACAAGGTATGTGGAGAATGAGTTCACACTCCCAGGCCCCCCAAAGTCAAGCACACAATGGAGAATGTTCCAACACCTAAGCCCACATAAACAATTTAGGTAGATCATGAAGAAGAAGAGCATGAGGATAGTGGTGGTTTGGAACAGAGAGGTAGAAGACAACCTCCAAACAAGGAAGAAGTTGAGCACACGACTACACCATCTCAACCACAAGAAGGAGATGATGAGGACTTGGAAGCAGTCTAAAGAGAGTTCCGTTTCAAGAGAGTATTAAGGAGAACAAGAACCCAAGGTGTTACTCCATAAATAGTGCGTAGATCACCACAAATCTCTCCACATAAGGAGACAACTGAGAAAAGAAGAAGGAAATTGAAGCTGAATGAGGAAACAAAAGAGTCTGAGGAAAGCACACCCAATTCCCCTACACCTCCAGAGAATGTGGAAGCATAAAAAGATGAAGAAATGAGGGATGGAGAAGAGGGAGAAAAAGGGGCAAATGAGATAACAACTGAGACTGCTTAGGACATTGCAACACAAGTTCCAAATCTTGAAGCCCAAGTTCCTAGGCAACCTAGATCAAGAAGAACAAGTGGGAAATATATTCCACTAGCCATGGGCTATGCTGAGGACATAGGTAAAATTATTTGCACATGTTTCCAGAGCACAATGACACAAAAGGAGTTGTATGGCTGGGAGTTGATGGATGAAGATATGACAATCATGCGCATAAGGAAGCAATTGTCATGGTCGATGCACACACACATGGATGAACCAGAATTTGATGTGTGTGAGGAGTCATGTGTATCAAGGAGGTTGAAAAAGAAAACTCAGGCCAGACACATAACAATAAAGCCTACTGTTATGTTAGATGAGCAAGTAATGCTTTGGTGAAAGTCTCAACAGAAGTGGCATGACTGAATATGGATAAAGCTACCATAATTAGGGCATTGAGAGAGGAGATCAAGACTAAGGATGAGGAAATAGTGTGCCTAAAACAAAAAAAGGACTTGGCATAGAAGAATAACCGTATTTTTATCAGCATGGCATAAGAGATTGGAGACAATGTCATGAAGGCTAGACCACACTTAGAGCCAAAGGTACCTAAAACATTTCCTTCAGCAATACATTATGTAAGTACATTGGTGGACTTAGTGCTTGAAGATGAACCTCTGCATATGCCAAAACCAAAGGAACCAACACAGGAAGTAGAGCGGGAAAAGGTTTTAGTGATGTGGAAGATTGCATCATATGAGGGGTTGCTTTAGAGCTTATAGGAGGAACTAAAGAGGGAAAATAAAATGCTAAATATTTGTACAATGCCAAAAGATATTATAAGGACTAGGACCATTTTGGAAGAAAATGAGGTCCTGAAGGCCAAGAAAGATGAGACATTGATCTATGTAGAATTATTAGCACTTGTTAAGTAGAAGTGCGAGGCCCTTACAGCAGCTCAAAAACCACACAAGGAAAGGCTAGATGAGCTTGGGAAACTCATCACGCAAAAGATGGACCTGTTAGAAGGGAGAATGACTACCATGTCCAACATTGTGTTGGTATTGCAGAATGAGAAGGGAGAGATTGTAAGGGATGAGTTATAGTCAATTGTAGTGGATATTCTAGAGAAGTCAGAGATCGCGCTTAATGATTGGAAAACCTTAGAGGTGGAGATAAAAGAAAAATATCCCGAATTGATTATTTATGTTGAAGCAGAAGATACTGTAGGGTAAAGACATTCTTTTATTCATCATATTTTTTTCTATTTTTCTATTTCATAATCTTTGATTCATTTTGGAGACAACCATTATCGGGGTGGTAATGCAACTAGTGTGGGGTAATGTTGATCAGTCAGACTCTGGCATGTAGTGAGGGAAATACAGAAGGTTTGCGCAGGAAAGTAGAGTGCATTCAAAGGCATGGAAGTATCAGAAATGATTGCGTGCGAAGAATAGAAACAGGTTCGAGACTTAGCCGTTTTTACGATGAGGATCTATTTTTGGAGGATCAACTACGAAGTTTTTTGCATGGATACAGGCTGAGAATAGATATACTACTGTCAGTTAACCAAAAGTAGTCTATTATTAGTGCACTTGCATGTGTGGCTATTTTTGTAAAGGCGCGTGGCTAATAATAAAATGTGACCTATTTTGGGATTAGATAAGCAGTGAAGGGAAAGTCCCCACCCCAATAAATATGTAGTGAACTGTGTAGAATAGGATATATATACACACACATGTGTGTGTGAGAACTAGGGTATGGTGAGATTATGCTGACAAATCTGTTACGTGCATGAGCGTATACTATTGCTACTATAAGGAAGCTTATGTGTATTACTACATTTAATATAATGAAGATTATGGATTGAATTAAGGTGTTATCATGGTTATAGTTCAGTATTGCATGCTTGATTTCATCATGGTTATTTTTAAGTCTGTTATTTTCTAGATCTAGATCTAAACATGCACTGTAGAATGATATATTAGTCATAGATTAGAATGCTTTAAGTCTTCATCATGCTAACATCCTACAACAACAACCCTAAAGAGGGGCATGGTACCTTTGCGTGCTTCGGGTGAGCGCTCAGTCTAGGTTGAGTGATGTGCCAACACACCTGAGCTTGTATTGGTGAATTCTAGGATTCATTAGCTACCTTACAAAAATAAGATTCCTCCTGAGACTTGACACATGCCTCACATCTTTTAATACCCATGTATTTCCATTCTATAATTTTAGATGAACTTCCCCTTTACCAGTAATACTACAAGGTTCATCATCACCCAAATGAACATGCCCAAAATTACCCTGGACATTACTTCTGAAATAACCCTTATTAGGGGTTGTATGGAAAGAAGCTCATGAATCTAAAACCCCTAATTTAGTTCTATTATATAAAGAAAAAATAAGAGCATCTTGCATTACTTGTGCTGCAGTAAGATTTGCTTCTTTACCTTTGTCTGGTTATTGGTTCTCTTTATCCTTTGACCAACAATATTTATTTGCATGTCCTTTCTTTCCACATTTCCAACAAGTAATTCCCTTACCTTTGGATTTAGATTTTTTATCCCTTGACTTTGATTTCCCATTACTCTTACTCTTGGATATCTCCTTTTTCTTGCCCCTGCTTTCTACATTCAAAGCATTCCTAGATGATGATTCATCTGTACTCATCCTGCGAATTTCTTCATTCAAGATTATACTAACCACATCATCAAACTTAAAAAAATTATTAGCAAATGTTATATTACTAACAACCATTACCAAGTTATCCCAACTATCAAACAAAGAACATAAGAATAAAAGTGCTTTCACTTCATCATCAAATGGTATATCAACTGATTTGAACTGATTTACAATAGATCTAAAATAATTTAAATGACTAGATGCAGATCCACCTTCATGCATCTTAGAACTAAATAGTTTCTTTATCAAATAAACTTTATTTGAAGCACTAGGTTTTTCATAAAAAAGTAGCAAGAGATTTCATTAACCCTACTGTAGAATTTGCTTATGTAATATTGGACCCTCTAAATGGCCAAAATGTGAATAAGACGTTCGGTGTGATTGGGACACATGAGATCACCTCTCAAGTTGCGGGACTTGGGATCAAGGTGAACCTCCAGAAACTGTTGAATTCTTGAAATCTATGGAACACTGTAGAATTTTAAATGAGGCAGATCATGAAACTCCTATGGAAACCTTGAACCTTCCTTTTCTATAACGCCTCCAGTGATGAAACAATGTGCAAGAGCAACACAAAAACACAACAACAAGGAAATAAAAAAATCAACACACAACAATGTGCATAAGCACTTGGAGGAAAACACCTAACTAAACTATATAGGGGGTGGAACACTTCTCAAAACAAGCTTTGAGATGTATCCCATTCACATGAATGGGCAGTTCTTCTCCATTGAGCCTGGATAGATGAAATGAATTCACCTCTTTGCAACTCGTTATGATGTAAGACAAGCTTCAGAGAGCATCAAACTTGGCGTGCTTACCTGGCTTGGCCTTGTCTTCAATCTCATTTGAGGACTAAATCTCCCTCTTGAAAACACCTGTCAGATGCCTTCTTGTCAAAATATTTCTTAACCTGAGCCAAGAAGGTAACTCCAAGAAAATTAAATCCTACCTATAACAATTTCTTAATTTTGAGCCTCAGAGGAAGCAGAAATTTTGCTTCCCTTCCATATACAAGCACGAAAGGAGAATTCCCCATGGCCATTTTAGGTGTGATCTGATCTACCCATATGGCGGTCTTAAGCTATGTATGCCAAGTCTTCTTGTTATTTTCCATCACGCGCTTAATAATCCTTATGAGGTTTTTGTTACTAGACTCAACCAATCCATTTCCTTACGGATAGTAATTGGACGAAGTCTTGAGGTAGACCCCATTTTTAACAACCCATTTACTCAACTTCATACAAAGAAAATCCATCACTTTTTCTGAAATGACTGTAAAAGGAACACCAAACCTTGTCATTATACCTTCCAAGAAATCTAGAACTTCCTTTTCATTTCTCTCTTTCAATGCTACTGCCTCTGTCCATCGAGTAAAATAGTCTATTGCAGTAACGACCCATTTATGTTCGTCACTGGATGGAGGATTAATTATTCCAATGAAGTCCAACCCCATTAAAAAAAGGGTTGTGTTAGGGTTAGCACACTAGTTGTACAGACAATATATCAGATCTAAGCATACATGTAAATAAAAGCGGATATTCTACCAGAAGAAATATGTAAAACAAGAGACATAAATCAACACCAGATTTAACGTGGTTCACCCAGTGTGGGTTACGTCCACCAAGAAAACAAGCCAATCTATTATCCAAAGCTTTGACAAGATATGCAATGAAGATTTACAATCTTCCACACCTCTTTGATGTACAATACTTTCTTTCTCTTAAGCTTTTGCTTCATCACCAAGAATTCTCTCTCTCACCAACTTTTTGCAATTTCTTTCTAATTCTTGTTAATCATTTTCTTCTTTTTTCTAAACCTTAGATTTTATGCTTATATAATCATTTATAGACTTAGGGCACTTAGCCATGCAATTACAATCAATAGAAATACTTTAATGCTAAAAATAGATCTAATTCTTGAGAGTTAATTAAAACATACTCACACAAGTAACCGACGCCGGTTACACCTAACCGTTGTTAGTTCCTTCCTTACCTAACCGATGTTGGTCCTGGGTGACCGATGTTGGTTCTCCCTTAACCGATGATAGTTACTATATGTTACATCAAGTTTCCATTACATGCTAAACTGAACTAATTGAGTTCCACGACTCAACAATATCCCACTTGGAGATTAATTACTACACCATACCTGTACAACATCATTCTTGGATCCTTCCTTAGCTTTGTTTCTTTCTCTTCAAGTCTCAAACTCAAAGACCAACAAATGTGGAGTGTAGCTCTAACTTTTCCTTTGTTAATGGCTTCGTTAGCATATCTGCAAGGTTCTTGCTCATATGAATCTTTTCTAGATTCAACTTTCCATCCTCTAATACCTGCCGTATGAAGTGATACCTCAACTGAATGTGTTTCGTTCTCGAATAAAATGCTGAGTTCGTTGCCAAATGAATTGCACTCTAACTGTCAATGAACAATTTACAATTACTTTTCTCTTTTCCCAACTATTCCAAGAACCTACTCATCCATATCATCTCCTTACTAGCCTCTGTAGCTACAACATACTCTTCCTCTGTAGTAGACAAAGCCAGAACCTTCTGCAATCTTGAAATCCAGTTAACTTTCGTTCCACCTATTGTGAAAATATATCCAGAAGTGCTCCTCCTACCATCCAGATCTCCAGCCATATCCGAATCAACATAGCCACGTAATGAAATATCTGAACCTCCATAACATAACTACATGCTAGATGTCCCTTTCAAATACCTGAGTATCCATTGGACTACTTTCCAATGCTCTTTACCTGAATTAGCAATATATCTACTCATAACTCCCACTTCCTGTGCAATGTCTGGTCTGATACAAACCATAGCATACATGAGACTTCCAAATGCTGAAGCATATGGCACTTGTGTCATGTATTTGACCTCCTCATGTGATGAAGGAAACTGATCTTTTCTCAATTTGAAGTGTCAAGCCATAAGTGTGCTAATAGGTTTTACATTCTGCATGTTGAACCTTTCTAACACCTTGTAGATATAATCCTCCTGAGACAAATATAATTTCTTGATATTCCTGTCTCTGTGTATTTGCATGCCAAGGATTATTTTTGCAGCTCCTAAATCCTTCATAGAAAATGTTTGAGCTAGGTTTCCCTTAAGCTCACCAATGTCCTACATACTAGATCCTGCAATAAGCATATCATCCACATACAGTAACAAAATAAGATAGCTCCCATTTTCAAGCTTCTTGAAATAAACACAATGGACAGAATCACATCTCAAGTAACCATGCTCATGCATAAAACTATCAAACTTCACATACCATTGTCTTGGAGCTTGCTTAAGCCCATATATGCTCTTTTACTACCCTTGACTTCATACCCAAGTGGCTACTATATATAAATCTCTTCATCCAAATCACCATGAAGGAAAGTCGTCTTCACATCTAGTTCTCTAAATGTAAATCTTCTACTACAACTAAGCTCAATACAGTACAAATAGAAGTCATCTTAACAGCAGGAGAAAATATTTCACCAAAGTCAATATCTACTTTTTATGCAAAGCCCTTTACTACAAGCCTTGCCTTGTACCTTTTCTATCCACCCTCTTCTTCCTTAATCCTGTAAACCCACTTGTTCTACAATTTTCTCTTACATGCTGACAACTTAACCAAATCCAAAGTCTAGTTTTGTTCCAAGGAATCCATCTCCTCATCCATGTCATGTTCCCACTGAACGTGAGTCTTATCCTACATTGCTTCTTCAAAGCTCTCTGGTTCACCATTATCAGTCAATAACAAATAAAATAGAGAATGTGTAAATCTTTCTGGAAGTTTACTTGCCCTTTGTGACCTTCTCACAGGAGTTTGGGGTACCGGAGGCTCAATCTGTACCTCCTAGACATTCCTATCCAAATCTGACAATGATCAACGCTGGTCACCTCTAACCGACGTCAGTTTTGCTAACCGATGCCGGTTTGGATCCTCTGTAATCGATACCAATTCGGCTGACCGGTGCCGGTCAGGGGTCAACCAACACTGGTTACTGTGTAACCCCATCGGTAATTCTTTGAAATATGAAAGTTCATTTTCATTCACAAACTTCTCAACTGGTTCATCCTTGGGTACAAAAATTTTATCCCTGTACATTCTCTTTTTATTCCATTCAACATCACGACTCCTAATAATTTTAGAATTCATTAAATCCCAAAAACAGAAATTGAAATTACTAAATTCATAGCCAATGAAAGTGCACCTCTTGGATTTTACATCCAACTTTTTCCTATTTTCCTTATCAACATACACAAAAGCTTCTGAACCAAAAAATTGATCTACCTCTTTTCCACTCCAAGTTTCCTCTGGTAATCCTCCATCTAGTGAACTTGAAGGCCCACAGTTAATCAAATAAACCGCTATATTAACTGCTTCTTCCCAAAACTGCAAGGGCAATCCAGAATGTATCCTCATACTTCTAACACGTTCCATGATTGTCTTGCTCATTCTTTCTGTAAAACCATTGTCATGTGGTGTTCTTGGAATTGTTCTTTCTCTACGTATCCCATTCACTGAACAATAATCATTGAAATCCTTGCTACAATATTCATCACCATTGTTAGATCTAAGGCACTTTAACTTTGAATTTGATTCATTCTCAACAAGGGCTTTCCATCTTTTAAAAGTCTCAAAAACATCATATTTACATTTAATACAATAAACCCATACATTTCTTGTAGCATCATCAATGAAAGTAACATAATACTGGGATCCTCCATGAGAAGCTACCTGAGCTGGTCCCCATACATCTGAGTGTACATGCTCCAATTTTTGTTCCTTATTTGCCCCAACTTTGAGACATCTCACTCTTTACCAAATAGACCCGCCATGGCGTGTCCAATCAAATAAGACCACATATCCATGGGCATTGGGATAAAATTTGACATGGAAAACATGACCCTGGAAAAATAAAAGGAAGGGGAAACCCAAACATTCACTCCCAAATTACAAACTGGTCCACACAGAAAGAAACCAGTAAACAATACCAAGCACGACATGATTCACGACCATAGAAAAGGATTTGATGATAACAACCTGATAAATATAACACTTCATGCATCCACACAAGGAGACAGAAAGATACTTCAAACCGTGCATACTGAAGATTTTTTTGAACAAACAGGGCGAGATTGAATCGAGCACCAACATTGGCTCCGACTCGGGGATGGGCACTCCCAACAAGTACCGCAAGAACAACATAGCAGACCATGTGCCAAAAATCCATTGGGAAATGGAGTCAGGAACCGACCTCCAAAATTAAGAAACAATAACCGACCTTCCAAGAATGAACCGAGAAACCAACAAAAAACGGTCACCAAGGACTAGGACAAACCGAAATAGAAAAAACACAAAAACAAATGAAACAAAACCAAAGACTACACACTGTACAATAATGCATACCTTGATTATGAGAAATCAGTCAAGGAAATGTTTCAAGTGCCTGTCATTCTGAGTATGAGCAAGCCAAGAAGTCTTGATACTTTTTTAACAACTGGACATATGCTTATTTTTCTTCTCTATCTAAGTTGCTACCTAGCCATATCTTCTGAGGTTTATCTTTTGTGCCTTTACCAGATTTAGAACAAACCCCATCAAACATCAGAGTCTAGGGAGAACCAATCTATTTGGGATACTTGCAATCATCAATTTTATGCTCCTTAAAATTAACATAACCCACAAAGTTATTGACATCGACGTCTGCATACAATACTTCATAAGAAGCATTTTTAGGGTCCTCAATGAGATGTAACATTTTCTTCTCACCATACAACTTCACAAGGTTCCCCTCAATTGGTATGGTTGCGTATGACATGTCCATTTGTATTCTTCCACCCACACTAGCTGCCCTCTTTCTGGATAATAACATCCCCCATTTGGCAGGATAGTTCACAATAACCACATTCATGGTTAAGCATTTTCCTAGAAAAGCTGCCAACTGCACTACTAATCCATCGACATACCCAACTACTGGCACTTCTCTTGAATCGATAGTAGTACATTTCCCAAAAGCTGTTGTTACCTCGATATTTAACTCATTCATGACCTCAAGAGGAATTACATTACATGAGGCTATTGAATCAAACATGCAGTTATGTACCAGCCTATCTTTAATAATCAAAGTTGTGAAAAATGGATCCACATCAAGTTGAGATTCAACCAGAGAAGTTCACAAATACACCTCAGATGATTCACCTAGTTCCTCCAATGCTTGTGGTATTTATGATTCTGCAATAATGGGAGGAACCTCTATGTTATTAACACTTTTGGCCTGAGTAATATTTTCTTCCTTAAATCCCAAATATTCGAAGGCCCTTTTCCTATGCTCAGGGATCCTGAGTAATTCAACAATGGGAACAATGACCTTGATTTGGGTTATGTCACAAGGAACATATTTGGGTAGGGCAATATTAGGAGGGAGATTCACAACTTCTTCTGATAGTATGGGAGTTTTCACAGTCTGGGCATGGGTAGGAGCACCAATTCTATTTGGGGAAACTAGGCCTTTGCTAGATGTATCTTTTTAGGAAGGTCATTTAGGATGTTGGTAAGAACTAAAACTTTTGGCTTGGTTTATGGCCCTCCCCCTTTGACAACCTTACCTTTGGTGTTATATTCTTTCTCTTGAGCAACTACTGCATTCATCAAAAGTTTCCTGTCCTCTTTGGAAGGGATCCCTCCACCATACTTTTTAATCATCAAGGCCCTCAAGTATTCAAAATTATGGTTAGGTAAATCAAATGCTTGTACCCTATCAATTTCAAAAGCATTAATGGGAGGAAGAGGAAATACCTGGTGGACACAATCCCATAAATCTTCAGAAGTTCTGGCACTTATCAATTCAGTTGAGGTTTCTCCCTGCTGTGAGTTTGCAGGGCATTCCATCATGCACACATCATCATACGTCTCATCATCATCTACTTCCTTAACTTCTTGATCTACATCACATGGGGAGTGTGGTAAGAAACACCTATCACACCACTTGATAACATTGGCCTCCTCCACAGTAGCAACCCTGGCAGTCAAAGGATCAGGAACCAATCTATTCTCCCTAGGTTGAGGTTGTCTATTTCTTGATCCCATGGGCCCTTTCCCTCTGCCATATGGTCTGTGATCACCTTTGGGATGATTTCCAAATTTCTCCTAACCATGTGGCTTGTGCTGACCCTGGGAACTTTTTCCTATCCCTTTTTCTGCTCTGGCCAGTTTATAGGATATCTCTTTAACTGCTCCAGCCAAAGTTTTTACAACCTCTTCTAGATCCACAACTTTGTTTGATTGAGGCCTCTCCGGATTGATTAACTTGATACCCTCTCTCTTAGGATGCTTTCTAACTACTTTGATGTTATTTTCTATTTGTAAGGCCATGGTGAAAGTCTACCTCAATGTTCCTAGGTTCTTATCTCTCAAGTAATAAGCAGCCTTTTCATCAAAAGCATCAGAATATTTTATCAAACAAGACTCATCACTTGGCCTTAGGATTATAGGTAACTTATTCAAGGTCTTATTAAACCGAGTATTGAAATCATGGACAGATTCATTTGGATTTTTCTTTATATTTTCAAATTCAGATAAAAGGAACATGGGATCTGTCTTATCCCCATATTGCAATCTAAAGGCATTTTTCATCTCGGTCCATGAATCTATTGAATTATCTGGTAAAGCCTTGTACCAATCACGTGAATCCTCATCAAGAGTATGAATAAATAACTTTATACACACGTCTTCAAACTCAATTTCAAAATATTCCATCATATTGAAAAAGAGTCTTAAATTCTGGTCACCAGTGATGGCATTATTCCCTTGAAACTTTGGCAGCCTGTTTCTGACATCTTTTGGCACCATATTAGGATATCCATCCATACCTCTGAAATCTATAGGTCAAAAAGTGTTGACAATAAAAAGAGGTCTAGGTGGAGGTTGGGCCATATTGCCTTGAGGAGGTGATCTTGTAGGAGGATCAAAATGATAAGGGACGAGGGGTCTCTGGGGCACATGAGTGTAACTCTCAAAGTAAATATTCTCTAATGACCCAGTTTCTTGGAAAACCTTATCAACCTTGGAAAAAATAGGGGAAAACTGAGAGGCACACTTTTCAGACACAAATGATGGCCCCTCTCCAGTTGGAGAACTCAAATTTATATAGAGATTACTTGGTTCATAATCACTTGAAGATGTATGGTAATCTTCAACCACATATTGATCACCTTTCAGAACTGATATCTCCTTTCTTGACTCTTGATTTCCAATCACTTTCCAGACTTGTTTTCCTTCCGAATTTGCTTTTCCCAATTCTGGAAATAACTTTCTAGCAGGATCCCTAGTGAAGAAAGACCTTCCCTCCAACTTTGCAAATATTAATGAAAAATTTCACTTGATATAGGTTAAGACACTGGTAATCATCAAAATTTAAATTCAACACGGAGTCGCCACTAAGGATTTTCACCTTAGTTGTGCAGATGCACTATAAGTAACTTGTCTAATGTCTATTAATGCTTAATTTTTGCAAAGCTTAACAGATCTAAGCTTCCTTTACCCACATTTATCACTATTGATGTAATTTTAGTACAATAACCACAAGAAACTAGAAACTATAAATGCTGCACAATGAACTTGTAATCTTGCATAAATCTTACAAATCTTGACAAAGGATAACGTTTAAACAACATATTTGTACTTAAAAAGTTTAAGAAACATTACCAGGGTCAAAATGTGTATGCATTTCTAAAAATAGTCCCCGAAAATGGTGCCATTTCGGTGGTGTTACCGCACAAATAGGTCCCGGTGTTCAAATAATCCTCTGCAATTTAAATAATCCCCAGAAATGGTGCCATTTCGGTGTTGTTTCCACACAAATAGGTCTCAGTGTTCAAATAATCCCCGGAAACAATGCCATTTCAGTGTTGTTGCCACACAAATAGATTTGGTGTTCAAATAATTCCCCAGTAATGACGCTATTTAGGTGTTGGTATCCAAATTGATTCTCTTACGAGGGCTGAGCAACATCACGAAATTGGCATGATGCTTAGAGATAGATGAATCATAATATGAGTTTTTTATAGCCGGGGAGGGGATTCAGATGACTCTTTATCACTCAGGCTTTGGAGAAATGGATAGCACCTTATTGAGGGTTTGATCTACCCTCACTACTTTAGGTCGTGCCTTCAACCAGGGTGAGAGGACCCATTTTGTAACCCGTGTTGGTGAAGGATATAAAGAGATCCTTCTTTGAACAATTTTCATGAGAACCATGAGAAAATATGATCAATACAACACAATCTAACTTTCACAAGTTATCACACTAGACAGTGAAGATGTTTCCTAGACAAGGTTCGGGTTACTAAAGACAATAATTGAATCATGATTGTTTCTGCATATTTTGGCAGTGGAAATTGTTAAACCTTTGTGGATACACATTACAAACAGGGGTATTTCATGTAGGATTTATCATTTGAGAAGTTTTTGGTGGGAACTTAAGAAAGATAAAGTTGATTAGATGATATATTTGAGAGCCTTTACAAATACTGGAAAAATCAAAGACATGTTATCCTGTAAAATTGGCAAGGGCAATTTTATAGATAACCATACTGAAATTTTGTTCTGATCCCTCGTCAGGGATCCCTTAAGTTCGGAACGTTGCAAAATCCCTTCCAGGGAAATTTTAGTTTTCCGAACTTAGTCATTTTTGGTCTTTTTGGCCGGGCGCATATAATGACTATGCAACATCAACTTTTGATGCGCCCCCTTTAAAGCCTTTGGCACATGCTTTCTTGTGTCAGTAGGCATTTTGGTGCGCCTCTCTGTGTTGAGGCTTCCCTGCGTGCGCTAAGGCGCATGCGCCTTCCTGTCAACATATCTTTTGTTGCGCCGCTTTTTGGTGCGCCAAAGGCGCACATATTCCTCCGTCAACACCACTTCTAGTGCGCCATAGGCGCACATATCTTGGTGTTGACAAGTCTTTTGGTGTGCCAAGGGCGCATGTTTTCTCATGTCGACAGCTCTTTTGGTGCGCCACTTAAAAGGTTGGTGGCGCATTTATTGCTATCTCACCTATAAATAGGCGCGTCTACGTTGTCATTGTCACCAATGCGAATCACGTGATTTTTCTCTGAGCCTGTCAGCGCACCTACCCTGTCGCTTTTGAATTGCTTCGTGGACCCCCTTTCGTGCATTTCTTCGTTATAAATAGCTGGGTAAGAGGTCCTCTTTCTTTTGTGCTTCATGTTTGTGGTTTTTGGCTGTTTGTGGATGTGATTTGGATTAAAAAGGATGAAATCATGAGCTCTTTTCCCCCCTGCTGTATTTCCACATTTCCTCCTCCTCTTTCTAGATCTACTGGTAGAGGAAGCTCTGTCCTGAGAATAGCTTGAAACCCCTTTGTTTAAGCCTCTTCAATCACCCAAATGAACCTTGCATAAAAAGGAGTTTAGCCATATGTGGAACCCTCTGAAGAATCAAACCTAAAAAAGGAAACTGTATTTTCCTTTGGCGCATTGGCACACTATGCAACATCAAAAACAGTTGTGCCCTTGGTGCACTTCCCTCGCTTGCTGCAAATGCTTCCCGTGCGCCCTCTTGGCGCATCAAACTTGAGTGCAACATTACAAATTCCTGCGCCCTTTGGCGCACCCAGCATCCATGTGGCAGTCCTTTCCTCTGCGCCAAGTGTAAAGCTATAAAAGGCACAGGTGTGTCCCTCGTCGCAACAACATTGTGTCATGCAGACCCTCCATGCGCCGCGCCAAGTTCCCTTAAGCGCGCCAAAATCATATGTTACACAAAATTTATATGCGCCTTTGGCGCACTGAAGTTCCATGCAACATGAAAGATATATGCGCCATGCGCGCATCCTGTTCCCGTGTAACATAAAGATTTCATGCGCCCTTTACAAAATGCATCCACATGGCGCAGGCGCACTTGTGCTTACAGCAACACAAAATGCATTCTGTAATATCCATGCGCCATGCGCCCCGAGGCCTTTAAATTGCTAACTCTTTCTTTTGTCAAGCATTTCAATGGAAAATCAAGCAGCTGACACGGCTTTCTTCGATTGGGTTTCACGTCTTATTCTTGCAGATCAGCAGCAAAAGCAGGCTACCCCCTTTCGGCCGCAGGACGACTACGATGAATAGTGGCTTCTTCTTCTTCTCTCTCTTCTTCAACTTTCTTTTTTGTGAATATCTAAAGTATGTTGACACAAATGATGACATCATCCATGTTGCACCATGGGATGATGTCATCCATCAAGTTGTCAAAAGTCAAACATGACTTTGAGATATTTTGTATATTGTTGTAGATATTTTGTAAATATCTTTGTAAATAGGTGGTTGGCTCCTTTTTGCCTTCTTTTCTCTCCTTCTTCTATAAATACTCCAATACTTGTATTGTGGATAAGTGAATATCTTTCAGATGAAAAATAGAAGTAAGGAGAAAAGACTTTGAGCTTTTTGTAACAGAAAGAATTAGTAATACAATATATTAGACTTTGTGCTGAATACATGTGTTATTTGCATTGGATCTTTCTTACGTTAGATCTGTGTGTTTGTTCTGTTGGATTTACTTCTGTTTTATTGTCATTTATTCATCAGTATTGCTTTGCTCGTTTATGCAAGTAGGTTTGGATCTGTTTACTACCAATCCCAAAACATAAATCTTCTGACCTTTCTGCTTTGGAATTCATTTCTTTTCTTCCTTCGGATCTGATCTTTCTTCATCCTCTCTTCCTTTCCTTTCTTTCCATAGTTGGAAACACCCCTACTGGGATGAGATCCCAAACCCTGAAGGCAGAATATTGTGAGACTTACACAGATTCCTGCTGGTAGAATAGCAATAAACCAGTTTCGCTTTGCTGACTCAAAGAGGGGCTATGCCCTGCACACTGTTGGCTCGTCTATCCATAGATCAGCCCAAGCGACATATTTTTGGACCAACAGTTTTTGGTGACTCTACTGGGGAACGAACAGATCTATCAGATCTATGATAGTGGTAGGATAGAAAATCTACAAAATCAGAAAAATCACTATCTGTTTGCAAACTTTAACTTTTTGTCAAAAATTCAAAATTTTGCAAAAGTGATCCGAATTGAAAATTTTCTTCTGAGATCCATAGATCTGGCCTAGTTGGAGATCTTTAGTTCGCTGAGTTTTTATAAAAATCAGTATTTTGCCGTAGATCTGAGTTTCTGACAGTTTAACCAAAATTTTCAAACTCTTTGAAAAAGTCAAACTTAGATCCAAAAATCAGCTTGCTAATCTTCACTGTCATTTTATCCTCGCTGTTATTTGTCATTAACCGCAATCGGTTTTCAGAAGAGGATAATTTTTTAAATATTCAGAAAAGTACATGCTGCTGGTTTTTGTCAGAAAAACTAGAAAATCAGCAAGTACACCCAAAAAAAAGAAATTTTAAATCTGCTCCACAAACATCGCAGATCTGGAAGGTACGCTGGTAGGTGAACCATTTACGCGTGGCAGGCAAGCTCGCAGAGAAGTTGATCTTACTTTCGATTTGCTTCAAAGGCACAATTTTAGTGTAACACCGGCGCGCTTTTCAACACTACGTTCAGCTGATCGGTCAGCCAGAAGCGCCTCACCTCCACGAAAGAATCAGTTTTCACAAGGAGCCTCCTCATCCCTTTGTAGCACCTTGCTGCTCAGTGGAACCGCATTTCCGGCCCGTGTTCTTTTTCCCAGCCTTTCAAATGGCAGTGCCATGGGGAAATGCTATGGGTCCCTCTCACATTACCACATCCAGTTCACGCGCTCCCTCACGGAAACCGAAAGAATTTTCCCAAATTCGACAGGAGCGGAAATCAAAGCATGGATTCGCACATATCTGCATTCATCATGTCATGCAGTATCCTGGATGTAACTCATGAGGATGTGTCGGTTCACCTTTTTCTTGGAAACTCTACAAGGGCCTACCAGCTGAATGATTTCAGCATTTGCCGGCCGGGTCTATTACCAGTTGGGCCACCTTGCGGGATGCTTTTGAAGACAGGTACAAGCCTTCAGAAGATGCATTTGCTTTGTTATCACAGATCACTCACCTGAAGAAGGAGGCCAATGAGACCATGCGTGATTTTATCGCCAGGTTCAATGCATTAATCAACCGTGTCCCTGTCGCCATGCTTCCAACACCGGAAAATCAGAAATGTTTTTTCGTGAATGCTATGAGCTCGAAAGTAAGTTTCTTGCTCCTGCAAGAGCAAGTGGCTACCCTGATTCTCACCCAGGCTGCTGCCATCCGAATTGAAGATAATTTGATAATATCTAGCGAATTGAAAAGGGAATCCTCCAAGCCTAAATCTTCGGGCCCTTCGTCCAATACTTCGTCTGATCCGGCATTTCAAAAGATGGCGAACGACTTTCTTGCATTGAAGAAGCAGTTGGCCCAAGCTTCCCCCAGTTCCTCATACCGGGATATTCCACGGAGGAATTTCGTTCCCAACAATGTTTCACAAAGGCCGCGCTTACCTGCAACTGCTCCGCGGTTGGCACTTGAGGCTCCTCCGGTTAACGCCTTAGTCGAAATTGAAGAAGAGGAACAAGATTATGAGGAACCTTCATCTCAAGGCGAAGATGATCAAGACGTCGGTGAACTGACTGGCAACTCTACTATCAGATATATGGAATTTGATGAGGAAGAATTTGATGAAGAGGAAGGTACACAGGGATATGTAAGTAGACAATCATATGTTGTTTTTACCCGCTCGCAGGGAAAAGAAGCAGAGGTCGCTACCCATGTGCCGAAGGAGAAGGCCGTGTCAAACACGCCTCCAACTATTGCTAAAAGAGGTAATCCTCTTCCTACTAAACTCCCTGTTAAGTCTTTTACAAGGAAATATTTTCCCCCCATCTCTCCTCCAAATCAGTCCTCTTATATTCCTATCAAGACCAGTAATCCTACTCCACCATCACGAAGTGAGGGACTCATTCCTTCACCGGCCCAACCCTTGGCCACATTTGACATCATAGACCATGCAACAAAGACCAAGATCCAAATGTCTGAAGCCGAGTACCTTCAGTCAAATCCTGAACAGTTGGTAAGATTGACCAATTACATTCAAAGCCAAGCTGTTATATCTAATTAGGTTTCCCCAAAAGGAATCCTTTCCACTCCTCCTGAATCCGCATAAATGTTGCCTCAACATCTGCATCAGGCAAGATAGAACCTTTCTATCTCTCCCTCCTAATCAATGGCCACAAATTGAGTAACTGTATAATTGATTCCGAAGCTTCTGATAATGTCATGCCAGCAAAATTCACCCATGCTTTGGGCCTCACCCTTACCAATCCTTTTGGTAGGTGTTATTCCTTGGAAACCAAGCACGTACCGTTGATTGGTCAAATCAAAGACGCGCAATTTACATTTGCGGCATTCCCAGAGAAAAGAGTAAAGATGAGCGTCCTCGTTGCCGACATTCCGGCAGCTTACGAAATTTTGCTGGGAAGAAGTTTTTGTAGCGAAGTTGGTGGGGAAATTCATATGGACTGGTCTAAAGCTAGAATCCCCGTCAAAGGTGTAATGCAGACATTGGAGCCAGAATCACAAAAGAAGTACTTGGTTACTAACTCTGAGGACCCCAAAGCTCAAATCCTTTTTGAATCATCAGGGATGGGGAACTATTTCTTGTCTACCGAGTCGACAAAATGGTTGTTCTCGTTCCAAGAAGAAGATCTTAATAAGACCTAGACCTTGCAGTTTGATGGCAGCTGCGCAACCAGTGGATGTGGTGCCGGAGCCGTGCTAATATCTCCCGAAGGGGAGGTTAATCCTCTCTCTTTCCAGTTGCAGTTTTTCAACACGAATAATACTGCTGAGTATGAATCTTTGTTACTCGGCATGCAGGCTGCAAGAGGAGAGAGGGATCAAAAATCTGAAAGTGCAAGGTGATGCAGAGCTAGTTGTAAATCAATTTTAAAAGGATTTACCAAGTGAAGAATGAAAGGCTCAGGCATTACCGTAACGCAGTGTGGGATAACATCGAAGAATTTGACGCTTTTTCAATAGAATCCATTCCAAGAGCTTAGAATGACATGACCGATTCATTGGCCGTTTTAGCATCCCTCATGCTCCCTCACCCAGGTTTGAAAACAAACAAATACACCATTGAGGTAGTTTTCTGCCCGAGTGTGCCAGATAATTCTCAGCATTGGCAAGTATTCAACGATGACAATCAACTCATTGCCTTTCTAGAGAAGGCGGAAAATTTCAAGGAATTGCATTTTGAAGGATCCACTTCCACTTGCCGTGAATCAGTCACCGATCAAGACGATTAATCCAAAGGGAATGACGGCATATGTCAGCTCAAAGGAAATAAAATCCCGAAGGGCCTGGTTTCTCTGGAATGGTTGTTCGACAGGCATGATCATTTTGTGAAAAAGAAGAGGTGAGATGATCCTGACTCATCCCCAGAAACCGAACCGGTCAATTTAGGTTCGGTAGAGCACCCGTAGTTTGTGAAGATTAGAAAATGTTGCACGCCTGAAGAGAAGCAGAAATTTGTCAAGTTTCTGAAGAAATACATGGATGTATGGGCATGGTCCTATGCCGATCTAAAGTCTTTTAAGCCAAAGGACATTCAGCATGACATCCCGTTGAAATAAGATGTTAAAGCCTTTCGCCAGAAGCAGAGGCACTATAATCCTAAGATCTTAGGTACTATCCAGGCTGAAATTCAGAAAATGCTAGATGCGAGAATCATATTTCCTATCCATCACAGTACTTGGGTAGCGAATATTGTGCCAGTGCGCAAGAAGAACGGTGAAATACGCATATGTGTAGATTTTCAAAATTTGAATCAGGCTTCCTTGAAAGACAACTACCCACTTCCTATAATGGATCAAGTTCTGCAAGCAGTAACTGGATCAGAGATGATGTCCATGCTTGATGGTTTTTTAGGCTACAATCAGATTGAGGTTTCACCTGAAGATCAATTTAAAACAACATTCACTACTCCCTGGGGTACATTTGCCTACAGCAGGATGCCTTTTGGCCTAACCAATGCTGGCGCCACTTTTCAGTGGGCCATGGACCTGGCATTCAAAGGTATGATGGGGAAAGTCATTTTCGTTTATCTGGATGACTTAATTGTGTTCTCTAAACAACGAAATGATCATTGTGATCATTTGGAGCAAGTATTGGCCAGGTGCCAATAACATGGGATTTCCCTGAACCCAAAAAAGTCTGTTTTTGGAGTCACGGAAGGAAAGTTGCTAGGGCATGTTGTTAGCAAGGAAGGAACAAAGATAGATACTGAAAGAGTCAAGGCTATTCAGAGCCTTACTCTGCCTACAAGCAAGACTGGCGTTCATTCTTTCTTCGGAAAGGTGAACTTTCTCAGGCATTTTGTTCCCGACTTTTCTGAGAAGACTCATCACATATTGAACATGATGAAGGGGTCACCAACTTTCCAATGGAGCGAGGAAGGGAAAAGGTCGTTTGAAGAAATAAAAGCTTCCGTTGCCCACGCACCAATTCTGGTATGTCCCGATTTCTCCAAAGATTTTATCATGTATAGTTATGCATCTGAGCATACTGTGTCTGCAATCTTGATGCAAAAGAATTCAAAGGATGTTGAATCTCCGATTGCGTTCATGAGTTCTCCTCTCAAGCCTCACGAATTGAAAATGTCTCAATTGGAAAAGCATGCCTTTGCCATTGTCAAAGCAATCAAACATTTCAAGTATTACATTTTAAACTCTCATACAGTAGTACTGGTTCCTGACACGGCAGTTAAATCAATTCTAACTCAGCAGGAGTTAGGAAGCTTGCGAGGAAATTAGATTGCAAAGGCCCAGGAGTACGACCTGGATATAAAACCAACCAAGCTGGTAAGAGGCAAGGGCCTATGTCAGCTTATGGCTGAAAACAAAGATTCAGAAAGTCCAGAAGGAAAAGGATGATTGTGCCAACGAAGTGCAAAACTAGTTGGAGAAAGCCCATTCTCTGCCTCTGGTTTTATTTGTCACAACTAGCGATGAGTGGTATTCAGATATTGCTTTGTTCCTCACTTACGATGAATGTCCAGCTCACCTAACTACTAAGGAGAAGCACACTATTAAGCTCAGAGCAGCTAAATATGTCATCTGGGATGATGGCTTATACAAACGCGGGATAGATGGTGTCTTCTTGCAATGTGTCGACAAGCCACAACAGGTGAAGTTACTTGAAAGTTTTCATAATTCAGCCTGTGGAGGCCATTTCTCCTCTTCCGTGACGACACATAAGATCATTCGAGCCAGGTACTATTGGCCGACGCTTTTCCAAGTTACAGCTACCTGGGTAGCAAAATGTGAACCTTGCCAGCAATTCGTCAGCAAGCCCAAGTTGGCTGCTTTTCCCCTCAGGCCGGTTGTTGTCAATGAACCATTCAGACAGTGGGGAATTGATTTTATTGGTGCACTCAATCCCCAATCGAGTGCCAGACATAGTTATGTCCTTACAGCAACAGATTACTTCACCAAGTGGGTGGAAGCCATACCTGTCAAACATGCCACTTCTGAGGTTGTTTGCAGTTTCATTAAAGAAAATATCATTGTCAGGTTCGGCGTTCCCAACAAGATTGTTGCTGATAATGCTTCTAACTTCTCCTCACGGGAAGTTATTAGTTTTTGCTATGAATACGGGATAACTTTGGCTCACGCCTCAGATTATTACCCTCAGGGAAATGGTCAGGCAGAATCCAGTAACAAGAACTTGGTGACCATCATACGAAAACTGGTGGATGAGAATAAACAAATGTGGCACAAGTCCTTATACGATGCTTTGTGGGAAGATCGCATTACTCCCAAGAGGTCCCTCGGTATGTCACCTTTTCAAGTGTTATATGGCACTGATGCCGAGCTTCCCATTTCTGCTGAACTTCCTGCTCTGCGCTTGGCACGAGCTATTGAAGATGAAACTTTTCAAAATTCTCTTGAAAAGAGGATCATGTATCTGACAGAGCTCGAAGAAAAGAGAGTAAGAGTGGTCGACAAGATCACCGAGCATCAGAATCAAGTCAAGAGACTGTTCGATAAAAAAGCTAAGCAAAGAAATTTCCAGGTGGGAGACCTCGTCCTTCTGTGGGACAAGCGAAGAGAGCCAAAAGGCATGCACGGAAAGTTTGATTCCCTATGGAGAGGACCTTTCAAGATCAAGCAGCTCAACGGAGAGAATAGTTTCTATCTCTCATATCTGGATGGAACCAAACTCCCGCTTCCCTACAGCGGGCAGCATCTGAAAATCTTCAGGAAGTAGAGCTTGCTCTCTTCTTTGTACAGTTTTCTTTAGTTGTGTGTTTGTTTTCGTCATGTGTTTGCTTTCTGTTTGTTGTGTGTTTCCCTTCCCGATCGCCCTTGTTTTTTACTCTGTTACCCAATGGATACGCACATGAGATCTGGGATTCTCTACCCCCAAGTTTTCTCAGGGACAGTCCCTAGAAAGAGCCAACTGTTATCCTGTAAAATTGGCAAGGGTAATTTTACAGATAACCATACCAAAATTTTGTTCCGATCCCTCGTCAGGGATCCCTTAAGTTCGGAACGTTGCAAAATCCCTTCCTGGGAAATTTTAGTTTTCCGAACTTAGTCATTTTTTGGTCTTTTTGGCCGGGCGCATATAATGACTATGCAACATCAACTTTTGATGCGCCCCCTTTAAAGCCTTTGGCGCATGCTTTCTTGTGTCAGTAGGTGTTTTGGTGCGCCTCTATGTGTTGAGGCTTCCCTGCATGTGCCAAGGCGCATGTGCCTTCCTGTCAACATATCTTTTGTTGCGCCGCTTTTTGGTGCGCCAAAGGTGCACATATTCCTCCGTCAACACCACTTCCGGTGCGCCATAGGCGCACATATCTTCGTGTTGACAAGTCTTTTGGTGTGCCAAGGGCGCATGTTTTCTCATGTCGATAGCTCTTTTGGTGCGCCACTTAAAAGGTTGGTGGCGCATTTATTGCTACCTCACCTATAAATAGGCGCGTTTGCGCTGTCATTGTCACCAATGCGAATCACGTGATTTTTCTCTGAGCCTATCAGCGCACCTGCCCTGTTGCTTTCGAATTGCTTCGTGGACCCCCTTTCGTGCATTTCTTCGTTATAAATAGCTGGGTAAGAGGTCCTCTTTCTTTTGTGCTTCATGTTTGTGGTTTTTGGCTGTTTGTGGATGTGATTTGGATTAAAAAGGATGAAATCATGAGCTCTTTTTCCCCCCTGCTGTCTTTCCACATTTCATCCTCCTCTTTCCAGATCTACTGGTAGAGGACGCTCTGTCCTGAGAATAGCTTGAAACCCCTTTGTTTAAGCCTCTTCAATCACCCAAATGAACCTTGCATAAAAAGGAGTTTAGCCATATGTGGAACCCTCTGAAGAATCAAACCTAAAAAAGGAAATTGTATTTTCCTTTGGCGCATTGGCACACTATGCAACATCAAAAACAGTTGCGCCCTTGGCGCACTTAAGTGCCCCGCTTGCTGCAAATGCTTCCCATGCGCCCTCTTGGCGCATCAAACTTGTGGTGCAACATTACAAATTCCTGCGCCCTTTGGCGCACCTAGCATCCATGTGGCAGTCCTTTCCTCTGCGCCAAGTGTAAAGCTATAAAAGGCGCAGGCGCGTCCCTCATCGCAACAACATTGTGTCATGCAGACCCTCCATGTGTCGTGCCAAGTTCCCTTAAGCGCGCTAAAAACATATGTTACACAAACTTTATATGCGCCTTTGGTGCACTGAAGTTCCATGCAACATGAAAGATACATGCGCCACGGGCGCATCCTGTTCCCGTGTAACATAAAGATTTCGTGTGCCCTTTACAAAATGCAACCACATGGCGCAGGTGCACTTGTGCTTAAAGCAACACAAAATGCATTCTGTAATATCCGTGCGCCATGCACCCCGAGGCCTTTAAATTGCTAACTCTTTCTTCTGTCAAGCATTTCAATGGAAAATCAAGCAGCTGACATGACTTTCTTAGATTGGGTTTCACGTCTTATTCTTGCAGATCAGCAGCAAAAGCAGGTAACCCCCTTTCGGCCGCAGGACGACGATGATGCATAGTGGCTTCTTCTTCTTCTCTCTCTTCTTCGACTTTCTTTTTTGTGAATATCTGCTGAGTATGTTGACACAAATGATGACATCATCCATGTTGCACCATGGGATGATGTCATCCATCAAGTTGTCAAAAGTCAAACATGACTTTGAGATATTTTGTATATTGTTGTAGATATTTTGTAAATATCTTTGTAAATAGGTGGTTGGCTCCTTTTTGCCTTCTTTCTCTCTCCTTTTTCTATAAATACTCCAATACTTGTTGTATTGTGGATAAGTGAATATCTTTCAGATGAAAAATAGAAGTAAGGAGAAAAGACTTTGAGCTTTTTGTAACAGAAAGAATTAGTAATACAATATATTAGACTTTGTGCTGAATACATGTGTTATTTGCATTGGATCTTTCTTACGTTAGATCTGTGTGTTTGTTCTGTTGGATTTACTTCTGTTTTATTGTCATTTATTCATCAGTATTGCTTTGCTCGTTTATGCAAGTAGGTTTGGCTCTGTTTACTACCAATCCCAAAACATAAACCTTCTGACCTTTCTGCTTTGGAATTCATTTCTTTTCTTCCTTCGGACCTGATCTTTCTTCATCCTCTCTTTCATTCCTTTCTTTCCATAGTTGGAAACACCCCTACTGGGATGAGATCCCAAACCCCGAAGGTAGAATATTGTGAGACTTGCACAGATTCCTGTTGGTAGAATAACAATAAACCAATTTTGCTTTGCTGACTCAAAGAGGGGCTATGCCCTGCACACTGTTGGCTCGTCTATCCATAGATCTACCCAAGCGACAGATTTTCGGACCAACAAGACAAAATGCTTCAAAATAGCCAAAATATTCCTTCAACCAGAAGGTGTGTATTAATGGAGGCCCAGAGATGCACGATTTCATACACTCTTCAAGAATTCAACATAAAGGCTCATGCTAAAGACTCAATTAAACGTTGAAATTCCCTAATTCGTCACGCCTAAGATACACTCATAGACTTACAAACAATCTTTGTCAACCTAGTGAAAGTAAAGTGATTTTAAATTGTTTATTTTATTACAAGATGAAAGCTCTTCTCATAATGAAATTACAAATGCCAGAATACTACCACATGGATAAGATCTTGTGTGATTTGAAGGGATTTCAACATAAGATTGTAACAGGAACAAGAAAAACTATTTGAAAACATTCTGAAATAAGAGCAAACACAATTGTGCTCATGATCAACACAAATTCATTTCAAGGTTCGTTAGATTCATCAGCAGGGGAGAGTTTCTTTAACAATCTTAGAGCTTGTCAATGGCTATACAATTGTAACCATCTTGACGTGATTAAATTTAAAACATAGGTAAATAAACAGGTTTCTCAAACGGTCTCTTGGGAAAATAGTTTTTCTCAAACTTTCCCAGAAAAATTAACCCCCCTATACAAGAGTATTCTCATTACATTTATACAATTTCACTAGCTCACTCATCCCAAATTCCCTCCCCCCCCCAAAAAAAATCTAAATCTTCAAGATAATATTCCTCTTTACAACATACCATTTAATCATGTTTATTCCCTTGAAAATATCTTACTTTATGTTGCGAGGTGGATAAATCATGAACTAATCACGTTTCTCAGTTCCTCAACTATGACTGGGATGCCATGTCATAACTTTTGACATTATTTTTAATCATTCTTTTATTTTTTCGTGCAAGAAATACCCTTTTTAATAATTTTCAGGTGGCTCCATATGGCTTGATCTGACAAGCAATCCTTTTCACATTTAAGAATACACCTTGAGGAATAGATACCTGCATGTAGCCCAAGTGTAAAGAGGAGCCAACAGAAGCCTCCATGTGTCTCCTTGGCATAACTGCAAAGGTGAAGTCAAGAGGCAGGTTCCTCAAATGAGCGTGGGCCCTCCACGTGCCCAGAACCTGAGAGAGTTGCATTGATCATTGAAAATTCAGAGCATGGGAAAGTCCAACGGAAGCTTCCACGTGTGTGTTTAGCGCAACTTCAAAGATGAAGTCTAAAGGTGGACCTCAAATGAGTGCAGGCTCTCCACGTGCCCTGGGACCAAGAAAGTTACCTCATCCTTTGAGAAGTCTCAATATAAAGAGGAGCCAACAAAAGCCTCCACATGTCTCTTCAATGCACTTTTGATATGGTGCCCAAAATCGGAGACCCCAAACAAGCGCGGGCTGTCCACATGTCTCGGCCCAGAAAATTTGTACTAGTCGTTGAAATTTTTTAAGAACTAGCGGAAGGTGCCATGTGCCTAGGGTCCGAGAAAGTTGCATTCGACGCTTGAAAATTCTAAGTATTGGAAGATCTAGTGAAATCCTCCATGTGTCTCTTCGGTGCTCTGTCAAAAGTAAAATTTAGGGACAAATCCCCAAACAAGAGCGGGCCCTCCACGTGTCCTAGGATTAAGAAAGTTGCCTCAGCCGTTGAAAAAGTCTCAGTGTAAAGAAAAGCCAATGGAAGCCTCCACGTGTCTCTTTGGCATACTTTTGATATGGTGCCCAAAAGCGGAGACCCCAAACAAGCGTGGGCCCTCCACGTGGAAAAGATTTGAGTTGAAGCGGGCTTGGGGGTGCTTTTCACATTTTGTATTACTTAAAGATATTGTGAATTTTTGGACAATTTGGCCTGCCCATCCACTTGTGATATAGGCTTTACATGTGGCTTTCCTGGGCATCGACGAGGCTGCGGCTACATTTATGACTTTCATTCTTTTTCAAAACAAAGCCAAGAATCTCAACATGCCCTAGCGACCCGCCTCCCCTCTTTTAATTTTTGACATGGGCATTAGCGAGGCCGTACTTTACTTTTATACTTTATTCCTTTTCCATAATAAAGCTAAAAGTTCCAAACACCTCCAGCGACCCGCCTTCCCGCAACCGCTTGATTTATGACACGTGTACACTTTTCGGGGCCAAAGTAATAAATTGCTCCACTGCTTCATATCGTTGAGTAGCCAATTAGAATTCATTGGAGCCATGGGACCAATTTGGCATTTTTTACAAATGTGACAAAAAGTGACAAGTTTACCAAATAGACCCGCCATTCCATGTCCAATCAAATAAGACCACATATCCACAGGCGTTGGGATAAAATTTGACATGGAAAACATGACTGTGGAAAAATAAAAGGAAGGGGAAACCCCAACATTCACTCCCAAATTACAAACTAGTCCACACAGAAAGAAGCCAGTAAACAATACCAGGCACGACATGATCCACGACCATAGAAAAGGATTTGATGACAACAACCTGATAAATATAATACTTCATGCATCCACACAAGGAGACAGAAAGATACTTCAAACTGTGTAGAATGAAGATTTTTTTGAACAAATAGGGTGAGATTGAATCAGGCACCAACACTTCGACCTTAGCCCAACTCATCCCTTCAGTACGAATGGCTCAGCTTTATATAGTGCCATTCTTTCATAAGTTGAACATGCCCGAGTCCTTCCACGAGCTTGTTAGACTTCTGTATTACATGCATTCTCGTAGGTTCAACACATAAATTGATCCTTTATTGACATGCTCCCTACCTCTCATGAGCCTTAACCATCTCACCAATAGATCTATGAACTTAATAGAATATTGAGCTATTAATAAAGGGCCTCTTATGGTTTTGTCATGATTTAGAATAGCTCGACAGAGCTATCTTACACCCAACAAACCATGTACTAATATTAGCTCGCCGAGTTACTTTTGATCCTTTGAAGATTTCTCTTAAAACCAAGGAATCATGAAAACATAGAGAGACCCCTTTGAAGATGATTTACCAGTTTTGATTATTTTTACATGAGTCATTTGAGACCTAGAGTTTAACAGGACCCCGTTGTCTAATTTTTGCATGTGTAAAAAATTGGATAACACAAAGCTTTGACAAGATATACAATGAAGATTTACAATCTTCCACACCTCTCAGATGTATAGTACTTTCTTTTTCTCAAGATTTTGATTCTTCTCCAAGAAATCTCTCTCTCACAATTATTCTCGCAATAATCATCAAGTTTTGCAAGTTCTTAATTCTTACTTCTAAACCCTAGCTTTCATGCTTATATAGGCATATACAAACTTAGGGAACTTAGTCATGTAATTACAATCAATATATATATACTTTAATACTAAAAATAGATCTAATTCCCGAGAGTTAATTAAAACACTCATACATAGGTAACTGACGTCGGTTAGCCCTAACTGATGCCAGTTCCTCCTTTTTTGACCGATGCCAGTCATAGGTGACCGATGTCGGTCCCTCCATAACTGATCTGATGATTACTGTGTTTTCTAGCAAGTTTCATATTGCATGCTAATCTGAATTAATTGAGCTCCACAACTCAACAATCATTTCTTTCACCAAGCCAACCAAAACCATTCTTTCACTTTTCTTTGTTACAAACCAAGTTTTGCACATCCCGGGATAACCTAGACATCAATTTTGGAAAAGGAAACAAAGTTGAGGAGACAACAAATGCAATATCACATCTAGGATACTATCACAGTTAAATAGTGACCAGGTTGGAGGTATAAATAAATTCTTTAAAAGTTTTGTTTAAATATATTTGTTATAATAGAAGAAATCTCTTGTTTAGATTTATAGAAGTGAAAGATTTCTTTGTTTCTCGTATACAAGTTTCGTCTGTGCATTTTTGTCAAAATATTTCTTATATAAATATTCTGGTGATATCCTCTTCTCTCCTTATCCTTGTGGATCTGTATCGGAGAAGGGTAGGAGGGAGATATATTATCATACATCTTCTTTTATTTCTTCATTTTTATTATCTGTGTGATTCAAATTCACTCCACCGGGGAAAGTTTTTGGGCAAAGAATAATTTACTTATGAGAATATTTTTCCCTTTCTTGAGAACCCGAGGTAGAAGTTTGATAGAATAAATTCATCTGTCTAGATTAATAATTTCGGAGTACATTTTGTGTTTAGAATATCTTTTGTTATACTACCCTGCAACAAAAGAATAACTACATCTGGTTATTCTCTATTTTAATTAATTTCATTAGAAGTAGTTGTTTTATTTAATTATCTACCCATGTCTTTGTCTGTAGAGTAGTTTATTTTATTAAATCCTATAAAAACTCAAAAAGAATTTATGAATTTAATTTACTTTTAAATTGTTTTATTGCATTTGAAAAGCCCCTTTAAAAAAGATAAAAACAAGGAATTAATCTAGTAATTGTGTTTACTTTATTTAAGTTTAGTGAACGTAGTTTAATTAAATGAAAAGTTAATTCTATCATCTTTTGTTTATTTCAAGCTCATTTGCATTACTTATTTAGAGCTAGGAACTTTAAATAGTTAGAAGTTAAAAAGAACGCAACACCCCCATTCCCAATGGCTTAGACTAACTACTTGTTATCAATTATCTGGATACTTTCACTTTAATCACGAGTTAGAGTCCCTTATACCCATTTTAGGCCCACCTGAACCTTGTTGAATAAATTTTGAACTAATTATCAATCCACCAGGCATTGACCGATATCAAGGGGATATAGAGCTAGGTCTACGAGTATTAGCTTTCATATCTATCCCTTTGCCTCCAAAAAGCATAGGTCAACTTGACGCTCTCAATGAGCAACTGAATACAACCAAAAAATATTGGGCTGACATCATTATTTGAGAAAAGTAGGCTAAATGCCAAAATCCATAGTTTGTTCTATACATCCTTCGTCCACACTCTTGCATGACCCTCTTAGGAGAGGAGTATTTAGATGAGAATGAGTAGTCTCCTCAGGTCCAACAACTAGGCCGAGGTGTTTTTTGTTCCACTGATATAGATCGAGAGCTATGGACAACAGTCATCCTTGACCGCAATATCACCCCCATATAGGTTATGTGGGCATTTGTTGCCCTTGACAAGTAAGTTCCTAATTTGCAAGTCAAACATTTGCATTTGCCTTGATCCTAGATCCTCGTATTATCATTATTTCCACCTATCCCATTTATACCATATTTACTAATCCCATTCCTATCACATCTATCATACTTCGGTTGTCTCGACAAGACCTCATGAAGTCAAGTGTATCTGGAATCACGTGTTGATTTTCAGGTGCACAAGTTTTGGTGAACCCAACATGAAGGACTAGTTTCTTCTTGTTTCCATTTTTTGTTTCTTTCTTTCATCCATATTCTCCCTTTCTCCTTATTTTTTGAGTTTTTATACACCCCCCAAATATGTCGGGTCAAGGCTATACCAGACCTTTTTAAGCCTTTAAGCGTATTACAACCAAATGAATGCACAATAGTGGCCCAATTTATCTGGATGGGATGGAAATTAGTTTGAGTTTCCTTTCACCTCACACATGTCCCATACAAATTTAAAATCCTTCTTCGGGTGTAAGGATTGAGGAGATTGACCAATCGAATCAGAACCCTCAAGTGGAACTTTCCAATTCCAACAATATGCCATTTATAGAAGAAAATGACATGTATCCACGAGTTTTATCAAGACCACAAATCAACATGTAATATGATTATGTTCCATCTTACTTCCATCCTAACAATGAGATTTTGGCACGGTTTTCCCAAAGCAATGTCTACCTTAATGCCATAGATGGATCCTTGGATATGATGTAAACGTATATGGATGTTCTTTTGTAAAATAGTGTTGCCTCAACCCCACCAAAAATAGAAAACACATCACAAAATGGGGAGACAACCAACGAACAATTTATAAAATTTTATCACACACCCTCCCAACTAAATAACACACAACATATACCCAAGCAAGGTTCGCATCCTTCAACCAACGATGTTATATCTATATTGGTTTGAAGAATCAAAGAGTTATAAATTGTCCAGGCTTCATAACTTACACAGATAACTGACACGGTCGTACTCCTTATCACAAAAATAACCAAAGCTACACTCCTACTATGTATGCTCATCCCATTTAATAACCACCATAACAAGGTTTTCCGGGTAACTCTAACCCAAGTGACCTCCTTACAGGGATTGGTACATTAAGAATGACTCATCCATCCTGTGCATATCCTACATAAGGCTTAGTGGGAAATGCATTCTCAACTGCCATCCTTCCCAACTAGGGAAAAATTTAAGACACCCCCAAAATTTTTTGTAGAAAATCATTGGCGAATGTGTAAAAATTGACTTTTGCGCTAATGACGAACATGAAGAAAATGCCAAAATGCTACCAATTGACAACATATATTATGTTGTTGGCTAATAGTATATAATGTCGGCCAAAAATATGTGATTTTTAAAAAATTTTATTTTTTGATAATAGAAGTTAAAATGATTGAATCGATGATAAATCTATCCTAAAAAAATATGGCACAAACAAAAAAAATCAAAAAGTGATTTTTTGTGAAAAAAATATGGATTTCATTAATTTTATATGGGATTTTTTTTAAATTTTTTTTTATGTTAGCAGTTAAAATGATTGTCTTAATGAGAAATTTGTCCTCCCAAAATATGGCATAAATGAAAAAAATCCCATACTTTTTTTTATAATTCTACCGGCCGGTAGTATAAAATATGCTACTGGATGGTAGCATTATTTATGCTACCAGCCGACATCATAAATGTTGTCAGTTGGTAACATATGCTACCGACCGACAAAATTTATGCTACTGGCTGGTAGCATAATTTATGTTATCGACCGACAACGCATAATATGTTGTCGACCGATAGCATAAAAAATGCTACAGACCGATAACATTAAGGTGAATATCGTGAATTTTTGTTTCATGGGAATGAAAAATTGACCCCTAAAATTAATTTTACCAAGAAAATTTTGGCGACTTGGTCCTAATTCCTACCCTCAAAATTCACCAATTTCAAATTTTAAAAACCAAAATATTCATAAATTAATGAATATTCACCACTGAAATTTTCCCTACTCCCAACAATGTAACATTCCATAATTCAATGCCTATGAACTCATTTTTTGGTGATGTCCCTCCTTACATCCACACCTATTGAAAATTTCCACAACTAGATATGTATACCTCTCCCAATCTATCCACGCAATATCAGGGGATTCCTTATGCCTAGGTCAATACTTATACAATAGCTTACCAAGCTCCTTCTCCTCCCCCTTTCACCAGGGAGCTTCTATCATCGAATCCTATGCAATGGGAACCTATGTTGAATACTTGAAAGAACCTCTTGATTTCACAATTTGAGGTTTCATGCTTCCATGACCATTGTCAGATCTTCCTAAGTTCAAGGGAGAAGGAGACCCTAATTCCCATATCAAGGCCTACACCACTGTAATTAGATAGTTACTCCCATGGAATGTGGTGGTGGCTAAGATATTTCCAAAGGATCTAGAAGGGATTTTCTAAAATTTGTATTACTGAATCCCTGAGGCTTCAATACATTCCTTCAAATAACTCATGTGTAAGTTCATCAAAGGTTTTGACATGAACAAGTGGTTACGAATAGGGATTAGGGATTTCTTACACATCAAATAGGAGCAAAATGATTCCACTGCCCACTTCATTCAGAGGTGGTGATTTATTATTCTACAAGTGCATTGAATATGGATTAGACGAAAATCTATAACCTCTTTCTCCACTCACTTAACCGAGAAACCAAGGAGGAAGTGTAAAAGTTTCCTCTTCACAGCTATGAGGAAGTATCAAAGGGCGTGCCTTGTATTGACTACGTGGCTATGGATATAAGACGAAAGACATATGGTCTGAATGGGAGGCTGGTGACCTCTAACCAAAACACCAAAAATTATCAGATCAACATGAATAATAATCAAGTACATAAGTTCCTAAATCAAAATTGTGGTGCGACCACAGATGCTGTAACTGACCAACCAAAGAAGCCTAACATTGTGAACACTAGCAACCTAAACAATAACAATAGGAATATGGGGACCCAAATGAACAATAACCCTGATCCCTCTATTAATTTGGTTGAATTCAACCATCCTCCCCTATAACAAGCCCAAATCCAAAACCAATATCATAATCTTGGCCAAGGGGAAGCAAATTACAATTATAACAGTCAATCTCAAAACAACAATAGGGGTTACAACTGACAACATAGTCAAAACAAAGGGTTGAGGGATTATAATCCCAATTTTTATTATGAATTTCATTGTGTCATTGGTCATGATGCTCATTCCTGTAGGGATTGTAACAAGTTTATTCAGAGACTCTAGAAGGATCAACGAAAAATCTTCATTGACACGTTTTTTAGCAAATCTTGAAGGATCCTCCCACCATAGTTATACGGGACCCGTCACACCCCAAAATGTAAGATTAGGAATCTATTAGGATCCTTTCCCCAAACATCCTAAAAATGAGAAACCAAACACTCAAAATACAAATAAGGGTATTCCTGTAACAACCCATGACCATGAGGCTTTGACTTCTGATAACTCTCGAGTTGCTCCTAATATTGATCAAAGGAATTAAACACAGATTGTAGGATTGGCTGAAATAGAAATATAGTTAGAAGTTAATGTGATGATACGTACTAGGGAATATACATCAAAACCTCTCCTTGTATATCCTTTAGTTCCATATGACCTAATTGTAGTCCCTAAGCTTGTGGGAGCATATGATATAATTATAGATCTTAATAATAATTTCTACCACATTTTTTTTAGATTTATTAAAGAATTCTCCAGCCCATAGTTTTTCCTTGATAGAAGCATTAGGCCTTAGCCATTTGATTCACACCATGCTTCCTCCAGAGGCTCAAATCAATTGCATCGGCTTTGATGTGTATCCCCTGGGACAAAATGGTAGGGATACAAGTTTTTTTTATATAAGAAAAATGCCTTTAGATGTTGAGATCACATGAAGAGGGGATCCCACATTTTACTTACAAGTGTGGGTTTATATTAATTACATTAAGAGAGCTATGATTTCTGACAAATTAGTGGTAAATATAGTTCCATTTTCTTCCTTGCAAAAGTTAGGATATGGGGAGACCAACTGCTCTCCTACCAGGAATACATTGTGAGGTTACAATAGTTTGAAAACTACCTCAATCAGAACCACCGTCCTTCCCATCACCCTTGGAACCAAGACTATCTTGACTAAGTTTTACATTATAGATAGGGAAAAAAACTACAACATGATTCTTAGATGGCTTTAGATCCATAGAATGAAAGAAATTCCATCTATGTTGTTTTAAGAGGCAAGGTTCCTTCACTTAGGCAAGGTTTTTGTGGCCCAAGGTGACCTTAAACCTTTCAACATCTCTTTAGCTAACCTCAAGAAGAAACTTGAAGTTAATTCAAATTTTGAACTCCCCACCAATCAATTAAACAAACCACCTCCTTTGATAGACTTGGTTACCACTACAAGCTCAGTTTAAGTAGGCAAAGTTGATAAACCTAAGGCAATTGAGGGAATGAATAAGAGTGAAGGTAAGGTTTCCATGGTGGAAACTGCATCCACCAAAACAACGATGAAAATTGTAAAACTAATAGAAAATTACTTGTATATCACTCTCCCCTTTGATTCAAGAGGAATCAGAAACATTTTTGGGCTAGCCTCTCTCCCTGTAGAGGGATTCGTAGAAATTTGCATGGAAGAGGTATTTAAAGCCCAAAAAGAGCCTCCTAAGGACAATGAGGGGTCTTTATTTCCTATGGAATATTAGACGCTCCATTATGATAGATCCAAATACCAATATGGTGTGGGGCCGGGGGTGATCTTAACTTCCCTAGAAGGTAAGATCATGCCTTTTACCTTTAAGTTGGATTTCGAATGTAATAATAATGGAATGGAGTACAAAGCCTTACTTCATGGTCTCATAGTAGCCAAGAGAATGGGAGTTAAAAATGTTAATGTCCTAAGAGATTCCCAATTAATAGTTAAAAAAGTCTCAGAGGTGTATGAGACTAGAACGAAACATCTCTAACTCCATAAAGTCATTGTGTATGAAATGAGTAAAGACTTTGATTTCATTTCCATTGAGTTAATTCCTAGAGAAAGAAAATAACTAGCTGATTCTACAACCTCTTCCTATTCTTGATTTTTTCCAAACAAGGGCTTGAAATAAATGGAGTTTGTTATGTTATATGAGGACTAAGCCTCTAATTCGAAGGATGCTGAATATAATGATACTACCTTATGTGGAAAATAAATACGAGCTCACCACCATGTATTTCATTAAGAATGACGAGGCGATCGTAGGGTTTCTGCATACATATATCGATATTCCTCCTTCACACCACGAGAAGGGTTTTTTCCTCACTCCTCATTCTTCCTCCTATTTTGGATATAAAACAATAACCATTTTCACATCACGAGATCTCGAAATCTACGAGGTTAAAGAAGAACTGTTGGAACTATCTCATGCTCCTCCTAAATTTGAAGAAGGGAATGCCTCTTTAATGTAAGGCACAATTCACATTAACATTGGAATGGAGGACGAGCCTATGATTATGAAGCTTGGGTCTTCTTTGTCAACAAAGGAAATAGAAGAACATACTAAGGTGCTCAAGGAACATTATTGAGCCTTTATGTTTAGCTACAAATATATGACAATAGTTACACCTGACATGGCAGTCCATAATCTGGTTACTAAACTTGATGTTAAACCCGTAAAACAAATGATGAGACTAATGAAGACAAAGGTCTTTTCAGTGGTCAAGGAAGAAGTGATTAAACTTCTACAAGTAGGGTTCATTAAACTAGTGGATTATTCCATGTGGTTGTCCAACATTGTATCGATTCTCAAGAATAATGGGAAGATAACGATTTGTATTGACTTCAGAGACATCAATAAATCCTGTCCCAAGGACAATTTCCCATTACCTTCTATAAACGTCATCATAGATGTAACAACTGGTTATGAGTTGTTGTCCCTCATGGATGGATTTTCAAGATATAATCAAATAGTAATCTCTGAAGATGACCAAATGAAAATAACCTTCACCACTCCCTCAGGAACCTTCTATTACAAGGTCATGCCCTTTGGTTTGAAAAATGTTGGTACTACTTATCAAAGGGCTATGACCTATATATTTCATGATCTTATTCATAAGATTATTGAAACATATGTCAATGATCTATTAACAAAAGCTAAAAAAGAGAGGAGATCATCTTGAAGTTTTTCAGATCATTCTTTCATGTTTTATTGAGTATGAGGTTACCTTAAATCATGATAAATGTGTTTTTGGAGTTACTGTTAGTGCAAAATCACAACACCCCCAAATGAGTTATGGATTTTCTTTTCTAAGGCAGGGTCATTTGGTGTGATTTGTATAACATTGGATCATTCCCCAAGCTATGGGACTTGCTAATGGGAATGATCCTCCAGAGAAGGCTGGTTCCTCTTCCTAATCCTAGCGCTAAACTACTTCTAAGGAAGGAAATGTAACTATCTACTCCTAATCTAACAATTCCAAGGGACTAAGGAGAGAGAGAGAGAGCATGAAAATAAAGAAATCCTACACTACTGAGGTGATAGTACCGAGAAAAGGGAACGAGATATTCTATCGAGGGAGAAGGAAACAGAGAAAATAGAGATACAGGGGGTCAGACAGAAGTGACATGACCTAGATCTTCAAATTCGCCATGAAACCCCATAAAACACAACATCCTGCACCTACAAATGTGAAATACATGCACAAAAAAACAAATCTGGAAGGGAGAGGCACAAAGAAACAAGAAAAAGATGCAAAGGGTTGAAGAACACAAAAACATGTTTTTATTGCTCTAGAAGGTGCACAGACCATTACATTTCTGGAATAGAGGCATAAATACATTTGCTAGGCGTGGGAGAAGGTTCGCTGCTTAAAAATGGTGTCGAGAAACAAATTTGACAGAGTTTCTCTATGCCCAGAATGTCTCTCATTTTCAAAATGAGAAGTGTTACAATATATAGAAAGAATAAGAGAGAGAGAAGAGGGAAAAAATTGAATCTTGCTTCAACCACCCCAAGATATGCATCGAATCCTGCTTTGAAATCTCAACCACTGAATATTAACGCCTTCTGCAAATTCACCCACAATATGTCACTTTTGGTTTCCCAGTGAATTGAATCGAATCAGATCTGGTAGTTGAAGAGATTGGATTCTACATTAATGGCCTGGAAGACTCTTCTTCATTTTTTACCTATAAGGGCTTTTAAAATGATATTTAATCCTTTCATGGAAAAGAGGACATTGAGACGCTTCCAACGGTGTCAGATTCACAATATTTCAAGCCCTGAGTCAAAATATATGCCCCTTAGAAGTTTATATCAGGTCCGTACATGAGGGTAGGAAAACAACTTGAAAAATGGGTCCCCTTTGATATGGGACATGTGGTAGTCAGATTAGAGAAAAAATTGGGGTCACGGTTCCATAATTTATCTTTTCCCTTTTTTACGAAACACAAAACTCAGAAAACTCCCGTGGCCTCGAAGCTCCGCCTTTTGACTCTGCTTGACCATTTCCCCCTGCCTCCGTTTCATCCTGAGACACATGGAGATGCAGCACTTGTTTGAGCTTCTCTTTTTTCTTGCACAGGGTCATTTAAACTATTGCAGGCCCCGCCATTCCATTGTAGAGTCTCCCTGTAACCTTGTTTGTCATCCTGGAATGTGAGCTCGCGGGTCTAAGTCGTTTCCTTTATAATTTCCTTATGTGTAGGAGTTATCTTGACCAAATTTTCCCAGGGGAAAATTTGGGATCACAATTTGGTGATTCATGGGGAAATCTGCCTGCTAGATGAAGAGACCATTGGCCTTGGAGCATCCATTGGGCATGGAGTTAAGAATGATGTCCTGACACTGATCCTTCTTATAAAATGGACTCCCCGACTCCCTGCACTTTGTTGACCTCTGAATCACTTGGAAACCCGCTGAAACTTGAAGTTGAACTTCACCAAAAGCCAACTGAATGCACTGTGAAAGAGCTATACAACAACACCAAAAACTATGTACAAACTGAAAATCATACATGCTCCAAATGGAACATGCATAGTGTGCAAAATCACTTCTTCTGTTGAAAACAAACCTACCAAATCTACTCTAACCAAGAGCAAAGGGAACTCAAACAAAACTTACAACTGGCAGGGAGAAATAACTTCCTTCCTAAAAAATGGCAGCCATGCAACTGATTTGGCACTGAACATGGCTGGTTGGATGATTGAAAAAATAACTACAAGCTGTTCTTCCACCCAAATCACCAAAGTATCAACTGAAGAAAAGACCAATACCTAATTTAGTTGCTCTGCATTTGGATTGAAGAGGTATGGCAGTTGATCCTTGGTGCTTTGTAGCTCATCCCCATGCCCTGAAGTAGGCATGATTGGTTTTGGTTTCTCCTTTGGCTCCAATGAAGCCAAATACCTGATTGGGCATAGTCTGATCCTTTGGATGAGCCCATTTCTTTGAAATTCAACTCCAAAAATGGATTCTTCTTGTGGACCTTCTTGAGTGGATGGTGTGAGGGAGATGATGACATACTCCTACCTTTTCTCTTCCTCCTCTTTTGAAGGACATGGAAGATTAAGATCTTCTAACCTTGGTTCTAGAGGGCTGTTGTGAGATGCAAGTTGTTGTCCTTGGATGTTCTCCTTCATGGCAGTAGGTTCGTGTGCTTGGAAGGTTGAAGATGGAGGAAAAAATGATGTTATCTCCTCAGGCTCCTCTTTATTAAAGAAATCTTCCAAGTCTGACAGGCAGTCTACGTCCTTGTTGTCCTGTTGCATGTGCTCTGCCTCCTCCATGGTGCTTTCCTGATCTAGAACTTGATCGCCATGGCTCCCTTCACTTTCAAACATGAAGTTTGAAAGATCAAAATCTTCTTCAACATCAGAGCTTGAAGGGGATGAAGTGGGAGGAATAACCGAAGGTTCTTCTGTAGCCTGCTCCACACTCGGGGCCTCTAAAACTATATGGTCCTGCTCCTCTGCTGCAAATTCAAACTCAGCCACCACTGGCTCTTCAACCTTGACCTCCTCTATTGGCTTGACCATCAAGGGGATCTTTGTAAACTCAAATTTAATTGCCAAACTCATCAGATTGTCTATTATTTCTTTTCTATTGGGCTCCTCTTCTTGCTATTCTTGATTGGATTCTTAAGTATCTTCCCAACATGGACTTGGGAAAGTAGGAGGAGTGACAGGTTTGGGTTCAACTAGATTTGCAATTGTTTGTGGTGGGGAGGGAGGTGGAACTTCTTATTTGTTTAGAGGGGATGACTTTTTGGAAGGGAAAAGGGTAGAAGAACTAAAATGGGATGGTAGACTAGGGGATGGAGAAATGGATTTCACACTTGGAGCAACATATAATGGGAAGCTTGGAAATTGAAGCTCAAATTGATATGGTGCTGCTTGAGGAGTGGAGAGAAAATTCCTAGATAATGGTGTAGGATTTACCCATTGACAAGGCTTCCCAACACCAAATTCATAGGCCTTGATCTCCTCAGTCCATTGTGCAAGTTGGGGAAGCATTTCAACCATGAAGTCTAGCTTCTCCTGAGGGTTGTAATGTCTTGGAAAAGGGCCTTCCCATGGACAAGGTGCCCTGCAACCAATATCGAATGCCTTCATTCATGTTATGCCCCTTGACTGAACCATGCCAGCCTCCATTTTTTGAATCTTCTCCAATAGACCAACATCCTTTGCATTACTATTGCCATCATATGCGTCCCTTTATCCTTGATAAGCTTCATAATCAAACTGGTTTTGACACTACTCATATGGGTAAGCATAATGGTCCTGGATCTGATCATAATACTGATCTGGAGGAGTTGGGAAATACATTGGAGGTGGTCTGTATTGCTGTAAGTGTGACTTACATGAAGGGAATGAAGTCATGATTACACAACCTCATGGAATGGGAGAAAATGAAAGATATGGAAGAAGAAAATGGATGAAATGAGTGGAAATGGATGGAAAAGGTCTGCAACTCAGAGAATGGGTTTTTTACCAGATGGAGTCACCAGATGTGCCTCCAAAGGCTGAAATCTTCACCAAGTGCACATCGAAACTGATGAAGTGAAGTGGTAAGGTGCTTAAGACCTGTCCCATCGGGCGTGCGAAAATTGTTAGTGTGAAATCACAACACCCCCAAATTAGTTATGGATTTACTTTTCTAAGGCAGGGTCATTTGGTGTGATTTACATAACATTGGATCATTCCCCAAGCTGTGGGACTTTTAAATGGGAATGATCCTCCAGAGAAGGTTGGTTCCTCTTCCTAATCCTAGTGCTAAACTACTTCTAAGGAAGGAAATGCCACTATCTACTCCTAATCTAACAATTCCAAGGGACCAAGGAGAGAGAGCATGAAAATAAAGAAATCCTACACTACAGAAGTGATAACACCGAGAAAAGAGAATGAGATATTCTGTTGAGGGGGAAAGAAACAAATAAAATGGAGATGAGGGAGGTTAGACAGAAGTGACACGGCCCAGATCTTCAAATTCACCATTAAACCCAATGAAACACAACATCTTACACCTGCAAATGTGAAATACATGCACAGAAAAAAAAATCTGGAAGGGAGAGGCACAAAGAAACAACAAAACGATGCAAAGGGTTGAAGAACACCACAAAAACACATTTTTATTGCTCTAGAAGGTGCATAGACCATTAAATTTCTGGAATAGAGGCACAAATACATTTACCAGGCGTGGAAGAAGGTTCGTTGCTCAAAAATGGTGTTGAGAAACAAATTTGATAGAGTTTATCTATGCCCAAAATGTCTCTCGTTTTCAAAATGAGAAGTGTTACAATATATAGAAAGAATAAGAGAGAGAGAGAAGAGGGAAAAAAATCAAATCCTGCTTCAACCACCCCAAGATATGCATCGAATCCTGCTTTGAAAGCTCAACCACTGAATATCAATGCCTTCTACAATTTCGCCCACAATATGTTGTTCTGTTTTCCTGGTGGATTGAATCGAATCAGATCTGGTAGTTGAATAGATTGGATTCTATGTTAATGGCATGGAAGACACTTCTTCATTTTTTACCTATAATGGCTTGAAAAATGATATTTAATCCTTTCATGGCGTAGAGGACGTCTAGACACTTCCAATAGTGTCAGATTCGTAATATTTCGAGCTCTGAGTTGAAAGATACGCCCCTTTAGAGTTTGTATCGGGTCCGTACAGGAGGGTGGGAAAACAACTTGAAAAATGGGTCCCCTTTGATATGGGACACATGCTAGTCAGATTAGAGTAAAAATCGGGGTCACAGGTCCATAATTTATCTTTTTCCCTTTTTGCGAAACGTAAAACTCAGAAAAACCCCGCGGACCCGAAGCTCCACCTTTTGACTCTACTTGACCATTTCCCCTTGCCTCTGTTTCGTCCTAAGACACGTGTAGATGCAGAGATTTTTTGAGATTCTCTTTTTTCTCGCACAGGGTTGTTTAAAATTTTACAGGCCCTGCCATTCCATTGTAGAGTCTCCTTGTAACCTTGTTTGTCATCCTAGAATGTGAGCTTGCAGGTCTGGGTCGTTTCCTTCATAATTTCCTTATGTGCAGGAGTTGTCTTGACCAAATTTGCTGGCAGGTTGAATTTGGGATAACAGTTACAAGGGGTAGAATTTAGGGTTATATCATATCCTCTCGACGGATTGATGTAAAACCAGAAAAAAATTATGCAATCCTTGAGATGACTACTCCCATGGATGAATCTAACATTAGGTCCTTCTTAGGGAAGCTTGAAGCAATCTGAAGATTCGTGCCTGACCTCACATATGCTATACACCCCATTAATGAGCTATTAAAGAACACATGTTGCAAGATATGAATAAAAGAGTGCCACAATGTCTTTAAGTCAATGAAACAATTATTACTTTCTCTTCCAATGCTCATGTCATCCAAGTCTGATCGTCACTTAAATCTCCATTCTAGAGCTACATATGTTTCAATTGCATGCATGATACCATAAGAAAAATATGATGGTCGTGAACGTGTCATTTATTTCATCAGTCACGTACTTTTGGACTATGAGACCGGATACGCTCAGGTGGAAAGGAATACTTGGCCATTGTATTCACAACCAAACGGTTGAGGTATTATATGCTCAATCAAGAAACGAGGTTAATTGTCATATTTGATCAATTACCAACATTTCTAACTCAAGCATCCTTATCCAAAATTTTTGGTAGGTTTATAACATTAATGAATGAGTTTGAGATCACCCACGTCAACCAAAAGTCACTTAAGGGACAAATCATCGCTGATTGGCTCGCTAAAAACCCAATAGATTTAGGTGAATTGGTTGATCTTGACTTCCTTAATGAGTGTATTTTCCATATTGACAAACACGTAATTTTGTCACGTCCGTGGTATTCAAATATAATAAATCACATTATAGATCGAACATACCCAGAAGGGGCCAAATCCTAACAAAGGTGATGCCTTCATGTCATAACCACCAAGTATGTTATTATAGAACAAGTCTTACATCGGAAATCCTTTAATGGCCTACTATTTATATGTGTTAAAAAGGAAGAACCAGGAAGAATTTTTTTCGAAGCCCACAGTAGAGTCTGTGGTAGATATTTTGGTGGGCATGCAGTTTCCCACAAAATTCATTGGATGGGTTATTTTTGGCCCAAGTTAGAGCACGGCATCATGGAGTATGTGCCTAAATGTCAAAAATTTCAGAAGTTCTCATATGCCATACATATCTTGGCCCAAGCTCTTTAGCCTATAGTTACACCATGGCCATTCTTCATTTGGGGTTTGGATTTGGTAGGGAAAATTTCCCCTACTTCTATAGGCAGCCATAAATTCATAATTATGGCCACAGAATATTTTACAAAGTGGGTTAAGGCCATGCCTCTAACCACTGTCCCAGGTTTTGTCATGGAAAAATTTATTTTGAATCAAATCATTTATAGGTATGGTGTTTCGTAAGTCATAATTTTGGATAATGTCTCTCTGTTTTAAAATGATGTGGTGCGAGAGTTGTGTGTAAAATTCATATTATCTCATCATACCAATTTTATGTATTACCCTTAGGTCAATGTTTAGGCTAAGGCTATGAACAAGACCCTAAAGTTTATTCTCTTTAAAACAATCAAGGAGAATAAAAGAGATTGGCACTTGAAATTATTTCCAGCCTTATGGGCATATAGGACTTCGGTTCGTACATCAACACAGGCAACTCCTTTTTTGTTGGTCTTTGGTGCAGAAGTGATTTTTACGCTAAAATTATAATTATCTAGACTTCGTGTGTCTTTATAAGGCATTCTAGATGAAGATGAGTACTGAAATGCACGCTTAATTGATTTAGAGGACCTAGATGAGAAAATTCTTAGGGCTGAACAACATCAATGACTTTATGTAGACATGATGTGTCATCAATACAACAAGAAGGTTTACGAATGTCCAATTTAGATAGGTGATCTTGTGTTGATACTTGACACTCGGATAGATAATAAAGTTGGCAAAGGTAGGAAATTTAGGCTGAAATGGTTAGGCCCCTACCAAGTGACTAAAGACTTTAACAATGACTCTTACCATTTGTGTACTCTTGAGGGTGAGGAGTTTGGTGAATCTGTTAACTCGCTTCACCTTAATTTTTTTTATGTATAAGCATCACATTTCCACACTGTCCTCATTATATTTCCATTATGTATGTTGTTTACGTTATTAGCTAGTTCGAAATCATGTTATCGATTCGCTCGCATCTTAGACAATTTTTAAGCTTATCATAGATTGGTAAAATCTCAATCATACATTTCTATGTCTCATCTATATTTTCTTATCATCTAATCATGATCATTATCATTAAACATGAGACAATTTAATTGGACAATTTCATTGTTTTGGGCATTGTTCCACCTTCCTAAGCCTTTTCAATCTAGGAGTTAGTCAAAATTTGTAAGTTTTGGGGAAATATGGGAAAAATCAGACTTTTGAGGAATGGGTGGAACTATTCCTCCCTTTTGTTTGTTCCCAACATCTCCACTTGGGGCGTTTTGCAAAGGAAATAAGTGATATTGACGTTTGGTGGCATCGAAGGAACTGTTCATATGTTTCATTTGTTCCCTACATCCCTGCATTTGCTGCATTGAACTTGAGAATCATTGATATCGACATTCTTTAGCATCGGAGAAACTGTTCCACAATTATGTGAGTTTCCCGATTTGCTGATATGACCATTTTCTTTTTCAAACAAATTAAACAAGTCAAATAAATTGGGAAAAAATTCCTTTATTTCTTATGTTCTCCACTTTACCAATTTAACTGATCCCTTGGCATGAAATAGTGATAGTTGACGAAGTTGGGATTTTTTGACATTAATTGAATTGTTCTCTTGTTCCTTTAATTCCATGATTTCCCACATTACCCAACCCTCCAAGGAAGAAAACTAATGGAATAGTTCCACAAGTTCCCCATATTCCCATAACAACCATAGTCAGTAAAGTCAGTCTTGAATGACACCCTGAGAAAAATTCTTACGTTCCTCCCGTTCCCCACAAACACACTTTATCTACTTGAAAACCTTGTCATCAGAAAAGTCAGACTTTTAGGACACCTTTTGAATTGTTCATATGTTCAGATAATTCCTTGAACCCCCAATGAATCTGACTAAAGCACAAAGGGAATAGTTCAAGCGTTTTGTTGGCTACCCAATCAATTGCAAGTGCTGATAACAAAGAGAAGGGAAAGCGATCAGTTAAGTCAGCTCCATAATAAATAGAGGTAACTGTTCCCTCATTTTTCCAATTCTTTGAATTACCACACTACTCAAAAAACAACCTAGAAATGTCCAACGAGCTATTTTTAGCTAATTTCTTTGCCCAAGTTGTAATTTTGAGCATGTAGAGGTTAAAAATGGCAGGAACATGCAAGAAAAAAATTATTTTTATCATGAAAAGACTAATATTAATAGGTTTTCATCTAAGAAAAGGTTTCAAATCTTGCACATACCATTAAAAACAATAGGAACATGCAAGGGAACACAATTTAATTTTTTGAGCATGCAAACTTCATTTCTAAGCATGGAATTTCCTATTTTGGACACAAAATTAATCTTTTCTATCCATGGATCTCCTTGTTTTCAATCAAAATCGTCTAATTATGGAGAAGAGGGGTAATTTAGACACGTATTATTCCTGTGTATTTCTATTTTTAACTAGCCAGACTTACATGTTTGTGTCTCTTTCTCTTCGTCTCTCATTAATTCTCTATAAAAATCCATGGAATTCATTGTAAAAAGAATCTCTACACTTTCTGTTCATTATCCTGGAGTTATTTAGTGTTATGAGTGGAATATCAAGGGTCGTGAATGATGTTTTATACTAGTTTCACCTCTTGGATCAATAAAGGAGTGATTTTTACCTTCTTATAGCCTATTTATTGTGCAATATTATGTTTTTAAGTTGATTTTATCTCGTGATATAATTTATCCATGATTTATAGTCTAATTTCCATGGATTTATGCACTTATATGTTAATTTTTAGTTCATATATATAGACACAAAATCTACGCACTTTGGTACATTTCTAGGTTTTAAAGCGTACTAATGTATACACGATTCCTAAGCAATAAAACTAGTGGTTGCCAAATCCTTTTGGCTCTTTGATTGCTTTATCTATCCACGTTATTGGCTTTACACGGCTTAAAGCTCCACTGACATTTGATTAATTTATCTTTTATGGCCTTAAACAATAGCGCCCAATTAGGACAGAAGCGCCTAGGAACTCTTGTCCCTCTTGGGCGCTCCTGATCTTCTCTATTTTCTTCTTCCTCTTTTAGGTCCTTTTCACCTCTTGGGCATCTTTTTAATACTTTGGGTCAGATTTTTAGTTGTTAATTATGAAATTCAAATAAGGGAATCATATATATATATATAGTTATTTATTGCTCTCAAATAAGGGGCCAAACACTTTAAGCATTATCTATCATCACCTAGGCTTGCATCAAAAACATGAGCATTACAAGGCATACATCTAACAAATCCATACAAGGGACAAGGGCTACATTATTCTACATACACAATCTAGGAGGATATTTCATTCTATATCATCACACACATCTTGCATACTTGGTACAATCTACATCTATCCCTCTCTCATCGTGTAACTTACACAAGGGCAGCCTAGGGCATCATTACACATACAAACACAAAGAACTATATGGATTTTGAGATGTAGTACAATGCTCAGTTATAAGTTCACCCTTCAAGTGACTGTCAGGGTTGGTCAGACTCCACATTCTACATCTTCTTTATTAGATTTGATGTGGTTTATGGACATGTGGAGATAAAAATTTGTTCTACAGGTTACAGGTACAACCGATGACATTACAATGAAACCAAAATGATAAAAGAAGATCAACAACATAGCTCCTCTAACCCAGAACTAGAACTTGAGCAGCTAAGCAGACACAAGAACCTAAAATAATCACTAATGCCCAAGGTGATCCTTTCCTCCCATGGTTACTTTTATCTTGTACATTTTTGGGTTCCAGAACCCTCAATAAGCCTCGAAGACACTATTTCTAGTTTTTTCTAGTAGCTACTCAGTCCAGATCATTTCCAAGTTGCACATAATCAACTAAGTCATCTTCCTCTCCCACTTGCTTAGGGTTTTACATTGTTGAATGTTTATTTGTTTGTGTCTTACTGTACTTAATTAACTGAAACATCATACATTATAGTAATTACTCTGAAATTATATTTAATTCAATTTAGATTAAATCATTTAGTGAACCCATACACTTGAACCCTACCTTGTTTCAATGGTTGAGACTTATGAACCCTTTACCAATGAATACCTTCATGATCTCTAGGCTCATATTGTTGAACACCCTCAAGACATAGATCTCTTATTAGTCAGTGCCCACGAAGAAGCCATGCGGTTAGCTAAGATCAAACCTCCGGTCTATAATGAAACTTATCCTCCTATTGTGACACTTCTTCATTCGACGACCACTCTTCCACCTAGATCTATTGTTCCCATTTTTATGCCTACCCCTACCAATAACTTTAACCTCCCTATTACTTCACATGCATGACATGCCTCCTCTTCGGGAACCCATTACATAACTTCCCTATACCATGACTTGCAAACTCAAATTCACTAGTTACAATAAGCCTCTTCATCCTTCTCTCCATCTCTAGATTCCTCACTCCTCCTTCATAGCCCTTTTGTACCCACCATCTCCTCATATCCACTGCCTCCTAACTTTTTCGCACCCAAGTTTCTTACTTTCAATGGAAATGGCAACCCTCAAGAGCACTTGATGTAGCCTATAATTTAGCAGAAATAACCTAGGCATGCTGACACATCACTCAGTCTAGACTGAGCGGTCACCCAAAGTGCACAAAGGTACCATGCCGCTCTTTAGGGTTACTTGTACAGGATGTTAGCAAGATGAAGAGTTGATGCATTTAGATCCATAAATAGTATAAACATTCTACAGAGTGTATTCTAGATCTAGATCTAAAGAGTAATGGATTTAAAAAATAACCATAATGAATTCAACCATAAAATAACTAGTTACAATCATGTTTAACACTTTGAATCAGTAAATACACTCCATTATGTTAAAAACATTAAATACATAGAAGCTTCTTACAATAAATAGTACCATAAGTTCATACACGCATCAGATCTAGCAACATAACTTCACAATAGCTCATACATAGCCTTCTCTTAACCTACGTAGATTACTACATATTTATAATGGTGGGGACTTTCCCTTCACCGCTTACATAATTCCCAAAAGAGGTTGCATGTTGGAAATGACCATGCACCTTTACAATAATAGACACACATGCAAGTGCGCTAATAATAGATCTCTTCTGGTTAGCTGACAGTCATAATTTTATTCTTAACTTGAACCATGTGAAGCACTTAGTAGACGCTCTTCCAAAAATAGCCTATGCGTGTGACACAAGTCTTTATCTAGTTTGTGTGCTCTACACGCTATCTCTAAAAATATCCCATAATCATGAAAATGGCTAAGTCCCAAATATGTCGTTGTCTTTCACACATGTTTCCTTCCCTATCCTTCTGCACTTTTGAACGCACCCTATTCCCACGTGTGAACCTTTTGTGTGCCTTCTGCTAAGTGTCATACTTTATCTGCTCAACATTACCACACACTAAACTGTATTGCCTCCCCGACAATGGTTGACTCTTGATAATTTACATAATAAAGAATGGGAATGAAAGGAAATTAAAGAATTATTATACAAAGAATGAACTTTCACCCTATAACGTCCTCTGTTTCAACTGGAAGAATTAACTCCGGATATTCTTCTTTGATTTCAGCCTCTAATGTTTACCAATCACTTTGCACAACTTCTACCTTTTCTAGAATAGCTAATGCAATGGAGTCTAACTCCTCTTGCACAATCTCTTCCTTATCATTCTACAATACCATAACAATGTTGGACATTGTATTTATCCCTCCTTCTAGAAGATCCATCTTCTACGCTATAAGATTTTCAATTTCATCCAGCCTTTCTTTATGGGGGTCTTGGGTTGTTGTAAGTGCCTTGCGCTTTTGCTTTACCAGTGTCAATCGTTCCACGTGCCCCAACATCTCATCTTTCATTAACTTTAAAACTTCATTGTCTTCTACCATCGTCTTGATTCTGATGCACAAATATTCAATGTCTGGTCTGCTTTCTTCAGCTCTTCCTACAAATTCTAGAGCAAGGCTTCATAAGATGAAATATTTCAAATTACTAAGGCCCTTGTTCTCTCCACTTCTTGTTCAGGGTCCTTTGGTTTTGGCATCTGAATCGGTCCATCCTCAAGCACTAAATCAACTAATGTATGCACATAATGCATAGTCGAAGGGAACCTTTTAGGTACCTTAGACTCTAAGTGTGGTATTACCTTCAGAACATGATCGTTGATCTCCTCTGCCATGCTGATGAGAACCCCATTCTTCTTTTTCTCTAGGTCCTTCTCTCCTTTTAGATGAGCTATTTCGACATCTTTGGCTTTGATATCTTCTCTTAACACTCTAATAGTTGTAGTCTTATCGACATTCTTCCGCGCCACCTTTGTAGATACCTTCACCAAGGCATTCCTCACCTTTTCATCAAACATAACAATGTGCTTGATAGTTATGTTCCTATTTTGTGGTGCCTTCCTCATTATTCTTGACACATAGGACTCTTCACATACATCAAAATCAGGCTCATCCATGTGAGTTTGAATGGACAATGACAACCATTTCCTCGTGTGTGCAGTAGCTATGTCTGGGTCCATCAACTCCCATCCATATAACTCCTTGAGGCCTACTGTATTCTTGAATCATGCATGGAAAATTTTACTTTTGTCCTCATCATAGCCCATGATCGGTGTTGCATAATCCCCACTTTCCCTCTTTTTTCTTGGCCCCTTATGAACTTGAGTGCCAAGGGTTGGAGTTGGATCTTCTATGTTCTAAGTATTATCTCTTTATGTTTCTCCTGCCTCTTTAGCTTTTATATCTCCATCCCTGGGTTCTTCCACTTCTTCTGAATGTACAGGGGATCTGGTTGTGCTCTCTACAGACTCCCCTCCTCATTCAACTTTAACTCCCTCCTTTTCCTCTCAGTTGTCTCTTTTTAAGGAGAGATTCGTGGCGACCTCCTAACAGAATGAGGAGTTTCCATGCCTTGTGTCCTTGTTCTTTTGAATACTCTCTTGAAACAACACTCTCCTTGGACTGCTTCCAAGTCCTCTTCTTCTTCTTGTACATGAGGTGGGGTACTTGCGCACTCAGCCTTTACTTTGTCTATGCGTTGCCTCTGGACCTTATATTCTAAGCCGCCACTATCTTCATGCTCTTATTCCTCATCATCTACCTCTATAGGTTCCGTGCGCTTTGGAGCTGGTATGTTCTCCATTGTATGTTTTCCCTTAGGTGGCCCTGGGAGCGTGAACTCATTCTCCACATATTTGTTATCCTCCAACTTAGGCTTAAGATGAAGGTGTACGAGCTCTGCTCCAATGTCCCTAATTGCCAAGCTTACAGGCTTCATGTTTATAATGTTTGAAATGAGCCTCTCAACATAGGCAGTTTGGCTTGGAAATACATATGTCTTCCTCATAGTGTGGTAATCATAGCTACCTTGTCTATAATAAAATTCAGGTGGCGCGCATCAGTAAAATAGTGGACTGATGCCTGGAAGTAGCACGCTATAAAGGCATACGATAGTTTGCACCAAGGGCTCCAAGTTCCATCCCTCATAGAAAATCACGTGATGTAGAAGTGTTGGTACACCGCAAATTATACTACCTTTCCCACCATTGATGGTAACTCCTTAGGAATGTGCCACTCCTATTCAAATTTTGTGTGGAGCCTCTCATACCACATCTCCACCCATTGTTTGAATGGCCCACTCATCAAACCTACACATAATTATTTGTCAAACCTTTACGTAAGGGATTTTTTCTCCATGGGATACTCCCAGATCTTGTCTTTTGGCCCATCAAGAAATCAAATCTCCATAAATACTAAAGAAACTAAAATAGCGCCAAAACTAATTTTATCACCTGTGAGTACTTCCTCAATAATTTTATCTGCAATGTAGCTTGCTATGTTGTAGATCACTCCCCACGACATTCTCCTCGCGATATGTAGCCACATTGTCTTCACTTGCGACCACCTCTCTTGGTCATTCAACTTTGTTACCAGATGTGCATCTTCCTGAACCACTGGGTACTTCTTCAACTTGTCAATGTCCATCCCGCATGAACCCTTTGTATATCCTAACTCTTTTCATGTTTCCACGATTGTTGCTTTATTAGTCAGGTCACTAGCCAGGTCTACCCATGTGGCTTTTAATCCTGTTAGTGTTGTAATCAAGGAAGCTATGATTCTGACCCTCTGTCTAGTGAAATAGAAGAAGTCCTCATGGACTCTACTTATTAACCATTGGTATAATGGTTCATACTTGCCAAAATAAGGGAGCTCGTATAACTGATAGACTCTAACCTGCTTTAACAACTTCTCCCCAACATCATCATATACTGGCCTGTCCTTCGTTGTGTGTTTGTTGGTCTTTGTGCTCAATAACGTATCCAACTCCTTGTTATCCAATGTGTAGTGGTTGTAATCACTTTTTTGACACTTACGGATGTGGGAATCCCATTATTTCCCAACTATAACACCTTCTAGGTACTGCATCTCTGAAAAAATACTCTTGGGACTTCAACTTCTTCCTCCACTTTCTTCTTTCCTTTGGCTCTCGTGACAGGTACTTTCTTTGGTGCCATATGAAAATCTCACCTTTCTATCCTCTGTAGTGTGCAAATGCTTCTCCTTCTATCCTCTGTAGTGAGCAGGTCCAAAACCCTAGCTCGAATCCATGTGACCTAGTTGAAATCACATGCCCTAACTCTTTCGCAACACTCTGTTTCGCTCAAACCCTTCACAAATGGGGACACAAGCTTATTATGCGCACAAATCTGCTCTGCACATCTAGTTTCACACTCTTCACACCTCAATACTCTTTGCTCAACCCAGTCACACTTAGCTCGTTCAAATTCTTACGATTACAATGGTAAAAATGAACTTGCATCACATCCTTATATAGATTTTCAATAAGTTAGTGCATTTATTACTCCTTCACCTACCAACAATTCTCTAATTAATTGCCCATTTTCACAATTTTCATGCGGTACACCTTCGTGCCTTAGATATAACCTTCTAGGGCACCTTCCTACCTTCTGGCTATAAAATTATCTTCACCATGCTTCCATGCGCCTCTTCTCCTGGTAGTCTCCATGGCCACTGCTTACCTCACGTTATATTGTTCCTTCATTTATCCCCATCTATGGTCATCATTGAGAAGCAATCTCTCTTCTAAAAAACTCCTTCCCTAACTCAAATAGCACTTGTAACAATTTACTCCTTGATTTGTACCCGGTTGTAAACATCCACCCCACACCAATGGTATGTGTATTCCTCTGTGCATAAAAATACTGCAAATGATAATTAGCTTCAAGCTCGCAAATGCACTTGTTTATACAAGACACCAACTAAATTGACAAAACATAGCAACAAAGAAGGAAGTACATTAAGGGAATACATAAATGAAAACCTAATCTAAATGGAAATATTACTTTATTACAAACACCAAGAAGACTTATTTATAGTAGGGCTTTAGCCTACTCCCATTGAAATAACTGGGTAACCGTATTCCATCAAGCACCTCTAACTGACAAGCGCCTGTTTCAAGTAATGACTGATAACATATGGTCCTAACCAGTGTAATTTAAGTTTTCTTGGATGGCGCATAAACTTAGAATCATAAAGAAGCACCATTTGTCCAATCTCAAACTTTTTGTCCCTGATGTGCCGGTCATGCCATGCTTTCTGCATGGCCTTTTCTTGCTTCTGATTCCATTGTACTATTACTTTTCGCTCATCCAAGTTGATAAATTTTTCAATTTGTTCTTCTAATGCTTGCTCATCAGCTAGACCTCTAGCATACGCAATACGTAAAGAATGTAACATGAATTCCATAGGAAGAATTGCTTCTGTGTCAAACACCAATTGAAAGGGTGTGGCCTTGTTTAACCACTTGTATGTTGTTCTATACGCCCAAAGCATGACAAAAAAATTATCATCCCAATCTTTCCTTCCAACATCACATATGTTTTTCAATGTCTGGCTCAAAATCTTGTTGAAGGCTTCAACAGTCCCATTTTCCTGAGGATGATATGGTGTAGTTTTATGGTGTGTAATCATGAACTCATCAAATAGAGTTTTGATTATCTCATTCAAAAAGTGTGTGCCCCTACCACTGGTCACGCTCAATGGGCATCCATACCTTGTAACTAATATTTTCCCATAAAAACCTGGTTATTGTAGCTTCTATACAATCCTTGGTAGGTGTTGCTTCTACCCACCTCGTAAGATAATCTGTGCAAGTGATGATGTAGCACGATCCAGTTCTACGCACGGCTGGTGAAATAGGACCCACAAAGTCTATATCCCATTTTTCAAATGGTTATGCACTAGGAATAGGTCATAAATGCATGTCATCTCTTTTCCTTGGTTTACCAAGGCGTTGACAGTGATCACAAGCCTTGCAATACACCTTACAATCCTTATACAGGGTCTCCCACCATAATCCAACGAGTAGAATTTTATGTGTAGTGGCTACACCTGCATAGTGCCCACCTGTAATACCACCATGATCCTCTTCCATGATATCTATGTGCTCATGCTCCAATACACATCGATGTGGTACTTCATCTTAGCCTAACTTGTATAGGTCACCACTAATCAACATAAATGGCATTGTGTGAATTGCAAGTTGCTTCTTCTCTAAGGCTTTTAGTCCTTATGGCGCCACACTTGTGCATAGAAAAACAACAATATCCTCTAAGTCTGAAGGTGTGTGATGTAACCTATATAACTATGCATCTAGCATTGTATCTTCAATTACTTGCTCGTCTTCTCCTGATTATATCCTTGATAAATGGTTTGGGCCAGAATTACTTTTCCCTAGTTTTACCACAACTGTAAAATAAAATTATTGGAATAAGAGTATCCATCAACCTATGCGCCCTTGTAAAACGGGCTTGTTTACCAAATACTTCAATGTCATGTGATCGATATAGAATACAAATGGTATTGTTAGCAAGTACTATATGAATTTATGTAGTGCATAAATCATTGAAAAAGCTTCACACTCTATAGTTGTATAATTTTACTCTGCATGAGTCAACTTTCTACTAGCAAAATAGATAGGATGATCTATACTACCTTCTCCAGACTAATCCAACATCGTGCCAATGGCTGTGCCAAAAGCATCCACATGTACATGAAATGGTTAGTCCCACGAGGGAAAGTGCAGAATAGGCGCTATAGTAAATTCCTCTTTCAATGTCTCGAATACATGCTATTACGACTCCCCCCAATAAAATGTCCATTTTCCGTTTAGTAACTCCTCCAAGGGTGCAATAACCTTAGCATATCCTTTGATAAATTTTCTATAATACCTAGTGTGACGTAAAAATCCGTGCACTTCACTTTGACTGGTAGGTTCTTTTAGGCTGACAATAACTACAATTTTAGTTAGATCTACCAACAAACCTTCCTTACATATAATATTCACTACCATAGTGCCAATCGGTGTAGCAAACACACACTTTTTGATGTTCAAAGAGATTCTTAACTATTTACATCTTTCAAATATTAAGCGCGAATTGTCACAATGATCCTTAAAGAGCCCATACACCATCCAATCATCTAAGTAAACTTGTAAGAAAAGATGAATAAAATACTGGAATGCTTGAAAAACTATTCGTAAAAATACAACAGCAAGGTTTTTCAGTCCAAATGACATCATAGTATATGAAAATATTCCCCATTCAGTGGTGAAAGTAGTCTTTTCCTGATCCTCATGTGCAATCCTAACTTTATGATACCCAAAGAATCCATTTGTAAAGGAATAGATCTCACATCCTGCAACGCCTTCTAGTATTTCCTCTGTGAATGACTTAGGGAAAGGATCAATCACACATGCAACATTTAGCTCCCTGTAGTCCACACAGATCCTAATCTGACCATCCTTCTTTATAGTGATCACCATTGGGCTAACCCATTCTGACTTGTCCAGGGGCTTGATGATTCCAGACTTCAACATTTTGTCAATTTCTTCCTTGACCTTTTCGGGAAAGTTGGGGTTCATCCTCTAAGGTCTCTTCTTGACCAGGCTTGCACCTTCTTTAAGATTTATCTTCATTTCTCCTAATGATGCATGCACTCCTTTCAATTCATTATAACCCCTAGGAAATAAATCCTGAAAGTCATGGAGTAAATCCACTATTTTTTCTATTTCAGATTTAGACCAATAATATCCAATTATTGCCTCTTTAGGCTTAGCATCCGTACCAATATTCACTTTCATGGTCCTCATATGTTCATGATAAGCTCGTGTGTTATTATATGCACTATCCAAGACCTCATGCACACCTGTTGAATGATATATATCTACTTCTTCTACTTCTTCATCATCCACTATGCAGACCATCTTCCCTTTTTCTTTCTCAAAGCAAGCATGCTTAAGGAGTGTGGCATATGTCTCTGTTTCTATAGCAAAATGTGCTCCTGAGTTGTTGCCATCAAATAACTTCTGAATGAGTTCTTCTACCTTTACACTGTCTCCCATAGTTAACCACTTTATAACCCTTAATGCCTCTTCTACTAGAGGGTTAGTAGAGAAGTAGTCAAAAGTCTAGACCATACCTATAATCAAATCCTACCAATTTCAGTCTCTCTATGTAGCTCTGAATATACATACCAAGCACGTGCGTAACCTTGTAAAGTGGAATAAAGTTTGTGCACCCATAACGAAGGCGCTAAAGCTTCTTATCCCTCTGTCCAGAGCATCTCACAATGATGGATGTGGTGTTGAATGGGTTGATTACCATGATATGTGTAGATTCAAGTTGGTGCATTGCTCCTGGAAAACTGAGTTGTAAGAGAAATCCTGACTTCATTCCATTCTACCAGATTATCCCTATGAACCACCCACCAATGCGTTGTTGTCCTGTGTAGGGTATATGTTAGCATGCTTCTTCTATCCAACTTGTCTACCCAATGTTCCTATATAGCACGCATGAATACCGTAGGGTCCCCTTCCCCAGTGTATCGAGGTTCGAAGTTGTTACCTATCTCCCGATGCAACGAGGTTTCCTGTTCCTCACAAATGTGCTCCTTAATTCACACCCTACCAACTCATAAGTACCATGAGCCCAATTATCACAAGAAATACTTGTAGTATCGCTAATAGACTGTGCATATTCCCACTGAAGGATTCCTTCTTTAGATGGTTCGAGCACTTTATGGGTCCCAGATGGTGCGTACATAAATCCTATTCAAATCTTCCTCACTCAAAGGCTCAACATAGGGCACAAAATTTCCATCTGTTAAAGGGATAATAACTCTTTCCTCCTTGTCTTCAAAACTGATATATCCCTTGTTGAACAAAAGATTAACATTATTTATGTAACACCAAGGGCGTCCAAGAAGAGCTGGGAAACTGTCTGCTTCTGTAAGCGCTAAAACCTCAAAATCCCCAGTGAACTTGGCCCCCTGTATAGTAATGGATGCATATTTTAAAACTCTGATAGGAGTGGCCTTAGTTCAATTAGCCATAAATAATACATTAGAAGATGGTTGCAATGTAGGTCTCCCCATATGTACCCATGCATCTAAAGTAAGCACATTGACCTCCGCGATTGTATCAATCAATATATTACTAAAAAGGTATCAATCCATAACAACATTCAAAGTTATTTCTTTGTCATAGTATAAGCTATGGGGGGGAAGATTTACATGCAGGAGCTGTCATTCATTCTCAATATTAGCGCACAAAGTGTTTCCCTTTAGCCAACTCCCTAGTAATGGAATAATATCCTCTTGGCGCAACATTCTACATATTGAAAGGAATGATAACCAGATTGTACCAAGCCAAGAACATAGATGCTAATCAAACACCACGATCTATAAGATGAAAGCAATTCTCCAGAATAACTTTACATAAAACCTTTCCAAACAAATGAGCAGCAATATCATATATTATTATGGACCTCAATGCAATACATTGAGAATGGGCCTTTCTTAAATAGGCAAGGAATAACAATCTAAGAACCAGTCAAGGTCGTAGATCAAGCCATAAATCAAGGAAATAACTAGTCATCAAAGAACTAGTTAAGACCATAGATTTAGGAGAGAACTAGACATCAAGGATCTAGTCAATACCATAGATCAAGGAAAGAACTAGTCAATACCATAGATCAAGGAAAGAATTATACCTAACAACTAGATAATATCTCCTGGTATCTAAATAAGATAAAAGAAATATCCACACACATAAGTGGGTGAGGATAAATACAATTAAGGTAAATAAAGTACCTAGGTCAACATGAGCTAAGGTAAATACCTACTCTAACACCCCCCTCAATTGAAGCTAGGGGCCAAAATAGATGTGGCATGTCCATAGTATGAGTCCCAGAAACTAGGCTTGATGAGGTACTCATGTACAATAACTGGGAAAAAAGGGACACCGCAAGGTACCCAAAACCAGTAACAACAAAGTAAATAGAGTAAAGACCCACTCCAAGGCATCCCAAGAAGCTCGGCTCAAAAAAACTCATACAATGTTGAAGAAGTTTGGTGTGTAATGTGGTCTAAATCCACTGCTCAATCAAAAAACTCAAAAAAAACTGACACTGGGCTCCACCAGAATAGCTCCATATAAGGAGACTGCCGACGGAGTGATGTTAAAAGTGCAAAAAAAATACCAAACATAATTCAATCAAGTGCTACAAATAGGTGTGCCACGATCCAAGAACAATAAACAAAGAAACAAGGCAAGGACACACAATCCAGAGTGTCACGATCCAATAAAAGCCAACGTAACAAGGAAAGGACACAAAACCCGAAGAAGCAAGATCAACACCACACCCTCCCATACTACTGAATGGGTGGAGTGGCACTACAAATCTATATGATTTGTCAAAACAATTACTCAAACACTGAAAAAATAACACTGGACTTCACTAGAATAGATCCCCCACAAGAGATATTGTCAACATGCCAAAAGTGTCGAAAATACAGATACAAAATCTCTCAACAAACAAGAGAGATACACTACACCTGTTAAAGAAAAATGCTCAAAACAAGAAGCATCATAATGCATAAGGTATAAAAAGTGGAGCAAGAAGCCGAATGGTGGAGGAGCCATGCCTGTAGATTCCTCTCAACGAATGCCTATGTCGCCTCCATGAGTGATCAGATATCCACCCCAAATCAACACAGATGGATGAAGAAGATGCCTACATATGACTTGGTGTAAAATTCACAATGGGTGCATGCAAAAGAACATCAGAATGTGTTTCAGGTTGATCATGTCTGACAACTGAAATCTCAGGTTTCTCAATCCTGAGTGAATATGTAGAAATCATGTGTTGCTCAGGATCCTCAGAAAGAGTCGAGCTAAAAAAAAGGAGCTCTGTCAATGTGTGATCCCAATGAAGTATCTGCTCGAAAACCAATGTCATGACGAGAATTCCACTTCATGTGTGGAATAGAGGAAATAATACCATGTGAATGTCTGCCAATGACCTTGTTAGTGAGACCCATAGAACAGAGCATGCGAGAACTGAATGCAGTGGTATGCTTCCCAAAAAAGCCATGCAATTGAGCAGAAGTAGGATACACGACATGTGGTACTGTAATAGGCACAGATGTGGAAGAGCATGCAGTAACAAGCATCAAAAGTGGGTTCAGGCTCAAATACTGGTAGATCAATGTCAGTGGGTATAAGAACAACAACTGCAAGTGGACTAGGAGCATGGATATGGTTGTCCACAATATGATGGTGATGTTACAACTATTAAGTTTGTTCTGCAGGGAGTGTATTATTATATCCTTATTGTGAATGAGTGATTGTAGAAGAGAATTTCACTTCTTGAGTGATCTATTTTCTTCCACAAATTTTACAATATCCTCTTAAAGTCCACATACTTCAGAGAAAAGCATATCATTCTTAGAATCCATGATAGGTACAAATTGCAACTCCCAAAAATTTAGGATGTCGGGCTCAGCCGAAATTGTATCCACAATTGATTACAACACTCCTCCATATTTGACACTTTATAATTATAGTGCAAGTCACAAAATAAATAAATCCAATGGAAAGAGCATGAAAAAACAAGAACTTTTGTAAAAAATGGCACTCAAAACTGAGTTACTGATCAAAAGATACAAGCTTTTAAATATTTTTCTCTGTTATTTATTTTAGTTGCCACTAAAACAAAATAAATTGTTGTTGCCTTCACCACAAAAATAAAATTAAATGGGGAGCACCTACTAGTAGGAATCACAAGCTTTAAGCCCTCATAAGACCATACCATATGACCAAGGGCTAAGGATTTTAATGGGTGTTTACACAACTTACTATACTGGGGTGTGTCACGTGTTTTTGAGAAAGTCACATCCAACTACCTCTTCTGGTAAAAAATACTATTTCTAGAATGTGTAGATAGTGACCTTTATTTGCCGAAAATAGAAACCTACAGATTTTCCTGAAATAGTAAAAACATGCACAACATTCGTGGACCCCTGCCAAAAAAGGAAAGAATCAAAATTATTCTATACGCAACCCGAAAATGATTTGCCGTACCAGAGAGCAACCCAATATAGATCTCGCAAAATCCAAAAAACCTAGTAAAAAAATTCCTCGTTTTCTTAACCGTGTGGCGTGAATCCCGAGGCGAACCTGTGTATTTCACTGCAACCACAAAAAAATGACTGCCCCTAGAAATGGCCGAGTTTACAATCGATCTTAGAGTTTTCACACCTTCCGGATCTAATGGAAGCCTCTGTTTTGCATAAAAATGCATGCAGCAACAAAATACGACCAAATCCCAAATATATGAATACACAAAGATTTTATTTGTAAAATAAAACTTACAGACAGATGTCAACAACAATCTCCTGCTCTGATACCATGAAAGGAACGATAACTAGATCATACCAAGCCAAGAACACAGATACTAATCAAACACCATGATCTATAAGATGAAAGCAATTCGTCAGAATAACTTTACATAAAACCTTTGCAAACAAATGAGCAGTAATATCATATATTATTATGTAACTCAATGCAATACATTGAGAATGGGCCTTGCTTAAATAGGAAAGGAATAACAATCTAAGAACCAGTCAAGGTCGTAGATCAAGCCATAAATCAAGGAAATAACTAGTCATCAAAGAACTAGTCAAGACCATAGATTTAGGAGAGAACTAGACATCAAGGATCTAGTCAATACCATAGATCAAGGAAAGAAACATACCTAACAACTAGATAATATTTCCTAATATCTAAATAAGATAAAATAAATATCCACACACATAAGTGGGTGAGGATAAATACAATAAAGGTAAATAAAGTACCTAGGTGAAAATGAGCTAAGGTAAATACCTACTCTAACACATACCTCCTTCAAGTCATCCATATCTGACTGGACCGTCTCTGCCTCCTTCTTTAGTTCCATATTCTATGATTGCTCCTTTAAACATTGTATTTCACCTTGAATATTTCTGAGTACCTCCATGGTTTCCTGATAAACCTCTTTTTGATGGGTAGGATCTAGGTATTGGGCATGTAAAACCTCCTCTTTAGTGATGGTAGGCTTCTGTTGTAACACCTCTCTAACACGCACAACTTTAGCGTGGGCAGTGATATTTACAGGTAATACCTCAAATTCTGGTTCCAACTTGGGCATCCAATTATTTTCCATAGTGTAGTGTATCCTAACCATCCCTGCACCTTTATTTTCTTGTTTATGTTGCTTCCTAAGATGCTCATATAAGTCTGAGCATTCCTCATAGCTATGATTCTTTCCACAAAAAGAACATGTAATATTCTAAGGACATTCACACATGTAGTGGTCAGGTGATCCACATGTAAAGCATGTTCCACGAGGGAATTCACCTCGTCCACCACCACAGCCTCGTTCCCTGAATCCTCCATGGTATCATCGACCTCTACCATGTCCTACATCATAGCGGCCCTCGTTCTAATCATAGCGCACTTGATTGTGATCCTGATCCTGGTGCTCATTCTTACCTTTAGAGTTTTCTGATACTCTCGTCTATCGCACACCAATATATTTAGTATCATGGATCTGACCAATCAATCTATAGTCCTTTGTATTGTGAGTCGTGGACCGACGAATCTTACAATATCATGATACGTTATTCCTTATTGCGTGTTGTAATAATGGGAACTGGTTAGCATCATGGTTTAAATGACATATCTCATAGTCTAGCAACAATGAACGTACTAATCTATGGGGAAAACTATCCTTGGTGTGACCTTCCACTTCAAAATCTATACACCAAAGCCTCGTGCACGTCTCATGTGCTGAATTTGCCGACAGTTTCTCTAACTACTTTGCCATAGTTGCAATCTGTGCCTCAACTAATGGACTAACTCCAGTGTCTATACTCTTGACTTCCTCGGGGCATAAAGCTGCTTCAAGTGCTTTGCGTGGATCAGTGTATGTCTTATGTGACAAAACCCTTCTAAAAGGTGTGAGCAGACCTCTAACAAACCATTGTGTGTGCTGGCTTGCGTGAGTATCATAAGAAAGCTTAGATAAAAGTGTTTTGAAACGGGTATCATATTCCATGAAACTCTCAGTAGTGCCTTGCTTAATATCCTTGAATGCGCTTATACTCTTCTACTCAAACTCAGGGATGTGAAAATCTTTAAGGAAAGCATATTTTAATGTTGCATAGTCTACGCAAATCTGATCAGGGTCAAACTTTCTGTACTAATTGTGTGCACATCCTTGTAACATAGTGGCAAATTGACTTGCCCTGTACTCAGAAGCCGTGATCCCTTTTACATGCCATAGTATCTCACACATGTGCACGTGTTCAACAACATCTTCTATGCCTCTATACTCTGGAAGATGAAGAGACATCTCTATGTAAATATTATGGGGTTAGTGCAAACCTTGCCCACTTGATCCAGAACCTCCTGTGTTACCTCTACCTCTAGAACCACCATATCCACCGGAACTAGAACCACATATACCTCATGATCTTTCACTTGTAGCTAGAAAAGGACTAGAAGATGTACTTACATGTGTCCCAAAAGTAGTACTGTACTAAAATCCCATGGTCTGTGAAGTGGTACCACTCCCAGAAGTGAGCCCCAAATTCTGCGCGCTCACATTCTGTGCAGATGATGCACCTGAAAAGGTACCTCCAAACAACAATGAAGATGTTTGCCCTGCCATCGATGTACTTGTTATGTGACTTACTCTTGCTTCCCTACTACCCAACTTAGCTTGCTGACTATTTTTCATACTAGATTCTGGAAAACCAAGTGCAAGGGCTAGGTTTTCAGGTAGATTCAGATGTGCGCCCATGGCCCAGGTCATCTATCCTGGCGCACTTCCATGTGAGCCCAAGGGGGTTTCCCTATCATGATTTCCCAAATGGGGGAGTTCCTGATGCTTTGGCTCCATGCCTTCTACGTGAACTCCAAATCCTTCGTGATTCATCTCTCTTCGCAATGTCATTCATTTTGCAACATCCTATTGCTTCTCTATCTCCCTCTCATGTGCCTTATTATACTTAAGCCCTATTTCTTCTCTCTACCTTTCTACCACTAGGTCTGCCATCTTTCACCAAACATGTTCCTTCCCCCACATGTGGCAAGTTTTAGATAACCATCAATTTGCTTTCCATGTTCAGGGTCACCATCAAGATTTTTATCGCCAGTAGAATGCCTTGCAAGTAAGTTCCCCTGGGATACCTATAAAAAATATAATTCCACTATCTCTGGGTAAGAATAAATGGAAATTGAGTACTCAAAGATATAACTATTCATAATACCATGAAACCAAGTATCCACATCATGTATTCAAATTAGATCAACATCATAGAGGGCCTGAAATTCTTCCTGCGTCTAGACAAGTGTGTGATACCTCCAATTCCTTTTAGACACATAAGTAACCATCCACTCATACAGTTCTACCGGAAAGATAACGAAGAATATTTCATACAAATTATATTCCACCCATGCGCGTAGATTAAAATTAGATTTGGTGCTAAACCTCCATGCATAATCTTCTTCTAGATATTTTATCCACTCCTCAACACTTGCGAGGGTCAACAGGTACGTCTTCATCGAAAACCATCTTGGAAAAAAACTGAAAAAGAGGTCCCGGCAACGGAACCAATGATGCAACCTAGAATTTACCAGAAATAACCCAGGAACGCTGGCACATCACTTAGCCTAGACTGAGCACTCACCTGAAATGCGTAAAGGTATCATGCCCCTCTTTAGGGTCACTTGTGCAGGATGTTAGCAAGATGAAGAGTTGATGCATTCAGATCGATAAATACTATAAACATTCTACAGAGTGTATTCTAGATCTAGATCTAAAGAGTAATGGATTTAAACAATAGCCATAATGAATTCAACCATACAAGAACTAGTTACGATTATGTTTAACACCTTGAATCAGTCAATACACTCCATTATGTTAAACACAGTAAATACACATAAGCTTCTTACAATAAGTAGTACCATAAGTTAATGCGCATATCATATCTAGCAGCATAACTTCACAATATCTCATACATAGTCCTCTCTTAACCTACGCAGATTACTATATATTTATAAGGGTGGGGACTTGCCCTTCATCACTTACATAATTCCTAAAAGAGGTTGCATGCTGGAAATAGCCATGCCCCTTTACAATAATAGACACCCATGTAAGTGCGCTAATAATAGATCTCTTCTGGTTAACTGGCAGTAGTAATTCTATTATTAACTCGAACCCATGAGAAGCGCTTAGTAGACGCTCTTCCAAAAATAGCCTATGCATGTCACGCAAGTCTTTATCTGGTTTGTGTGCTCTGCATGCTATCTCCAAAAATAGCCCGTAATCATGAAAATGGCTATGTCCAGAATCTTTCCTTATATTTCACGTATGTTTCCTTCCCTAACCTTCAGCACCTTCGAACACACCCTATTCCCACACTCGAACCTTCTGTGTGCCTTCTGCTAAGTGTCATACTTTTTATGCTCAACACCACCTTCGATCCTTCCATGTTGTATGTCTCGACTATGCCAATGACCATACATTGTTGGCCAATTTTTTTCCTCGAATCTTAAATGACTGTGTTATGCATTGGTTCTATGATCTACCTATCCATTTAGTAACCTCTTTTAAAAATATAGTTGATGCATTCCTTGCTCATTTTTCTATAAATATCAGCACTAAGATATCCTATGCCTAATTAGCTAAAATCAAACAAGGATCCAATGAACATCTTACAGACTATGTCTTGCACTATAAGAACAACCTTGCTAAAATGACCAATGTCCTAGCTAATTCCGAATTGCAATGTCTATTCATTAAAATTCTTTTACCTCCTCTCCAAGAGAGTGTAATTTTCAATACCTCTCCTTCCTTTGATCAATTATGCCATACACTCAAATTACACGAAAGAAAACTACTATCTATGGGTTAACTGAAGCATTATGATACTTATTCCATATCATCATCCAATAAGTTTCAAGATAAATTCACATTAAAACCATCTCCTAAGCCTACTGATGTTTAAGGTATTGTCAACATTGTTTCCCCACCATCTAAGCTCCAATTACAATCCAGAAGGCACACCTTTATTATGTTGCCTTGTGCACCTCGGTTCCTATTACCACAACTCATTGAAAGTAATCTGATTACTCTCCATATACTGCTCAATCTAGATCCTTCCCACCCAAGTAGTCATAACTACGATGAAAATACACACTGTGATTAATACCAATGCAATGGCCACTCTACTGATCATTGTTTTAAGCTTAGACATGTCATTCAAGATCTTATCAATAACAATGCAATCAAGCTCCCAGAGATATTTACTTCCAAACCGGTCAATGATAATAAAAATCTCATAATCTTAAATGAATCATTACCAAAACATGACAAACCAACTAATGATTCATCTGCTAATCATACATATCATATTGTGTCTCCTCCCTCATCAGGGCCACTGGACTTACTCATTGCTAATGTTGACATACCACTACCTGTTATTACATTCTTGGATCATGATTACCATGCTATATTTTCCTCTGATTCACTACATATTAATGATTCTATTGGTACTCACACAATAAAAAATACTATGGTCTATCCCTTGGCCCTTTCCAACGCATGCTTTAAGGCATTCTTACTAGCTATAAAATTTCCAACTTCTCAAATCACATTTCTAGTCCTTAATTCTTATGGACACGCCATCCTTCCCATTAATTTTGGGTCCTTTACCATACCTACACCATTCCTCATTACATATGAAATCAAGGGCTATGACATGGTCTTAAGTCTTCATTGGCTTTGAGCTATCTAGGTTATCCCTTCTATGCTCCACTTATGTCTCAAGTTCATTCACAATAAATAAGTTTTCACCATTCAAGGTATTCCACCATGCATTCCATTACCTCAGCCCACTCTTACCTCTATTTTAGAACCAACCACAATGTCTATGCCTCATGCAACTCTCAAGCCTAAATCTATCTCTGCACCTAGCTCTCCCATTCGTACATGGCCTACATCACGACTCTATCATCCTCGTGGATCCATTAGTCCACCCCGTCAGTCTAAGTCCCCTACTCGAGTGACCCATTCCTACAGGGGTTCTCCACATCCTTCACCACATCAGTCTCCATCACATACACATAAATACTCTCCTACACCACCTCCCCTAGACCATGGTCACATGCCTTCTCTTTCTTGGACACCAACTAAGGAGCCCTCACTCTTTGCTATCGTCGAATATCCTTTTATCAATTGCACACTTGGGGGCATCATGCTTTCTCACCCCCTCCATCACTATTTGATGTCTTTATCATCTACTCATATCTTATCTATTACACTTCATGCTTAGTGCTTCATGATACATCTTTAATAATATCTACTATCACAACACATACAATACAATCATTACTCAATGACACACTCTTAATCCATGATTCATGATTGACCGTTGAGGGTACCATTCCTCAATGGACCTCATTTATCGCATCCTGGATACTCATGCTTTGTGCTTCATGACTATATTTATGAGAATAACTACATCTATGGTAAACATACTTTACCTTCATTTCCCAATGATGCACTCTTGTTCCATGGTTCATACTTGATTGTTGAGGGATCATGCATAAATGAAACTCATCTCATGCACATCCACTAGGGGGAAACGTGGATCCTCCCATATACACATCCTACATATCACAACACACCATCACATGCACACAACATGTGCACATCTTGGTTGTATTCATTCTTGTTAGATTATACTACTTACATGTACACTTTTTTTTCCTATTTTTCTATACACACATGCATGGTCACGTGGTATCTTGAGGTGAATGCATGATTTTTACATATTATTACATGATGCATGATACTCGACACAACTCTTTACTAGTCTCGTCGAGGCTCCTGAGATCATCTACCTTTGCTAATCTCATATTCCATACTCACAGGTCCTATTATTACAATTTTTAGTACTTCTTGGCTCTATCACTTACTTTTTCACATATCTATACACACTTTAACATACTATTTATCTTTCTAACATGATCACAAGTGCTTCATGTGTAGCATTTTCCTTGTATAATTCTATACAGTCATGGTTATCTGTCATTTTTTCTTGTTATTGTCTGATATTGTTTGTTATTGTTTGTGGGCTATGTCCTATGTCATTATTGATCATTGTTTGCTTATGGTCATTTTGTCCCTAATTGTCTTATAACATTATGAGAAATGTCCCATGTATGCAACCCACTTCTCGCGGTATATCTTGTCTTCCTATTTGATTGCTACATTGTCTTTTATTACATGCAAGCTCATTTTATCTAACACTTGTTTTTAGCCCACATTGTTTGCATGTGCCTTGGTTTCTACCATGCACATCCCCTCCCCCTGCACGTATCCAATCTTATATATGTATATCATTTTTAGGTCCTTTCATTTGGACCACCTCCTCCTACATTTTTTGCATGCACCCCAAATGAGGGGGGAATCTATTGGGTGAACAAATCACCCTTCCAGCAACACAAAACTACTTAATAGAGTAGAATAATACAAAATTGGCCAAAGAACATAGTCATAGAGTGGTCTAGAAATAGACTTGGGCCATACACACAGAGTATACGCTAACACCTAGTATCAGATAGGAATGGTGGGTGCTTGTGTCCTACCTAGGCGCTTATGTCCTGGAAAAAAAAACATTGTCTTAGCTCAACATAGTTTCTTGCAGTTTACACTAAAGTTCTTTAGTATCTAACACTGATTTCCCGTTACAGAATTCAGTCATTTGGCTACATTTCAGTTGCAATACGGTTACAAATACATTTATAAATCAGAACGTGCCAATCTACAATGACACTTATTGGGAAATGTTCTAGATGGAGAGAAAAATAGACCTCTCTCCCCAACACTCTTCTCTTGGCGTGAGATCACCCAAAAAACTTGTCCTTAGCATGAGACCACCAAAAAAACTCACTCTTGGCATGAGATTGCCCAAGAACCTCACATTTGGCAATAAGACACTCAAATCCAACAAAATACCCAAAGAAATCGAGATAAATTTTTATCCTTTACTCTCTTATACATTAGGTGCACTGTTTCTTTAGCTCTTTACTTATACATGCATTACTCTGATTTTCATATACAGGACTTTGACCACTCTTTTTCTCTTCTTTTGTAGGTTTGTCCTTATAATAAGTAACTCACATCAATAAGCACAAGCTCTAGTAATATGGTACTATGCATACACTTCACCTCTTTGGTCTACCTCCCTTTCCTAGCTACCACACTTCACATTACGATGACTTCACACTCTACATGGTTTCTTGTCCACTCGGTATGCTATCGACTACACTTCTCATCAATCTACAAGGTACACATCTTCTATCTACTTTATACTATCGAGTATTCAATCAACAACATAAAGTGGGGGAAAAAGTAGACACAAAATCTATGCACTTGGGTACATTTCTAGGTCCTAAAGTGTACTAATGTATACATGATTCCTAAGTAAGAAAGCTAGTGGTTGACAACTCCTTTTGGCTCTTTGATTGCTTTACCTATTCCACTTTATTGGCTTTACACAACTTACAACTTTGCTGACACTTGATTGATTTATATTTTGATGGCCTCAGACACTAGTGCCCAGTTAGGACCAAAGTGCCTAGGTGCTCATGTCCTCTTGGGTGCTCCCGACCTTATTTATCTTCTTCTTCCCCTTTTGGGTCCTTTTCGCCTTTTAGGAATATTTTAACACTTTGGTTCATCCTTTTAGTTATCAATTACGAAATTCAAACAAGGGAGTCATATATATACTTAGTTATTGCTCTCAACTAAGGGGTCACACATTATAAGCATTATTTATCATCGCCTAAGCTTGTATCAAAAGCACAAGAGAATTATAAGGCATACTTCTAGCACATCCATACAAGGGACAAGGGCTACATTATTATGCATACACAACATAAGAGGGGAGTTCATTCTATTTCATGACACACATCTTGCATACTTGGTAAAATCTACATATAACTCGTTATCATCATGTAACTTGCACAAGGGTAACCTAAGGCATCATTACACACACAAGTATAAAGAACTATATGGAGTCTGAGATGTAGTGCAAAGCTTGGTTACAAGTTCACTCTTTGGGTGACCATCGGGGTTAGTCTAACTCCACATTTTGTATCTTCTTTATTATATTTGATGTGGTTTGTGGATGTGTGCAAGTAAACATTTGTTTTGTAGGTTATAGGTATGACCAATGACATTACAATGAAACTAGAGTGATAAAATAAGATCAACAATGAAGCTCCTCTAGCCCAGAAAATAATGAAAGTGTTATTCCTATTTCTTTATACAACTCTAGCATTTTCATCATTTCATCTCCTCTATAGTTTACTCTATGTTTTCCTTGTTCTTCCATGGGCACTCGCACTACTCCACCTTCTTCTAGCTCTGTTGTAAACCTTGTTGATGCTATTGTTGATTATATGTTTGGTCTTGATTGTGTTACAATAGATACAAATAATGTTACTTCTAATGATGTAAATGTACATGTTCATGATGATGTTTCTAATGATAGTCAAGATGAATGTAAAATTATCTCTTATGTTGCTTCTATTACTACAAATGTTTCCAATGATTGCATAAATATATCTTATGTTGATAATACTCTTAATGAAATACTTGTATGCGAAACTTTGTTTGATAATGATGCTGATTACATTTATGATCATGATCATGTTAGTGAGGATGTTAATTCTCTTAAGATTGATGAATGTGAATTTTCCACTCCCCTTTCTTCTACTTTTGAGGTTGTTTCCAATAACATTCATGATGTTTCTCCTTCTTCTATTAATTCCTCTCCCATCATTTCTTCCGATGTTATTCCTACTATTTATGTCGATATTCCATGTTATCATCCTCCTCTTTCTTCTTCTCCAGCTATCATTGATTCTAATTTTAACACCCCTTCTATTGTTTCTTATCTGCCTCTTTCCTCTTCTACTCTTCTATGCCCTACTCATGTCAATTCTTCTATTCCTACTACTACACCTCCTCCCATTTATTCTTCATCTCCATCTAGCATTGCTATAGAGTCTTCTTCTTCTTCTTCTTCTTCTATCCCCATGATTACTTATAATGGAAAACTTCAACCTCTTCATGTGCCTCTCAATTCTTCTATGATTCCCTCACATGATATTTTATCACTCATGCATGTTGTTGGCTAACTGTAATCTCAAGTTCAATCTCTCACTCTTGAAAGAAAATACTACTATGATTTTATTGATAATAATTCTCTTCATGGCAATCCTATTCCAAAGAAAATTCACAATTCAAATTTTCCTAAGGATTTTATCATGCCTACCTTTTTATGTTTTAATGGCTCTGAAAATCCTTATTTACATCTTAAGCATTATCATTTAGATATGGATTCTTATTCTAATGAATAATTGTTATTAAAATATTTTTTTCATAGTCTTGTCAATGATGCCCTTCAATGGTACAACCATTTTCCTTTTGGATCTATTAGTACATTTTGTGAAATGGAAGATGTCTTTATTAGACACTTTATTCTTAATAATGGTCCTAGAGTTACACATGATCAGTTACCTAGCTTGCATCAAGGAAAGAGAAAACCTATTCTAGATTACATTTTGCATTTCAATTCTTGCATGCATCAATTAGTATTTCATCCTATTGATCTATAAAAATAATTTATATTTTATCGTGGTTTGATTCCTGCATTAAAAGAGAGATTACAATATGATACATGTGAATCATTTACACTTCTATGTTATAAGGTCATTGATTTCAAATAGGATTTTATTACTGCACATGTTATAGAACCCCCTTCTAGTTCTTCTACTATTGCTTCTCCTCCTCCACTCTTCAAGAATCCTCCACGGTTTCCATCTCCTCCCCCCTCACAAGCATGTTCCATCTCCCCCACCGCATCCATCTCCACCTAAGTCTCCTCCATCTCCTACTTGAGATCCATTGCATTTATCACATGTTGCTAAGACTCATGATGTAATACATGCTTTTCTTGATAAGTGCTTAATTCACTTACCCTCTAATCAACATCACCCCCCTCATCACCTGCAACACCATCGCGATCATCCATTTTACAATTTCCACTGCATCAATGGCCATCATGATAATGAATGTTGCACCCTTCATGATAGATTACAACCATTAAAAGACAAGGGTGTCATTGTCTTTGGCTCTCGCTCTCATGAGATGTCTCTTTCTCTAATTCTGCATAAGAGTGTTTCTATTTTGGTTCACTTGTCTCCTCTACCCACTTCTAAGGTCGTCATTCGTCCATCTCCTAAGATCATTATTCATTTGTACCCTCCACCTCATGCATCCATCACTACATCATCTCATCCACCTCATAGTGCTACTACTTCACATTGACTTCCTAATCCATCGACATTTCTGATTCCTACCACTACATCTCCCATCATTGGCACCATTTCATCTGACATTTAGTTTGGCTTCTACACTCATGATGATACCACTTCATATCCTTCTGCTGCTCCTCGCAAGCCGCTCCATCTTTGGTAGGTGATTTCCTTATAATCACCTCATCACCTGATGATGCACTCATGTTTTGAGGCTCTTACGTGACTGTTGAGGGATCTACTATAATAAGAACCTCACTCAATCTTCATGCTATATAATTCATTGATATATCTATCTAGCGCGAACTATCAAGCCATTTCCCTGTGACACACTCTTGTTCTATGGTTCATTATTGACTATTGAGGGGTCTTATATAAATGAACCTCCTTTTTCAACACATACACTGGGGGAATTCAATATTCTTCCCCCTCTCTTCAGCGTACTCACGTGCATTCACATACATCATTTTCATCCTACAACTTGCAAACAATCAATCTTCTACTATTTCATATCATCTCATTCACATTATTCTTATTCATTACATACACCATATACATCTATAGCTATTTAACACATATTATTCATTCACATTCATACATACAAATAAAAATTTAAATTATTATGACATTGTCATCTATTTCAAATCAACATCATCATTCACACAATGCAAATAAAACATCACAAACCAACATATGAACAACAATCATTGTATAAACTATGAATAAAACATCAACCCCAACACAAATGCCAATCATCCATATATATATATATATTGTCAAAAATCATAGTTACAAAATCACAAGTACTGGGAGACATGCCCCCATGCATCGCTACATCTACATATGTCATAAATAATCATCACTGTCACTATCTACAATCATTGGAGCTCTAGAACTAGATGCTTCATTGCTCAATCTACTATGTTGGTCATGGACCCTATATCTCTCTACTTGTCTACGCAATATAGCCAACTCAACGGAATGTTCTATAAAATGATCTTGTAACTCTACATACTTCGCAAACACATCTTGCGATAGGGATCCTCCTCCTACGACCTCCTTATCTCGATGAATCTCCACCTGTACCTTGTCATACTCACTCAATAGTACGATACATGTAGTTTCCACTATTGCCACTGGCTCAAACAAATGGGCATGCTCACCCGCAATAGTGTTTACTCGCTCCAACATCCCTTCTCCTATAAGTACATCTAGCGGTACATTTCACGTCAATGTGTAGATCAATGAATTGATGATCAATGACCAATAAGCATCACTTGCAATCATACAACACCACATCAGTTAGCACACACAATTACAAACATATAACTAAGTGACAATCAACAACTAACAACAACCAATACTCATGCTCTATTAGAACTACTGTTATACCATCTCCATTGGGGGTAGGTGATTTCCCCTCTAATCCTCCAACTGGAGGCTCATCCACCACATCCACGAAAATTAGAAATAGTAGCACCCATCGGCGAGATGCCCACCACTAACTATAGGTCTGGGTACATCCTGCATCATCTACCTGTATTAGCCTTATGGTTGCATCAAACTCATCTAGACCAGGTGGTACTAACTGTGCTCATGTGGGCCTTGGCATTGCTCCAGATCACCACAGTGCTCTAGTGGCTCTCACCCATACATATGGCTCTAGGGGTACATCTTGAGCCATACCAAGTTGTCTTGACACACACTTTGCTTGAAACAACTCAACTACCCTTGGGATTTGGTCCTCCAACCACATAGTACATTGAATGCATCGTAACTCTACTCCATCCTTTAGTCATCCACCATAATATCGATATGGCCTCCACATGATAGCCCTTGGGCCCATGTGATTAAGCATAAATCTATAAATATTGGTATTTAACCTTCTTCTCTAAGTACCAACCCATCTCATAGCAAATATCTCAGGCCTAGCCCACTCAACCTGTGGCCCCCAAGTAGATTCAATATAGCAACATGCTCATAGGCCCATACATGTAGTAATGTGGTGGCTCTAAATCCACCACCATGGTCCTCTTGCATGAATCTGTATAAGCTTCTGTATAAATGGGCCAACACACACCTCACCCATGCATATATGGTCTTATGCTCCTCTATAGAGTGAAAAATATCATGCATCATATACCAGATGCCCACTCCACCACCCTCTACCACCACAGATGAAGCAATAATTATTATGGCAGGATCTGAAGTTACAATAGCATATAGCATTTGCTTCTTTTTTCTTTTTTCTCTTTTTGATTTGTGGGCAAAATTGGCTCAATAATCAAAACCTGAGGTGTTTGTAGGAATGAACTACTTCAACTTGAATGGAGAAGGAGTAATTAAATTTTGGGGAGAGTTTCCTTGCGGATTATCAATTTGTTGAGGGGTGGCATCGCCTTATGTAATTAGTTTCCTTGAGGCAATGTTAACTTGTGCAAGAGTAATTGTATCTTTGTCTGTCTTTTGCCTCTTCTTGGGTCTTTGTTGGACAATAGGAACTTCAACTGTCTGTACTGGCCTGTTCAGAATAATTTTTTGTTGTTGTACTTTCTAACCACTACTACCACCATCACTAGAACCACCAACAATAGTAATACTAACAGATTCATTACCAACTTCTCCTCTTATATTTTCAATGTGTGGCTAAAACATTTGCCGAGGATTTGACTCCGAAGAAAAATGCATTGGAATACCACTTGTAGTTGTATGCAATGGTCTGTTCTCCGAAGGTGAAGGTCCAAGGCCTAACCTATTGGAACCTCTTATAGGATGTACCTCTGGTGGAAGCTAAATGACTTGTCTTATTGAACCCAAACCACCACCACTAAAACCCATCTTTTCAGCTATAATTGCCCCTGTAGAATATGTTTGTTTCAAGTTTTCATTCAAAATTTGGTTTCTATGATTTATCCCCTGTTAGGGGGAGTGTGCAATTCCTCAGAGTCACTCTCATCATCACTACTTGCCTCTGCAGGATGTGCTTCATTCTACAATTTGCTAAAAACTACATCTTCTGGAATAAAATTGTACTCTAAAAAATCTTTTGGATCACCAAGGTCTTGCCTCATTGACCAAAAGGTAGTAATTTTTTACTTTTTCCAAATTTGATCTCGCAATTCATGATCTATATGCTTTGGCATGTTTGTAGAGGACTTTTTATCAACTTTTGCATTAAAATTGGCATATTACAAATCCTCTACCTTTTTTTGTGGAGGAAATCCCAAAATTTGTGTTTACAACTCTTGAAAACTAATTCCTTTCTCAATAAAAATTACATCCATTAAATTTTTTACTTCATCCCAAGAGTTCTTGTTTTTTAATTTTTCTAGCAGGGGTTTTCTTTCATGTTGAATTTTAGTGGCAAAGGTCTTGTTCACCATTACCCTTGTTTTAATCACCTCACACGGGTCATACAACTAGTGAGAGTCAACATCAAACTTAAAAATTTGTAAGATTCCATGTGCCACAATGAATTATTTTCTCTCAAATGTGAACCCTCCACATGAAAACAGTAAGGAAGGAAATATACTCCTCTTTTACTAATCAACAAAATATAGTTTATTTGTGCTTTCCATCTACCGTATATATTCCAAAGAAAAAACCCCCTTTGTCACGTGTATTGGAAATTTGTAAGGTTGCACTTCTGATCCATAAAACCTTAGCACAATATATTCCTCCATGAAGTACGAATAAGTTAACTATATTTCTGATTTCAATTGAATGCAATCTCTACATGTCATAAGCAATCTAGGCATTGTACTTTTTGAAATTGCTTGATAAATTGGAGTCTAAAAGTAGTCCACAAATTGATTGTAGTACCTTCAATTATCAAACATCCTTATCTTGGGGGTCCACTAAGTTAAAGGATGCAACACTTTTGGCTGGCCCTCAACATCATTGTAAGGCTGAATTATAAGATTGTTTCTCGCAAACCATTCACAAAACCACCATAGAATAAAATAGAACAAGTAGGTAATGAACCTAAATGTGTTAATGTTGCAGCCTTCTTTTATTGTTAAGAATTGTTTATGCATAGATTTTGTAATGTGATCAACAAATATGTATGCACAAGATGGAGAAATGAAATGGATATTGTATACCATTTCGAGGAGGGTTACATCCACTTGCTCATCACTATCGAATCCAAGGAAAAATACTAGCATAGAAATGGTATTCCTAACCCACTATTTAAACATCTCAATTGTATATGGAGGCTTCCCTTTTGGTATCATTCCATTAAGTGTTAATTTTTGCAAAAAATCATCTCTATCATTTTGAGTGGTGGCATGATAATCGTTAGCATTTGTTTCTAGGTTTATGCTGATGGTTCCTAAATATTTACTTTCAAACCCCAACGCATGGCCAAGATTTACCTCCGTAATGGAAAAAAATCTTCTTTTTTTCCATTTGTAACAATTGATTTTTTTCCATCGTAATTTTGGGCACATAGAATGGAAAATTCAGAGCAAGGTAAAACCTTGTGGAGCATCATGCATCCCAATCCAACCCCCCATGTTATCCAACCTTTAAGTTTACTTATGGGTTTGAACATTTACTTTCATTTTCCTTATTCTTGTATATGTATCTAATATGTGAAGTTCTTGTGTCAATTACAAGATCATAAATATCATGATATTTATCAATAAAACTAGGGGTTTTAAGCAATTTGGCATTTGGGATTTGGGTTTTACTTTTATTTTTGGATCATGTGGAAGTAGACATGCTTGGAATTTTGGATTCTGGAAACCCTCAACCCTAATTTGTCAACCCTTATATTGAAATATTTCAAATCTAAGGCTTATACAATGCTACTTATAAAAATATAATATTTAAAGAATAAAATGTAAGATGCCACTTACTAAAAAAATGAATATTTTGAGTCTTACACGATCCACAACATCTATGAATATATTTTACCTTCTGTTGTAGTATGTCTTCTAGAAATATAATTTCAATGGACGTTAAATATCACCTCGTAAGCAATATCACATAACTATAAATGATTATGTCTTTCACTATAGACGTCAAATTTAGTCTCTTTTAAAATTCCAATCAGTGGATGACAATTTTCACTTCACTAGGCCTATTCCAAGCACTTACATTTGAAATGTGAGTGTGTCAATCTTTCGTATAAGAATAGATCATGTGTCATTGATATTAATACATCGAATGATGCAAAACATTTATTAGATGGCCACGTGGTAGGATTATGGGCCTCCTCAAGGAAAAGGCATTCCGTTGACTCCAAGCTTGTTGAATGAACTGATTCAATAAATTTTTGGGTCCGTGGTGTTAGTGACATAAGGAAGAGTGGCAATGAGTAATCAGAATATGCCACATGTCATTTTCCTATTCCTCCAAGCGGAAGAGTGTCACACATTTTGGGCACTTGAGCGTAAAGGTAAGGCATGCAAAAGAAGCTCCAATGCCTGGAATTGAAATGATAATTTTTGGGCCTTATTCTAGTCAAATTTGACAGAGGGTATTTAAAAAACTAATTACAGGAGATTCACCTTTTGATTTCTAACTATTTTTTATACTTTTACCATTTTCACCAAAAGAACGAAACAAGTTACAAGGTCATTTGCCAAAACTACGAAATTGGTTACAAGGATATTCATCATGATTTCTATAAGTTTTTTTTGGGGGGGGGGTCCTTAAAAGCTTCCTTGTTCTACACATTAAAGGTATTCTTGTGCCTTTTAATAAAATTCAACATCTATAAGTTTTGGGGGTGTATTGTGTTGTGTGTTTCTACATTTTAATTTTCATTCTACCTTATGCACTTCTTTTTCTGCTTAAAAATGGAAATATGTTCTTTAAATCCACTCATTCCCCTTAATTATCATGAATGGAAGTCCAAAATTCAACTCATTATGAGTGGTAAGGGACTACATTGACTAATAATGACACTTAAAAAAAATTGACTCCTGATACAGAGAAAGTGAAATGGTAAAAATGATGTGATGAAGCCTTTGGATTACTGTGTTTTTCTATGTCTCTAGATCATCTCTTTCACATTGAATCTACAAAATCTCCTAACAAAGTTTAGACCATATTGGAAAAATCCTCTTTTGGAAAACAAATGAAATGAGATGGCATGAATTGGAAAATGATCTTAATAGTCTGATCCCTTGCAGTTTTAACATACTTCAGGACTTATTCACAAAGTTCAAATCAGTAAGATTGTAGTTAAAGGAATGTGGAATTGATAAAAAGGTCTCACAACTTATCGTTTATATCCTTTCAAAACGAGGTCCAAAATACTCAATGTTCGTCTCCACCTTTCATGCCACCAAAGATGCACATGGAGATACATGGAAGATGACCTCTTTTGATGTGTTAGTTGGTCAATTGACTAGTGGGGTTAGCACACCGGTTGTATAGATAATATATCAGATCTAGGCATACGTGCAAATAAAAGAGGATATTCTACTAGAAGAAATATACAAAACAAGAGACAGAAATCAACACCAGATTTAACATCGTTCACCCAGTGTGGGTTACGTCCACCAAGAAACAAGCCAATATATTATCCAAAGCTTTGACAAGATATAGAATGAAGATTTGCAATCTTCCACACCTCTCAGATGTACAATACTTTCCTTCTCTCAAGCTTTTTCTTCATCACCAAGAATTCTTTCTCTCACCAACTTTTGCAAGTTCTTCTTAATTCTTGTTAATACTTACATCCAAAACCTAGCTTTTATGTTTATATAGTCATTTATAGACTTAGGGCACTTAGTCATGCAATTACAATCAATATATATACTTTAATGCTAAAAATAGATCTAATTCCTAAGAGTTAATTAAAACATCCTTGCATAGGTAACCAACGTCGGTTAGCCCTAACCAATGCTTGTTCCTCCTTGCTTGACTGAGGCTGGTCTTGGCTGACCGATGTCAGTTCCCCCCTAACCGATGATGGTTACTATGTTTTCCAGTAAGTTTCACATTGCGAGCTAAATTGAAGTAATTTACCTCCACAAGTCAACATTGAATAGGGAACAAGACAAGTTAATATAGATGGGAACATTGAAGTCTTCTAAATCACAAGCCTCGATTGCAAGGACTGGGAATTCTAAGGCTTCTAATAATAAGGATAAGAAACAAGATAAAAAGGATCAATGATATAAAAAGGATCAAAAACTTTCCCAACCAAAAACCAACATTGGACCCACTTCCTTTGAAGCTAAACCTAAGAAGGAAAGGGTGAAGTGTGTCTATTGTAAGAAACTTGGACATGATGAACACAAGCGTATGAAGAAGCAAATTAACCAACTTACTCACATTCTAGAGAAGAGCAACATAGTGGTCCCTGAATCTATTAAACAAAATTCATCAAGCCAAGAATATTCTAAGCCAAAAGACAATAGTAAAGAGAAGAAGGGAAAGACTTTAGTTGTTGTTGTGGTTCCAAATTCATCATGGGTTATTGATTTTGGTGCCTCGCACCGTATGGGTTCCTTAAAGGTTCAATTTTCTTCCATGGAACCATGTAGTATGTCCTCTATCACACTAAGTAATGAAACCTCTATAGCAGTTGCAGGGAGTGAGTTAGTTGAAGTAAATGGCAGAACATTCAACAATGTTCTAAGTGTTCTAACACTTTCCACAAATCTACTATTAGTGTACCAAATCACTCATATTGGGAAGGGAATGAGAGTTCAATTTAACCCAAATTTAGTTATGATTAAAGAGCTACAAAATGACAATACAATTTTAGATGTAAGGGTAGATCACCAAGCACGGTTATATACTTTCTCTCATTTTTCTCCTGACACCTCTCCCACTACATTATTGACTCACTCTGACAGGGTTAGCAAACTATGACATGCACAATTTGGCCACCTTAACTATCGCTAGTTGGAACAATTGAGAAAACATAACATGGTCAAATTCTTTCCTAAATTTAGTTTTTCTAAAGGTCTTTATGAGGCTTGCACCCTTAGAAAGTATCCAAAATAGAAATTTGACATAGGAAATCTTGGAGAGATACACAGGTATTGGAGTTAGTACACAATGACAACTCAGGGCTATTCCTCCAATCTTCCTTCACTAGGGTATGATACATTATCATCTTCATTGATGATTTATTGAGGTACACTTGGATCTACTTCCTTCATCAAAAGTTAAACATTTATGACTTTTTTAGGACTTCAAGGCTCTTGCAGAGAAATAATTAGGGAAAGTCATAAAGATTATGCAGATAGATAATAGTGTGGAGTATTTCAGTAATAGGTTTGAGCAATTTTTCACTACATAATGGATTGAGTTACAATAAAAAGTTTCATACAGTCCTTTATAGAATAGAGTTGCAGAATGAAAGATCAATTTCTTAAAAGAGATGTCCAACAGTGTGCTTCAATCTAAATCATTGGCACCACAATCTTGGGATGAAGCTATTAATTGTGTGAATTACATCTAGAACCACATCCCTCACAAATCCTTAAAAGGAGTCACTCTTTTTGGAGCTTGACATGGTAATAAATCATCAGTTAAGAACTTCAAGGTCTTTAGATCTCTAACTATGACTCACATCCCTAAAAAGAAACATAAAGCTATGAAACCTTAGATTTGGCCTTGTATATTTGTGGGATACTTAAATGGTGTTAATCGATACAATATTCTTCATCCGAAAACCCATGAGTTGTTCATTAAGAGAAGTGTCAAATTTTAGAAAGGTCCACCAAATTATGCACATGACATTTTTCCACTTCCATCGGCTACACTTAGATTTTATGACGATGATTCTAACAGTTCTGATGAGCCTAAGTAGATTCCTAAGAAAATCACCACAGAGGAATATTATTATTCTAACAATAACAATGAGAGTAGTGATGGAGCTTCATTTCCTTCCACATCTAGCCACAACTCAGATGATGAAGAGTCTATTCACAACTATCCTACTTTTAGTCCTCTTTGGGCTAGATAAACATTGTAGACTACAAGTACTTAGATATGGGATCCTACAGGTGCTAGAATGACACACTCATAGTTTACTGGTGAGACACATGCTTTCTTTGCATCTTCCTCTTATCCACAGACCTTTCAGGAGGCATCTAGCAATCTTGAGTGGGACATTGCTATGCAAGAGAACAATTACTTGATTAGAAATAATACTTGGAATTTGACACACCTTCCTAAGGTAAGAAATATGGTTCAATGCATGTGGATATATTAGAGAAAGTTTGTAAAAAATGGGTATGTTGATAAGTTCAAAGCATGATTGGTTACAAAAGGTCTTTCATAGGTTTCAAGTATTGACTACACTAAGACATTTGCACCAGTTGCCAAAATAAACTCCATCAAACTCACTCTTTCCATTGCCACCACTCATCACTAGGATGTTCATTTGATAGATGTGAAGAGTTCCTTTCTTCATGGTGACCTAGAGGAGATTTACATAGAGCAACCATGTGGGTTTGTTCAAGATTCTTCTATAGTATGAAAACTTAGGAAATTTATATATGGCCTCAAATAGGCCCCTCAGGATTGGTATGCAAAGATGGATTCTTTTCTTCTCAGTGTAGGATTCACTATATGTCACTCTGATCTGCATGTCTACATTTTATGCTAGGATAGTCACTTATGATTCTGGTACTTTATGCTGATTATTTTTTATCACATGGATCTATTCATTGTCTATTACAGCTGTGAAAGAATCTCTACAAGATGTATTTTCCTTGACTAACTTAGGGTTTGTTGCATTACTTCCTTAGGATTCATATTTCATAGTCTGACTCAAGAATATCCATTGCATAACCTAAGTATGCTCTTAATTTACTTGTTTGGTTTCACATGGTTGATTATAAGCCAACTCTGACTCCCTTTCTATATGGAGTCAAGCTTGAGGCTGATTGTACTTCACCATTGATTGATGTTACCTTGTATTGACAACTTATAAGTAACCTTATATATTTTATTCACACTAGACCCGACATTTCATATGCAGTAGGTTGTCTTTAGGTTCATGCAGTAGCCTCATGAGCTACACTAGAAAGTAGCTAAGAGGATTTTGCATTACATTCGGGGTACACATAGATTCAAGATTCACTACGGAGCTAGTATTGATATTGACTTGGTTAGATACACAGATTCAGACTGGGCTGGCGATGTTCAAAATTGAAAGTACATTTTAGGATTGAGTTTCTTGTCAGGATTTGTACCTATTAGTTGGTCAAGTAAGAAGAATAATGTTATTGCTTTATCATTTATTGAGGTGAAATACAAAGGAGTTGTGAATGTTTCCAAGGAGGCCATTTGGATTTAGGTGATTTTGATAAAGGTTGGTATTCAATACAGGTGACCCACAATCATATTTTGTGATAACCAAAGCACCATTTAGATTTATAGGAATCTGGTTCAAAATCAGCGTACCAAAACATTGAGATTCACATGCATTTTATTAGGGAGATAATCCATGTACATGTCATCAATCTCAGATATTTCCAAAAATCAGAGCAGATTGTTGATATCTTCACCAAACCCTTTACTAAGAGTAAGCTTCTTCACTTGTGAGATCTTTTTGGGGTGCAGGATACATCGACATCATCTTCTTGGGGCCTTATAGTCCTCTCTCTTTCCTCTCTTTTAGGGGGGAGTTTTTCCCACTAGGTTTTCTAATTTTCTCCACTTTTTGAGAGTTATATTATACTTGGGTGATTTAATAAATATTAGATTTAATGCTAAACCCTAATTACAAAGTAATTGATAGAAACAATAGAGTATAACTATTAGATACAATTGACTCAAGAAATAAACTAATGAAATATGAAACGCTAAGTGCAAGAGAGAGAGTAAAGGACTTAGCTAATTTGTGTTTGATCCTGGAACTGATCTAGACTAGAACTAGTGAATAAAAAGGGATTTATGTCGTCAATGCCCAGATTGATTTTTGTGACTATCCGATTAGGTCGTACTAGGGTGCCTGGACTAGGTCAGGGGTGTTAGAGTCTTCTACTGGGCACTTGTGATTGCACAAATGGTCAAAATATGATTTTTTTGATGTCCCATAAATGTCCTTGATAGTCACTATTGGTCACCTTTATATCGTAATATCATCATTGAGTTCACCTGTAACATGTAAAAAAAAGCTTCACCTGCAAAACCCAAAATACCACATCAAATCCAAAAATGAGAGATGCAATATGGGGAGTCAGATTGACCCCAATGGTCATCCAAGTGAGTGAACTTATGACTGAGCGTTGCACTACATCTCAAACTCCATGTAGTTCTTTTGATTCTGTGATATAATCGTTCCCTAGGATGCCCTTGTGTAAGTGCACTTGATAGTGAGTAGCAAGATGTAACAATGTAGATAGAATGTGTTAATGTAAAAATGAACTTTCCCTTCCTATGTTGTGTATGTAGAAAATGCAGTCCCTTGTCCCTTGAATGAATACTAAATGGATGCATTTGATGCTTTTAGATGCATCTAGATGCGAGCTTAGGTGATGATAATAGATGCTTAGATCTTGGTCCTTTATTTTGGTCGCATAGTTATGTATTTATATGATTCCTTTGGTTCAATTTCACAATTAATAACTAGAAGGCCGACCCATAAGAAAATAAGATGCCCAAAAGATAAAAGAGGCCCAAAAAGAGTGAGTAAAGTGGAAAGAGGCCAGGAGCACCTAGAGGTGATGAGGGCAATTAGGCTCTGACATCCTGGTGATTAAGTAAATATTGAATTAATAGATGTCTAATTCTAATTGCAATGAAACAACAAATGAATATACAAATAAGTACAAAATAGTCCCAAGCAAATTAAGCTAGTAGATATGAAACCCTAGTTATAAAGAAGGGATATGAGGAATTAGCTAATTCACAACCAAATATGGAATGTGTTGAAGAGCCGATGTAATGAAAAAAGAGGGAGAAGTGTCACATAGGACCTCAGAAAATTGTACGAGATGAAGATATTCCTAGACTGGGGTGCCTACGGGGACCACAGAACTGCTCTGGGCACCTGTGACTGCTCAAACCCTCAGAGAAAATCCTTCACAAGGTTGCAAGATGTTTGATTTCCTTCACTTCTTGTCACTAGTATGTCGCACAATGATCACACATGTCACTGATAACCTGTAATGAAAAATTGACCTACAAAAACCTCAAGAGCACATCAAATCCCAAAAAAATAAAAGAATGCAAATGAGGGGTCAAATTGTCATCAACTATCAAACATGTGAACTTACGACTGAGCATTGCACTACAGTTCAAACCCAATGTAGTTCTAGGTGTCTGTATGCAAAATCATTCCGTAGGTGGATCTTGTGCGTGTTGCACGTGATAACGAGCAAATAACTAGATATAGAAGATGTAAGTAGATGTGTGCATGAAATAGAATGAACTTCCCCTCCTATGAAGTGTATTCAAAATAATAATGTCCCTTTCTCTTGAATGGATTCTATAATGGATGTTTGAATGCTCTTGAATAGACTTTAGATGCAACCTTAGGTGGTGATAGCTAATGCTTAGTGATTGGTCCTTTATTATGGTCACATAACTTTATATTTATATGATTCCTTTGCTTGAATTTCATAATTAACCCTGAAAATTCCAACTACCAAAAAGATAAGATGTTAAAATAGATAGAAATAACCCAAAAGATGTGATCAAAGTATAATGAGGTTAGGGGCACCTGGTGTTGGCATCCTAGATAGGCGGTAACATCCAAGATGAGAAATGTTGAGGTGTGAAAAGATAGATTGAGCAAGTAAGAGTATAATACCAAAAGTGGCAATAGAAAGCAAATAAAGATGGCCAAGGACATGGGTTAATTAGTAATTTTCTTACTTAGGAATCATATGAATAGTAGTATGCAATCAAGACTAAATAATTACCCAAAGTGTGTGATTTTGTGTCTATATTTTCCCCCACTTTATGTTGTTGAGTGAATTCCTGATAACATAAAGTAGATAAGAGATTCATACCTGATAACCACATAGATTGATGGAGAAAGTGTGTCGAGAGAAAAGGAAAACCACAAAGCGATAAAGATGTGGAGTGTGGAAACTAGAGAGGAGAAAGTGCAAAAAAGTGATGATGACGATGACCCTAGGGCGGGCACGCATGTGTAAATGTTGTCATTGTACATGTTGTTAATGTTGAAGTTGATTTTTTTTTATTATTGATGTGATGCAGGATGATGTTGACTACCACTTCCCATAAGGATGGACCTGCAAAAGAGAAGAATGATCAAGTAGTCAAATATGCATGTATATGATCAAAATGCATAAAAAGTATGAAAGAAATCATATAAAATTTGAAAATGTGGAAAAGGAACATGTGCATCTGATCTATGACGAGGAAAATAGATAGAAAGGAACATGTAGATGATGTAGAAGAATGAGTTTTTTGGGTGATCTCACACCAGCTGTACAGAATGTGAGTTTTTTGTGTGATCTCACACCAAGAACCGGAAGAAGTGTAGAGAGAAAAGTCTGGTGTCATCCTCCAACATTTAATTGCTTCCCAATGTATGGAATGCCACTACAGATGGTTTGTTAAAATATGATCCAGTTCAATCAATTATAATCCAATGTTAAGTGCTAAGGACTGTGTGCCCTATAAAAGCCGTTATGTGAAGTGTTGTAGATTGTGTTGCATTAAAGATGTTGCATAACTAGCCCTTGGTCACAGGCATACAGGAAGGGTTAGGGGCACCCAAGTGCTACTACCTTGGTCTTGGCACTAGTGTCTGTGTTGTAGTAAGGACCCAAGTCATATTCTAAGCCCTATCTGAGATTGATGACTGTGTTGTATCAATATTGAAATGTGTTGTGTGATGATTGTACACTGTTGTATGGGGTGATTGATTCAACCAAATGATGTGCCCCTCATTTGGGGTGCAAGTGACATCATTGAGGAGTATGTGGCCCAAAGCAGGACCAACCACGGTGTTGAAATTGTGCCCTGCAGGGGCGAGTGTGCTTGGTAAAAACCAAGGCACGTATAAACAAAGTGGCTAGGATACAAGTGTTAGTAAGACAAACACACATGTAAAATGTAAGCTAGGAAATAAGCAGAAAATTAATAATCTAAGAGACAAGAAGACAATGTAGACTGTGAAATGTGGGTTTCAAACATGGGACATCACTCATGATGTCGCAAGACAATCAAGGTCAACTAGGCCCAAAAGCATACAAGTGTGCACACAAGACAAAATGTGGATCCCACAAACAATGGGAAACAAAGAAAAGAAATAATAAATAATGTAACAGACAACCATGGGATAAAATAGACCTACAAGACAAATGTTACACATGAACCCTCGTTAGCATGTTATAAAAATAAAAATTATGTCAATACGTGTATAATTCGATAAGAATGTGCTATGAAAAATGAAACAATATCACCTGTAGCGTATGAAAGTGAATGCCCCCAGGCCCATTGTGGGATTGGTAACGGGTAATGCACCAAACATCCATGTTGCATGTATATATGTGTAGAATCTGCAATCAAAATCTAGAAAGCAAGTGAATGTGCATGTGTCTATAGAAAGATAATTACATACAAGATATCTATCTAACATGTGTAACAAAACATACATGTAACAAGTAAATGCAAACAAGAATAAATGCGACCAAGATATGTAATATGTTGTGGATGATATGGAATGGAATGTAGATTGAATGATAGGAGAAATGTGCCCCCTAATTGGATGTGTGTGCATGAGATGAGATTCATTTACACATGCCCCCTGACCAGTCAAGAATGAACCGTATAACAAGAGTGTGCCATCGGGAAATAGTTTGAATTGTGTGTATTAGAAATATGTGATCGTCGAAGCGTAGAGCATATAAAGTGTGTGAGTGAGTGAGTGTGGTGAGGTCCATTTGAGATGTAGACCCTAAGTAGTCGAGTATGGACTATGGAACTAGAGTGTGTCATAGATGAGATGTTTGGGATATGTGTAATGTGTTGTGTTGTTTGCACATGAGAGAAAGGTGTTGTGAATATGTCACTTTATGTAAGATGTTATGAAGTTGTGTTGAATGTGGTAAAGAGATTGATTGTGGGCACATTGAGTGTGTAGTGATGTGCATTGAGATATGTGTTGTGAATGTGTGAGTTTTGTAGTAGGTTATGTCGCATGTTAAAGTGTCGAGTAGGCCATGTGTTGTGGATATGTAGAGTATGTAATTTTTTTGTGTTGAGTGTATGCAAGAAAGATGTGTTATGTGATGTAAGAGAGGTATGCCATGAAAGTGCTAAGTATGTATCATACTGTAGATATGTTGAGTGTGTTGTATGTTGCGTTAAATATGCCCAAAGAGTATGTGTTTCTATTGTACTATGTTTGTATTGATGAATATGCATGTGGGAAGTATGCATTGTGATTGTGTAGTATGTGATGTTGAATGTGTGTTAAGAAGAAGGTGTCGTAAGTGTGTTGATTGTGTAGTGATGAGTGTGTCAAGCATGTCATGCCTAATATGATGTGTAGTGTAGTGTGTGCGGTGAATATGTATATGATGCCCTCAACAGTCAAGTGTGAACTGTAGCACGAGAGTGCGTCATCGGGTAATGGTGATACAAGTGTGTATCAAGATGTGTATGTTGTATGTGAAAGAATATATATGAGATGATGAGAATATAAGACGTGTGTAAATGCTATAGGGGAGAAATAAGTGTGATGCCCCCAGGTGTGTAAGCGATGGAGATCTAGTTGATGATGCTGAGTGGATCAATGCAAGGAGTAGTTTCCTTGAAAAAAGTGATCAGACATGGAAGTGAAAATTGCGGAGGAACCTTGCACGATATTGGTTCATTTGATGGTGTTGTGGAAGACTTAAGTGGAGGCCAGGTTGAAATGAGCTTTATAGGAGGTGGCTTAAATTGACTTGGTAATATTGTAGACGACTTAGCAAGAGGAGGTGATGGAGAAAAAACCTTGGGAGAAGGTTGAGTAGATTGAATAGGAGGCACTTGAGTGGATGAAGAAGGCACCTTAAAAGTGATAGCATTATGCTCATTAGACGTAGAAGGAGCAAAATTTGGGAGCCCATTTGGATGTAGCATTTGTAGATGGGCATGCAACAAAATGTTGTGTAGCGAATGAGATAAAGCCTTGAAACTCAAGATGCTTGATTCGTCATTGTAAAGCATAGAAATCATTCTCATTATGTCCATTGATTTGATGATAAACACAAAATGGGATACTGTGATATTTGTTTAGTTGATAAGGAGGATAACAATGAGTAGTTATAAAACTGATCAATTGGTGACTAAGGAGCTCTGTAAGAATATCATGTTTCTTAGCATTGCAATAAAACATGAGAGGCTCCGGTAATGACAAGACTTGAGGCTCACTGATATGAGCACATGTAGAAGACATAGAATGAAGATGAGAAGAAGAAGTGACATGATATTGAGAAGAGTCCTTAAGATGCTGGATTTCAGACTTAAGAGATGCAATTGTGGATTCTATAGCCTGAAATTTGTTTTTTGGAATATATTGGGTAAAAGGAGGGTTTTAGAAGGTCCCACAACCTTATACAGACAAGCCCATCAGGCCAGATTTAACATTGATAGAAGCAGAGTCAAAATACCCGAGCAGATTCCAAAAAAAGGAGAACGAAAAAACAACAAAGAAAGGAAAAGATACATCAAAGGAGCTTTTTCAGCTCAGAAACAACGTTCTTAGCTCTAGGAGAGCCTGAGTCTTTAGCAAGAAGTTCAGCCAGCTTGATAAGCTCCGCACAATCATCCGCAATGGCCGTCCTGGTGGAATCCGTGAAAGCCTCCCAAGCTTTCAGAGCCTTGAAGGCGCGCTGGAGCTTGCTCAGAATAGAGGAAACCATGTCAGCTCTGCTATTGTCTCTTTTTGCGTCAGCAGCCTCGGAATCAGCAGGATTCGACTCCATCAAAGGAGGGGAGTGGAGAGAGTCAGTAGCAAGAATTTTTTCATCGAAGAGAGTCTTTGAACCAACAGACTGAGAGATGGGCTCCACAACCGGTTGATTGAAATCAAGCTGCTCCAGATCCAGGGAGTCAGGGTACAGCTGAGCCAGGCCCAAGAGAGCAGTAGCCTGAGAGAAATCGGGGCTGGAAACAGGGGAAGAAGCGCGACCACAGGCTTCAGTGCCTTCCAAGAAAAAGCAAGGGGGGGCGTAGGGAAAGACAGGGTGGCAGGGGAGATGGAGGCGGCGCGAGGGGGACTCAGAATAGCCACGTCAGAATCCGAAGCGGAGGAGAGAATCAGCCGATGACGATGCCTTGAGGAGCAGAGGGAGGAGGAGAAGGGACGAGGAGAAGAAGAGGGGGAATGGCGGCGACGACCCAATTTGGGAGGGAAGCGAAGGAGGTCGGCGTGAGAAGCAGCGACAGAGAAAAGCAGGTAAAGCAACCCCTGGTGAAGAATGACGCCCTCGCCCTCCCGAGCAAGCTGCACCGAATGTTCAAGAGACTGAAACAAGAAGGCCGCCAGATTGATCTTCTTCCCCCATCGAAGATGAGAAAGAATGAAAAGATGAGGACCAAAAACCAGTCTGTATCTACCATCGATAGTAAAATAGCGCATAATGACTTCCGCAACTCTATCCCAAGGAGAAGGCAGGGAATTCCGGGTGTAACCAGAAAGATATTTTACCGGTCTGTCACCAGGGGCGTTGAAATCCTGTATTTCCGCATGCAGCGAACGTTTGTAGTATATGTCACCTGCAGCAGGAAGGCCGGTGGCATCAGCAATGGCATTCGTGGAGATGGAGAAGCGAGTGTTGCCGATTTGGACCCGACCCTTCGTCCAGGAAGCCGTGACCGCATAAGAAACCAGCGCCGAATGACCCGCCATTTTTTCCAGGAAGGTGGCTATACCATTTTCCATCAATATGTTCCACACCTCTCCATCATTCTTAAAAGACTCACAGTTGTCGGGCTCAAGGCGCTTCAATTGACCCCCCATGGGAAGAAAGCTTGAAAAGTTTCAGAAGTGAGAGTGTAGAGGACAAAACCTGCTTAAACAGGTCAGGGAAGCTGCCGGCCAAGTTATCATTGCCCTTTCGCCACCTCCTCAGATGATTAATGTGGCTATAATGCTCATTCGTGCGGAGATTCCTCGCATCAATACAAGGCACCTTAATCAATTGCCCCTCAAAAAGAGTCAAATCCATATACTTCGTCATAATTGCCGCCGCCGAAAGAGAAGGCCATAGCGAGATAGCCGAGACCCGAGTCAGCCCTTTTTTCCACCAGTTAGCAATGGGGAATATCATTTTGAGCGATTTGGCAGAGATCCTTCGGGAAGTTATCAGTCCAGCTTTGCTGATTTTCAATGACGACACCAATATTAGCAAGGAGGTCGGCCGCTTTATTTCCCTCCCGAAGAACATGCTGGAACTGGACTCGACGGAAAGATCTTTGCATGATTCTGATATCAGCAATGATGTTACTAATCGACCAATGACCAGGATCATTAGACTGAAGGAGTTTGATGATGTTGAGGGAGTCACTTTCAACTTGAAGGGGATCATCACCCAAATTGATGGCCATCTCAAGGCCTTTGAGGATCGCCAAAGCTTCCACACGATGGTTGGAGCCAAAATTGAAATTATGAGCAGAGGCAGCAACAATATATCCCGAAGAGCAACGAAGGATGACCCCACCTCCAGATTTACCAGGATTTCCCTTCGAGGCTCCATCAGTGTTGAGTTTTTTCCAGCCCCTTGGAGGGGGAGTCCAGCGGACTAAATCCCGATCAGTGTGTGTGCTCTTATATTGAATGGATAATAACTTCTACCACTCCAGGGAGTTACAGATTTGAATTTTTTGCTGATATTTGGTCCACGTGGTCAGGTTGATATTTTCTTGGAGAGCCAGAGCAATCTGAATAGCCACTTGACAAGGATCAAGACTTTTTTCTTTGAAGATTCTTTTGTTTCTTTCTTTCCAGATGCCCCATAATCCGTGCGGTAGGAGAAGTTTCCAGGCCAATTTAAGAATCGGATGAGTAAAAGGAGAGCTCCATTGAGATAGGGTGTCCTGAATGGAACCCGGAAAGATCCAATGAACTCCCAACCTTGAAAAAATCCACTGCCAAATAACTTGCGAGAAGGAGCAATGGATCAAAAGATGTGCAGAGGACTCCGCATCATTAGCACATAACACACATTTAGAGGGGAGAGAGAAACCCCTCCTTTTCAAATTCTCGCCAGAGAGGAAAGCATTCTTGGAGGAGAGCCAAGAGAAAAAGCCAACTTTGGGGGTGATCTCATTAGGCCAAACTTTGGAAAGGGGAGGGCCATGGTCAGCACTATGCAACGAGAGATAAGCTGCCTTAACGGAGAATGAGCCCGACGGGGAGAGGGGCCAAATAATCTCGTCCTCATTTTGGGTGAAAGGGATGTAGATGGAAGAGAGAACCGCTTTGAGAGAAGACAGCAGGTTTCTCTGCAGATCGCTGATATCATCCCATTCCTTAATATCCCATGAGGGAATGGAGTTCACAACCTTCCAGTAGCCCGAAGCTAATCTTCCATGTTTATTGATGATACTTCTCTTAATGGGGTCCCAAGTAGGATTGAGATCAAGGGGTTCTTCCCCTATCCATAAATCCCTCCAGAAATCTATAAGCCTACCATTCCCAAATCTCCATTTGGTGCCAGCACGAATAATGGGGAGAGAGCTACTAATAGAGTTCCATATGGCTGAGCCTCTAATAGGAATGGAAGTAAGCAGATCTTCATTATTAGCTAAATATTTAGCTCTGAGCAGATGGGCCCAATAGGAGTCACCTTTAGCCACTTCCCAAGCAAGTTTGGCCAGAAGGGCCCCATTCATTTCATTCATTTTTCGAAGTCCGAGCCCACCATGAGGGGTTGGCTTACACACCTCTTTCCAAGCCACAAGATGGATCCTTTTCTTATCTTCAGTACCAGACCAGAGAAAGTTCCTTTGAATTTTTTCCACAACCTCCCTCACAGAACTGGGAATCTTTAGCAGGGACATGAAGTAAGTAGGGAGGTTTTGAAGAGTGGCTTTCACCAGCTGGAGCTTGCCAGCCTGACTGAGCAGCGCACCTTTCCATGCGGCCAGCTTTTTCTGATACCTTTCAATGACAGGATTCCATAGATTTTTTGATTGCTTTCCATGGAAGAGGGGGATGCCGAGATAAGAGGCGGGAAGATCCATAATAATACAACCAAAAATATCAGCAATTTTTCTCTGAATCCTAGGGGGCGTATTGATGAAGGAAATGCTGCTCTTGTTGAAGTTGACAGTTTGCTGAGAAGCAGATTGATATAGAGAGAGGATCTCCATAATAGCCCGGGCTTCAATAACAGAGGCTAAACTCAGCAGTAAGGTGTCGTCAGCAAACTGGCTATGAGTGGCCGAAGGACAATTAGAGGTGATTTTCATACCAGAAATGATGGATTGATTTTTTGCCGCTACCAAAGCTCTGCTGAGGGAGTCCGCCATAAGAACAAACAGAAAAGGTGACAGGGGATCACCTTGCCTGATACCTCTGCTGCTTTTGAAGAAACCCGCAGGAATGCCATTGATAAGAATAGAGAAGCAAGGGGTCGAGATACACGAGAAAACCCAGCTACACCACTTGTTGTCGAAACCAAACTTTTCCATGACCTTAATTAAGAAAGGCCAGCTGACTCTGTCAAAGGCTTTTTGCATATCCAATTTTAAGATCATTCCTGGGGACTTCGCAAGAAAGGCCGAGTGAATGGCCTCATGAACAGTAATTATACCCCCTTGGATAAGACGACCTTTAATGAAGCCGTTCTGATTGTGAGAGATGAGGTCCGGCATTAGAGGTTTAAGTCTGGAAGCCAACATCTTAGTGATTATCTTGTAAGACGTGTTACAGAGACTGATCGGTCGAAAATTGGACACATCTTTAGAGTTATGCACTTTTGGGGCGAGAGCCACAAAAGTGGTATTCCATTCTTTAAGCAGATTGTTGTTCATCTGAAATTCGTTAACTGCTTGGAAGAGATCCTGCTTGATGATTTCCCAAAAAACTTGGAAGAAGGCGGCAGGAAAGCCATCCGGACCCGGAGCTTTGTCTCTCTTCATAGCAAAGACTGCTTTATGAATTTCCTCCATGGAAAAAGGCTTGGTCAGATTGTTATTCATCTCAGGAGACACCAGACGTGGGATATGCTGGAGCATTTCATTCATTGATTGTTCCGGAGGAGCCAGATCAGCATGGAGAAGATTGGAATAGAAGGATATAAGCTCATTGGAAATATCACTCTCAGCAGTTAGCAGGTTCCCATCAGACGTCACCAACTCACGGATCTTGTCCCTGGCTTTATGCTTACAAGCAGTGATGTGGAAGAATTTGGTATTACGATCACCTTGCTCGAGCCAAAGGGCTCGAGAACGTTGCCTCCAATAGGTCTCTTCTTCTTTAAGAGTGTTGTGATAATCACTGAGGAGAGAGATTTCCTGTTGGTGAAGATGATCCAATCTTCCAACTGCCTCAATTTGTTCAGAAATTTTTGCCAAGCTCTGAGTTAGCTCCCGCTTGCGGAGCTTGATGTTACCGAAGACCTTCGACTTCCATATCTTGAGTTGTTTTTTAACTTCTTTGAGTTTGCTGGAAAATCTGAACATACTAGAGCCCTCAATATTGATATTCCACCAGTTTGCAACAAGGGGAAACAGGTGGTTATTTTCAAGCCAGGCTAGCTCAAATCTGAAGGGAGGATTCTTGGCATTTATTTTGTGGTTGGCGCTTAACAGAAGAGGGCTGTGATCCGAGGCAGCCCTATGGAGGGAATTGAGGTAGAAGTCAGGAAAGAGAGAGATCCAGTCCAGAGAGCCTAGAGATCTGTCCAGTCTGCATTGGATGTGGTTCCTGCCCAATCTGCGGTTTGACCAAGTGTAAGATGAGCCATGCAAGTCCATATCCAGAAGGGAGTTCTCCCTTATGAAGTCGGCCAAAGCCTCCATGCTAATCGGCATGGCAGGCATACCTCCCTGTTTTTCCGAAGGATAAAGAGGGCAGTTAAAATCACCCATAATTAGAGTGGGGATTTTACCACAAGTGATGATGAAGTTAGTGATGTCTTTCCAAAGTTTTCCACGATGAGTCTCCAAATTTGGAGCATATACATTAATAGCAATCCAGGAGGAATCCGCTCCAACCTCTTGGAAGAGAATACATAAAAAGTTGGGGTGCTTGAACAGACATTCTCCTTTGAGACTTCTGGGATCCCACAAAGTACAAAGCCCCCCTGAGTTCCCTGTAGAAGGTTGAAATTCAAAGGAAGCTGCTGGCCAGAGTTTAAGGAGGCAATCCTCCTTTTTTAGTTTTGTTTCCTGCAACATTATGATATCAGGAGAGTGCTGGAGTTTGATATCTTTGATAACTCTTTGCTTTTGAAGAGACTTGAACCCTCTTATATTCCAAGAAATGATCTTCATTTATTAGGTTTGTGTTTACTCCCCACCACCATGGGGATTGTACTTTGAGTTCCTTGCGCAATATTTGTGGCTGCTTCTTGTTGAAGCTTGATACTGCTCGGAATTCTGCCCCGAGCTTTTTCCAAGCCTATATCGGGTTTCTTGTTGCTGCTTCTAGTAAAGCGATGATTGAAACTGTCATCAGAGGAGAGACCAGTGGGGGAGGGTACAGAGTCCAAAACAGGCGGGCAAAGGGGAGGCAGGGTGGGGGGATCCAGGGAAGAGGGGATCGAAAGAAGGGGAGGGAAGGGAAGAGGAGCAGACAGAGGCGAGAGGGGAGGGGAGGAGTTAGCCAGGAGCAAGTCCTCTCCGAGAGAGGAAGGGGTGATGAGAGCCGAAGAAGGCGGAGGGGAGATGAGGGGTTGGAAAGCCAAGGAGGAGGGAGCGATCTCAGAAACTGGATCCAAAGATGTGTTGATTTCTCCATCCTCAAGGAGAGCGAAGGAATTAGAAGTGGGGATGATCGGGATCTCAATTGAAGATGATTTGGGAATAAATTTATTTTTGGTTTTTGGGGATAGGGTTTGGGACTTGGGTTTTGGTTGAGGTTTAGATGGGCAGCCAGAGGCCCGATGACCGAGTTTTTTGCAGAAGGAGCAAGCTTGAGGAATATATTCGTAGTCAATGGGTTGTTTCCAGTTCCCTAAGTCTGAAATAAGCTCAATATCTTTTGGTAAGGGGCAACTAATATCAGCATTAACACAGAAACGAGCATGAATGAATCTAGTTTTTGCTTTTGTTGCTTGATCTATAGCTATTAAGGAACCTATTGAGAGAGCAATACCTTCAATAACCGCCGGATGCCAGAACTCCAGAGGGAGCCCCGGGAGGCGAACCCAAATTGGGGCTTGGGTCATGGACTCCATGTGTGGGTTGAAACCAGGAGACCATTTCCTGAGATAGAAACCCCGCCTGCCAAAGAACCACGGACCACCTAGCAGAGCTCTAGCGAAGTCTTCTTTCAAGCTGAAGGAAAATAAAATGAAACCATTAGGCATAGCCGCTATTTCTAGCGCTCCACATGGTTGCCATTTTAAACGAGCCCATTTTTTTATATCCTCCAATGGGGGTCTAGGGCCCATCAGGGTACCCACCAAGGATAGATCACGTGAAGCAGTAGCAGCCTCCGTGATGTGAGAGGGGATGCGCAGGGAAAAGGACCCATCGGACAGAGAAGGGGAGAGATTTTCTGAGCTGTGTGCTGATGTGGAACCCTCCATGACTTTTGACCATACATCAGGCAGCTTTGGAGAGAGGGACCCTGACAAGAGGGGGCCCCGATCTGGACCAGAGGGGTCCAGCATCCGATCCAGAACCAGGGACAGACACAGCAGAACCTGAAGACACCTCATTCGCAAGGTCACGAGATGTTTAGTTTCCTTCACTTATTGCCACTAGTATGTTACACAATGATTGCTGATTTCACTGATAACCTTTAATGAAATATTGACATATAAAACCCTCAAGAGCACATCAAATCCCAAAAAAGAAAAGAATACAAATGAGGGGTTCAACTGTCCTCAATTTTCAAACATGTGAACTTACGAATGAGCACTGTACTACATTTCAGATCCAATGTAGTTCTAGGTGTGTGTGCAGAATCGTGCCTAGGTGGCTCTTGTGTGTGTCGAAATTAAGAGCGACCAAATAACTAGATGTAGAATATTAAGTAGATGTGTGTATGGAATAGAATGAACTTCCCCTCCTATGATGTGTATGTAGAAGAATGTAGTCCCTTTCCCTTGAATGGATGTTAGAATGGATACTTGAATGCTCTTGAATATCCTTTGGATGCAACCTTAGGTGGTGATAGCTAATGCTTAATGCTTGGTCCTTTATTATGGTCACATAACTTGATATTTATATGATTCCTTTACTTGCATTTTGTAATTAACCCTGAAAATGCCGACTACCAAAAAGATAAGATGCTCAAATGGCTAGAAATGACCCAAAAGATGTGATCAAAGTACAATGAGGTTAGGGGCGCCTAGAGGGAACGAGGGCACCTGGCGCTGGCATCCTAGCTGGGCACTGGTGTCCAGGATGAGAAAAGTCGAGGTGTGAAAAGACAGATTGAGTAAGTAAGAGTGTAAGACAAAAAGTGGCAACATAAATAAAATAAATATGGCCAAGGACATGGGTTAATTAATATTTTTCTTACTTAGGAATCATATGAATAGTAGTATGTAATCAAGACTAGATAATTACCCAAAGTGCATGATTTTGTGTTTACACCTAGCTAGGTGCTGTTTTCTGAAGTCATGAAAGATAAAACAATAAAGTACCGACTGGGCTGTAGGGTGTAAAAGACCATAAAAGACAAGAAACAAAGCAAAGAGGCCAAATATAGTTGTCAATTACTATTTTTTAGCTTAGGAATCATATAAATGCAAGTATGCTTTTAGGACCTAGAAATGTACCCAAGTGCATGATTTTGTGTCTATTTGCCCCCACTTTTGTTGAGTGAATACTCGATAAAATAAAGTAGTTAGAATATGCGCACCTTGTGTTCCTATAGAGTGTGATGATGAAAGTGTGCCGAAGAGACAAGTGAAACCGTGAAGTGATAAAAATGAAGTGTGGAAACTAAGAAAGAGGAAGTGACCCTAGGGGTGAAGCATATACGTTGATTTTTACATGTTGTTGTGCTTGTGTTTGCTGATGTAAGGTTGATTCTTGTTGCGTATTAAGGATGAACTTACAAAAGAAGAACAAAAGAGTAGTCAAAGTCATGTATTATGAAAACCCTGTAAAAGTATGCAACAAAATGTAAATGTGTGTAGAAGTAGTAAAAGGAAAGTGTGCACCTAATGATCATGATTGTAAAAGGATAGAAATATATCTTGAAAAGGTTGTAGAAGAGTGATTTTTTTTTAGGCGATATCATGCCAAGAGCAAGTTTTTTGGGTGATCTCATGCCACGACAGAATGAGTGTTGTGAGAGATCTCAGGGTCTATGTGATTTTTTTTGGGCAATATCATGCTAAGTGTGATTTTTTGGGCGATCTCACGCCATGATAGAAGAGTGTTTGGGAGAGAGGTCTAGTGTCACTCTCCTTCCATGACTGCTTTCTGATTATACACCAGTGTAAATGGTGTGATCCTATTTTGTTCTGAGTTGTACCGTATTTGTTTTGAGTTTAAATGGAGATATAATGCAGTTTTTTTGTTGGAGGATTGTGCTATGTACTGTAAAAAACTACTCTGTGAACTATCTGTAAACTGTGTTGATATGAGAAAGTAGCTCCATATATTCCCCCAAGACATAGGCACCTATGGAGATGACACGAGTGCCCAAGCACTAGTGTGTATGTTTGGATGCTAGGTGTTGGTGTCTATGTTGTACCGAGGACCCAAGTTAGATTTTGGGTCGTTTTGTGACTGTAACGAATGTTATGTTCATGTAATGTGCAGACATGTACTGTAGCTATGAGCTGTTGTATGGGGTGACTGATTCACCCAATGTATGCCCCCCTCATTTAGGGTGTATATGACACAAATAGGAGCACGTTTTCGAAAGGAGAGGACCTTAATTTGATCTGAAGTGGATACCTTACAGGGGAAGGGAATCTGCATGGTAAAAACCAAGACATATGCAAACAAAGTGGATAGATGCATGTGTTAGTCGAAATCAAAGCTAGTATGCAAGTAGAAGACAATGTGCAATCAAACAAGTAAGAAGATAAGATAAACCATGAAAAGCGGGTTTCAAACATGAGACATTTCTCACAATGTCACAAGACAATCAGGGCTGAAGTGGACAAAAGCATACAGTGTGCATACAAGATAAAGGGCATAGCTCGTAAAAAATAACATACAATGGAAAACAATGTCAAACAAAGTGTAACATACAACCATGGTAGAAAATAGTCTTGCAAAGTAAATGTTGCACATGAAGCACCCGTTAGCATGATAGGAAGATAAAGAGTATGTCAAAGCATGCATAGATCAATGTAAAGTAGCGTGTTAATAAGAATATGAAGTAGTAAATAATGACATAATAACACCTGTGATATGGAAGAGTAGTAAATGTAGATGCCCCCAGGAGCCTCGATGGGACTAGTAAGAGGTACAATGTCAAGCATCATTGTTACGTGTAAATATATGTAGGAAGTATACATTCACAACTAGAGAACAAGTGAGCGTGCATGTGTATATGATAAATATAATGACATACTAAGCATCTGACTAACATAGTAAGAAAAGTATAACATGTGAGTATAAACAAGCAAGAATAAGTGCAACCAAGATATGCAATGTGTTTTGAGTGTGAATAAGATGAAATGTTATGCAATGTGAATGTGATGGGAGCAACATGCCATCAGAGAATATGTATGATATGTGTATGAGATGAGGTTCATTTATAAAAGGACCCTCAAAAATTAAGAATGAACCGTAGAACAAGAGTGTTTCATCAGGAAATGGTTTGATAATGTGCACTAGAAAGATATGATCAATGAAGCATAGAGCATAATGAGTGACTATGGTGAGATTAGTTTTAGATTAAAACCCTCAGAAGTTGAATATTAATCATGTAACTAAAGTGCATCATAGGGAAATGGGTTTGCCACATGTAAGGAGATGCCAGAAAAGGTATGGCATTAAGTGTAAAACATGAGTTGTGAAAGGAGATATTCATTAATGTAACATTCCCTCAATAGTCAAGTGTGAACCATTACACGAGAGTGCATCATATGGTAATTACGATACAAGATGTGTATCAAGTTGTGTAAGATCACTTAAAGAGATTTAGATATGAATCACAAAGCATAATAGTAGAAATGATTGACACCTAATGATGCTAGGAGGGGGGAAGTGCAATGCCCCCAAATGTGTCAATGATGGAGATATACATGACGATGTAAGAAAGACATTGTGATGGTGACGGGGTTTGAAATGTATCATAAGAAAGCATACTGTGATCAAAATGGTAGGCATGAGTAAGATTAGGATCAAGGATAGATTGTGGATTGAAAGGAGGAAGTCGAAAGAGGCCATCTAGAGTTTTTCGGTCTTGCTTAGTGAGTGGTTTCTTATTTGGGATTGGTAACGTCGTAGAAGACTTGAGAGGAGGAGGGGTTGGACTGATTTTGAGAGGAATTTGGTTAGGAGTTGGTGATGTGGTAAAAGACTTAGTACAAGGAGATGATGGAGGATAGACCATGAAAGGTGATTGCTTAGTTGAAGTGGGTTGCATGGGCGGTGCTTGAGTGACCGAAGAAGGAACATTAGAAGTGATGGCCTGATGCTCATTGGACATAGATGAATCAGATTTAGGAACCCATTGAGATGTAGTGATTAGATATGAACATGTATTATTTTGTGTAGTAAATGAAATGCGACCATAAGGCTTAAGGTGGCCAATTTTTCATTTTAGAGCATAACAATCATTGTCATTATGTCCATTAATTTGATGATAATTCTAATATGGATGACTTTAATATTGTGCAAGCTGATAAGGAGGATAATAATGAGTAGATGGAAAGTTGATCAATTAATGAGTGAGGAGTTGAGGAAGAATATATTGTTACTTAACATTTGAATCAAACTTGATAGGTGTGGGTAATGACAAGACTTGGGGTTCACTGACATGAGCACATGTAGAATACATAGAAGTGGGATGAGATGTAGAAGAAGAACAAGCACGAGCTTGAGAAACATCCTTGAGATATTGGATTTCATATTTAATAGATGTAATTGTTGCTTCCATAGCTTGAATTTTGTCTTAAAATAAAGAATGTAAAGCTTGAATTAAATCCAAGATGGGTTGATTAGATGGAGGATTAAAAGTGATAGAGTTATCGGATAGATGATCAAAAATGGAATTTACTTGAGTAGGTGGTGTATTGCGAGGGAGATACATATTGTCTAGGATTTTTGGAGAATAACTTTGTAATTGGGATACATTTGCAGTAGATCATGTAAAGAAATTCGAGGAATTTTTGGATCCATGAGAAAAGAAAAATAAGGATCCTAGTGTATTTGAATGTGGGTTCACCAAATGATTTAACAAAAAATAGATCTAATGGTAAACCTTAATTACATAGTAACTAATAGAAATAATAGAGTACAATTGCTAGATATAATTGACTCAAGCAATAAACTAATGAAATATGAAACCCTAAGTGTAAGAGAGAGAGAGTAAAGGACTTAGTTGATTTGTGCTTGATCATGGAAATGATATGGACTAGAAAATTGATAAACATGAAGGAATCTATGTCATCAATTTCCAGACAAAATTATGCAACTGTTGGATAAGGCCAGACTAGGTTGCCTAGATTAGATCAGGGGTGCTAGAGTTTTCTACTGGGCACCCATGACTACGCAAGTGGTCAGAATTTGATTTTTCTGGTGTTGCACAAATGTCGTTGATAGTCATTTTTGGTCACTTGTATGTCGTACTATGATCATCGAGTGCCCTTATAACTTGCAAAACAAAGCTTCACTTGTAAAACCCACAATACCACATCAAATCCAAAAAAAGAAATATGTAATATGGGGAGTCGTATTGACCTCGACGGTCACCCGACTGAGTGAACTTATGACCGAGTGTGACACTATATGTCAGACTCCATGAAGTTCTTGTGAGTGTGTGATAGAATCGTGCCTTAGGATGCCCTTGTGCAAGTACACTTGATAACAGGCTATCAAGATGTAACAATGTAGATAGAATGTGTGGATGTCAAAATGAACTTCCCCTTCCTATGTTGTGTATGTAGAAAATGCAGTCCCTTGTCCCTTGAATGAATGCTAGATAGATGCCTTTGGATGCAACTTAGGTGATGATAATATATGCTTAGATTTTGGTCCTTTATTTTGGTCACATAACTATGTATTTATATGATTCCTTTGGTTGAATTTCACAATTAACAACTGGAAGGCCGACCCATAAGAAAATAATATGTCTAAAAGATAAAAGAGGCCCAAAAAGAGTGAGTAAAGTGGAAAGAGGTTAGGGGTTCTTAGAGGGGATGAGGGCACCTGGGCACCGACGTCCTGGCTGGGCGCTGGTTTCTAAAGTCATGAAAGATAAAGCAATAAAGTACCAACTGGGTTGTAGGGTGTAAAAGACCAGAAATAAGACAAGAAACAAAGAAAAGAGGCCAAAGATAGTTGTCAATTACTTGTTTTCTTACTTAGGAATCATATGAATACAAGTATGCTTTTAGGACCTAGAAATGTACCTAAGTGCACGATTTTGTGTCTACATTGGGTACCTCATCAGGCCTTATTTCCAGGACCCACTTTTTCTTCTTTCCCACCTAAGATATGTTTCAGGGGGTGTTAGTGTAAGATATTATTTTCCTTGCATTTATTTGGAATATTTCCTATACACGGTGATTCATCTTGCTTAGGTGTTATTCGTGTCATAAGAGTTACTATGAAATGTCTTACATGTCATAGTGTGTCATAGGAGTTACATTCCCATTCTAGAATGTAACCCCCTTGGGAATATTATCATGGTGGAGTTACAGATTACTCCTATTTGTATACACCACTTGAGCTAATGTAAGGTTCCAAATTTTGCACCATTATTGTGTTTGCGAGTTAATTTCATATTGCATTACATGTTATATCATTCTTTGAACTCATGTAGCTATATGTGTGCAATAATTTTTAATAAGTGATCCTAACAAAAACTTTTATAGTCACATGCTAGGTGAGAATGAAGTGCAATTTGAGTTCTCTTTGGAGTAGTGGCAATGTTGGTGGTGCACATGGGTGCCCACAACCCAACTAATGTTTGTTTTACAAGTCTCATTCACCATATAGGGTTTTGAATATTAAATTTGTTGCAGAACGAGCATCACACAATTATAAAGGTCTAAATTACATACATAAGAAAATCAAGAAGCAGTGTATAAATCCAAGAAGTTTCAAGAGCTAAAAGTATAGAGGGATAACAGTGTACAAAAAGTTACATAGAGGGGGTGTGCTTTGGGTCATACCATACACTTTGGTTCAGGAAGCTTGTTAGGACATATTTTCAGTGGAAAAGTTATGCCAGATGATTTACATCCTTTTCTAGTCATCAAGTTGGCCTAGATCAACACACACTCTATAATATCAAGTAGGTATCCTTATCTTTCTTATTACTAGTATTTTAGTTCCATTATCACATTGGATTTGCATGTAGGGCCTAAAAAAATTCCATTTATTTTATATTATGGATACACCATTTCAATTCAATCTTCTTCTTGGTCACCCATGGATTCATGTCATGTAGGATATCCCATCCAAGATACATCAATGAGTTAAATTTGCCTACGATGGGTATGAACACACTATTCCAGCTAACAATGAACTATTCAAATATTGTAAAATTGATCCCATTACTTCTATGGTTATCCCACCATCGCAACCAATTCTCCCTCACCATTTATATACATGTGTTATTAGGGAATCAAGTATAAATACTAACACACTAACATCTCCTCCTACTTCTTCCACTCAATCTCCCGTTACTACTTTTATATCTCCTCTTATGCCTTCTCATATGCCATCCTCTACTTCTTCTCTAAACCCTTTAGAGAACGTTGTTCAACAATTTAATGTTGAGACGACTGAGTCAGATGATGATGGTGGTTCCATTAAGCTTATCCATGGTAACTTGTGTAAGTTAAATTTCAACCCTATCGATGAGGATGACTCCACATTTCATTTTTTAATATTGTAACTGACCCTAGTGAATATTAGCTCCACCCCACTACTCCACATGTTACTACCAATGTAATGGTTCTTTTTCACAATGTTATCCATGCCCTTGATCCTATTCCCACCTTTAGCTATGTCACTATTTATGCACACCAAGATTCACAGGATATTCTACTCATTCTCTTATATCATGGTTTTCTCATTAGCACCACTAAACAACATCGTTCCGCTAAGAAATGTTCTAGATAACCAAACACCATTTTATCGATTACCATTGTTTATCTAGACATATGACTAGTGACTTTCAAGACCTATTGCAATAAATACTCACCCTCAAAGCTAATGAAATCATCACCATTTTTCAAGACTCTAAGTCACTATATACACCATCTAATTCTATAGATATACAACCGACACTCATGCAACATGTGCCCGATACATTCACTTACACACTTTACGTCCACATGAAATATTGGAAACATGTGCCTCTCAATCCTACTAATGCCAATAATATGTGCAAATATGAAGCCCTTAAATTTTTTGACTTACTCTCTAAAAAATTAATCAAATTCTATAATCATCTAGTGATTACTAAGGCTACATCATGATACTAATTGCTTTCAGTGCACGAGTCCACACCACGAAGGTGTGGGTTTCCCTTAACACCCAACTTTCTCCATTTACACTTGGCCACTCTTGGTTACGACACGTCAAAGGTAAGATTGACAAGCATAATACTACTATCACCTACCCTCCATACAAAAACATGGCCGCAATTCATAATGATTCATTCCCTAATTATATGTCTAAAATGATATATGATTAAGCTAAATATGAAAATATGTGCCTAATCTGATTGTTATTGCAATAGTAAATGAATAAACAATTAAGTATTGAAATAGACCCAAGAAAATTAAGCTAGTAAATACGAAACCCTAAGTGCAAGAGAGGGTAAATAGCCTTAGTTGATTCGTAGTTAATCCCAGATGTGTACAGAGGTGGAAAACTAGAAAATATGAAGTGCTGACTGTCGCACCGAAGCCCAAAAAAATACAGATCTGGAAGAACAAGATGGAATGGGGTGCTTGGAGAGGGACATGGGCACCTGTGGGAACCCTAGTCCTATTTCTAAATGATTGGTTCTGCATAAATGCTCAGAAAACCTCCTCAAAATGGTCGTCAGTTATTCGTTGTTGTTCACATTTTGTCGCTATGAGGTCGCACCAAGATCACCATAAACTTACAATGAAATAATTACTTGCAAAACCCTCACAAATACATCAAATACCAAAAATAAAGATGTAGAATGAGGGGTCAGACTATCCTCAACTGTCACAATGGTGATATTACGACTGAGCACTACACTACATCTCAGACCTAATGTAGTTTTGTGTGTGTGTGCAAAAATTGTGCCTTAGGTGGCTCTTGTGCGTGTCTCACTTAATAGTGAGAAAGTAAGATAGATGTAAATAAATTTAATATATGTGTGCATGGAATAAAATGAACTTCCCTCCTATGAAGTGTGTGCAGAATAACCAACCCTTGTGTCCCTTGGGTGGTGCTAGATGGATGCAATGGAGCTCTTAGATGCAACATTAGGTGGTGATAGCTAATGCTTAGTGTTTGGTCCCTTATTATGATCACATTAATTTATATTTATATGATTCCTTTGTTTGAATTTCATAATTAACCCCAAAAAGGATGACTACCAAAAATATAAGATGCTCAAATGGCTAAAAAGGACCCAAAATATGTGAACAAAGTACAAAGGGATCGGGGGCACCCAGAGGGGACGAGAGCACTTGACACTGGTGTCCAGGGTGATAAATGTCAAAGTATAGTATAAAAAGGCAGACTAAGAAAGTAAGGGTGTAAGAACAAAAATGAAAACATAAAGCAAATAAAGGTGGCCAAAGACATGGGTTGATTAGTAATTTTCTTACTTAGAAATCATATGAATAATAATATGTAATCGAGACTAAATAGATACCCAAAGTGCGTGATTTTGTGTCTACAATACATTGGAATCAACACATGACTGAACATGAATCACATTACACTAATAAGGAATATAGAATGACCATGTGTCACTTGCATATAAAAAGATTCTTCTTTTAGACTCACAAACCTTTCTTATATTATACAATTGACCCAAGCCTTGTAGTGCTTGATCCAGATTCAAATGATACTCTTGATTAGTCTCTACGTTATTCACCCATGGGGGGCAGCCAACCTTCCCCCTCATTTCTTGATGAAACACTTTCTTTATAGATTCAACTTGACTATTGAGGAAACAACTACACACCTAAACCTCACTTTACACACACACTGGGGGGAAACCTTGCTTCCCATCTCTGGTTACCTAGTCTCTATTCATCAAAAGCACTAGAAATCTAAATATTCCCCCCTGGGGGAATTTTTGGATCAACCTTCCTTCTCTTCAGATAATAGGTTTTCATTTATACCCTAAGGGGGCCTAAAAATACAAAAATATTCAAATATGCTAAATTTGCATTCAAATATATATGAACATACAAAAAAATTGCATCACTCTTTCTTGGTTGTTTCTATTGCATGCTTATATTATTCATATTACACATTATTTATCGTGTTATATTGATACATAATATGTTATATCCATTTTCTATACACATGTGTGTTCACATGGTACATTGATTTGAATGCAGGCTACATAGAAATTACTACACGATACTAGATTCTTGACACTGCTCTCTACCAGTTCTTTCGTAGATACCAAGGGGCATTTTACACTCTCACACACATGTGTTATTATTCCAATCTTTCCTACTTTACTTTCTCTTACCTCATTCACTATGTACATACATTGTGGCATATTATTTATTACTCTAACATGCTAATGGGTGCTTCATGTGCAGTATTTTTTGTGCAAGTTACTTCCAAATTGGAATCATCTTCATACTATGGCTTGTTTCTTAGTTTACATGTATGCGTTGCACTTTCACTTGTTTACAGGAAATGCCCTATGTTACTTTTTGTCCTTGAATGCCTCAATTGTCTTGCGATATCCTATGTGGTGTCCCATGTATGTGACATATTGTTTTCCATGTTGTTATATTTATGTGTCCTTGCATACTTTTTCTTACATCTACTACGTTGTTTTCCTATTTCTTGCTACTAACACTTTGCTAGTTTTTCTATTATATTATTATGTCTATGCAATGGTATACATCATGCACACTCCCCTATTAACCCATTATGAATCCTACAACACACGTGCACATCAATTGTAGGTCCTCTTGTTTGGGCCACACTCACATTGTTCCATCTCACATGCCCCAAACAAGGGGAAACCATTGGATGATATCTCACCCCTCATGATAGTTCAAAATTAAGAAAAAAAAGTACAAAATCATACATTTCAAAGGTTCAAAAAATGGCTTAGAAAAAGACTTGGGTCTGAAAACATACAAAGATAAAAATGTACAGAAAAGACAATAACATTTAGACATTAAGTACCATTCCATACGCTTCCATTTTGGGGGAAGATTCAATAATTTTCTCAGTTGGTACATTTTTTCAGGGACATTTACAGGCTTTTTACTCAATTTCAATGCATGGTATATTTTCAAATTATGGTGGCACCAAGTGTACATGTAATCTAGAATTTTCCTAATACTTTATGTCATCATTTGCAAATCAATTGGGTTCATGTTCACCTGCAGTAACACTTATCTGTGGGTTTTAAGAAGTGTTGAGGTGACTATTATCCTCTTAGGTTTGGCTTCCCATTTCTCATATTTTTATGAATGGATGTAGAGCAATTGGAACTCTCCTCATACAATTCTCTTCACAATGTGGGGTTCATTTGCACTTATTTTTTCTCTTCTTGGCACATTCCAATTGGGGATTGATCACCCCCAAGTCCTTCCATCCGATTCCAACATGAAACACAACAAATATTCATGAAAATGGTAGTGGGAGTACTTTCTCCCCCTCTCTCATAAAATAGTCAAGTGTGCTCTCTCCTTGTTTTTACTTTTCTACCTATGTATTTCTATTTTCAAACTAAATTCAAAAGTTTCAAGTTAAAGTTTGATTTCCTATACTATGGACATTGAATACAGTCTTCTCTCCAAGGCAAAGTCCTAGCATAAGCACAAGATGCTCCGAGTGAATACAAAGTTTATCTACACACTCATGCAACTTTTCCTTTAAGTATGCCATTTTTCAATTCCATACTTAAAGGGGGGAAATATAGACACTCATTTTGGTAATTCACATCTTGCAACAACACAAATTGTACAACACTTTTGAAATAACCCACTCTTATTCAATTTGGCCAATTATGTTATCCGTAGCTATATCTCACTCATTTTTTCTTACACACACAATCTATTTGTTCGCACAATGGTCATATTAATCCATCAAATTAGGTTATAAACTTGCATATTACAATTATAACTTTCATATTACTCGCACATAATCTATGGCCATAATGCCCATATGTTTTGGACCAACTTGGCTGTTTTGGTCCCTCTTCTTCTAACATTACTTTTTTAAATTTAGATTCTCTCAGTACACTTCTACTTAGATTTATCTGATTTTTCTAGATCCAAAACATATATATAAACAAGTTATTCATCTCTCATTAGACAAGGCATCCTATCTACTTGACTCCTAACATTCTAATGAATGATTACTAAGACCAATCACAAACAAAGCTACTCCAAGACTCCCTTGAACCTCAGATACTTTTCATACTCATTCTAGGGTAGTCATCTACTTAGATATGCAAGTAAAAAAGACACATTATTAAAATTAAGTCAAGTTATGGCAAACGTTCAAGTACAATTACATTTTTACAAGGTCATGGTTATCATTTTGGTTGCATACATTCTAGATATCATGTTCTAGGTGAGAACACCATATGGTTTGAGTCCACTTCGAAGTAGTGACAACATCGACAGTGCACATGGGTGTCGATAACCCAACTAATGTTTTTTTTTGCAAGAATCCTTTACCATACAAGGTTTTGAAGATTCAATTAGCTATACAATGAGCATCACACAATGTCGAAGGTCCAAATTGCAGACATGAGTAGATCAGGAAGTAATGCATAGACCTAAGAAGCTTTAGGAGTTGAAAGTATAGAGGGACAAGGGAATATAGAAGGGGGCACAATGGGGATACACTTTGGGCCATACCATACACTTTGGTCTAGGCATATTGTCAGGATATAGTTTCGATGGAAAAGCTATGTCAGACCATTTCCAACATTTTCCAGTCATTAAGTAAGACTAGATCAACACACAATCCATAATATCAACTAAGACTCCTTTTTCTCATTATTAGTACTTAGTTCCATTGTCTATTGTTATTTAGCTTTGCTCAATGATATTGTTATAATTAGCTCTGGAAACTAATTTATTAGGATAATCTACCATTAGTTACTTCTTTACAAAGTTTAACCAATTAGGTTATAACAATTTCATGTATATTTATTGAAACATTATCACTTCGAGATATCTTGTGTTATTGATTGCAAATATCTACATGTGGAGGATATGAGAGTGCTTCTGGTTGAGCCCCATCGGGTGCTTGAAGCTCACAAGATTCACATGTGAAACCGCAAATCTCTCACTACAAGGTCCAATGAGACCACTATTCAAAGGAGAGTTCTACCTAAAATGAATTTGATAAATTAGAGCATACCCACATTTATTCAACAGTTTATTTTATTTTATTGTTATTAATAATCATCGTGAAAATGTTTTCTCTGAGAAAGGAAGGATGTCACATATTGTATTCATACAATTATTGTTTGATGACTAGGTGGTTGTTGCCACACTTATATAACATCATATTTTTATTTCATTTTATTTGATTATCATTATGACATGTTTTGGGGTTAAAAAATTTATTATCAGCTGATTGTTTTAGCAATAGATGATATCGAGGATCTATTATTCAATTTATATATATGTTGTAAAACTATTTATCCTTGTAATATTATGGAGTTGTGATTATGTTATAAAATGCAAATTAACAAATACACATGTATTATGAACTAAATAATAAATGAATCCACTAAATGAAATTATACTTGGTATGTTATTATTATTAACATTTATTGAAATGGATGGAAATGAATAAACATGTTAATGGATTAATTTTAAATGCCTTAGTCATTGGATGAACAATTTTATGTGAAATCATTTAAATAATTGTGCATAATGTTATACATATTGTTAATTAATTTTAGATTATGAATGGAAGCAAATTATATGAGTTAAAATTAACGACACAACTTAATCTACTATGTTAGATAACTCTAATTACTTGTATTATGATTATATTGCTTCATGCACGCAATTGTTTGCTAAGCATAGGAATGGGAAACCGAGAGGCATTGATTTCCATCCCTAGATGTGTAATGGGGATTTGAAATTCCAGTTCAAAGAAATAAAATGTGGTGTGTTTTTCATTCAACCACTAGGGGGTCACTGCACCTAAAGTGTGTGTCAAATATTTCACCCATTCTAATAAATAGTTAAGCCTATGCATTCAATAATACCAGTGCACAAAAACATAGACACATAAGAAAAACATACTCTTCAAGCAAGAAAAAACGTGATAACCATAAGATCCTTGTATTCATCCAACTAGAATGTCCCAATGTTCTCAATTAAAGTCAAATATCATCATGGATAACCTCTTGAACATTCATACATTAAAAACTCTCCAACTCCCTGGCTTTAGAATTCACAAAAACATATAACCCCCTAATCCAACTCTTTTACACTAACCCCTCAAGGGGTATATATACTAACATGGTTTTCCCCTTCCTCAATTTGATATAATTTACATTGTCCCTTTGAGCCGAAATTACATAAAGTTAACAAATAGTTAAGAGGGTGGCACATATGCTAGATGGTGTCATTCCATGTCCTTGGGATTTGCATGGTGGCCTTACTTTCTTAGAGACTTCACTCCATTAGTGAACTGCACTTGCCTTGTCATTGCGATCCACTAATCCTTACTTTACATGCAGGAGGTCCAATACAAGCAATTTACTCTCTTTATTTTTCCTCTTAGCTAACACTCCCTATAAATTCTTATGTGCAAACCTTGTTAGTGTAACCATGTTTCCTCGTAATCGCAAATGCAAACATAAGAGTCCTTGCCAAAACCCCACACGCCAAACTTGGTCTTCAATTATATCTTTATGCGTTAGGGTTTGGGTCATATAGTGATAGTAAGGATGCACAACATCCTAAAACCATGTCAGGAACAAAATGTGTGCTCGTCAGAATAGAAGTGCCTTATGCACTGAAGAGGGGAATACTTAGACAATGCTACACCCTTAACCTATTACTTGTATTAGGATATGAGTAGTCGACTTGTGGCTTACCATATCATTTTATTATATCATTTATACTTTCTCATGCTTAATAGGTTGGCCTTTGTGATGGCCATAACATATGAATAGTACATATAGGGGATTGTAGGTAATATTTCATTATCATTTGAGCATTTGAGTTTTATTATATGGTTTGGAGGTTGCCCCCCTCGAAGTGGCAAAGCTATTCTAATTGCATATTGAGATCATTATTATGAAATATTGTGTTATTTGGTGTTCTATTATTTCTCATAATCTGAATTATACAAGTAATTTCATTACAAGTGGTATCAGAGCTGTGATATGGGCCAAAATTAGGGAAAACCCTAATTTTTTGTTTCCACCATATATTGCGAACAAAAGAGAATTGGTGGGATATATTTTTACCAAAGTTGTGAAACATTTGAAGTAAGGTTCCCTGAAAATTTTAGAATTTTGGGATTTGTTTTGAAAAAGTTATTACAAATTTATGGTTTTTCATAAAATTGCTCCCTAGGGTGCAAATTGTGGAATATTTTCAAGTTTTTTACAGTTTCGGAAAGCTATCAAAAAAATAGTATTAGTATATTCTTTGTGTTTTTTCCTGTTCAGCTGAATTTGTATCGAAACCCTAAACCCTAAGTTTTGACTTCATGACAGGGCCTTCCACAAGAGCAAAAAATAATCTGGTTACTCCGGGTAAAACCCCAGATAAAGATAAGGTATTGATTAAAGAGATGGAGTCAGAAGGGGTAAATATAGATTCCTCAGCACTAGGGTTTACTGCAGTTGATCATAAGGTGAGCCAACTTGAGTATGAGCTGTGAAATGTACAATGTGAGATGGCCTCTAAAGGAGACATAGACCAAATCAATCATCGGTTGGATGATATCATGCAACATGTAAAGGGTAAACAATATGGCCCAAATATAGCCCATATCAACCAAGGAGGATCTTCAATTCAAAATCATGGACAAAATAACCATGTTGGATCACTTTTCCAGCCCAATCAGAATCTAACTTATTTGCAACCACGGAACATGATGCCAAAAGTGGATATGCACAAATTTGATGGTAAGGATCCCCTAAATTGGATAAATCAGATGGATAAATTCTTTGAGTTACATAAAACACCATCAGGAAAAAAGGTGACATTGGTATCCCTATATCTTGAACCAGACCAATTCATTTGGTATCGATGGTTATGTGCTCAGAGGCAGAAGAATGGTCTCGGTGTCACTTGGACAGTTTTTACCGAGGAGTTACAATTGCACTATATTTCCAATGTTTTAGAGAACTACTTTAGTCAATTAGCAAAGTTACAACAAACATGATTAGTCAAATATTATGTGCATCAATTCCAGAACCTATCCTTAAGGGTGGAGAATATTCCAGAAGAGAATCTGAATGACCTGTTTCTTGAGGGTCTTAAGGACCACATCGAGCATGAGGTATGTATGTTTAATCTACTCAAGATTTTTGATTCTATTATCATGGCACGTCGAGCAAAGGAAAAAGTTATCTGTAGTAGGAGGCCACCTTTCATTAACACCAGAGACCGTAGTATCTCTTCCCCTTCATTTGCTAGGCCAATTAGGCTGACTCCTCAACAAATGGAAGAAAAGAGAGCAAAAGGATTATGTTTTAACTGTGATAGCAAATATGGACTGGGACACAAATGTGCTGAGAAGAAGTTGTTCTATATTGACGGAGGTAATGAGGATGATGAGGAAGCTGAAATTATAGGAGAGGCTGAGGAAATAATAGAAGATGAAGTAGAGGATCACTAACCTACAATTTCTTGCCATGCATTGTTAGGTATTAGTACTCCTCAAACACTCAAGGTTATTGGCTATCTCAAAGAACAAAAGGTGACGGTGTTGATTGACTTGGGGAGTACTCATAACTTCATAAATGGTAAGTTAGCTGCCTGCCTCAATTGTTTTATTTACCCAACTCCAGAAATGCAAGTTATGACTGCGGATGGTGGGACAGTCAAGTGCACAGGAAAGTGCCATAGTATCAAGCTTTCCATGGGAGACTACATGTTAGACTCACCTATGTTTGCTATTTCTATGGGGGGGGGGCAGATATTGTTTTGGGTGTCCAATGGCTCACAACCTTAGGTACTATAGAGATGAATTTCCAAGAATTGTTCATGCGATTTCATTCAGATGGAAGGACAATATAATTGAATGGGGTGGTAGCTAAGTCTCCACAAATTATTATCTCTCTTCAGATGCATAATGTTCTCATAAAAGGAGTAGATAGATTTATAACAAAGTTATTTTCTATAGAAGTACAAAATATAGAGTCTTCAATGCCACCTGATCTTCAGAAGATAGTTGATTTTCACTCTAATCATGCCATTCAATTGATTCTAGGGAGCCAAACACCTAACATCAGACTATACAGATACCCATATTCCCAGAAAAGTGAGATCGAGAAAATGGTTTACGAAATGTTAAAGGAAGGTATCATTAGGCATAGTCTAGAGTGCATATTCTTCACCAGTGGTCATGGTACATAAGAAGGATGAAACATGGAAGATGTGTCCATATTACCAAGAACTTAAAAATTACACCATTAAAGATAAGTTTCCTATTCCAGTAATTGATGATTTACTTGATGAATTGCATGGTGCTATTTATTTCACAAAATTAGATCTTCATTCGGGGTACCATCAAATTAGAATAAGAGAGGGATATGTTCATAAAATGGATTTCAGGACTCATGAGGGCCATTATGAGTTTTTGGTAATGCCTTTTGGTCTTACAAATGCTCTCTCAACCTTTCAAATCTTGATGAACACAATTTTTTAGGCCATTTTTAAGGAAATTTGTATTAGTTTTATTTGATGATATATTGATTTAAAGTAAGACATGGGAAGAACACTTGCAACATGTAAATAAAGTGTTGGAAGTTTTGGATAAACATACTCTATATGCAAATCCATCTAAATTTTCTTTTGGTGTAGAAGAGGTAGAGTACTTGGGTCACATTTTATCCCATGAAGGTGTCAAAGTTGATCCTCAGAAGATCAAAGCTATGGTGGAATGGCCATGGCCCAAAACTCTCAAAAATATTCATGGGTTCCTAGGAATAACAGGGTACTACAAAATATTTTTGAGGGGATATGGTAGAATAACATCCCCACTCACTGAATCGTTAATGAAGTATCGCCTTCCATTAGACAGACGTAACCACTAAATCCTTTAAGTAGCTGAAGGAAGCCATGTGTAGCACCCTAGTTTTGGCTACTCCCAACTTCTAAAAAACCTTCATTGTTAAATGTGACATTTTAGGATCAGGATTGGGAGTAGTTATAATGTAGGAAGGAAGACCAATTTCATTTGAGAGTCACCAATTCAAAGGATAAGATCATACTCAAACCTGTCTATGAGAAAGAAATGGTGTCTATTCTTCCATGTGGTCAAGCAATGGAGGCCCTATCTCATGGGTAGACACTTCAAGGTAAAAACTGATCATAATAGTCTCAAATACTTTTTGGAGCAATGATTATCATCTGAGGAACAACAAAAGTGGGTAACAAAAATTTTGGGTTATGATTTTGAAATCATATACAAAAATGGTAAAGAAAATGTAGTAGCTAATGCGTTGTCTAGAAGGGATACATCCATCAGATGCCTTACTATGTGGAATGTCCATGTTGAAGGCCAATTGGGTGAATGAAGCAAGATTGGAATGGGATCATGATAAGAATACACAATCTCTAATAGAGAATATCAAGAAATGCTCTATAACATCTAACAAATTTTAGTGGAAAGGTAAATGCATTATGGTACAAAGACATGTTAATACTTGAGTAAAGATTCTAAGTTAAATCATAAGATTCTTCCAGAGCTACATGGCTCACCTGTTGGAGGAGACTCTAGGTTTTTGAGGACATATCATAGAATAAAAAGAGAATTATTTTGGGAATGACTCAAGGGTGATGTATAAATTTTTTTATCAAAGTGTTTGGTGTGCCAATAGAATAAAGGGGAAACAATTAAGACACCAGGTTTGTTGCAACACTTAGCTAATTCCTAGCTAGAGATGGGAGGAGGTATCGATGGATTTCATCACAAGTATTGCCTTGTTTAGAGGGTAAGAATGTTATTTTGGTGATTATGGATAGGATCACAAAAGATGCCCATTTTTGTGCCCTATCACATCCATTTGTAGCCAGTACAGTCACAACTATTTTTTTTGGAGATAGTTCAAAGGCTACATGGAACCCCAAATATAATTGTAAGTGATCGTGATCCTGTTTTCACAAGTAATTTTTGGATGGAATTATTTTCATGTTTGGGTACTTAGCTAGCTCACAGTTCATCTTATCATCCTCAAAGTGATCAGCAAACTTAAGTGGTCAACAAATTCTCAGAGGGGTATCTACGTTGTTTTGTATCAGATAACTAGGAAAGGTGGATTAAATGGCTACCAATGGAGAATGGTGGTATAAAATATATTTTCATACCTCTTCTCAAATGACCCCATTTTTATCATTATATGGTTACCATCCACCTTCTATCATTTCTTCCTTTAGGGTGCAAACTAAGGTCAGAGATGTTGAGGAACACATTCAACATCAGCAACAAGTTTTGTCTTGTTTGAAGGAGAATTTGGCATTGGAAAAAAATAGGATGAAACAACAAGCAAATTAACTCCCTAATGAAAGACATTTTGAAATTGGTGACTTGGTTCTTTTACATCTCCAGCCTTATAAGTAGATGTCCCTAAAGCAATAGAAAAAGGAAAAAAAACTTTCACCTAAATATTATGGGCTTTAGCAGGTTCTACAGAAAATTGGCAGTGTTGCTTATAAACTAGAGTTGCCTCAATCTTCACACATACACCAAATATTCCATGTTTCCTACCTGAAGAATGTTATTAGATAGATATTTGAAGCCCAAATAGAGTTACCAGAACTTGATGAAGAAGGAAGAATCGTTTTGGAGCCAGAGAAGATTCTACAAACACATACTAAGAGGCTAATAACCAGAGACATTAAGGAATATCTTATCAAGTGGAAGAATCTGAGCATAAAAAATGTGACCTGGGAGGATGAAGGTTTTTTACAGTAATGTCCAAGATGATTCAATGTTAAGGATGACATTGGTTTGAAGGGTAAGGGCATGCTACGCCTTAAACCTATTGCTTTAATTAGGATATGAGTAGATGACTTGTGGCTTACCATATCATTTTATTATATCATTTATACTTTCTCATGCTTAGTAGGTCGACCTTTTTGATGACCATAGCATATGATTATTATATATAGGGGATTGTAGGTAGTATTTCATCATCATTGGATCATTTTAGTATTATTTTATTGTTTTGAGGTTACCCCCTAGAAGTTGCGAAGCTATTCTAATTGTTTATTAAGATCATTATTATGAAATATTGTGTTATTTGGTGTTCTATTGTTGCTCATAATCTGAATTATATAAGTAATTTCATTACAGAAAAAACTGATATTGCTTTTAAATATTAGGGCTCAATATGGTTCGTTTGTTATCCCTTTTTAATAATTTTTTTGGCCTAAAAATGGAGTTTTTTTTATTAATAAATGCTCTTGGATCTCGACAAATTCTACATTTGCATAAAATTAGCTTCTCATGAATCCTAGAGGTGCTGTATGGTCTCAGGAACTATTTAGGGAAAATATTCCATATAAAATGTGAATTAGAAGATTCCAAAGTTGACTTTGTATGGTGGTTTTTAGGCCAAAACATTATGGAGTTATACTCGATACTCCTCCTACTACCCCTAAATCAACTCTGCCGCTATGCAATTGTTCCCAAAAATGTTGCTTTGCTTAGTATACCATGTTTCACAAAATATAATAACTATTTTCCAAGAAAACGTTAGAACACAAAAACATTTTAGACTATAAGGAATCTCAAGAAGCACGTCAAATATTCATTCTATACTTTATCTTAAACAATCTAGAAATTCAGAAATAATAGTTTAATCCACTTAACAAATGGCTCATAAAGGGTAAGAAGAATTCATTAATTTTGGCTTTTAAATGAAGCATTCAATGGCCTTATCACATTAGGTTACTAGGAGTAATAATATGAGTTGCGACAACAAGATCCACCAAGTATTTTAAGCCCCCAAGTTTGGTCTACTTAAGTCTTCTACCCATCCTTCCTATGATCCACCCATAACAATTCTCTTATGAGTGCTACTAACCTTGTGGGGGTTAATGAGACAACATTTTCTTCGCAATGACAAACATCCCTAAACCCTTATCTTTGCTTATGTTGGTATAATTGATTGTTATCGATGTATCATGTATTAGACTAGGATAATATAACATATATTTGTCTATTATATTACCTCTTACAACCCTACTTATTACCACCACATGGCATTACAACCCTCTAACATAGATAACTTAGCCCTTAATTATTATCGTTAGTCTTACAACCTTAGGATTTTAGTAAGACCACACCCCTATCTTAGAAATAGGCTTTGGAACCCTACACCTTTGATACGAGTGTAGATTGTGTCTTCTAGATCCATGCCTATTATGTCCCTTAACATTATCCATGTTGCCCCGCAATGGTCATCTACTAATATCCTAATCTATATTATTGAGAAAAGAGAGATGATAATCATATTGATCATCTTAGCTAACATACATGCTCTAAAAGAATCAAACACAACATATTGCACTCAATGTTATATCGAATTCAATAAAAATGTTAAAAGTTATGATACCCTCCAGTGCTAATAAAACCATTCTTTTAACCTTCTTGTGAATATAATATTATTCAACAATATTCCACATCTTTTACACTTATAGGCACTCCCTATTGCTACTTCAAGAATTTAATTCATGCAATTATGATGAAAAAGCCTACACAATGACAAAAATCAAGTGGAAGGTAAACATATTGATGGGTCCAATGAGGACTAAAACACATCATCTTAAATGTGAAATTCATTGCTAGACAAGACCTTAAAAGAGTGGAAAAAGAAAACGTTATCTATTTCTTACCATGAAGATTCCAGACATTAGAGACTGAATGACACTACATCATGAAAATACTTGACTTATAAAAACATCAAAGTCAAATACGATAATGACTACCTAAAAGTAGATAATCTAACCATATTATCTAAGAACCTAGATTACCCAAATCAACAATATTTTTAAATTAAATTTTATAATTGAAGATCCCACATTAAAAAGAGAACCCTTGTTTGACTATATTGAATGGCCCGTAACTCCTGAATGGCAACACAATGATTCCATATAACATGGTGAGCCCATGATGACTTACGGAATAAGGATAAGATACCCCCGTCTCTCTCACGCAAGTATTTTTCTAAGGAAAGAAAGTTATTCTTATAACATACACACAGAATTTAGAGGCGTGCCATTATTCGTTTTGAATAGCTTTTAGTGGGGGCGGTGGACGGATTTCTCACCACTCTCATTGGTTTTTTTTGCCATTTGGGTCATCCATCTCCTCTGCAACTCTCTCTGGTTCTTGTGTGATAGAATTGGTTATTGAAGAAAAGGAAAAATGTCGGATGAGGAGCATCATTTTGATCACAAGGCGGAGTCAGGGGCATCCAAAACATTCCCTCAGCAGGCTGGCACTGTTCGTAAGAATGCCTACCTTGTCATCAAGAATAGGCCCTGCAAGGTACACTTCTCAATTACTCTATTCAATTAAATTTCATCTGGGTATGCTTTTTTTCCGATGTGTTTGTTGTGCGCTCTTAGATGTCACGGGGTTGTATGTTTGATGATGCGTCTGTGTTTTTGGCTGGTGTTCGCAGAAATTGATTCTTAATATGTCCACAAAAGCCTCATCGTAATTCATATGCGGTACAGGATGAATGCATTTAAAAAAAATTCTTATGGCACCCACAAAAACCTCATTTTATTTCATAATCAGTATAGGATAGATGTTTTTTTTTGTCGATTCTTGATATACCCGCAAATACCTCATTATAATAATGATCAGTAAGGATAAATTTTTTAGTTTTAAAACACATCTTGACACCCACAAAAACCTCGTTGTAATTCATAATCAGTTTAGGATAAATGTTTTTTGTTAATTCTTAATACACCCACAAATACCTCATTGAAATTCATGATAAGTATAGGATAAATGTATTTCTCTGCGCATTGAGGTTCCTCTGTTGCATTCCCAACACTGGTCTCTGTCGCGTTAACATTTTTGTAACTGCACTACCTTGAGCCAATGCTTTTATCTATTAATTTTTCTTTTCCTTTTTTTCCAGTTTTAGGGATGGATTTATGCATCTGAATGGTGTTTCTCACATGTTAGAATGTATCTTATGTTTTTATTTTTGGTTGGATAACAAACCAGTCTATTGGTATTGGGTACACGAATAATTGGTCTCCTTTTGGATTAGTGCCAAGTTACTGAGGGGGTATCTACTCCGTCAAAGTCACCCTGGGCTTATACCTGACCTCATCCTTTATTTCAGTACTTCCCTGAAAGTGAACCTTGGTAGGCTCTTTGTGAGCAAGCATTCTCCACCGGTCGGACTTCACCCCTTTCAATGTATATGTTTTTTGTAACGGCCTGCATGGATTTGTGTTTTGACATGGTATTTTAAATGCAAGCCTTTCTTTTCATCGTTTACCATTTTGAATTTGTCATGTGATATTTTCATTATCCAGGATGGGTAGGTGACTTTGTGGTATTCACAATGCGAGTTTTTAATTCCGTCTCTGCTATTAACAGCTATATTTGGATTGTGTCAATTTTATGGATTTGTATTTAGCAGTTTCATAGATATTGTCTGTCATGAGGTGATCTTCTCTGTCACAGTCATGAAATGAAGTTAAAGTTCTATCCTACAGTACTCATAAGTTAGAATTAGGGTTTTGTGAATGTTGAAGAACTCAATTTGGTGAAGATCAGTGTTTCGAGGGGCTGTATTTTGAGATGGAATCACAACAATTCCTAACTGATTTCAATTTCAAAATTGATACAAGAGATCTTATATTTCTAACTTATAAGGTTAGATTAATTTGGCAGGTATATTTTCCTTTTATTTATTGAAATATGTGGTTCTTTCAGTCATAAAAATTGCTGTCATTCAATGTGGTTGTATTACAGGCACATTTAAGTTGGCATTTGAATGGAATTATTATTGCGTGGTTGTTTTCTTAGGAATGGATATTGTTGTGAGCATGCTGTTGATCTAGAGGAAAAATCCTTGTATTCTGCAAATTTTACAATAATTGCTTCAATCACTGTAAGAGGTGTCCATGTCATAAACTTGCATGGACTCTATGCAGTTTGCAACTATCAAGGCATTAATCCTTTTCCATTCCAATCTCCCAGTGGTTATCAAGCTAAATGAATGCTGTGAACACAAATATGTTATACACTTTACTATCTTAAGAGTTAAGTATCATTGCTTGAAACTGGGACATTCTATGATAAGGTGTTTTGGTCAACCCTTTTTGTTACTGATAGACAACTAAGGTCTCAAAAATCGGTATCCTTGTTTTGAATGTCAATTATCCCTTGATAAAGTTAGTCCTTGCCCACTTTGTTGTTAACAAACATTTGACAGATCTTACTTACTTTGCTAGACTTCTCTAGTGGTATGATTTTGGTTTGGTGTTTTAGCCTTTTTTCCTACAGCCTTTATCAATTATAATTCCTCAAGAGGCTCATACTTTTTTTCAAAATTCTCATGAATGGGTAGTTATCAATATTCGAAAGTGCGAATTCTCCACCCGCAGGTGGTAGTGGTGGTTGGGGTTTGCCCCAACAGGATAAATTCCCAGGGCTTGCTCTTGTCATTTCACCGGCCTGCACTCAGAACTTGGATACATAGCAGAAGCTCGTGTGGGGCAAAGAAGAACAAAGAGGATGGGAAACCTAGCTGACGATGTAGATTTGTCCATGGGAGGGCATGGTTGGGGTGACAAACTGGATGAACCCCCACCGCCTTCTGCTGGTTTGGTGGCACGGGTTGCATGATTTATTGTGTTTTGTATTATGACTTGTGTTTTTTTATGGTGTCTCGTGGACTTTTTTTTTTGTTGCATTTTGTTGCATGAATTTCTGATTGGCCTAGGGGCACTTGGACTTTATTTCTCTTAGGAGAGTGCTTTCTTAGGCCTTGAGCCTAGTGTTATTCAGGTTATGATTCCATCCACCTGCTTTTTGTATTGTTAGCTGTAAATTACTTCTCCTTGGTAATATATTTAGCAGCTTCAAATTGAAAAATAATAAATGTGATTTTTTTCCCTTATTAAGAGAAAGTGGTTTGGATCTGTGGTTATGGTGCTTGTTAATTGGCAGTCCCAAGTTCACTTCATGGACTCGCCACAATCTCATACATACACCATATGGTGCTTCAGACATGTATAATTGTTAACAAGGTATGAGTCGTCTTGAAAAGGTAGATTGACTTTGCAGCCTTTATTTTATTCTTTTTTATTTCCTTGGAATATATTGGTAGCTGTTATCTTCTTGACAACCTGATCTGTTTTAGGCCCTATTTAGATGACTTTGAATCTGCACTCACTCTGGAACACTGCCAATTTGCAGGATCTTTGGAGTTTTCTGTGTGTCTTTACTTTATGTTATGAAGGTATTCATCATTCTGTATGGAAATTAAAATTGTGGAATTTGATTTTAATAGGTTGTTGAAGTTTCAACCTCTAAAACGGGAAAGCACGGCCATGCCAAGTGTCACTTTGTAGGAATTGATATATTCACTGGCAAGAAACTTGAGGATATAGTCCCTTCCTCCCACAACTGTGATGTAAGTTTTACTGCTAATCATGCTAATTTGTTATTTGAAAGACTGGTGTTATGAAATCCTTATTAGACCTCTGAATTAGGCAATGATTTTGGTTCCCCATGTTTTTTTGCAGGTTCCTGAAGTGACTCGTACGGATTTTCAATTAATTGATGTTTCAGAGGATGGGTTTGTAAGTACCTATACCAATTTTTTTTTTTTTTCACTCTTTGGATAGATAGGAGCGATTTGTTCCCTCAAACCATTACTCTAATTTATAAAACCATGGAAATTACTGAAGTTCTTAATACTTATTCTATATTTTATCAGGTGAGTCTTCTGACTGACAGCGGTGACACAAAGGATGATCTGCGTCTCCCAACTGATGAACAACTTCTTTCCACGGTATATGGAAACATGATTAATAAACCAATGTTCTCTGTGTCTTTAATTCTTCCCATCTTAAGAGAAATTTTCTTTTGATTTTCAGATCAAGGATGGGTTTGCTGAAGGCAAGGATCTTATTCTGACCATTATGCGTGCAATGGGAGAGGAACAGATATGTGCAGTGAAGGATATTGGGAAAAATTAAAGTTCCTTCTCATGATCTAAGTAGCTGTAGAATTGTGATTTTATCAGCATTTTATGCTTATATTGTGTGCCTCACTTGACCTGACATGGTGAGGGAATAAAATAGCTGTTCCTCAGTTAGATTGAGTAGTGAATAATGAATATCATAACAGATGGGATAGTTTTGTTATTACAAACACCCGGGTCTGCTATCTTTCTGTTATTTAATAAGTATCGTTGTACTGTTTGTTTTGAATATGTTTTACATATATTAATATTTGAAATAATAAATTATTAAATATTGATTGGTATATTTTAGGCCCATCAAGATCAGAGGTGTTATAATCTGGGCCCTACTTTTATAGCTTTAGAGTATTTCCTTTTTCAGATGGCTCTTTAACATGATTTGCGTATTGCTTATCCTCTTCCTTCTATGGGTATTGGATAGAAGATTGGAAATTTGCTGTTTCTGGGTTTTGCCGTCTCTCCATGGAATGCTTTATCTCTTTGACATAGTGCTAGGTTTGTAATTATCCTCTGGAGGCTAACTTTCTGTTCTGATTGATTTGGTGGTTGCTTAAGTTTTCGGGTTCTAATTGATATTACATATCATAACTAAGAAGAATGATGTTACCTTCTCTGCATATCACAATTGACCTGTTACATATGTAAATTGGGGCTTTCTTTTCCAAATATAAAATATATTTTGGTAAAGATGTAATGGCGAAATGCTGTAAACCTGATTGCAGCCCGCCCAATAAAATATAAAGATACCTGCAAGTGCAAAACCCATAATCTTTTTCTAAAATATGAGAGAGGCTACATTCAAGGAAGAATTTCGGTACAATTAGGGGCAAGAAGTTCACAGGAGCTGCTGCAAATTTTGATGCAAGCTTTTTGCCATGAATATGCCATAGCTTTTTGTTTATATAATCGTTGAAATGATTGTAATGCAGCAAGTCTTAAAAAACTGTAGCACAAGTGAATATTTCATTTTCCATGAGTGCCGTGTAACTGCCAAAAGACTGAAAGAATTTCTGCAGTACCAGCTGTGAAAATTGTGGAATGCCCCCTCCATGGGACCACTGGGTTAGAATATATCATAATTGCATGCCTACACAACAGCAATTAAAAGAAAGTAACCAACTTATTTCAACAAAAGCACAGAGCAATGATTCAGCTTGACTGAAATGGTTGACGTAGACTGAAGTTATAAAGCGGTCCACTGAGTTTTTCACGTGTTTCTGTGATGGATGGCAATTCCTCTTACCTCAAACTTGTTGGAACCATACTCACATATTATTGAAGCCCATGTTATCTATGTCTTAGTTGATCGTTGAGTGGGCTCCAAAAGAAGCTCTCAAGGAAAGAAGAACTTTAGTAGATCTCATTTGAATCCATTGTTTTACTTTAGCGATTTTGGATCAAATTAATTATCTCTGCTTGCAACTTATCAAAAAGTTTTCAAATGGAAAATCAGACTGTGATGCATCATCTAGAGTTAAAATCCAACTATTCTTGCAATGAGACCCACAGGTAGGCCTGGTGAGCTTATGTTGTAACACCGTCCCCATACGACGAATAAAAGCAATAAATGGTAGCAAAAAAACATTTGTTTAGTTAAAATCCAAAAGTTATACATAGTCTAATATAGGCTCAAACCAAATATCTAATAGGCAGCCTTGACATAATGCTGCAGAAAAAACCATATATTTTAGAAAACTGAAACAAAAAAGGTGAAGTAGGAACCATCCTTGAAATCCCTGGACAAATGAAAGCAGAAACAGGTATCACTTGGAATCCACCTTCAGAGCTGCAAATGCCTTCCCATTCTTTTCAGAGTGCAAGTTTTCTTCATCCAGGATTGACATGATGTAGAAGAGCAACCCAGCTTTGTGACAGGCATAGACAATACTTTGCTTGAAACATAGTGTGTCACCTTTGGGTTTTTCAATGGGTCCCTATATTCATCCTGAACCTGAGACGTCAGAGATGTATCTTTCCGTACGCAAACCCCCTAGCATGACCCTTGCGTTTCGAAATACCATGTTGACCCATCAGAGAATTTAGGCATGTCAAGACTGGATGTTTTCTTTTCAACACCATTGAAGCATTCGTACACTATACCATCAATCATCATTTTGAGCCAGTTGCCTCATTCTTCACATGTAATTTTCTTTTTCCATTGCAACTAGGACCACTTCCTTTATTCAGAACTCCATCGATGCTACCTACAAGGGCAACCATGAAACTAGCAGATGCCGTATTATCGCCATCTCCTCTAACACCACTACTAAAACCAGCAGCCAATTTTTTGAAACTACCTTCGTCGAAGCCACCATCTGAGATACTCGTCCTGAGGTCATCCAAGCTATTTATCATGGCATTGTCTTCAAATACAACAAACCCACAAGTTGTGTCTACTAACCCATATACTCCTATGGTTGTTCTCATTTTTCCTTTTACCACTGTAGACTAGGAATCCACTTTGGATATAAGTGGGGGAGATGTTGGGCATGAAGGCACCAACCCCTCTCCACTTCCTAAGCAATGGATGAAGACGGCCTAACCGTTTCTTTAGACTGACCAATGAATTCTTTGAAGAGACCACCTCCTCTGTCACACTTCATGTACCAAACACCAAGGCTCCCATAGAAAATTTGTGACCTTACTGACCCCTTCCACTTATTATTTATAATTTTTCAAAATTCTCTAACTTGCTCGTTGACTCCATAATTTTGTAATTTTGTGCAAGTCCTATGCATGCGGGAGATCCACTGTGCAAATTCGCCAAATACTATACAGGACTGCCTAGCATCTGCAACTCCGCTATACAATGGTGAAATAGGCAAGTAGCAGCTTGAGCAACAGGATGGTGTGTAGATCTCTGCATGTCATCATCGGGCAGCTGCCACTGTGCTTGAATTCCTTTGGAGATCATGGGTTATCTTTAACGTCTGCCATTGATCAAGATTCAGGTAAACCCTATTTTGTAACAGCTCCCAATGCTATCCTTATATAAACAGAGGCTTATGACTCAATGTAGGGGAGATTAGAGAGATTATCAAGTAAGTTCTTGACTAAGTTGATGATTAGTTCCTAGCGGTAGGTTTGGTATGTTGCTTAGCATATGAGGTAGATGGTAGGAGAACTTTATGGCATTGCGGCCTTGTGCAAATGTGTGAGTTGCTATTAATGTAATGAAGACAACTACTCTGAAGTGTTCTTTGATTTCTTGTTCATGTTTGTGTGCATGATGTTTGCTAAATTTTGGATGTGTTGTTTCTATTTTCTCTATTTATGTTTTGTCACTTTTTCCATTGTTGATATATTTTGTGCATTAGTACTATGTTTGTCACGTGTGTGTCATTATGACTAATGCCATTCCTGAAAATTATAATGCAAACACCCAAAAAGGGACTCAATCTTTTGTTTTACACCTCGGGTGAGTGCTACTCACCTTGGGAAAGGAAATGTTGACGCACTTCAACATTTTGTTGGTCATATTGTTTGCACAAGGCTCTTAGCCCTAAAATATGGCCAACAACCATGGACAAAAAGGGTGGTTTTGAAAGCCTTCCTAATTTGGATAGTTGATTGAACCATTCCATCACTAGGGTCATCCTTATATAAATAGAGGCTCATGCCTCAATGTAGGGGGGAGATTAGAGAGATTATCATTCATGTTCTTTAGTAAGTTGATGATTAGTTCCTAGTGGTAGGCTTGGTATGTTGCTTACATATGAGGTAGATGGTAGGAGAACTTTATGGCACTGCAGCCTTGTGCAAATGTGTGAGTTGCTATTAATATAATGAAGACAACTACTTTGAAGTGTTCTTTGATTTCTTGTTCATGTTTGTGTATATGATGTTTGCTAATTATTGGATGTGTTGTTTCTATTCTCTATTTATGTTTTGTCACTTTCACCATTGTTGATATATTTTGTGCATTATTATTATGTGTGTTGTGTGTGCGCTTCATTATGACTAATGCCATTCCTGAAAATTCTAATGCATTATTATTGCCTTGGTTGATATGCTGAAAGTATGCTTCAATGAGGTTTTCATCATGGTCTCTAATAAGATCAATTACTTCAACAATGCATTGCTTGCCTTTGGGTGCCCTGTCAAAACTAAGTTTCAACCCACCTATATGGGGAAATATCTCAATGAGGCTGTATTAGGCCTATTTGGACAAAATTCTTGTAGTGAGAGGAGGGTTTATGAGACTCCACTATTTGAAGAAGAGAATTTCTTTTGGTGATGGCCCCTTCTTTCTTTCTTTATATGTATGTCGACCACTTTCATCTTACTCTCTACATGTTGGATTCCTTGGTCTGAATGATTTTGGTTCCTTTCCTTCCATGTTTCCCAAACTATCAATAATGGAGCCATTTTCTGAATATTTCCTTTGCTACCTTGGAACCCAAGGTTTTTGTTAGAGGAGGAAAATATATCTCATGGCAAAAGGGCGAGCCCATTGCCAATTAATCTTTTAGAGTTGCCAAGACCTGATTGTGTAGAAAAACTCTTAGTGAACTTGTACGTGACCAGCATCCTCTTCTTACCCTTTGCACTTCATGCATAAAGATGGTCCTTGCACTTCCATCTTCTTGAATTTGATAAATTGGGGATTCATTTTGGGGCCCAAAGACAAATGGAAGTATTAGTTGTTAACCGTTACTAAACCAAACCACTTTTGAGGGCCATGCTTGGGTGGGTGTCCCAATTTTTTGCAATCTCATAACCTTTATTTCATATGGTAACAACCTGAGTTATACCCAATCCATATCTAAGCATTTTGGTCTTAAGAAAGGGATTTGTAAAGAAGAGAATGGTGTTCATAAGGAGTAGAATATATAATATCTTGAACAATCATCCGATAGGCATAGAGTTTCTTTCCCTAAAGCCCTACGCGCAGATTACTCACCTCCAAATCTGGGATTATTCTTAGTGGTATTACCCCCATCCAAGAATTGTTGCAGAAGTTAGCTAAGGAGCCATCTCACACCTCCAATATTAACTGCTTGAGGATCGAGTACCTGCGTGGATAAAATTCTGTATATGAGATCCCTTGGTTAATGTTTGATTTAGTATGAATTCAAATAAGATCCATCTGATCTAGACAATTCTTCTTTAACGTCAAGGCTACCAATGTTCTGCAGACATCCTCCACACTAAGTTTGCTCTGCTTGGTGGAGAAACTCTGTCTCTAATGCTGGCACTTCCCCACTCGTTAGGATAGTAGAATTTATCTCATTTTAGAAGGGTCCATTTCTTATCTTTTGTGGTCCCCTGTCATAGGAAGTCCCACCTGTTTTTAGTTATGCCAACAACTGGGACTTTTGGGATAGAGAAGAGATAAATTATAAGAGCATGTAGGCCTGATGGGAGAAGTTAGATTCTTTTTTACTTATGACAGTCATTTTCTTTTCCAAGAAATCAACCTGCCTTGAAATATTGGCTGTAGATCTTTCCTCGGGAGCTTAGCACAGCTTTCCCCGAAGAGAGAGATCCCCAAATAATTGCTACGAAGTGTTCCAATTTCATTGAAGGACATGTCAGGTGTCACTGCAATTGCTGCAATCTAGGTTTTACATTCAAGAGACCCGGCTTCTCAATCTGATAAGCTGTTTTGATCTTTTTTAATATCACTGAAATATTCTTTTGAACTCTCTCTATTCCTCCACTTCAGAAAGTTCCATGAGGATTGTATCTAGATGGAAGAGATTAACATCATGATGAACAAGCATTTTAAATTCCTGTCTCATTTGGCTGCAGCAAGAGATTAACTAAGGCCTTCATCAAAATTACGAAGGGATAAGAGAAATCAAGGTCCTCTTGCCTCGATAGCTTGGAGGCTAAATAATCTAGTCAGACTGCCAGGGACCAAGATTGAATAGCAGACGAAGATTGAATGGTGAAGGCTCTAGATGTAGTTGAAGATCTATTTGTACCATCCAGTTAAGAAGCCAAAAAAATATCAAAAAGCTCCAGTTTACCCTTGTGTCTTATTTATAATTACCTTGCTAGTCAGTCCTTCATATTTTTAAACTTGATAAGTGAATCACTTTGGGGTTGTACTCACTCCATCCATGATTTGTTGTCTTTTGACGAAGCCTCCGTTTCAAGGAGATGCATGGGAGACAAAAACTACAGCATTTTTGCAATTGACATGGTAATTATCTTGTACATTGTGTTATACAATGAAATAAGTCCGAATTCATTAAAGTTTGGGATTTTTTGGATAATTGTAATGAGGTAATTTAGGTCCATGGCCATTTTCTTGGTTTTTTCAGATTCACGACCCACAATTTTGCAAAAGATTTGGAAGAAATCAATAGGGAAGATATTATGTTAAGGCTTTTTATCCTTTCCTATTTTGAAGATATCACTCTCGATTTCCTCTTCTAATCAGGCCATTAAGGCATTGTTCTCATCCTTTGAAACCATGAAAATGATTTCATTGAGGTAGGCTGGAGTCTCAAACCTATATGTGAGATATTTAGATAACAGGGACAAAACATGGGATACCACCTTCACTTTTATTTCTTTTGGAGAAGATAACCATCTCACCTTGTGTTACATTTTGAAATTTGATTGGCATGTCTTCTTGCCATAGTGGATTGGTGGAAGGAGTAAAAATTCACGTCTCCTTGCTTAAGCAATAATTCCTTCATTTTTGGTGTCCAGAAGATGTCTTCCTTGGCATAGATCTCTTTCAATTTAGATAGACCTTGTTTTCTTCCAACACTAATTCATCGTCGAGCTTTTATTCGTGAAACCTCTTGTTCAACTCTCCTAGCGTTTATTTAAAAGCTTCGTGTATGGTAAATATCAACTCTTTGTATGGTTTAATTTTTTTAACTAATGTGAACAGTTTCAAACCCAAAACTTTTTGACAAGGCTTTCCACCAACCTTCCATAAGATTTGCAAGATTGTGGTCTATGAGCCACAACATTTCAGGTTTTAATGGGCATGTTGGTAATGATCTGAAAACGTGATGTTGTATTTTTTTATCACTTTTAAAAGTTTCCAAAGATCGTGATTTTTTTGACCAATTTTAAGTATTTTAAACTCCACAAATTGATTAAATTCTGATTACTATGCATCCATAGAAGTGCGGAAAACTTGTGTGGCAAATAAATAATCAGAAAACTGAAACATTCAGATAACAAAAGAGATTGTTTACGGGGTTCAGAAATTCCTACGTCCCCGGGTTCAGATTGAACCGATTCATTAATAATATTGAAATGCAAGTACAATAACTCTTACAAACAATTAATAATGAATCGCACCCTGCAAATGAGCTGATCAATGTCCCAAGAACTTAAAAAAATAGCAGAAACTGTCCCAAGAACGATCCGTGGCTCCTACAGTGTTTTCACAATGTGATCTCCTTGCAACTGTGTTAGAAAAACACCTACAAATGGAGATTTAAAAACATTATATGAAAACAAATCATATGTCTGAGATCAAATTTGAATTCTGAACACTTTTCATGTTTACACCAAGTCACAATTCGGATTAGAAGTGCTTTGAAATTTGTGTTTTCCAACTAGCTGTCTTATAGATCCCTGTTAAAATCTGCATTCAAAGCTTCCAAAAACATGTTAAAACTCATCAAAAAAGATCAAATCTTACATCATTGGAATCGTCTCAGAATTTCCTTCATTTCATCTTTTTACTCCGAATGCCCAATCTGAGTGCAAGGCCTTCAAAAATGGCGTTATCTGAGAATGCCTCCTCTTCTGGCTTTTACACAAACTTGCACCAATTGCTATTCAAATACAATATACCTCCTTTTATCTTGTTTCCAAACAGTTGGCGCATTGGTTAGGCACCTATACTTTTGGATGGGAGGTCCGCTGTTCCAATCCCCTCCACTTCTCCTCCTTCTCCTTAGGCGCATTTTCAGTGTTTTATCCCACATTGTGGGGGCGTTTGAATAGGTAAGCATTTAAAAATGCATGGAGGGCGGTTTTGAAATGGCTTAAGAGCCACCAATATGCTGATGTGGAGGGCACATTACTTGGGGACAACGCATGGTTTGTATTTTAGGCGCCAATAATAGATAATGCGTGGATATTGGTATATTCAATAACAATGCATGGACAGTTTGGCTGAGGATTATGTGTGGTCAGTTGGAAATAGATAATGCGTGGGAAATGTAATATGACTTTGGATATAATTTTGACCCATGTAAATAATTAACACTTGGTCAAATATATATATATATATATATATATATATATATTCCACTTGTCGTCTCCCGATAGGCAATTCGATCGAATTCGACGGGTGGTGGCTTGTGGACCCACCACGTTGGCGATAATACCATAGTCCACACGGCCGCTGGGCTCCCCTCCGTAATAAAAGTTGAGCCTTTTGTTCCCGTGCACCATTTTTACGCTTGTCGAAGACCGGTGATAAAAAACAAACAAACAACTCCCTTTTTGCCTTTTCGCCACGTGTCGCAGTGCGATTGGTCCATTATTGACCAGTTGACTAGAGTTGACTTTCTCGTTGACCAAACTTTGACCAGACATATCTAGAGCTCCCAATGTCCGTTTGTCACATTCTCACAGTTGTTGGAAAGCTCTCGAGATGATCTTCTGCACTGACACCATTTAGGGATGTTTTGGGAACTTTTAAAAAATGATCCCCTAATCACACCTCCCCACTGAGAAAGGCTTTTTGTCCACAAAACGCTGTGTATCGGCCCACAAAAACATGCTATCTCTTCCTGCATTGCACAAACACATACAAGAACCCAAAATAACATTATAGGTTAAATAAATGCAAATAGTTGATTAGCTAGTCACATAATCGATCAGATAATAACACCCAATTAAGCTAGTGTTAAACTGAAACGCTGCAACCCTGTTAACTCTACGCACAACTGTGAACTGTCATACCCCACTGTAATGCCATCACAAATAACTGACCAGATAATAACACCCATTCTATTACGGAAAGCTAGTGTTTAACTGTCACTTTGTGATACGGCCGATTACCAAAAATTACAATTTCATAACATAGATCAATATACAAGACATCTAAACTGCCCACAATTACGCTAGTGCCCACTGCCCATCTGAAACTGTAACAACTGCAAGTATTCACTATCAGAATATAATAGACTATCAACGCCAAAAAATAGCTATAGTCAACAACTGAATCAACATGAATATGCCAAAACACTGTATCGTCATCACAAATAATAAGTCAGATAATAACACCCATCTATAACAGAAGCTAGTGTTCAACAGACACTTTGTGATTATGCTGATTACAACTGCAAGTTTCAAATTTAGACATGCTACTGATGCCTATCCCTGCATAGTGTTTTCAACAATGGAACTACCAACCAATCTGAGAAAACGAAACATGAGTATGATGAACCTATCACTCAAATCTTCTCTTCAGCTGTTTCCATTCATTTTCAAAGCTTTAAATATCAACTTAGGAACAAATCCTTATCAATCAACAGGAATCCCCTAAAATATAGCTCTGAATTTTTTTTGCTTGCCTACTATCAACAATTTACTGTAGTGCAAATATAAAGTTGAGGAGTGTTTTTCCAAACCAATCACTTGAGTTTTTCCGTTTTGGTTGTTTTACCTCCTCAGTACCACAATGAGTTTTAGTTAGGTTTAACACTGTTGGTTTTACAATACTGTTTTTTTTAACAACTTTCCAATTTTGTTGTTTAGAAACAAACCAACAAACCTTAACATCATGACCATTCCTATTACAATGGGAACAAAATTTAACTTCCCTATTTTTAGGAGTCTTACCCATTTTACCATTTTTAGAACTCTGTTTACGAGAATGATTCCCCTATTTAGGAGAGGTAACATTCTTGCCATTTCTCGCCTTTCCTTGGTGAGATTGGTCTTTAGCACCTGCCTTCTCATTCACAAAAGACATTAATTTCTTAATCAATTTTTTCCTCTTCCAACAATATGCAACAGAATGATTAGTACCTTCACAAAATGTGCAAGGGAAAGCATATTTCTGCTTACCAAAGCTATATTGTTCCAACTGAAAGAGTGTATTAGAAGTTTTAGGATTTGATTTTCCCTTAGTGCTATTTTTAGTGTAAGTGGAAGGAGGTGGAATTTGATTACCTCTTTTACCTGTTTTCTTACACCTGTCATTGTTCCTCCTGATGGCGGAATCTTGCAATTCTAGTGGTGTAGATCCTTGGCTGTTGGAAGCTTGTCTTCCTTCAGCTGCTTTGGAACTTTCTCCAATTTCCATTTGCCCACTAGAATAGCCCAAACCTGCAAACCGAGGCTGATCCTCTACCTGTATTGGGTTAGCATCACCTTGTCCATTTTTACCAAGGCCTGTTCCGTTAAATCCCATCTTAACCATTAGCTTAGACCCAATTCCCTTAGTGTGTTTTTCAAACTGACCCAAAGGAACATCTGAAACTGAATGAGAGGAAGAATTAAAATGTGAACCACTTACAGTGCATTCTGTCATAGTACCTGCATCTGATTTGGAAGGCATTTCCTTCTTGTGTTCACCTTGTTGCAGCTTTTCCAAGAGGGTATCATTGGTTCGTATTTCTTCCTACAACTCTTTAACAAAGCCCATCAACTTTTTGCTCTCTTCAAGCATCTTGTTGACATACTCCTCTTTCTTGGTTATAGAGGATTGTGGCTTAGATTTTAACCGCACTATTTCCTCTTCCAAGGAATAAAATTTATCTCTCAAGAATGAGTTTTCTTCTTGGAGTTGGCGGTTTATGGCTTCAAGCTCATCCAATTGCTCTTGTTTGGATGACTTGCCCATGATTCCCTGTTCCTGCAAACACAACCTGTACTTCCAAAACTGCACACTGCAAAAGAAGATTAACATGCCCCAAAATGTCTGCAAATTGAAAAGTGAAATCAATACTGAAATTGAAGCCAAACACAATTAGAAGCTAATCCGGCAATCTACCTGCTCTGATACCAAACTTTATCTGAAAACGTGATGTTGCATTTTTTTATCACTTTTAAAAGTTTCCAAAGATCGTGATTTTTTTGACCAATTTTAAGTATTCTAAACTCCACAAATTGATTAAATTCTGATTACTATGCATCCATAGAAGTGCGGAAAACTTGTGTGGCAAATAAATAATCAGAAAACTGAAACATTCAGATAACAAAAGAGATTGTTTACGAGGTTCGGAAATTCCTACGTCCCCGGGTTCAGATTGAACGGATCCATTAATAATATTGAAATGCAAGTACAATAACTCTTACAAACAATCAATAATGAATCACAACCTGCAAATGCGCTGATCAATGTCCCAAGAACTTAAAAAAATAGCAAAAACTGTCCCAAGAACGATCCGTGGCTCCTACAGTGTTTTCACAATGTGATCTCCCTGCAACTGTGTTAGAAAAACACCTACAAATGGAGATTTAAAAACATTATATAAAAAAAAATCATATGTCTGAGATCAAATTTGAATTCTGAACACTTTTCATGTTTACACCAAGTCACAATTCGGACCAGAAGTGCATTGAAATTTGTGTTTTCCAACTAGCTGTCTTGCAGATCCCTGTTAAAATCTTCATTCAAAGCTTCCAAAAACATGTTAAAACTCATCAAAAAAGATCAAATCTTACATCGTTGGAATCGTCTCAGAATTTTCTTCATTTCATCTTTTTACTCCGAATGCCCAATTTGAGTGCAAGGCCTTCAAAAATGACGTTCTCTGAGACTGCCTCCTCTTCTGGCTTTTACACAGACCTGCACCAATTGCTATTCAAATACAATATACCTCCTTTTATATTGTTTCCAAACAGCTGGCGCATTGGTTAGGTGCCTATACTTTTGGATGGGAGGTCAGCTGTTCCAATCCCCTCCACTTCTCCCCCTCCTCCTTAGGCGCATTTTCAGTGTTTTATCCCACATTGTGGGGGCGTTTGAATAGGTAAGCATTTAAAAATGCATGGAGGGCGGTTTTGAAATGGCTTAAGAGCCACCGATATGCTTATGTGGAGGGCACATTATTTGGGGACAGCGCATGGTTTGTATTTTAGGCGCCAATAATAGATAATGCGTGGATATTGGTATATTCAATAACAATGCATGGACAGTTTGGCTGAGGATTATGCGTGGTCAGTTGGAAATAGATAATGCGTGGGAAATGTAATATGACTTTGGATATAATTTCGACCCATGTAAATAATTAACACTTGGTCAAATATATATATATATATATATATATATATTCCACTTGTCATCTCCCGATAGGCAATTCGATCGAATTCGACGGGTGGTGGCAAGCCACGTGGTGGCTTGTGGACCCACCACGTTGGCGATAATACCATAGTCCACACGGCCGTTGGGCTCCCCTCCGTAATAAAAGTTGAGCCTCTTGTTCCTGTGCACCATTTTTACACTCGGCGAAGACCGGTGATCGAAAACAAACAAACAACTCCCTTTTTGCCTTTTCGCCACGTGTTGCAGTGCAATTGGTCCATTATTGACCAGTTGACTAGAGTTGACTTTCCTGTTGTCCGAACTTTGACCAGACATATCTAGAGCTCCCAATGTCCGTTTGTCGCGTTCTCACAGTCGTTGGAAAGCTCTCGAGATGATCTTCTGCATTGACACCATTTAGGGATGTTTTGGGAACTTTAAAAAAATGATCCCTTGATCAGGTAATGTTAGATCCAATTTTATCCTTGATGAAACTGGATACTCAAGATTTTTGTATACATGTTTCAATTATGTTACAGCCATTTTGGGATTCTACAAATCGATCTGATCTCCATGATATCTTACAAAATCGAGTAATTCTGTCATTCCAATAAAATTACCACTTTTTGGAGTGATATCCCATTGATGGTTGTTTGAAACGAATTTTGTTAAATGCTTTTGGGACCGAGTCACTGTGATTATGTCACCTCTTTTCACCTGTGTTGAGAGGATCAACTTGAAATCTCCTCCTATAATAACTATGTTTTTAAATATACCCCTGTTGAATTTGAGGAAGTTTTTTAAAAAAATATTTTTATCAAAGAAACGTATTAAAACCTCCTCACTTGGTAGGGAAATTTTGAAGAAGTTTGTATAACTAAAACAAAAAAGTGAAGCAAAGTTCTTTGAGGATGTTCTTTCACGTGGTATATTTCAAAGTTTCTGTGCGGTGGTGTGCTGATACGCAAAATAAGTGCATCGTGTGCTCAACTAAGACAACTTGTCACAATGTGATGTATATATTCAATGATGCACCTTGAAGGTTTCCATTTTCAGTGCATCTCTTTATGGATTGACGTACTACTAGCAATTAAAAATTAAAATCTGGTTTGGTCATCAAAATGACCAAGCATTATCCTAGCTCGATAATAGTTTGTCAGATACTGGAAGCGTCGGTATAAGAATGGTATGTCATTAGATAGGGGTAGCATCGGTTATTCGAGATGGAGGAGAAGCACTCATGCATTATATATCATTTTGTACACATTGTATTGTAAGTTATTGATGTGCGAAGTTTACAGCTACCATTTTCATTATTTATTAGTAAAGTCAGTCAATACACATTTGTGAAATATAACAATTATATATCTGTATTTTTTTTGGGTACTAAAATGAATATAGCAATTATATAGTAAGATACGAAAAATTTCATTGAGGCCAAAAGAGGTGGTTTTTTATTGTTAAACTTCATAATAATATTTTCTTACATAGGAATATGTTCTAAAGAGACATACAGTAAATTTGATATAACCTCCCAACCCATATAGATGGGGGGAATTAATCCTCTCAACTTTCATCTAGTCATTGTCTCATGCAACGAATTGGATATATTTGTCTCATGTAAGTAAATGTGACATGACTCCTTCCATATCTTAATCTTCGCCTACAAAGTTTAAAGATATACAATCCATTGTTATTGTTAGTGGTCTAGCATTAGCTTGAGCTTGAGCCTCAGAGGAGTTTAAACAAACCTCAAAAAAAGAAATTATCATGTTCGTTTGAGGAACAAAAAGAAACAAAGATGGGCTGGAAAATTGCATCATCAAACTCTCTATGGCCAATTAAACATCAAAATGATGTAAAATCCTAAAATTTCAAACACCCTAGATATTAAAACCATAAAATAAAGTGGGGCAAATCCTATACCAATCTTCAAAACACGAAGGACCAAGATATAGTCATGAAAAAAGTCCTCCAACATCACTTGTTTAGGAAGGTTTTCAGCTAGGAGCTATGCGGGGTCCGTATCTTAGCTATAATGGGATTCCTCTGGCTAGTGTGAAGCAAGATAGTAGGTTCCTTGGGGAATGTGTGATGGTAGGACATGTGAAGGCCTGAGACGAGAAACTCTAGAGCCGCTGACTTAGTTAAAAGGATTGAGAATTGGTTAACATTGTTATAGTCCATAAGATTGAGAGCATCTGTCAAAAATTTCAAGGTTCTACTATATTTGATTACAGCGAGTCACGTGTTTGTAGGAAGAGTGAGCACGCTGGTCCAATATAGGTGATTGAGAGGTTTAGAGGCTTCTCCGGGTCTCCTTCATTTGAACTAACTTTAGGGTTGTTTCTTGAATAAAGTGGGTTTGATTGGGGTAGATGGGCAAGGGTCATCTTATAGACACTCAAATTTGGCAATTTACCTTTTGACACTGCTAATTATGATTGTGCTTCTTGGCTAAGACAAACACCCACAGCCAATCCCCACTCAGTGTATATTGTTATCTCTTTCCTAGCTTGCTTATTCCCACACATTGATATGTCGATAAATTTTGAATATATATACATAAGGTCAGTGCTTAAACTTTGCTTTCCATTGTGTAATTTTTGTATCTTACTCACTACATTCTTATTCAAAACTGTGTAGTTTGTTTAGGATGTATCATCCGACCTTGGTCGATATGTACGGTTTTGCACCGACACACTTTCCAATTCAGCTTGCGATGTAATAACATTTGTTGGATCTTTTCATCTCCCTAGGTCAACCTTATGATAATTTACCTTTAGAACCCTATATAAGCAAGTTAAGGTCATCTCATTTACTTATCTGGCAAACATATAACAAAACCATTTGGCACACTCATTGTAATACTCACAAAAAGGAACACAAGGCTCCCTAAATCTTCTCAAAGCTTATGCACATCCATTAGGGCAGTCCCTACTACAGTTCCGAAGTACTCATCTAGGTCAAGGAGTCTAGTTTCCCTCATTTCCAAGCACACCAAGTTCCCTACTTCAAAATATTAACAAGAGCACAATACTCTCAAGCATGTTCAAAGTGGTTCGAGTTGTCAACCAATTGCATTCATATAGATGTTACATGCTAGGTGGAGAACTACATGTGGTTTGAGGCTCCCTCAAAGTAATATCGACATAGGCGGTGCATGGATTGCACTTAAACCCAAACACTAACCTTCTTGCAGGGTCTTCCACACATGGTTAGGGTTTTGACATGATTCGGTTGATTACAGATAGTTTAGGGATTGTGTGACAACTAGGGTTTGATAGTGAAACACATTTTCAGACCACCAAAGGATCCATTAAGTTACAATATCATTACAAGAGGGTCCAAAACTGTACAATAGGGGTAAGAACATATTTTACATCTCGACCGAGTTGTACGGTCTTGCACCAAAGGGATTTCAAGTCATGGTATCAGAAATGAAGCATCTTCAATCTTTGTACTCCCAGATTCTCCATTCTATGCATCCAAATCTCTTATGTACAATCTTCTGTAGCTAAGTATATCTCCACTCTTGTGTTTTCTTGCTTGTGGCATAATGTAAACATTAATTGCAAGAACCAATACATTATTATGATATTGTATAGTTAATGTTGAAAGTTAATTAATTAGAATAACTCCTAATTTCAAACCTTACATTCTTTTTTTAGTGTTGTGTATGTTCATAACATTTAACTTATTAAGGTTAAAACAAGTGTAAACATTTGGTGAACTCGACTCTTGAATTGAACATTCCCTATTTCGTGATATGATATTTTTAATCTTCTCTTTAGGCCTTCTTCTCCTACTTTTGGGCATATTAATGGCTTCTTCTAGTGGATCCCCCTTACCCTTCCATGCAACTTCATCCCGAATGTAAGGATATAATCTATGAGGCCTTTCAAAATGCTCAGATTTATCCTCACACATTTGCTCATCATGTAAAATCTATTCCCCATGAAACTTTCCCTTCTTATCATGATAGTGATCCTAATGTCATTCCTCCCTGGGATGTTATGGGTAAAAAATATCTTCTAGATGATGCAATTGATACTCTTTTAAATACTAGTGATGCTTTTGTTGGTGTTTCTGAATGTTTTTCATGTTATGGCAAAAACACAACACCCCTGATTGCTTGCAAGTGAATGGTTGAGGCAATCAATGTGATTCGTCAAACATGAAGTTATTCCAAAGTGTGGGACTTTGTGATTGGGATAACCCTCAAGAGAAGATTGAATTTCTAACCTATCATAGGGCCAATTATTCTAAAGTGCAGAGAGTTGCAGATCTAACACTAATCTAATGTTTCCAAGGAGATAGAGATAGAGAAAATGCATGAAAATAAAATCTAATCTAAGGGAATGTGATGCACAAAGAAGGAGGTTGATAAACCTGCATAATAAACACAACACTACCAGAACCTTGTAATGAAAACAACAATAATACACAATAACCTTGCATGCAATGAAAGATCAGAAAGTTACAATATAACACAGAAGAGGGTTTGAAGCATCCACAAATATGATTTTATTGCTCTCAAGTTGATACAATACATCACATTCAGGGCCGAAGGCACATATTTTGCATTACAATGTGTAGTAGGGAGGTTTGGAATCTCCACAAAATCTCTTAAAGACAAGAAGAAGAAGGGAGGGACATATACAAGGTGTTCAACCTTTTGAAATGAGCCCCTCCTTACAATATATAGGAAGAATGAGAGAAAGGGTGAGAGAAGGAATTCAAAATCTTGCTTGAACCACCTAAAGAATGCATTAAAATCACCTGCAATAATGATGGGTGTCACTACAAAACCCACATCTCCATGTACTTTTCCTTGTTGGAGAAGAAAGGAAGCCCATACCTCATCATTTGGGTAGGTGAGAAACCTGGAAACACCCTCTAAAATGACAGATTGTATTTCTTCATTTTAAAAACTTAGACTTACCAAAAATAAGAAAAATAGTCATAGTTGTGTAGAGGACACCGAGAGCTTTCCAAAACGTCTGAGTTTGTGCAAATCTGAGCTCCCAGTCAAAAGTTATGTCCATTTAAAAATGAGGGTGCCATACTGCAATAAATGCGGGTGGTTATTTGCCTCTTTTCAGACTCCGAAACTACATCGCAACCTATGAAATCCAAAATTTTAGAGTTTCAGGATTTGGAACTTTAGACATTTTAATTTCAGAGTTCGGGTTATTGTTCATCGCTCAAGTCGGCTTAAGAATTTCAAAATGCCGAACCTACTAAGTCCGAAATTCGAACTTCAAGTTTCAGACCTTTGAATTTTTGGGGATTTGGGTTTCGGGACTTTAGGATTTCGGGTTTCAGGTTTTCAGGATTTCAGATTTTGGGGTTTTGGGACTTCAGGTATCGGGTGTTCGGGATTCAGGTTTCGGGGTTTCGAAAACTGTTCATCCACTCGACCCTGCTGCCAACTCCGAACTCCTGAAAGCCCGAAGTCTGAATTTTAGACTTCGGGTTTCATAATTTTCTTTCTCCTGTGTGGCACTATTCAACACGAGCTCCCAAGACTCTGAAACTCTGAATCTGACTTGTCTTTATGCGTTGACCTCCTAATTTCAGAGCTTTGCACTCCTCCTCTCTGGGTTTCACCATTTTTCGCTTAGGCCTACCTCTGAACAACCACACCTCCGAAGTTCGGATTTCAGACTTCGGAGCTTCTTCATTTCCTGAACTCCTCTGCAATGTGCTTGACCCTCTTCAACCTGTTTGGCCAATCCTGAAATGTGATCTCCCTTGGCCAAATCGATTCCTCATTTTTCTCTGTGCAAGGTCATGTTTGTCCAATTTCACCTGAGGGGCAAAATTGGATAACAATTTGGCGACTCGCGGGATCACCTGCCTGCTAGGTGAAAGATCAGTTGCCTTGAAGTATCCATTGAGCATAGAGTTATAAATGATATCTTGATACTGATCTTGCACATGAAAATTTCTCTCGACAACTTGCAACCTGCTGATCCTGATCTTGCTCTGCTGCCCGCACTCCCAATTTTCATAAGAAAGCTTTACAAATGAGGTTTGTGAGAGTAGAAATTTTCTTGACCTGGAACTTCACCTATTCCTGGAATGGACTATCCCAAAACTTGACTTTAGTTGCTCTGTAATTGTTTTACTTTGAAATTAGCAATTTTTTCCCATAAGTATGAACTTCTTCCTGTTACAACATTCATATGGAGGCATACTGAACTGCATAATGATACAACATGGGATCACCAAAACTTGTGCTGAAGCACTTAGGGAAATGAAACCTAAACTACAACAAAACAATGTGCATACGCACTTAGAGGAATTAAAATCCTTAGCTAATATTTACAAGGGTGAGACTCTTCCTTTTCAGTAGCAATGTTTGAGATAGATCCCCTTCACCGGAATCGGAAGTTCTTCTCCATCCAAAGTAGATAGTTGGAAGGCATTGCTATTCTTACATCCTGTGACCATGTAGGGGCCACTCCAAATGGCATCAAACTTGGAATGCCTTCTTGGTTTTTCCCGATCTGCATCCCACTTTAGAACTAAGTCCCCTTCCTGAAAGGTCCTTGCTTTGGCCTTCTTATCAAAAGTCCTTTTGATCATGGCCTGATCCTTTTCCATGGTTTGCATGGCATGTCTTCTTGTTTCTTCCAATTCCATCAATTATGTATACCTAGCTTCCATAGGCTCAAATTCAAACAATTATAGCCGTTTCATGAGTTCCAATGCCGACAACTTGAGTGATATGAGCAACACTGCCTCTTTCCCGTAGACTAGATTGTAAGGGAGAGTTTCTTGTTGATACCTTTGGTGTGATCCTGTCAACCCATAAGGATGAATTTCGAGCTTGGTATGCCATGTCCTCTGATTCTCGTCATCTAGAGTCCTGATGATTCTTAGCAAATTCTTGTTTGTGGACCCTGCCTGTCCATTACCCTAGGGCTAATAGTTAGAAAAGGTGCTCAAATACATTTTGTTCCTAACAACCCATTCTATGATCTTGGAACCTAAGAACACCAATGCATTGTTTGATATGATAGTGGCTGGTACACCAAACCTAGTCACTATCTCTTCATAGAAGTCTAGTATGCTAGACTCATTTGCTTCCTTGAGTGCTACCGCCTCAGCCCATTTGGTGAAATAGTCTATTGCTGTCAAAATCCACTTGTGGCCTTGGCTTGAATTAGGATTAATGAATCCGATGAAGTCCAATCCCCATTGCATGAAGGGGTGATTAACTGAAATTGGATGCAATGGAAGTGCTGCTACCTTTTCTTTTCCTGTGAAAAATGCACACTTTTTACACTTCTTGATCCATGTGTAGTAGTCATTGAGCACTGTGGGCCAATAGTATCCTGCCTTCATTATTTTGAGAGTCGTTACCCGCGAAGCAAAATGACCTCTGACCTCTCTATTGTGAAATTCCTGTAACACCTTCTCAATTTGACATGTTCCAATGCTTCTCAATAGAATGCCATTGATGTCCTTCTTGAATAGAACACCATCAACAAGAACATATAGAATGGCTTGTAATCTGAAATATCTCCTCTTTTCTTTGCTCATTTTTGGAGGGCATACACCTATTTGTAGGAAATGTATCATATTTTGAGTCCAACAAGGAGTGGGCACATTATCATTTACTTGCTCTTGATCATCATGTAGCATGAAGACAACGTCTTTTCCATCACCTGCTTCATCTCGTTGACTTAAGGCTAATTGTTCACATAGTCCTTTCCCAGAGACCAAATTAATGACCTTAATTTCAATGTCATATTCCATGACATGAGTGATCCATCCTCCACGTTTCTCATTTAAATCCTTGTTCAAAAGGAAGTCCTCGACTCTTGCATGGGAAACTAGCAGTTGGATCTTGTTGTTAGAAACTAGGTGTTTGAAATTCTTTAAACTCCTGATTATTGCGAGGACATGCTTCTCGATGAAGGAGTACCTCACTTCATAGTCCTCCAAGCCTTGACTGAAGAAGGAAACCGACTGTTCAGATCCTTCTTTATTTTGCTGCACTAGGATTGTAGAAATCGTGTCCCCACCACCACAGGCATAGAGCATAAGTCTTTGGAGAAGTCCAGATTGATGAGAGTTGGCACTTGAGATATAGCCTCTTTGATAGCCTCGAAACTTACTTTACCCTTATTTTTCCACTTAAATGCCACTCTTCTTCAACATCAACATTATTGGTTTGACAAGAGTGGCAAAGTTCAGTACAAACATGCGGAAAAAATTGATCCTTCCTAAGAAGCTTTGAAGAGCCTTCTTATGACTTGAAAATGGTAATGCTCGAATTGCTTCAACTCTTTCTGGGTCAATTGCCAATCCTTCCTTTGACACAATATGGCCTAGGAGCTTGCCTTTGTGAGCCAAGAATATGCATTTTTTGGGATTCAATGATACCCCAAATCTCCTACACCTCTTAAACACCTATCTCAGATGAAAGAGGTGATTTGTTGCATTTTTAGAGAACACAATGCTATCGTCAAGATACACTAGCACTATTTTGTTGATCAACCCCTTGAATGCCATATCCATTTCCCTTTGGAAAGTGGATTCAACATTTGATAGTCTAAATGACATCTTCCGATAGGCATAGGTGCCCCACTTGGTGGTGAAAGCCGTTTTGAACTGATTGTCTTCTTTCACCATTATTTGATTATATCCTGAATACCCATCAAGGGAGAGAATATTTCCGAACCGGCTACCACTTGCAAGATTTTCTCCATCGAAGGGAGTGGGTAGTATTCCTCGAGAGATTCTCTGTTCAAGTCTCGAAAGTCCACACGCAACCTGATTTATCCATTCTTCCTGACTGGTACCAAGTTTACAACTCAACTTGAGTGTTTGATTGGAAATATAATACTTGACTCTATCAACATGTTTAGCTCTTTCTTCATTAGAGGCTCAATGTGAGGGTTGACTGGTCTTTGCTTTTTCCTGATGGGATTAATATATGGATCTAGTTCTATGGTATATTGTGCCAACTTTGGATTGAATCCTTTTAGGTCCTCATGGCTCCAAGCGAAGACATCTGGAAACTCTTGGAAAAGTTGTACGGACTCATATCTATCTTGCTCAGTGGCCACTTTACCAATTTGGAGATTTTTGCCTTCCCCAACCGAAATTAGCTCTGAATCTTCTCCCTTGACCTATATGTTGGCTTTCTCTCTACGAAATTGATTATTCAGGTTGAAGATGGACTCCAACATAACCAATCCTTTGAGAAGCTTGTTGGTTTGTAGCTGCACTACTTGATCCCCGTACTGCTACTCCAATTTATTTTGTTTCCTAGTTGAAAATTCAGCCTCTTCTTGTAAAAAATTGATGATCTGTTGATCGTTCTCAAACACCTACCAGCTAGTGTTACTATCTGGAACTGCTGGCCTTACAATCACATGGATATGTGGATGTATTTTGTATCTTTGGATACTATTCACTACAACAAATGTTTCTCCAACTACTGCGAGCCTATCTGCAGCTTCATTTTCTTCCTAGGTATGGACTCAATATTGAAAGCTTCAAAGTTGTCGATGAGGTCCCATACCCTATTTTTGTAGTGCTTGAGTAGGTCATTTTTTACGGAATGTTGTCCTTTGACTTGGTTAACAATCAACTCACTATCTCTGAACACCTGTAAGTTCTTTATTCCTCTTTTCATTGCCCAATGAAGTCCATAAATCACAACCTCATATTCAACTGTATTGTTTGAACAATGCAACGAAAGATCAGAAAGTTGCAATATATCACATAAGAGGGTTTGAAGCATCCAAAGATATGATTTTATTGCTCTCAAGTTGATACAATACATCACATTTAAGGCCGAAGGCACAAATTTTTCATTACAATGTCTAGTAGGGAGGTTTGGAATCTCCACAAAATATCTTACAGACAAGAAGTGAGGGGCATATACAAGGTGTCCAACCTTTTGAAATGAGCCCATCCTTACAATATATAGGAAGAATGAGAGAAAGGGAGAGAGGAGGAGTTCAAAAGATTGCTTCAACCATAGAAAGAATGGATTAAAATCACCTGCAACAATGATGGGTGCCACTGCAAAACAAAATATCTCTTTGTACTTTTCCTTGTTGGAGAAGAAAGGAATCCCATACATCATCATTTGGGTAGGTGAGAAACCTAGAAACACCCTCTAGAATGACAGATTGTATTTCTTCATTTTTAAATACTTAGCCTTACCAAAAATAAGAAACCCAGTTGTAGTTGTATAGATGAAACTGAGAGATTTTCAAAAAGTCTGATTTTGTGCAAATCCGAGCTCCCAGTCAAAAGTTATCGCCATCTAAAGATGAGGGTGCCATACTACAATAAATGCGGGTGGTTATCTGCCTCTTTTCGGACTCCGAAACTGCATCATTACAAGAGGGTCCAAAACTATACAATAGGGGTAAGAACATATTTTACATTTCGACCGAGTTGTATGATCTTACACCAAAGGGATTTCAAGTCATGGTATCAGAAATGAAGCATCTTCAATCTTTGTACTCCCAGATTGTCAATTTTATGCATCCAAATCTCTTATGTATAATATTTTGTAGCTAAGTATATCTCCACTCTTTTGTTTTCTTGCTTGTGGCATAATGTAAACATTAATTGTAAGAACCAATACATTATTAAGATATTGTATAGTTAATGTTGAAAGTTAATTAATTAGAATAACTCCTAATTTCAAACCTTACATTCTTTTTTTATTGTCGTGTATGTTCATTGTATGTTCATAACATTTAACTTATTAATGTTAAAACAAGTGTAAACATTTGATGAACTCGAATCTTGAATTGAACATTTTGGCTCCAGCCCTATCTCGTCGTATGATTTTTTTACCCTTCTCTTTAGGCTTTCTTCTCCTAATTTTGGGCATATTAATGGCTTCTTCTAGTGGACCCCCCTTACCCTTCCATGCAACTTCATCCCCAATGTAAGGATATAATCTATGAGGCCTTTCAAAATGCTCGGATTTATCCCCACACATTTGCTCATCATGTAAAACCTATTCCCCATGAAACTTTCCCTTCTTATCATGATATCAACCCTAATGTCATTCCTCCCTGGGATGTTATGGATAAAAAATATCTTCTAGATGATGTAATTGATACTCTTTTAAATAATAATGATGCTTTTGTTGGTGTTTCTGAATGTTGTTCCTGTTATAGAGAAAACACAACACCCTTGATTGCTTGTAAGTGAATAGTTGAGGCAATCAACGTGATTCATCAAACATGGAGTTATCCCAAAGTGTGGGACTTTGCGATTGGGCTAACCCTCCGGAGAAGGCCGACTTCCTAACCTATCCTAGTGCCAACTACTCCAAAGTGCAGAGAGTTGCAGATCTAACACTAATCTAATGTTTCCAAGGAGATATAGATAGAGAAAATGCATGAACATAAAACCTAATCTAAGGGAAGGTGATGCACTAAGAAGGATGTTGAACAACCTACATAATAAACACAATACTACTAGAACCTTATAATGAAAACAACAATAATACACAATAACCTTGCATGCAATGAAAGATAAGAAAGTTACAATATAACATAGAAGAGGGTTTGAAGCATCCAAAGATCTGATTTTATTGCTCTCAAGTTGATACAATACATCACATTTAGGGCCAAATGCACATATTTTGCATTATAATGTGTAGTAGGGAGGTTTGGAATCTCCACAAAATCTCTTACAGACAAGAAGAAGAAGGGAGGGACATATACAAGGTGTCCAACCTTTTGAAATGATACCCTCCTTACAATATATAGGAAGAATGAGAGAAAGGGAGAGAGAAGGAATTCAAAATCTTGCTTCAACCACCTAAAGAATGTTGGAAATATTGTCATTGATGACAAAGGCTTAATCATTGATCTATTTGGTTAACAGAATTGTGTAACGGAAGTTGACCGAACTACTGACAAATGTTGACAAATTTTGATGGAAATGATAGAAAGTAACGGAAATAACCAGAAGTATAGAAGGGCTGAAAATAGAAGTTTAAATATGTGAAAATATGTGTTTTTGCATAAGGATTATCATGGTTTAAGTGAGATATACACAGTTGTACATATGAGAGAGATATCAACATTTTCAGGTGTTCATATGCCATGTTTTATGGGGAAAACAAATATTCAAATGACATAATTAAATCTCCATGTTTTAGTATGATAAGGGGTGATTAAAGGATCAATAAATATGTCCATAGGATGGTTTAAAATACATATAAAAATGCTGTTTTTATTTTGGACGACCCCCTTTGGAAAATAGCGGCACTTTATAGTTATGGCCGACATGTGTATTTGCATTATTAAAATAAAATATGGTTAATTAAATAATGGAAAGGTTGTGTTGGTTGGAATAATGTGTCTTTTCGAAAGGATGTGAGAAGGAAATATAAGGAGATGGAATCATTTGATTTAGGCAAGCAATTTGAGTGCTTCATTCAAGTTTAAGGGAGAGATGAAGAGCAGAATATGAAATATAAAAAGGAGTGAAGGGCAGATTTATTTTTAATGAAGAGTTGCAATGATTTATATATGTGAAGGGACTGAAATAAATCAAAAAAGAATATTCTTAGTAGCATTTTTTTCTATCATCTGTTGAAGCAGCAACAACATAAAAGATAGGAAAGAGTTTGTTTTTTGTAAGGAAGGTTGGTGCCTTCATATTTGAAGAGATCGGTGTCTCTTGCTGAGTTGGTGCTTAGAAAAAAGGGTTGGTGCTCCTGTAGGTTGGTGCCTAAAAAATTGTAACTTGGGGATTGGTGTCTCCCGTAGGTTGGTGCCTACAAACATTTGAGAAATATAATAAAGAATATTTTCTCCGTGGTTTTCTCCCGAAAGGGTTTCCACGTAAATTCGTGTCTATTTGCAGTGTGTTGGTTTGCTTTGCATTCATTGATTACTTTGATATATTCACTGTGAAACTAATTAATTGTGGTTACAAATCTGAGATTAAGTGTTAAATTTAAAAGAATATCATAATACTGATTCACCACCCCCTCTCAATATTATCTTGTGCTTAACAATTGGTATCAGAGTGGGTGCCTTCAGGAACAATCTAACAATTGGAAGGTAGATCTCAGAAGCACATATGACTACTCATCAAGTACAAGAAGGTTTTTCTTCGAACAAGGCTCAATTGTTTGATGGAACAAATTATGCATTTTGGAGCATAAGAATGAAAACATATCTAATGGCACTAGGGTTTGATATTTGGCAATCAGTAACATTTGGATATACAATCCCATCAGTTCCACCAATAGATCAAGTTGGAAATAAGGCTTTTGAAAACAATGCCAAGGTGATGAATGCTGTCCTATGTGGCCTATTAGAATCTAAGTTTTTTAAAGTAATGCAATGTGACACGACGAAGGAGATATGGGACAAAACTTTGAACTATCTATGAAGGTGATGACAAGGTTAAAAGGGCTAAGCTTCAAACTCATAGGAGACAATTTGAGAGCTTGAAAATGAAGGATGAGGAGAATGTTGCAGCCTATCTTCTTCGTGTGGATGAGGTTGTCAACGCCATAAGAGGGTTAGGCAAAAATATTGAAGAATCCATGATCATTCAAAAGATTCTAAGGTCTCTACCAGTAAGATTTGATGCTAAGGTGTCTGCCATTGAAGAAATGAAGGATCTTGATAAGTTGAGCATGGACGAACTACATGGAATACTGACCATGTATGAAATGAGGACTGAGTCAAATAAACCATCAAAGAAGGAAGCTACATTCAAAGTCTCAAAGAAAGAAAAAATCAAAGAACCTGAGTCGAATGAGAACTCAAACAATGAAGAAGATGTAAAGAAGCCTTGTTCATTCAAAAGTTAAAGAAAGGATTTGGAAAGTACAAAGGTAAGTTACCATTTAAATGTTTTAATTGTGGTAAAATTGGTCATTTTGCGGCTAAGTTTCTAGAGAAAGAAGATAGCGATGATGAGGAAAGAAAACCTAAATTCAAAAGGGAATTCAAGCAAAGCAATGGAAAGAAAAGATTTGGAAAGCAAAAGAAAAGCTTATATTCAAAAGGAAGTAGTAGATCATCCGAAGAAAGTGGGATAAGTGACTCAGATAGCGATAATGAAGAAATATTATTCATGGCTATAAAAGATGACTTAGAAAGAGATGAAGACATGGAAGAAAAAGGTGAAGTGAATCTTGAAGAGGAAATTATATGTGCCTTGGGAGAGTCGAAAGCTCTTAAAAAAAAATCAGAAACAAAAGTTACAGATCCTAAAGTATGAAGAAGAAGATCGTAACTTTGAAGCTAAGATATCACAATCTCTTGAAGAATCAGGGAAAGATGATTGTGGATCTAAAAACCCAAATTGAAGAAGCAAAATGAGTTGAAGAAGAATTAAGAAATCAGTTAAGGACTAAGGAAGAAGATTATGACAAGCGTGAGTTAGAGATCGTTGCTTTGAGAAAGAACTTGGAAAAAACAAATGCTAAAGTTACAAGTAATCTAAAATTTGAGAAAAGTACCGAGATACTAGATGAAATTCTAAACTGACAAAAGTCAACATTTGGCAAGGCTGGTCTTGGATATATGGAAAGACAAGACACCTCTAACACAAAAGGTACAGAGTAGTCGAAAGGGACAAGAGAAGAGAAGTCAAAGACCTATGCAGAGACACTCAAGGAACCTATGAAGAATGAAGAGTTGAAAAGGGAGAAGAGATTTATGAAGATCAACACTTCTTACAAGGAAAACAAAGATGAGAACAAGTTTAGAAGACCAAATCCTCCAAGATATACTCACATGTCTAGGTTTGAAAATTCTTTCTATGGCTATTGCTTCTATTGTAATCATTTTGGTCATAAAGAAATAGATGGTAGAATACGGGTGAGAGACAACAATATAAAGAACAAAGGTGTGTATGGATTCTCAAATAAAAATTACAACTCCTTTGCTCCTTTATTGAACTATGTTGAAGATATTGTTTGTTATAACTGCAATAACTATGGACATATGGCAAGATTTTGTAGAAGTGGTTTTGTAGAACCATCTAAATCGAACCAGAAGGTAAATGCTCCAGAAATAAAGAAGAAAGAAGCTACAAAATTTTGGAAATAGAAGAAAGAGGATGATGGGCAAGATAAAGAGAAATCTATGCTTGTTCAAATAGCATTCCATGCACAGGATGAAGGGCAGTTGTGGTACATTGATAGTGGATGTTCAAGACATATGACCAGAGATAAAAGTAAGTTCATCTCATTGAAGAAAGTAAATGAAGGTACGGTGAAATTCAGTGATAATGCTAAAGCAAAGATAACTGGAAAAGGTATGCTAAGTCTTGATAATGGTAAAACAAAAACAGAGAATGTTTTATATGTTGATGGATTAAAGCATAATCTCTTAAGTGTAAGCCAAATGTGTGATCAAGGACACACACTTAAGTTTTATGTTGAAGGGTGTGAGATAAGGAAGGCAGACACATGAGAGTTAGTAGCAGATGCACATAGAACCACAAATAACCTATACATGCTCGGAGAAGTAAAAGGAGAGAAATGTTTTCTAAGTAAGGTTGAAGAGAGTTGGCTATGGCATAAAAGGATGGGGCATATAAATTTTTATAATCTTGTGAAATCAACAATAAGTAGGCTGTGTAGGATATACCTAAGGAAACGAAACCTACAAGTACTCTATGCAAGCAATATCAACATGAAAAAAAAACCAGATAAAGGTTTAGAACGAAGGAGTATTCGACCACCAAACCACTAGAGCCAATTCATACGGATTTATGTGGACCTACTAGAACAAAAATCATACAAGGTGAGAGTTATTTCATGTTATTCATTGATGAGTACACTAGAATGACATGTGTAGCCTTTCTAAAAGAAAATTCAGAACCATTTGAGAAGTTCAAAGCTGTTAAGGCTTTAGTAGAAAATGAAACCAGATTGAAAATAAAGTGCTTGAGGTCAGATCGTAGAGGTGAGTTCACCTCAAATGAATTCATTGAATATTGTGAAGATCATGGAATCAAAAGATAGTACTCAGCTGCAAGGACTCCACAAAAAAATGGAGTGGCAGAAAAGAAAGAATCAAACCATCCAAGAGATGGCTAGAACCATGTTAAATGAATCTAAGCTATTAGATAGATTTTGGAGAGAAGAGGTAAATACGGCTGTTCATATCTTGAATAGAGGGCAAATCAGAGTTAATCATGACAAAAATCCTTATGAATTGTGGAAAGGAAGACCAGCTACTGTAAAATATTTCAAAGTGTTTGGGAGTAGATGCTTTATTAAAAGAAATGAAGAGAACTTGGGCAAATTTGATTCAAGACCAGATGAAGGAATTTTTCTTGGATACTCTATTAAAAGCACAACCTACAGATGCTATAACAAAAGACTACAAACTATAGTAGAAAGTGCAAATGTGAGAGTGGATGAAATCGTGAATCAAAAAGCTAAAGAACCTACAGAAGAGCCTTTAGAAATAACCGAGGTATTAGAAGAAAAGGAAGAGGAAGAAGATGTTGAAAAATTAAGTAAATCTAAAAGGTAGGACACCAAAACACCATATCGTTTTGTTAAGAAGAATCATGCTGAAAGTCAGATCATTGGAAACCTTGATGATGGAGTACATACAAGAAGAAGAATTGTAAGTGCATCAGAACTAGTAAATTTCTCCTTATTATCCAAAATAGAGCCAAATAACTTTGCAGAAGCCATCCATGATAAACATTGGATAAAGGCAATGGAGGAAGAGTTAGATCAAATTGAAGAGAATGAAACATGGGAACTTGTACCTAGGCCAAAGGATCAAAATGTGATTGGCACTAAGTGGGTATTCCGAAATAAATTGAATGAAGATGGACAAGTCACTTGAAACAAGGCAAGGTTAGTATGTAAAGGGTATGCTCAAGTAGAAGGTATTGATTTTGAAGAAACTTTTGCTCCTGTTGCTAGATTAGAATCAATTAGAATGTTTCTTACTTTTTCGGTATTCAAGAACTTCAAAGTCTATCAAATGGATGTCAAATCAACATTTCTAAATGGGAAGTTAGAATAGGAAGTATACATAGAATAGCCTGAAGGGTTCCTCCTATCAAAAAATAAAGATTATGTATGTAAGTTGAAGAAGGCCTTGTGCGGATTAAAACAAGCCCCCAGAGCATGGTACTCTAGGCTTGATAAGTATCTACAAGACCGAGGGTTCAAGAGAGGACTTGCTGATAGCAATATTTACATTAAAATTGAAGGTGAGCACCAACTGATTGTTGTTGTGTATGTAGATGACATAATTTTTGGAGGAGACAATGAGGAAATGCCTAAGAAATTTGCCGAAGACATGCAAAAGGAGTTTGAGATGTCCATGTTGGGAGAGTTATCATTTTTCCTTGGATTGCAAATTTCTCAATCTGATAAAGGAATATTTATATCCCAAACCAAGTATGTGAAGGAAATGTTGAAGAAATTTGGCATGGAGGAGTGTGCACCTATTAGCACACCTATGGCTACCGGGACAAAGTTAAGCAAAGATGATGAATCTCCGAATGCTGATCAAACTCTCTATAGATCAATGATTGGGAGTTTACTATATGTGACAACATCCAGACCAGACATCATACAAGTAGTGGGTATGTATGCACATTTTTAAGAAGGTCCAAAAGAAATACATCTGCAAGCTGTAAAACACATATTAAGATATCTAAAGGGAACTATGGATTATGGGTTATGGTACCCAAGGGGTAAAGACTTCACATTGGTAGCTTATACATATTCAGATTGGGAAGGATGTATGGATGATAGAAAAAGTACAAGCAGAGGAGCATTGTTCCTTAGAGACAACCTGGTGTCTTAGTTGAGTAAAAAGCACAACTCTATATCCTTATCAATAACAGAAGCAGAGTATATAGCAGCATTGTTATGTTGTACTCAAATTCTATGAATGAAGCAAACCTTGAAAGATATCAAAGTAGAGTATGATCATCCAATCTCCATATTATGTGATAATACTAGTGCGATAAGTATTTCAAAGAATCCAGTTATGCATTCAAGAACAAAGCATATTCCCATAAGATACCACTTCTTAAGAAAGCATGGGACAGAAAAGCAGGTAGAGTTGGAATTTGTTTCTACATTTGAACAGATAGCAGATATCTTCACCAAGCCACTTCCAAAGGATACATTTGAATATCTATGACATAAGTTGGGAGTAATATCCTTTGCTTCTTCCCATTGAAAAAACAAGAGAAGCATTGGTTAAAGGGGAGCTAAACATTGCAATATTCAGCTCCTAGATTGATCCTTTGCCATTGATGTCAAAGGGGGAGAATGACAATAAGGGGGAGTTGCAGAAAAGAATAATTTTTTTAGAAGGTTGCCATCAATGAAATAGGGGGAGATTGTTGGAAATATTGTCATTGATGTCAAATGCTTAATCATTGATATATTTGGTTAGCAGAATCGTGTAACGGAAGCTGACGGAACTACTGACAGATGTTGACGGATTTTGATGGAAATGGTAGAAAGTAATGGAAATAACCAGCAATATAGAAGGGATGAAAAAAAAAGTTTAAATACATGAAAATAAGTGTTTTTGCATAAGGATTATCATGGTTTAAGCGAGATATATACAACTGTACATAGGAGAGAGATATCAACATTTTAAGGTGTTCATATGCCATGTTTTATGGGGAAAACGAAGATTCAAATGACAGAATTAAATCTCCATGTTTTAGTATGATAAGGGGTGATTAAAGGAGCAATAAATATGTCCATAGGATGGTTTAAAATACATATAAAAATGCTATTTTTATTTTGGATGGCCCCCTTTGGAAAATAACGCCACTTTATAGTTATGACCAACATGTGTATATGCTTTATTAAAATAAAAGATGGTTAATTAAATAATGGAAAGGTTGTGTTGGCTAGAATGATGTGTCTTTTTGAAAGGATGTGGGAAGGAAATATAAGGAGATGGAATCATTTGATTTAGGCAAGCAATTTAAGTGCTTCATTCAAGTTTAAGGGAGAGAAGAAGAAGAACAAAATATGAAATATAAAAAGGAGTGAAGGGCAGATTCATTTTTAATGAAGAGTTGCAGAGATTTATATATGTGAAGGGACTGAAATACATCACAAGAATATTCTTAGCAACATTTTTGTTCTATCATCTGTTGAAGCAGCAACAACATAAAAGATAGGAAAGAGTTTGTTTTTTGTAAGGAAGGTTAGTGCCTTCATATTTGAAGAGATCGGTGTCTCTTGCTGAGTTGGTGCTTAACAAAAAGGGTTGGTGCTCCTGTAGGTTGGTGCCTACAAAATTCTAACTTGGGGATTGGTGTCTCCCGTGGGTTGGTGCCTACAAACATTTGAGAAATATAATAAATAAGATTTTCTCTGTGGTTTTCTCCCAAAAGGGTTTCCACGTAAATTCGTGTCTATTTGCGGTGTGTTGGTTTGCTTTGCATTCATTGATTGCTTTGATATATTCACTGTGAAACTAATTAATTGTGATTACAAATATGAGATTAAGTGTTAAATTTAAAATAATATCATAATACTGATTCACCCCCACTCTCAGTATTATCTTGTGCTTAACAAAGAATGCATTAAAATCACCTGCAATAAGGATGGGTGTCACTACAAAACCCATATCTCCTTGTAATTTTCCTTGTTGGAGAAGAAAGGAAGCCCATACCTCATCATTTGGGTAGGTGAGAAACTTGGAAACACCCTCTAAAATGATGGACTGTATTTCTTCATTTTTAAATACTTAGCCTTACCAAAAATAAGAAAACCAGTCATAGTTGTGTAGAGGACACTGAGAGCTTTTGAAAATGTTTGAGTTTGTGCAAATCCGAGCTCCCAATCAAAAGTTATGTCCATCTGAAGATGATGGTGCCATACTGTAATAAATGTAGGTGGTTATCTGCCTCTTTTCAAACTCCAAAACTGCATCACAACCTCTGAAATATGAAATTTAAGACTTTCAAGATTTGGAACTCAGGGCATTTTGATTTCAGAGTTCGGGTTACTATTCATTGCTCAAGTCGGCTTGAGAGTTCCAAAATGCAAAACCTCTGAAGTCCAAAATTTGAATTTCGGAGTTCGTACTCTGAAACCATGTCGCGTGACACTTTTCATCGCTCAAACAAAAGGTTCCGAAATTCCAAAACTCTGAAGTCTGAAATTCAGACTTCGGGTTTCAGACTTTTTCCGTTTCTGGGATTCAGGTTTCAAGACTTCAGGATTTCAGGATTTTGAGTTTTGAGGTCTTGGGACTTTAGGTTTCAAGGTTTTAGGAGTTTGGGTTTCATGGTTTTAGGACTTTGGGTTTTGGGACTTCAGGGGTTTGGGTTTCGAGGTGTTAGGAACTGATCATCCATTCAACCCTGCTGCTAACTCCAAACTCCCAAAATCCCGAAGTCTAAATTTTAGACTTCGGGTTTCAAAATTTTCTCCCTCCTATATGGCATTGTTCACCACGAGCTCCCAAGACTTTGAAAGTCTGAATTTGACCTGCCTTTATGTGTTGACCTCTGAGTTTTGGAACTCTGTGTTCCCTGTCTCCAAGTTTCACCATTTTTCACTTAGGCCTACCTTTGAACAACCACACCTTTGAAGTTTGAATTTCAGACTTCGGAGCTTCTTCATTTTCTGAACTCCTCTTCAATGTGCTCGGCCCTCTTCAACCTATTCGGCTAATCTCAAAATGTGATCTCCCCTGGCCAAATCGATCCCTCATTTTTGTTTGTGCAAGGTCATGGTTGTCTAATTTCTCCTGAGGGGCAAAATTGGATAACAGTTCCATTTCTATAGATGATGCACCTACTAATTATAATATTCTATGTGATAATAATGTTACTAGTTTTGACGATGGTTATACTTATACTAATCCTACTACTTGTGTCTCTACTCTCTCTATTGAATGCAAAAATTATACTCTTATGCCTACTATAAATGACAATGTGGAAAATGCGAGTATATCTTATAGGCTTATTACAAAGGTGGAACTTGTTAATATAGATAATCCTATTATTCCTTGTGATGAAATCAATGCTATTCAAAAGGAATTTTATACGCCCAATGTTGTTATCACTTCAAATCCACCATCTACCAATGATCATAGCAATGATAATATTCCCAAGTGTATCCTCCAATCAATTAAAGCTTCACAAAATGATTTTCACATAAAAATTTGAGCTATGAGTATTGAGGTCAAATCCTTTAAGAATGAGATAACACATCTAATGGGTCCCTCAAATGCCCATGTAAATAATGTCTTTATGCATTATAACGAATCTAGTTCTAAGGCCAAAAAAAATCAATGTGATGCCAATGGATGTGTTATCTATTTTTAGCCTTGGGAAAAATGGACAACCAGACCGGATTCGGGTAGTTGTTAGGTGCATCATTCATGATCTGGAGGTTTTATATGATTTTCATGTTTTATGAGGAATTTGTGGAAGAATGGAACATTCAAAGGAAATTTTCCTCCTCTTGGTCTTGAAGAGGTTCAGATCCTTGTCAAGTCCTAAAACAACCCCAGGGGAGGCCCACAAACGGGTGAAAATGATCAAGATTGATAAACCATGTTTAAGGGGTCTTATTGTTCTTAAATTACCCTCCAGTTTCAAGAGAAATCCTAGGGAAGTCAAAATCCGGGGGCAAATGTGAAAATGCCAAGAAGGTGGCTTTGAGCTTAAACAACTCGCTGAGAAGCTCGATGAGCTGCTTGGCAAGCTAAGGGGTGAGTTGCCTAAGATAGCAGGAAGACTAGTTCAACGAGCTAGGTTGAGTTAGCGAGCTCAACTCAACACGTGGAAGCAGCTCGATGGTGTAACAAAATGACTCGTAAGGTGCTTAGGACTCGGCGGTGGGCTCACGGTGTAGACCAAGGAGGTAAATCAAGATTTGTGCGTATTAGGAGTTGTGGGATGCAACAAGGTGCAAAGGTCCAATGCATTGGAACTATGAATTCTGATGAGCGATTTCATAGGTCAGCTGGGGTGTTGTTTGTCAATACAGGTACTTGGTGAGTTACCCAGTGGCACTGAGGTTGTCAGGAAAGGTGCCAAGTCAAGGTCCGAGGTTGCCGGTGCATCAAAATTTGAGCAGGTAGAGATGCATTGACGGTAATAACATGGAGCTCACTCATGGGAATAACATGAAGTTTAGGGTGGGATGTTTAGATGGCTCGATGAGCCATTTGTGGAAGGTGGTGAGTTTGCAAGGGATTTTCTAATGCAAGGAGCTCATAGGAGGTAAAATGAGGAGCTCGCCAGTCATTTGAACTACTAACTAGGCAACCTAAAACTCCCCCATACATGCAAGATCAACCCTATGGGTCCCGCCAAGGGTATTAAGGGTCTTTAAAAATTTATTAAAGTATTATTTTGTAATCAAAGGAAAATTTTGAATTAATGAAGACATGGAGGGAAGAATTTTTTTGGGTGCAATTGATGATGTAATCAGGCATGGAATGCTACAAGCAAGCATGGGAAATTACAAGGGGGCCATACCATGCTACAGCTATGCCTAGATTTTAGGAATTCTCCTTCTTTCTCTCACACAACTTAGAATGCCATAAAATGTAAAGGGGTGCATTATTTCAAGGAGTTTGAATTTTTTTTCATGTTTCCCCTCTTTTTTCCAAGCTAAGTTGTTTTGAATATAGAGGCTTTCAAGCCTTCCTTCTGAAAATTGTAATGGTAACTTTTGTCTCTTCCTGCTGTAATGATGCATTGTACATGTGCTTGGAGTAATAAAAATTATGTTTTGTGATTAATTTCCTATCCTTGCATTGTTTTTGCTACTTTTATTTTTCCTCTCTCCATGTTTGTAGGTATATTGTGCAACCTTTAGTTTTCATTGCAATTTTTTGAAAGTTGTTGTACTTATTTGGGAATGGTGTATTACATGTGATATGGTTTGTGTTATTTGTCTGCCCTTTCCATATTCATCTTACTCCATTGGTAGGTTGAGAATTTTTCTAGCAAACCCTTTTTCTTGGTGCATCACCACTTCTAGTATAGGTTTTATTTCATGCAATCTATTTCCCTGTATCCTTAGAATGCTAGTATAGGTTTAGTTAGCTATTTTGTTTGCATTAGGACTAGTGTAGTATTAGGATTAGGAAGAGGAAGCCGACCTTCTCTACTTCAAGCCCACAATTCCCACAACTTGAGAGGTGGTACCCATGTTACCCAATCACACCGAATGCCTCAGTCAAAAGCTAGCATTTTGGGGGGTGTTGTGATTTGGTGATAATAGTTTTGGCACACTCGGTGGGACAAGAGTTAGATTTTTCACAGGTGTGTATGTTCGTATTCACTATATTTTATCGATTTATTTTGAACTCATTAAAAACTTCAGCCTTATGAGGTATACCCAAGCACAACTGGTGACTCCATTGATCCAAGTAACCCACTCTCTGAGTTGCTTACTTTCTCCTTCCACCCATTTCCATCCATTTTTCCTTCTACATTTCCTTAGTTTCTCCAATTCATGAAATTTTTCAATCATGACTTCATTCCCAATGTGGAATCCCCACTTGCAGTAGTAGGAGTTCTATTCAATATTCAAGTTATTATAATCCACCCATAGATTCAATTTTATGATGAAAATCAGTTTAAGTATGCATATCTACATGAGCATAGATGCAAATCAGCTTGGTCATCCACTAAAATTTGGAGCTATTGAAGAGCAATGGATATGCATATTCTAGAGGTTATCCTACACCTAAAGAGGACTAGTTACAGAGAAATGTTCAAGAGTTGGAGTATAACAAGGTGTAAATAAGGATTAAGGAAATGAAAAAAGGTAGCCTAGATTGGTTTCAGGATTCCATACCCCTGGAATAGCTCTATACCAAGTAAATTTAATCCTCAAGCAAAAGCTCCTTTGGATAACTAAAACACTACTTGAGATTAGAGAATGGATTAAGAAGAGGGAAGTTTATGAGTATAATGCTAGTCAATCTTTTCAATGGGAAATCCACGTCATTATCACCACACAACCCTCCTCCAATGCCTCTATCCATGCAATACTCCACCTAAACTCCATTTTCCTAACTTTCTATGCCGCTATCCCCATTGTGGAATCCCCTTCTCCATCTTCTAGTCTCCCATCTCATCTTGAATTTTTTTCCCTTTTCCCTTCCATAGAATCCCATGCCCTCCACAAGAATAAGAAGTTGACACCTCTTCCATCTCACTCGCAAACAATTCAACAATATAGTTGAATCCCAACCCATCCCTCCACTTGTATTCCTAAACCCATTTTGGGAGGAACAAAATAAAAAAAATAGTCACAAGGACGAGGATATGGTTAGAAGAGCTTAGTAAGAGAAGAATCAATACAAAAATTTAAAGGAATTGGGCTACCGAGACTAAACATTCAGTCAAATACCATTAATGACTGAAGCCTTCAATCAGGGGTTGGAGTTTAAGAGACAGGTGATTAAGAGTGATTTTGTAGTAACAAAAGTTCAAGACACAAGAGGAATGATGACTAAAAAACCGTTTATATGTTCAGAATGCAGTGTACATGTTGACACTATGTTCAATGAAGCTATTGATTCAACACATGCTGCAAAGTAAGTTAAGGGAAACCAAGAGTTAGCTCCAAATTCACCACAAGATTACAAAGTCATGTAGTAGAAGAATGAATAAGATCTCCCAAATGTGCAAAATGTTAGCCTAGTGAATGCATTCTTTTCATCACTATCTTATATGCCAAGAAATTGCAACACTTTGTTGAAGGTTGCACTACGTCTGACTCACCAAAACCATTATCATCAGATGTTGCAACCAACCATGGGGAGATTCATGTTATGAAGGAAACCAATTTTCAGATTCTAAAGGTTCTTGAATGCAAGAGTAAGGTTATACAAGAAATTCCATAGTCCATCCTTCCACTTCATCTCTTCAAAAATCATGATTTCTTGGATGAATTTGAGCTATGAAACTTCATGTTTGAAGAATGAAGTAAATCATGATGAACAAAATTAGCCAATTTAGAGGACACCATCATGGAAGATGGAGAATCCTCAACACAGTAGAACAATGAAGAAGCTTGAATATTATGTATAGGACTGGGAGGAATGTATTGATGGAACAAGAGCCCATGGAAACTTGACATAACCCTTGCTGCCCCATCAATTCATCCTTCCAACAACAAGATGCCTGCTATCCATGGAAGAGAACATGTTCAAGCAACATCCCATAATTGCTCAAACAACTTTCCTTTTGAATCTGATTCAGAAGCTCTTGATGAAGATGCAATCATTGAAGGCTTCCATGTAATTTCATTTGAAGAATCTAATCTTAGCCGATGAATCTATCATGGACAAGGAAGGAATCCAGAGAACAAGGATGACACCATCCCCATAATCAGTCATCAAGAGCAAAAGAACCAACTGTTTGGCCTTGATGAGAAACAAGTTCATAAATCGGCTCATGAATAGTCACCTTGTCCAGGATATGTAGTGCAAGAAGGCTCTCTTCAAATTGAAGAGGGGAAGCTACTAGAGTAATGGGACAAACTTTAGTAGACCAGTACCTTGATTCACCAATCAGGTCCAGTTAGAGATTGCTTTAGCAGTCCAAAAGAGGAGCCATGTTATGGACAAGTGATTCTTATTGTCTGAGCATGAGGATAAGATACAAAGCATTGAAGGTCAAGACTACCAGCCTCCAAGATCCAAACATTGAGCAGATTGGGGAGGGAATTTTTTGTTTGTTGTTGATGCTTTAACAAAGTGTGTGGAAATATCAGCTTGTAGTTAGTTTTTCACTCATGTCTAGAGACCATGTTTCTAGTGCCAAATTAGTTGCATCGGTACCCTTGCAATCCTATGAGAAAAGGAAACTAATTTTTCTTTCTAGTGTTGGAGATTCATTTACCAGATTCCACTTTTCTCGGGTTAGAATGTGAGGGTAGGTAGTTTTATAGTCCCGAAGCATCAACTGCAAGTGCCTCTATGCAACACTTTGTATAGCTTTACTTGAAGCATGTATGCTTTTTGCTATTGTACATAGCTTATTGTTCATGGTTGCTCCAAGTGGACAATTGGGCATCATGTTTTCTAGAAAGTCACTCTGCAATAAAAAGCTCATGAAAGTTGTAGGAAATCAGTTACATTGCTTCTCAAAGAAACTCAGGAATGTAGAGCTAAACTGCAAAATTAGATAAGGGCAGTATTTCAATGTTATCTCATTGTTTTGCCTCCAGTTAGATTAGGGTACAACTAATGTTGTTTTCAGAAGAACTCCTTGTAGAATCAAAAAAGCAATCTTGGGGTAGCTTTTGGTCGTAACAAATAGTAGATTCTATGAGTCTGTACATAGTAGTCCAACCAGTGTTGTGAATAATTCCAACTTTTCCAATAATGTGTCGGAGGCGGAGTATTCAGAAGAAGAGAAAAATCAGATTTTAGTAGAGTTCCATGATGTCCAAAACAGACAAGTGTTTTACTCCAAATTATGCAGTGTGTCGGAGGTGGCTTAGAAAGAGGAGCATGAGGATGGGGACTGCTATGAGGAGCTTGCAACATAGTGGGGGAGATGATTTCGGGTTCACAGAGGGCCAAGTTTGGAGTTTGTTAAGGGAGAAATGGCCGCGACAGATGTCTGTGGGACTTGATGAAATGAAAGGGAAACAAATCAAGGTCATTAGGGCCGAGCCATTCGTTGTCTTGTTGTGGGGGTCGGGTGATTAGTAGCTTGACACAGGCTTAGAGATCACTAGGAGGAAAAATGGAGGAACTGAGTCGATGATCAGCTTGATGCATCGAGCTAGGGAGATGGAGCAAGCTGTAGAAATAACGAGTTGGTGTTTCATATGTGCATGGGCTTAACAACTTTGGATTTTCAGGATAGTGGATTTTGGAGACTCCCCGAGTGAGTTGGTGCAAAGCAAGACAGAGATTCTGAAATATGAACTCCAAAATTCAGAGTTTCAAAGTTTTGAAGGACCGAAACTTAGCGTGTATCGAGAGTTGTGGGATGTGGCAAGGTGTAAAAGTCTGATGTGTTGGAACTTTGAATTCCGATGAGTGATTTCAGAGGTCAGCTAGGGTATTGCTGGTCAATGCAAGTACATGGCAAGTAACCTAGTGGCACCGTGGTAATTAGGAAAGATGCTGAGTCAAGGTCCAAGGTGGTAGGCACATCAAAATCCAAGTAGGTGGAGATGCATTGGCGGTAATAATGTGGAGCTCGCCTGTGGGAATAACATGAAGTTTGGGGTGAGATGTTTAGAGGGATCAATGATCCCTTTGCGAAAGGATCCTCACATGTTAATCACTTTTTAATTCACTATTCATGATTAACAAGCATTAATCTACTTTATAATTTTAGTCCCACATGCACCAAGATGCAAGTTTTCCTCAAAAAGAAAACTATAAAAAGGACTAAGCACCTACCTTCATACTTTACACCATGTTTTTAATAGTATGTCATATAATAATTATGATTAATAGTCTTTCTCTCTTCTTGGATTAGATTTCTCAATCTTTGCATGCAATATTCATGTTGGTTAGTAGAGGGATATCTAATATGGCCTTGTATCCATTGTTAGAGAGATCCTCTATGTGTGTTTTTGTGGAATGCAACACCTCAGATATGCTGCCATTCCATGATTATCTTCATCAAAGTTATGCAAAGGCCCCGAAGAACTAAAGCACAATCAATAGAGTTATAAATGTGGGAACAGTTGAAGGCCTGAGGAGTTCGACTCCAAAACAACAAGTAGAGTTGTTGATTGCATGCAGAAGAATACCTTATTAAGTTACATGTACATCAAATCTTATTATTTCTTATGATTAAATGCTATTAACTATGTATTGAGTTGTTTAGTTTGTTATACAATCAATACATATCATAAAGTTGAATGCAAAAAGAAATATACAACTCAATTACAGAAATTAATGTCATTTATTCATGAAGAAATTCAGTGTTTCCCACACAATCCGTGGGATGTAACTTATGTCTATTGAAGTAAAAGATGCATGTACACAAAGCTAAAAGAAAAAGAATATAGAGAAAACCCATCATTGCCTTTGGGTCTTCTCTTGGTCTTCATCTAGTTCAATTACAAATTCTTCATCTTCATCTTTTACATCATCCAGTTCCATCACTGTACCTGAGGATAAGAAAGAAAATGTTTCCATAATTGAGCTTCAGGTTTAATCTGTATGCTTGTGCTATTAGTTTCAGGAAAATGAATCTTTGAAGAAAAATGTGCATAAGATACATCACTAGAGCTAGTAACAAAATCAAGGAAGTACTATCTTTTAGAATCACATGTATGTTCTTAGAATCATGACAGACAAGAAAAGAGGAAGACAATTCACTATGGAATACAAGATAGGCTGAAAGCCTATTATTTTCTAACTATTTTTCTTAAGTGTCAAGGTACATGTAGTTGACAGAAATAGAAAATCATTTTACATGTTTTACAAGTTACTAACAAAATAGTTCACAAACTTTCAATTTAAATGCAAAATTCAGAGTTTCATTGCAAAATGAAGTTCCATATTACATCATAAGGGAACAAGAGTACAGTTTTCAAAACATTATTTCAATTGCATATCAAAGCAATGAGTCAAAACAGAGGAGTAATGAAGAAATTACACAAGAAGCATGAACTAGAAAAAGCTTCATAGTGATCCAATTGGTTACATAATTCAAAATAGCTGCATCGTAACAGATAAATTAAAGAATAGGATGTTTTCATATAGTCAAGCTACAGGTACCAAATTAAGTATTTCTTTTTAGATGTTTAAGGAATGCATCAATCATCAAGAAGTTACATAATTCAATGAAGGTACAGATTTGGTTAACAACTTGGAAAAAATAATCAAGTACATATCAGTTTAAAAAAGCTCATATCATAATGTATATAGTTCACAATGAGCAATACATTGAGGCAAATTCAATTTTATCAAAGAAACTACAAAGTGAGTTGTAGTTACAAGTGACAAAAGGATAGATACAATTTCAAACTTCCAAATATCTTTTCATCTACAAGGAAGTACATAATGCAACTTTCAACAAAAAGCTTTTGATCAAAACATGCAATTAAGAAATGATACATCATATGTAGAGTCATTGCAAGTTTCACAGAGCAATAACAAAGGAAATAGTTTGAGTACAAATGAATTGTAAAAAAAAATTCTTTTTCATCAGATCAAATTTAAGATATGTCTACAATCTCAACAACTGATGTACAAGCAAGATTACATAAGATATGGAAGAACCTGTCTTTTCTCCTTCAAAAGTTTCAAGTTCTTGAACCATGTTAAATTTTTGCATGGAAAATAAACTTCCATAAATTTGAAATCATTGTTAAGGAATGATCAAGTATTTATAGAACATCAATTCTTAAGCCATACAACTTGGAAATTTTTATAGAAAGTGAGACTCATAACTCATTGAATCTGTAATCAAGCATTCAAAAAACAAAAATATCAGAAAGTTTCTTTTATTGTTGAATACATTTTCTAAATAGTGCTCATAACAAATCACTATTGGGTTAATGCAAATTCATGGTTATCAAATCAGAATCGATCAATTAATGAATGCTAACAATAACAAGAAGTAATACAATTTTTTCAAAGAATCAAGAATGAAGTTGAAAATAATGCATTTTCAGATTCATTACAGTTTGTATCAAAACAAATTTTTCCATAAATTGCATTAGTCATAGATCACAACGACAATATATAGATTCTTGATATTGAAATGAGATGTCAAAGAAATCATCCGGAGAACATCAAGAAATGAAGACAACAATAAGTTTATTATTTATTTTCATAGAGCAACAATTTTCCTTAAAAAATAGTAAATGCAAATGGAATAGAGCCACTGTTTCAAAGTCTTCGAGTAAAAGTTTCAAAAATGACAACTTTTAGAAGCTCATCTCAAAGAAAATCAAATGATACAACCCTGTTCAGATACACGAAAAATCGACGAAAGGTTCACCTTGATATTTTGAAGAAGATTTACAAATCAAAAGTTCAACTTCACTAAATTCAAAAATGCAAATAAGGGACAAAATGAAGTTGAAGATCAAGAAAAAGTCATCAAATTCCAAGTAAAGGAATGAGCTTGTAACAAATTACAAATGGAACATTCATAGAAAAAATAAGTGAACAAAGTTACAAATTTACAAGGTTTCATAAGCAAAAAAGTTACAAATATAACCAGAGTTCAAAAATAATAGCCAAGACTCAGGAAATGAAAACTAGATGCAAAGGCCAATCCAGTTGAAGTCAAAAAGTATGAGCCTTTAGGATCAGAGAAATACTCATGCAATCTACTTCATAGTAAGATAGGGTCCATTAAGCCAATTCTACAAAAAATTAAAGATTCAGAGAAGGAAAAAATTATTTTCTTAACGGCCATGAAAGAATTTCACAAATTTTTGCACATAGATTCGAAATGGAACATATACTCACTAGTTATATCTGGATGGAAGAAACCCTTCAAATAGGTTTACAAGCAAAGATAAATGAAGAATACCTAGAACCATTTACTAGCTAGAAGGTGTCATCCAGACATATAAGTGCACATAAACACAAAGTTTCAGTGTATTAGTGCTCAAATAGATCCTCAATAATACAAGATCAAATCAAGTTACAGTGCTCAAAAAATAAATGCTTACCTTGAAATTGCAACAAGGATCATTTCAAGTGAAAGAAAAAATGCAAAGCAAGGGTTACAGATCTCAGTAAATCAAAATAATGGGGCCAAGAGAATTCATAGAGAGTTATAGACCGATAAATCATAGAGCAAGCTCAAAGAACGAAAAAACTCATGCTCAGAACTCCACATGACCATTGAAAGAGCTCAACAATCACAGTAATGGCAGTCGTTGGAAAAATTTGCTAGGGCTTAGCCCTCTCCCAATTCGATGTGAAAATGAAAACCATTTAGGGTTTGAAATTTCTAGTTTCCAAGCTCAACCGATGGCTATTTCAACTCTACCAGGGTCAATAGAAAGTATGCACGTGGAAAAATAACAACAAAACCCTAACTCAAATGAGTTAAATCACCAAAAATAAAACCTTGAACCTAAAAGGAGTGAATCATCATGGTGGAGAGGGGACTGAGTTACCATTAATCCAATACAAGGCCAATTTGCCATTGACTATAGTTTGCATGATGATTATCAAACAGATCGAAAACTATATGATGCTAATGTTTCAAAAGGGGACTAAATCATTCAAACAATAATAATTGCCTTAGAATCTTAGATACTATAGTCAACATTGAAGCACGGCATAGTGCCATGATGGTTTACAATCAAAACCATCAAAATGAATATTATTATATGCCATGCTAAAGTCAAAAAGGGCCAATTACTGCATTTGATCAAGGGTATGTCCAAAATTCCATCAAAAGTAAATTTTCCATTATTAGATCAAATATTTGAAAATTTACCTTAATTAATTGTTTTGTAAAAGACCTCTTATTTTCCAAAGGTGAACCTTTGTGGATTAAGTGGATTGCATATTATTGCATAGAGGTCCCCACAGGAAGAAAATTGATTATTTTAATCAGTTGGATACAAAAGAAATTATTACTTTTCTAGCAGTGACAAGTGCATCCCATAACAATGAGACAAACTGTTAAGATCTAACATGTAGAAGTTAAGAATTTGCAAAAGGATGTCACATCAACTACAAGACAAATTAATTACATGGTGCATTGGAGGATGAAACTTGCACATCAAGCAAAGGAAATATTATTAGCTAAATTATTCACCCAAATTTATTTATCTAAAGTGATCAGTATTTCAGATAAGTCAAACTATACTTGATTGTGGATGTATTTTTGAAATTAAAAGGCTATTAATGCCTGATTGTAACACCATGTTATTTTATCCTTTTATTTATTCACAATAAAGGTTAATAATAACATGCAAGTGTAGTTAGAACTTAGTCTATTTTTAGGGGGTTGGGTGAATAATTTTTGCTATATATTGTGTGCATTGGCAAAGTATAAGCATTATTATGACAGGGGGATTTTTTTGGAGAGTTGAAGCCATTGTGCCATATTTTCCCTTATATGAGAATCAGTTGTTTCCTTTCCAATTTTTGCAGTAGTGTGTATGTATGCAGTTTATTCTTGTGAATTTTATTCCCTGAATTTCATTAAGCTTGCTTAGACTGTTTTACCTTGCTGCAAATTGGTGTTTTCTGCTAGTTTTAGTGTGCAATAATCTGCACTGTTGTTGTGAGCAGTCCCTCAACAGTAAAGTGTTTGCCTTGTAATTAGCTGAAACCCATTGGTTCGTGATTGTGTAACTTATTCACAACTTATTGTGCATGTATCTCTTTAAAGTTTCCCAATACTTTTGGTGTATCACCCCATTTAATTTCAGTTTTAGCCATATTTTTACCCTTAAACCCCACAGTTTTAGTTTTAGGATACATCAATAAGGAACCAACCTTGTAATCCTGAAGATTCACCTCAACATAGGGATACCCACATCCCCGAGGTGTTTCCATGTCATATTTTTATTATCAAAACCCATGTTTTGACCACCTACAAGAAGGGATGCACTGATGTTACTCTTCCACGCGTTGGTGTCACAAAGGGGCGCGCTAGTGTCTCTCTGGACGCATTGACGTTAAGATGATTGTATTTTTTTGGAAGGGGCGTGCTGGCGTTAACAGGGGCATACTGGTGTTAAAAGGGGCATGCTGATGTTAAAATGAGTGAGATGAAGCGCTCTAGTGTTACATTATGTGCATAATCTATTTTCCGGAGGCCATATCTTTTTATCCGGACCTCAAAATGACTCCATTTTTTTGCATTGGAAAGGTATTGAGGAAAATTATGCAATGATAACATGAATTTAGGATTTTTACTTACAAAATATTTATGGTTTCCTTTATTATAAAACTAGTCATTTTCTAACATGTCTAATGCTTTGTTTTGATGAGTGTTGTTTTTCCATACTTCACTTGATTTAGACCAAAGCTTTTGTATGCTCTTCCCTTGCAGCTGTTGGTGATCTTGAGAATTAAAAACAACTTTGATCTCTATATTTTTTCAATTTGCTTAAGTTTTGATGAATGTTTTTGTTTCCATGCTTTTTATGAGTTTGGGATAAAGTTATGTATGATCTTCTCTTTCACCTTGTGTGATCTTGAGAATCAAAAGTATCTTTAAACCTTATTTTTCTAACATTAGAGGAAGTGGAAAATTTCTTTATTCATTTTTATGCTTAAGGGAAGGAACTTTCATTTGGTATGTGTATGATCCTTTAGTTTAAAAACTTTTTCATTTGATAAACAACCAAATCTAAAGTTTGTGTTTGCTTTTCTCTTGCACCTTGTGTGATCTTGAAAATAAAAAAAAACTTTAGTTTTTCACTAAAAAGCATTTGGATTAACTTGGATTAATTTGGATTTACAAAGAATTATGGTGGTTATTTGATTTACAAGTTTTTCATTATTATCTAGCTGGGTTGTTTGTTGTGTATGCTCTTCTCTTGCATCCTTCGATGATCTTGAGAACCAAAAATAAAACTTAATCCTCTTTTTATCACATTTGTTGATGTTTTTTGGATAACTACTAACTATTTGTGTGTAGGACCTAACAATTTCCAAAGAAAGGAGAATCTAAACAAAACTCTAACTACACGTGTGTTGTAGGTTGCCAATGGTGGTCTAAACCAAATTTATTAATCCAAAAGATACAATAAACACACCATCTCTATTCATCAAACCGTATATGTAAGTTTCGGTTAAGAGCCATGGCTCATCCGATTTTAACTAGGAGACGTGCCCTTTGGCATAATCCTTAAGATAACAAGAGGGATGCTCCTAGGAACCCCAAAGTAGCTCACACAAGAGGGAACCTTGTGAACAAAATGGGAAAGTTTTCCACTACCCAATTGATTAGTACACCTTGGAGAGATTAGAGTCAAAATTATCTTCACGTGATCCTAGTGAGATACAACTGATTGAAATTTATTACTCATTGTATCAAAGGTGGTAAAGTAAAGTCAAGAGACTCTAAAATTTAGTCAATACAAATTTCTTGGCAAATCGTGCTCGCAGATATAGTTTGTGGAGAGAGAACCAGTAGGAAGCTTGTGGCTTGGATCCAATTTGACTTATCCATCACATTTCAAAGATCTCTCATAAAGAACTAACTTATTTTGGAGTCTAAACCTTGTTATTCGAACAAGGGGAGAGTCCACTGAATTTGGAGCCTAGTGTTATTCATAATGAAACTTGTAACATGTTACTTTGCCCTAATTTTTCACTTGTCTTAAGATAAGGAGAAACATTTAGAAAGTTACACTTAGTTTGTTTCATCACCACTTGGATTACTCCTTTTTCTTCTTGTTTCTCATTTGGGACAAAAAAAAAAATATACGTAGTGCTATCAAAGATTGTGTCCATCAATTTTGCACCAGCTTACATCCTTCCTTATTGTGCCTATGATAATAAACATTGAAGGTGTGTTGGTACGTTTTTGTATGTTGGTAGCCATCGTCTCGATACCCATAATCAAGATTTCATATTGTAGCTAGGTTTTCTCATCATTTGAATTCCTTTGAGTTATTACGTTGCATGCACTATAGCCATACAATTATGATACTTGCGTCTTGTTTCCATTGTGAAACTTGGTCTAAGTTTCTAAATTGTATTGTTACACTGCTCACACACATAGTAACTTAATGATATAATTAGGCTTAGTTTTTGAACCTAACATTGCCTTAATTTTTTAAGAGCATTGACGTTACATTGTTTGCATCACAATAACATTATTTTGATACTAAAAATATTTCTTTGATCACAAATCTTGATTCACGTGTCCAAATAGTGTTGTTACGCTGCTCGCATTTGTAACTTTCATTTTCAAAGACTTGGAATTTGTTGGTGTCTAGAATTGGTTGTAGTATACCTTACTGAAGGATCACATCAACACTTTCTTAGCATTTAGGTCTTGTTTATTTTAAACTTGGCCTAAGTAGTGATATTGTGTTGTCACTATTTTCTTTAAACCTATATTGGAAAAATGTAGGGAGTAAACTATTCTTGTGATTGGATTTGAGTCTTGCCTTAATTATCTCTTCCTAGATACTTCATATATATATATATATATATATATATATATATATATATATATATATATATATATATATTACCTTAGTAGTATATAATTCTTTATTCTTTGGTGTTCTTGGGTTCACATTGATCCTTTGGATTCATGACCATTTGTTATTCCACATTTTTTGTGACGATTTGACCTTGTTACACTGTTTGGTTTATCCTAGGACCCATATTTGCAAAATGTTTAGTTGGTTATGCTACTCGAATTGACATAGAACTTTCTTCACCATGAAGGAATTCAATCATCATATAGGTCTAGGCATTTTAAATCAACAATTCCAATCATGACTGATTATCACATGGCTCCTCATACTTATGACAATAGGGAACCTAGGCCTCGGCATCCCCATCAAAGGATGCCCATCATGGGTAAGCCTTGTTTGGTTCTTCATGTTAGATAACCCATTCAATTAACTCATTCCCCACCTTCATCTCATGATCAGTGGTATGGTTTAGATGTTTTTGATCCAAACTATTATTTGGGTTCCCCTTGGTCTTCTAAGGATTCCAATACAAACTATTCTTCTGATTCCCCTTAGTCTTCTGAAGATTCTAATTTGAACCATTCCTCTAATATGACTCCTAAGTCTCAGTCCTCCCTTTCTCTGCAGGACCTCATTAATCAGTCACCTCAATGACCCCTTCCTATGTTGAAGATTGGTGCGACTCAATATTATTCTAATCAATCATCTAATTTGACCCCTACATCACATTACCATGCCTAGATGAATGATCCTATTGCTCTACCCAAAATATGTCATCTTCTAGGAAAACCAATGCCACTGCATCTTAAAATTACACCTAAATCTACTTGTGAGACATTCAAATACAATTCTACTTTGTCTCTCGAGTCATCTTGTTCTATCAATCGAAATCCAATCCCTCTTTAGCCCTTGAGCCATTTCAACAATATCATACCATATCTTCCTCCATCTTCTAAAGATTGATGTTTACATCCACAGAGAACAATTCACAAGAAACAATGTGCTAAGATATCTTTTTGACGCGCTATATAGTTCCTTTGTAGACACAATAAGGTCAAATCTTCCCCTTATCAAACATCTTCTAAATCTTCCACACTTGTTGGACCTATTTCTTCCAATCAACTTCTTATCGTCAACAAACAACACATACCGATCAATTCATTTAAGAATGAAGAAGTGATTGGAGAATTTATAAGGGTACATGAAGATATTCCACTAGAAGGTTGCAAGAAAGAATTATCTTTAGACCTTGCTACATTCACATATTTTGGGGAAGTCGTTGATTCATTTTATCATGAAACAAAGGAAGACCCTACGATCATTGCACTTGAACTTCCTCTTATTATTCTGTCTTCACATTCTTCATTGTGTGATGAAATGTCTGGGCCTGGAATTGATCCACAACCTATTATTATCTCTCGAAAGTGCACCCTATAGAGAGATGGCTGTAGGTGTTCTAAGTTTGCAAAATTTATCTCTCTGTTTCATAGATACAATGGAAACACCTCAGGTTTGTGGATATACCTATTTTGAGGTGAGTCTCCTATATCAAGGTCGGTTCCTTTTCTTGATGTATCCTAAACTGATTTTTATGGGGTTTGAGGGTAAAAGATGACTATAAATGAATTCAAAACTGAGGTGATACACCAAACTTGTAATGAGGTATTTGACTGAGTACATGCACAATTGATATGAGAATGAATTCTTGATGCACAAAGCAACAATTTTCTAGCAGAATATTAAGGCAAACACTTTGATGTATTGAGGGAAAGAAATCACAACAATACTGATAAGTTAAACATGCACATTAATATCATATAGAAATTACTAAATTTGTGAATAGGGTAAGATGATTAATCAGGGAATTTCAACATTCACAAGATTAATGTAAACATACACAAGACTGAAAATAATTGGAAAGGAAGAAATCATATTTCTCATTCAAAGGGAAAAACTGGCAAAATATGCTTCAACACTTCTTGTTTCTAAAAAGGCCCTCCTTCTTGTGCTTTGCTCAATTGCACACAATATATAGCCAAATTTATTCCATCCCACCCTTCCTAAAAATAGGCTAAAATTGTACTCACCCATGCATCCTATTTTTACCATTTATTTATGGATAAATAAATAAATAAAAATAAGCATGCTAATACAAAGAGGCATTAATAGCCTTGATTACAACAATACTACTCAGTCAAACTGCAGTTGACTGTTCTATTTTTAAGAAAAAGCATGGGTGAATAATTTTGCTAATAATAAATCTTGCTTGATGAGCAAGTCTCTTCTTGGTGCATGTAAATTCATCTCCTTTTGTGCCTGATGTGACATCTATAATTCTGATGTACTTGCCTCTTTAGATGCACATGCAAAATTTATCTCCTTGTGTGTGAGAAAATTAAATTACATTATTTGCAATACTTGGAAAAATATTCACTCATGTATCCATCTTGATGGGGACCACCTTTTGGTTATGATGCTGACATCTCCTTTGTCTTCTTGTGGTCACATGAAAAGATACTTTTCTACAAGTGAAAGTAATGCCTTTAATCCAAACCACTTAGAAAATAGCTCTATCCTTACCTGTGGGGACCACATGTGTACATGTTCTAATTTTACCTCTAGCGGTCTAAAAGGTCACCTTTGTTTGACTTGATCATTATGAAATTGCTTCTTGGTCTCTTTTGATTAGACCCCTTTGCATAAAACAATGATAAGGTAAAGTTTACCTTTTAAAAATAATTGGTTATATATTTTGACCGCCATGTCATATAATATAGTTTCAATCTCTTGGAAAACATGTATAACATTATTTGAATAAGGTAAAGATTTACCTTTTTGGTGATCATTTTGGTCGACATTTACACTATAATTTGGACCTTATTCGGTCAATGGCAAATGATTTTTGGAATCATAGGGTTAGCCACCTCTCTATGATGGATCGAACCTTCACATGCTTTGTCAGTGGCTTAGAATTTAACCCTAGTTAGGGCTTACTATGGTTTTGTTACCTACCTTGATAAGAGACGTCGATCCTGTTCCATATGATCTTCAACCGTTGATCTTACTATACCCTCGATTAGGGTTCTGACTCCATAATTAACACGGCCAATGATTTTTCATCCATCGATCTGTGTACCATTTGATCTCTACCATCGATTCTAAACCATGGTTAAAGTTTAGGGCTTGAGTTTTCTTTGAAACTGACAAATGAATTGTGGGCATTGATCTTCTGTACCATTTGGATATGTAACTGTTGATTGTAAACTCTCCTCTAACTGGGTGGTTGGATTAGGTTTTACCTCCACGTCGTATGATTTTGTATGAAGGCCATCATGGCTGTTGATGCTAACTCATATGAGTTAGGTCTGATTAAAATCTCACTGAGCTCATCATTTTTCATTTCGCTTGCTCGTTTCGAGTGGCGAAGCCCTGACCATTTTTCCTCTTCCGCCATTACTGATCATCAAGAAGCTCGATTTTCTCTGTGAAGCACTTAGCGTCATCATTTTCTATTTGTATTTAGATTTTGAGCACAATTTGATAGAGGTGGCCGCAGTTATTATCGATTCAAGCTCTCTGTATTCATTTTTGTGTACGAAGGTTCTCCATTTGAAGCTTTGTGGGAGTACTGTTTATGATTCTCGAGGCTATGCAAATTTCTGGATATTTTATTTATTATTTTGTCTCTGATTTGAGATTTTTTGGAGTTTCTGGTTGCGTCTGCCAATAGTATGTGATCTCGAGCTCATTTTTTGATGTTTAACACTTGTGCTAGCTCATTGAGGATCATTGTATTCACGGGCACTCTATTTCTGTTCTTATTGTCATTTATCTTGTTCGAGTTCTATCATACAATAACTGCCATGAATGGTTAAAGGTAAGATTAGTATTTTTTTTAATCCACGTACTTCCAATATCATTTTTTTCCTTGGACCTGATACTGAAAATGCCTGAGATTTTTGGCTTTTGTGATTTCTTTCATCCTTTGATGGGAACTTCAAACCTCGAGTTAAATTTTCAATATGGATCTTCGTCGTTGGATCTACATTTTGATTTTCACTATGGAATGGCCCTTGTAGTTCCTTTAATGGTCATCGTTGTTGTAGAAGGTGAGCCTCTTGTTTTAAAACTGTAACTGCTAATTCCATTTCTGATTTTTTTGGGCTTTTGTTGCTGCTAAAAACTTTGTGATTTCTTGGTCTTTTGGCGCTGTGATATCTTCTGATTTTGAAATCCATTATGGGTCTTGGTTTTGATGACTCATTCGAGGGTTTCTTAAAATTTAACCCCAACCCGGTAAGTTCTTGCTCTCTGTTTATGCAATACTTAACCCAAAATAATTTCTGGGTGCTCGTAAAATATTTCTCCTTTGTTGAAACTCCATAGTTTTCAATGTATTAGACTGAAACAAGTAAATTTTTCCCGATTCTCAGAGCTATTTGTAAATTTTTAACAATCTGTTATGGAAATGGGACTTTTCTGTGCAAAATATGAGGAAATTGCTTTCATTATTTTTCATTTAATGACATCTCTATACTGAGACTCCATCTAGGCAAGTTGATCTATGTCTTCAATTACTTGATAATGTGCTTGCCTTTTAAGAAAATGAGATCTAGGTTCTCATTTTTAATTTCTCTTGTATTATTTTTATTTAATTTTCTTGCACTGTTTTTCGCCATTACTGATTCTTGAGAGATTTGGTTTAAAACACACCTGACTTCTGAGTTTGTAATCTTGAGCTACTTCTGGTTCACTAGCTGTAGATCTGTTAGGCACCAATCTGAGAACTCAGTGTTCAAAGACTAACCTATTATAATAGGTATACTTGTATCATTTATATTTATACCCAGGTACCATGTGCAATAATAAAAACCTGTTGGATAGTTGTGGTTATAATATTAAGATTCCTTCTGTGAGCATCTTGTATTGATAATAATTTCAGCCTCTTAAAACATCTTGTATGTGAAGGAAACACCTGTTACTTTTGATAGTGAACTTCTACTGTGTGAATTTCAATTCCTTAATTCAAACTGTGTCGAATCACTAGGATTTTGTATTCAAAATTGTGACTGTTCCTTATTGATATCATCAACTATAAATTCCAACTGCTCCTTCTGTAACTCTGTGGTAACTTGTCCTGATGAGTACTAAATTTGAAAACTCTAAATGTTTCCTTGAACAATGATGATCACGACTTTCTGAATCATACCTTTATCATATAATTTTTTAAAATAGTCATTTCATTTTCCTTTTTAAGTTATAATAATACTTTTAATTCATGTTTCAGTTGTAATCTTATCTTTCTAGTTAACTTCACCATTTATATTCTGGTTCTTCTGCTTCACCTATTTGAAAATTTGAAACATGTACTGTTATCTTTGGGTGGAATTAAGCATGCAAGTCTCTCCTCTGATCTGAACCGTAACTCCTATTTTTGGAATAACTACTAAACTCTGAGTTGCATTCTTCCTTCATACCAGTATGTATTTGTGATTTATTCCAATCTTGATGTACCATAGGACATAAGTCATTGAACTCTGTAGTATTGATTTAACAGTGAGGACTGTAAGGCATGATTTTATTTTCTTCTTCACTACAACCTGTACCTGCACATTTAAGAAAAAATTTAGAAAGTATTTAAGCTTTTTGGCCTCTCTTATGCTCCATAGTTTTCTTTTCTTCTCTCTCTCTCTCTCTCTTGTTCTGAGTAGATAATCATGTGTACTATTATAGAAAAGTAATTTTATCAGTTGTTCCTTTGAACCTCATGTAATTTATATCTCCTATTGTTAAGAGATTCATCTGCACGAATTTGGATAGTATAGGAATATGGATTGCACCCTGAGCACATAAAATGACAATTTTCTATTTTTTGTTTTTCAGGTACAGTGCCTTAAGCAGCAAGATGAAGAGGGAATAAAGATGGAGTTGGAGATACATCAACCACAACAAAAAAACCTCAAGGAAATGATGGGCTCATTCATACTCCTATATTTTATTTTTCATGCATATGTACCTCTTACTTCAATATCTGTATTTTACTTTTCAGTTACATCCCATGGCTTGTGTGGGAACATTTGAAATTCCTTATGAATAAAACATATAATTCTGAAATTGAGTTGTGTATTTCTTTGTGCATTTCAGCTTTCTATATAGATTGTATGATGAATTAAACAACTCAATAATATAATTGAACGTACTAATCATGAAGGAAAGAACCTTAAAGATACCTGTAATCATTTAGTAATGAACTCTAACCACTTTAATATGCAATTATGATTACCGTTCCAAAAATTAACACTTCATCTATTCTATAATTCGATGTCTTCATCAAGATAACACATCTATCCTTCAGGGCTTTGTGTTCTTTTGATGAAGATAGTCATGAAATTGTAGACTATGTGATCTGTTACATTTTGTAACAGCACACATAGCTGCATATTTCATGTAATCATTAATTAATTCAAAAGAAACATCACCGAGCTAAAAGAAACTCCCTTAGCTTAGGTTCACTTCACCAATGTCATCCATCATAATGAAGTTTTGAGTTACCCATTTTTGCACAAGTGCAAAAAATGTCAACATTTATGGTGATCCTGCGGGGAAAGCTCCCTCCTGGCATGTAAATGAGTGCCTTGCTCTTGTCCATTGGGCATGGAGTTCAAAGCATATTACCAAAATCTTCCTTGATGGTCTAACGCTTCCAAAACAAACTAAAACTAGAAAGGATCTGGTATACCAGATCACGTGCACAAATGCACTTTATTGAATAGAAAAACATTGCAATGTGTAGGAAATGCACTTATTGAAGGGAAATCCTACTCTAAAAAGACACTGTAGTATTTTCAATAACAGTGTTTGAGAAACATACCATTCACGGGAATGGGAAGTTCCTCTCCATTTAACCTCAAGTGCTGAAATGCATTGTGTTTGTTGCAAGCTGAAATCATGTAAGGACCACTCCAGATTGTATCAAACTTTGTGTGTCTTGTTGGCTTTGTACGATCAACATCCCACTTCAACACAATATCTTTTTCATTGAAGACTCTGAACTTAGCCTTCTTCTCAAAATTATTCTTCATCTGCTTCTGATTCTTTTCCATGTTTACATGAGCTTGATCTCTTAGCTCTTGTAATTCCATTAATTATGTATAACAAACCTGTAATGGTTCATTCTCAAGAATCTCCATTTGATGTAGAAAATCTAGTGTAGGTAACTCAACTAAAATAGGCATTCTTGCTTCTCTCCTGTAAACAAGTTTATATGGTGAATTGCCAACTGACCTTTTAGGAGTCACTCCGTCAGCCCAAAGTGCTAAATTCAACATTAGATGCCAAGCTCTCTGGTTATCTTTGAGTGTTCTTCTAATGATCCTTAAAAGATTCTTGTAGTACTTTCAGATAACCCATTACCTTGTGGGTAATAATTAGATGACGAACTTAAATAAATTCCATGGTTGAAAACCCAATTTGTTACCTTTGCACCAAGAAATGATAAAGCATTATCTGAAATGATAGTTGGTGGAACACCAAATCTGTAAACTATACCTTCATAAAAGGATAATATCGAAGTTTCATTAGCATCTTTTAAGGCTATTGCTTCAGTCCAATGTGTAAAGTAATTTTTAGAAGTCAAAATCTACTTGTGTCCTTGTGACGAAGGTGGGTTTATCATGATAATAAAGTTGAGACCCCACTGCATAAAGGGCTGATCAACTAAAATAGGCTGTAAGGGCGGTGAAGCTAAACATTCTTTTCCAATAAAGAAAGCACATCTCTTACACTTTCTGATCCATTCAAAACAATACTTAATTATGTCAGGCCAATAGTAACCAACTTTCATAAATTTTAAGGGCATGGTTCGTGCTAAAAAATGACCTCCTATAGGCCCTTCATGGAATTATGATAATAATTGATGAATTCTATCATAATCAACGCATCGTAGCAAGATTTTGTTTATATCTTTTTTGAATAACACACCATCAATAAAAACATAAGGTACAACTTGTAACCTGAAATACGTTCGTTTATTCTTGTCCATACCTTCTGGATAAGTACCATGATGTGAATAGTTAACTAAATCAGTCATCCATCTTGATTCCTAAACTTCTTGAACAAGCTCAGGTTGCTGATTTTCTGGCTGCACCATGACATCTGATTGCTGATACGTAACTTCAACATACTGTTTTGGATCATCTGATTCTGCAGCCTGCTATTTTTCCATATCAACAATTAGATCCTCACACAAACCTTTACCTCAAACTGTCTTCAAAACATGGATATCAATATCATATTCCATGTCTTTCGTTATCCATCCTACTCTTTTCTCATTCAATTCTTTATTTAATAAGAAAGCTTTTACACTTGGATGAGAAACAAGAACATGAATTTTGTTGTTTGAAATCATGTACTTCAAATTATTAAGTCCTCTGACTACTAAAAGTACTTTTTTTTCAAGAAATGTGTGCCTTGTTTCGTAATAATGCAAACTTTGTCCAAAGAAAGTAATTGGCTGTTCAATATTTTCATCATTAACTTGAGTTAATATGGCTAATATTGTTTCAGCTCCTGCAAGTGCATACATTATAAAATATTTATCAAAATTTACATTTGCAAGAGTAGGAGCTTGAGAGATGGTTTCTTTAATTGCTTCAAACCCTTCTCTCCCTTCGCTGATTCAAGAGAAGGTCTTCTCTTTCTTTAACATAGTTGTCAATAGTTTCACCAATGTTGCAAAATCTGGAACAAATCTTCTAAAAAAGTTTGTTTTTCCCAGAAAACTCTGTAATGCCTTCTTGTGATGAGGCAATGATAGTTGTGATATGGCTTTAATTCTGAAAGGTTCAATTGCTAAACCTTGTTTAGAAAAAATATGACCAAGCAATTTAGCTTGATGTACTGAAAAGATAGACTTTTTGGGATTCAAAGATATCATGAACTTTCTGCATAACTGGAAAGTCTACCTTAGATGTATTAGATGTTCTTCTGATTTTTTTGAAAATACAGTAACTGTTAGTGTGAAATCACAACACCCCTAAATGAGTTATGGATATGCTTTTCTAAGGTAGAATCATCTGGTGTGATTGCATAACATTGAACTTTCCCCAAGGTGTGGGACCTTGCAAAAGTGAGAAAACTCTCCAGAGAAGGTTGTTTCCTCTTCCTAAACTACCTGTCATAAGCTATTCCAATGAAGGAAAGCTAATCTAATCCTAATCTAACTTCCAAGGAGACAAGGAGAGAAAGAAAATAAGGAAAAATAGAGCCTACACTAAAATGGTGATACACCAGAGAAGGAAAATGTTAATCATCTATCAAAACAACCATGGAAACAAAGAGAGGTGAGGTGAGCAATGGAGAGGATGGAAAACAACATCATAGACCAAATGTCAGATTCACACAGAAATCCATTTTCAATCCCCACGAACATAGCTTCGAGATCTGTAAATGAAACATCCAAAACATGCACAAAACACTCTAGAATGATGAGAGGTAAGAGTATGTAATGAAAACAAGCAAAGGATGGACAAATGCATCACAAAAATGAGTTTTATTGCTTCAGAAATTTGCATAGAACATCATACATGAGAAAGAGGCAAAAAATTACATTTACAGAGTAGGGGAGGAGATTTAAACTCCATTTCGACCCTGGGGAAGAAAAGAAAGGGGAGGCAGAGAATAAGAATGAACAACAACTTTTATAATGAATCCTGCCCCTATATTTATAGAATCAATCTGAGAGAAGAAAAAGGGAGAAAGAAGTGGGAAAATGTGAGTCGAAGCTCAACCAATGCTATTAATGCCTCTGATGAAATCTACCCCCCAAATTTGTCTTTACCACATCAATCCTCGATTTGATGCTTTGAAGGAAGAGGACACGGTGGAAACAGATCGAATATGATCTGGTTGTTGAGATAGATGGATCCTGCATTGAAGGCCTAAAGAATTTTATCCATTTTCTTTACCTAACCTCCTCAAAAAAAAATTCTTAGACCTCCATTGCGTGGGTGAGGCCTAGATCTTTCCAATGGTGTCATATTTACAATATTTCGAGCAGTGAATCAAAAGATATGCCCCTGTGAAGTTTGTATTGGATCCATATGAATAAACGGGAAAAATAGTTTGAAAATAAGTCCCCCTCTTTAATATGGGACACCTGGCACCCTTTGGTTGGCTGGGGAGATGTGCTCCAAATTTTTCCTTTATGCCTTTTGAATGAAAGGCAAACTTTCACTTCTCTCCCCGACGCCCCGCCTTGGCTTTGACTCGGGTCTATATGTTGACATTTTCCCTCTTGGGCGGAGTTGCGAGTCTTTTTATAACTTTTACCCCTTTTGAGGCAAAGGGCGTAAAACTAAATTTTTCCCTGACTCCCCGCTTTCCCTTGGGACACGTGTCACTCTAGAACTTTCTCGAGAATCTCTTTTCCATTTTCCCTTGAAACAACGTCCTTAGGACACTTGGCAGCTTCCACCGGCCTGTTAATGATTTGACAATTCAACTAACTCTGCCCCCTTTGAGGGTACATGGAGGCACTGTGCATGTTTGTAAATATGATCCAAAGCTTACCTTTGGAGGAGCGTCGGGTTGACACTTATCGACCTCCGCTGCTTTGTGGAATTTTCAACGGTCCTTCTTAATTTTTAGACTTTGGGCTACGTGGTGAGCTCACGCTCATTTGGGTCTCCTCTTTTAGACCAAATCTTGGGAATGTGCCACACTGACACTTGGCACTCTCCACTTGCACATTCATACTTAGCCAATTTTTTGAGGCCCACCCTGTCTGCCTTTGACTCTGTTTGACCATTTGACCCTGCCTTCATTCCGCCCTGGGACACATGGAGATGCGGTGCTTGTTTTAGCCTCTCTATTTGGATCCATATTTGGAGAAGTGCTACGAGGACACATGGTCTCTTCTGCTACCTCCTCCATACTTAGTCGATTTTGAACCCTTTCCTGAACTATTTGAGCCCGAAAACTTCTAGACTTCATCGTTTCTTCTATTTCTTGTATCTGGTTTCTTTAAAACTGTCTCCTCTTTCTTCTCTGCCCCCACCACTCCATTGTTGAGTCCTCTCTCTACCCTTTAAATATATTTAGGATGTGGAAATACTCAAAAGAACTGTTTCTTCTATTTCTTCTTGTGTGGGGTTGAATTTGACTCTCTCGGGCTTCTATTTTTCACTTTTCCTGGTTCTGGGACGTGAGCTCATGGGTCTATATCATTTCCCTTCATGTTTTCTTTATGTGTAAGGATTTTTCTGACCAAAATTTCCGGTGGGAAATTTGGGATAACAATTTGGTGACTCACGGGGACATCTACCTGCTAGATGAAGAGACCAGTGGCCTTGAAGCATCCATTGGGCATGGAGTCTACTTGATAACATGGAATTAATCCTTGAGCCACTAGGAGTCTGAATGCAAGTCTTTTCTATGTTTCGTCTATCTTTGAGCCTTCTTGCGCATCTGCACTCTCAATTTTCTTAAGAGAACCTTGGAAATGGAGTTTCTGAGAGTAGAAATTTTTTTTGACCCGGGGCTTCAATCTATCCCTCAAATGGATTGTCTCGAAATGACCTTTAGTTTCTCTGCATTTTTTCCCTATTTCAACTTGTAACTGTCACAGGAAAATATGAGCCTTCTATCTTGAAATAGTTAAGAGCCTGGCCTCATGCCCCTTTGAAGCAATACAAACAAAAATTATATACAAAGACAAAATCATATATGCCTCAAATGAGACATGCAGAGTGTGCATAAGAATTTTTTCTGTTGGAAACAAAACTACCTACTCTTTTCTAACCAAGAACAAATGGAGATCAAACAAAGCCTACAACTGGTAGGGAGAAATAACTTCCCTTCCTCACAAATGGAAGCCATGAAATTGATTTGGCACTGAACGTGGCTGGTTGGATGAGTGAAAAACTGACAATAAGCCGGTCCTCCACCCAAATCATCAAGGTATCAACATTAATGGAAAATGCCTCTTCAAGATGACTTGCATTGGACTCTTGGAGGCTTTGATGGTGACCCTTGGTACTTTGGTGATCATCCTCATGTCTTGAAGTAGGCATGATTGGTTTTGGTCTCTCCTTTGGCTCTAATGAAGCTAAGTACTTGATTGGGCACAATCTGATCCTTTGGATGTGCCTATTTCTCTGAAATTTAACTCCAAAATTGGAGACTTCTTGTGGAGCTTCTTGGGTGGATGGTGTGAGAGAAACGATGACATCCCCTTGCCTTTTCTCTTCCTCCTCCTTTGAAGAACATGGAAGATCAAGATCTTCCAATCTTGGTTCTAGAAGGCTATTATGAAGTGTAGGTTGCCGTTCTTGAATGTTCTCCTCCAAGGCAGTAGGTTCATGTGCGTGAAAGATGGATGGAGGAGTGGATGATGTAATATCTATGGGCTACTCTTCATCAAGGTAATCTCTCAAGTCTGACAGATAGTTTGCCTCCTTGTTCTGCTATAAGTGTTCTACCTCCTTCATGGTGTCTTCTTGATCTGTAACTTGCTCACCATGGTTTCCTTCACTCTCAAACATGAAGTTTAAAAGATCAAACTCTTCTTTAACATAAGATTTTGAAGGGGATGAAGTGGGAGGAAGAGCTGAAGGTTCCCTTGTAGCCTACTCCACACTTAGAGATTTTGAAACTATATGGTACTCATCCATCATGGGTTCATCAATCAAATTAGGCACTTGAAATGAAGGCAAAAAATATTCAATGATGCCTTCTTCATTGAGTGGCCTCAACACTGATTTGATCTTTCCCAACTTCTCCTCTTGTTCTTTCTCTTCTTTTGCTGCAAACTCAGCCTCATCCACCACTGGTTCTTCAATCTTGACCTCCTCTATTGGCTTGACCATCAAGGGGATCTTTGTAAACCCAAATTTGGTAGCTCAACTCTTCAAATTTTTTGTCATTTCTTTTCTATTGGGCTCCTCTTCTTGCTATTCTCCTTGACTGGATTCTTGAGTCTCTTCCCAACATGGGCTTGGGAAAGCAAGAGGAGTGGCAGGTTGAGATTCAACCAGATTTGCAATTATTTGTGGTGGGGAGGGAGGTGGAACTTCTTGTTTTTTTGGAGGGGATGACTGTTTGGAAGGGAAAAGGACAAAAGAACTGAGATGAGGTGGAAGACTAGGGGATGGAGAAATGGATTTCACACTTGGGGCAACATTCAATGGGAAGCTTAGAAATTAAAACCAAAATTGAGATGGTGTTGCTTGAGGAGTAGAGAGAAAATTACCAGATAATGGTGTAGGATTTATCCATTGACAAGGCTATATGACACCAAATTTACAGGCCTCTATCTACACTGTCCATTGTACAAGTTAGGGTAGCATTTCAATCATGAAGTACAGCTTCTCCTGGGGGCTGTAGTGTCTTGTAAAAGGGCCTTCCCATGGACAAGGTTCCATGCAACCAATGCTGAAAGCACTCATTTGAACTGTTGCCCTAAGTTGAACCAGGTCGGCCTCCATTTTTTAATCTTCTCCAATAGATCAACATCCTCTGCATAAATATCACCATCATATGTGTCCCCTTGTTCTTGATAAGCTCCATGGCCAAACTAACTTTGGCTCTGCTCATATGGGTAAGCATAATGGTCCTAGATCTGATTATAATACTAATCTGGAGGAGTTGGGAAATACATTGGAGGTGGAATGCATTTCTGTAAGTGTGAGTTCCATGAAGGGAATGAAGTCATGATTGTACAACCTCGTGGAATGGGGAAAATGAAACAGATGGAAGAAGAAAATGGATGAAAATGAGTGAAAATGGATGGAAAAGTTATGTAACTCAGAGAATAGGTTTTTGACCAGATGGAGTCACCAGATGTGCTTGAAAGTACCTCCAAAGGTTGAAATCTTCACTAAGAGCACATTGAACCTAATGAAGTGAAGTGGTAAGGTGCTTCAGACCTGTCCCACCAGGTGTGCCAAAAATGTTAGTGTGAAATCACAACACCCCCAAATGAGTTATGAATATGCTTTTCTAAGGTAGAATCATCTGGTGTGATTGCATAACATTGAACTTTCCCCAAGGTGTGGGACCTTGCAAAATTGGGAAAACTCTCTAGAGAAGGCTGGTTCCTCTTCCTAAACTACTTGCCACAAGCTATTCCAGTGCAAGCAAGCTAATCTGATCCTAATTTAACTTCCAAGGAGACAAGGAGAGAAAGAAAACAAGGAAAAACATAGCCTACACTAAAACAGTGATACACTAGAGAAGGAAAATGTTGATCATCTATCAAAATGGCCATGGAAACAAAGAGATGTTTTGGTGAGCAATGGAGAGGATGGAAAACAAAATCACAGACTAAATGTCATATTCACATTGAATTCCATTTTCAATCCCCATGAACAAAGCTCCCACATCTGCAAATGAAACGTCCAAAACATGCACAGAATACTCCATAATGATGTGAGGTAAGAGTATGTAAAGAAAACAAGAAAAGGATGGACAAATGCATCACAAAAATGAGTTTTATTGCTTCAAAAATTTGCATAGAACATCATACACAAGAAAGAGGCAAAAAATGCCATTTACAGAGTAGGGGAGGAGATTCAAACTCCATTTCAACCCTGGGGAAGAAAAGAAAGGGGAGGTAGAGAAGAAGAATGAATAACAAATTTTACAATGAATCCTGCCCCTATATTTATAGAATCAATATGAGAGAAGAAAAAGGGAGAGAGAAGCGGGAAAACATGGGTCGATGCTCAACCACCGCCGTTAATGCTTCTGATGAAATCTGCCCCCCAAATTTGTCTTTACCACATCAATCCTTGGTTTGGCGCTTTGAAGGAAGAGGACACAACGGAAATAGATCGAATCCGATCTAGTTGTTAAGACAGATGGATCCTGCATTGATGTCCTAAAGATGTTTCTCCATTTTCTTTACCTAACCTCCTAAAGAACAAAGTCTCAGACCTCCATTGCATGGGTGAGACCGAGATCTTTCCAATGGTGTCAGATTCACAATATTTTGAGCCCTGAGTCAAAATATATGCCCCTTCAAAGTTTGTATCAGATCCGTACAAATGGAGAGGGAAAACAGTTTGAAAATGGGTCCCCCTCTTTAATATGGGACATGTGGCATCCTTTGGTTGGCTGGGGATATGCACTCCAACTTTTTCCTTTATTCCTTTTGAACAAAAGGAAAACTTTCACTTCTCTCCCCGATGCCCCTCCTTGGCTTTGACTCGGGTCTATATGTTGAAATTTTCCCTCTTGGGTGGAGTCGCGGGTATTTTTATAACTTTTACCCCTTTTGAGACAAAGGGCATAAAACTAACCTTTTCCCCGACTCCCCACTTTCCCCTAGGACATGTGTCACTCTGGCACTTGCTCGGGAATATTTTTTCCATTTTCCCCTGAAACAACATCCTTAGGACACTTGGTAGCTTCCGCAAGCCTGTTAATGCTTTGACAATTCAACTAACTCTGCCCCCTTTGAGGACACGTGGAGGCACCACACATGTTTACAAATCTGATCCAAAGATTTCCTTTGGAGGAGTGTCGGGTTGACACTTGTCGACCTCCGTTGTTTTGTGGAATTTTCAACAGTCCTTACTTTTTAGAATTTGGGCTACGTGGTGAGCTCACGCTCATTTGGGTCTCCACCTTTGTACCGACTCTTGGGGATGCACCACACTGACACTTGGCACTCTCCGCTTGCAAATTCATACTTAGCCAATTTTTTGATGCCCACCCTGTCTACCTTTGACTCTGTTTGACCATTTGACCCTGCCTTCATTCCGCCCTGGGACACATGGAGATGCGGTGCTTATTTTAGCCTCTCTATTTGGATCCATATTTGGAGAAGTGCTGCGAGAACATGTGGTCTCTTCCGCTACCTCCTCCATACTTAGTCGATTTTGGACCCTTTCCTGAACTGTTTGAGCCCGAAAACTTCTAGAATTCACCGTTTCTTCTATTTCTTGCATCTGGTCTCTTTAAAATTGTCTCCTCTTTCTTCTCTGCCCCTGCCACTCCATTGTTGAGTCCTCTCTCAACCCTTTAAATAGATTTAGGTTGTGGAAATGCTCAAAAGAACCATTTCTTCTATTTCTTCTTGTACGGGGTCGAATTTGACTCTCTCAAGCTTCTGTTTTTTACTTTGCCTGGTTCTGGGACATGAGCTCGTGGGTCTGTATCATTTCCCTTCATGTTTTCTTTATGTGTAAGGCTTGTTCTGACCAAACTTTCTGGTGGGAAATTTGGGATAACAGTAACATTATCTAAATAAATGAGGATGCATTTATTTAACAAACTACGAAAATCCATGTCCATTGCACGTTGAAACGTTGCACCAACATTTGAAAGGCCAAAAGACATTACTTTATAAACATAAATACCCCACTTAGTGGTAAAAGTTGTTTTGTACTTATCTTCTTCTCATACTAGAATCTAATTGTATCCACTATAACCGTCTAGAAGAGATAGTCTATCTGAACCAGAAACTGTTCTTAAAATCTGATCCATATTTGGAAGTGGGTAATGATCTTTTAATAAAGCTTTATTAAGATATCTAAAATCCACACATAATCTGATTTCTCCATTCTTTTTCCAAACCGGAACAAGATTGGCTACCGAACTTGAATGTTTAACTGGAAAGATAATCCCTGATTCGATCAACTTAGATAATTCTTTCCTCATTAGAGGTTCTATTTTGGGATTTACATGCCTTTGTTTTTACATGACTAGCTTGGAGTTTGGCTGTAATTCAATAGTATGCTGTGCCAAACTGGAATCAAACCCTTTCAGGTCTTGGTATTTCCAAGCGAAAACATCTTTAAATTCCTTGCAAAGATTAATAAAGGAAAGTTTTTCAGCAAGAGAACATGCCTTCCCAAGAAATAATTTTTTTCTTCATTAATTGAGATCTCTTCATAGTTATCAACATGTGTTGACATATTAGTTTTGTCTTTCCTTAACTGATCATCATTGTTGAATATTTCTTCTAATGTGACCAAGCCTCGAGGTAGTTTATTCATCTTTAACTGAACAATCTGGGCACCATATAAGTGTTGTAATTTATCTTGGTTTACTGCAGAAAATTGAACTTCTTGCTGTAAAAACTGTAAATATGTTCATCATTTTCAAAAACTTGCCAATTCAAATCATTATTAGGTATAGAAGGCCTGACAATTAGCTTTATGTGAGGCTGAATCTCGTTGTTTTTAATTTGTTCCAATGCTTCAATGCTAGCACCATTGCTGCAAGTCTATGTGCATGCTTATTTTCTATTCTGGGATGGACTAGATATTGATAGCGTTGAAATATTCTATTAAGTTTGAAACTCTATGTCTACAAGACTTCATTAATGGATTCTTATAAACATTGAAATTTTTTACTTGATTGATAACCAACTCAGAATCACCAAAAATATGTAGCATGCTAATACCTCTCTTTTTGGCCCAAAGTAAGCCATGAATTAATGCTTCGTATTCAGCCACATTACAAGTGCATGAAAATTGGAGACTTAAAGATGAAAAATACCTTTCATTTGTGGGGGAAGTGAGCATCAAACCTGCTCCTTGTCCTTTCTTGTTCTTAGCTCCATCAAAATGAAGCTTCCAAATCCCTTCTGTTGCATTTTCTTTTTTGGACAGCAAGGGAATTGGTGTGTTTTCCTCATGCAGGTAATACACACCAAACAAATGTTCTTCAACTTCTTTGAAAGGATCATGAGCATGTTCTTCATGTGTATTTTCATCCATAAACAAGTTAGAAACACCATCTAATGCTGAAACATGAGCTGTATTATTGAAATCAGATTGGTCTAAGGCTGCATAATTAGCTAATGCATTAGAAGCGTGATGTTTAATGTGAGTTCTAGCCAATGGTTCAGAATTGATAGTAACTTTGGTTCCATAACGTATAGTGAAAAACAAGAAGGACAAATCTGAAGAGAGATAACCTCCTATTTTTGCTGTGAAATCTCTAGATAAGCATATAACGAAATAAGGTGGTAAATCCACAACAATAATATCTTGCAAAATGGAAAAATTTGGGTAAGCATGCATTGTTACCTCTAGATTTTTGATGACACTAACTGTATTTGTTGCAGTCCCATCAAGCTGTAGAACACTCTTCTCTGTAGGTTCATAATGCAAACCCAATTTTTCTGTAATTGCTTTTGGCATAACTGTGCTACTTGCACCACTGTCAACCATACAATTATGAACAAGATGTTCTCCAATAATAAATGAAAAATAAAATGGTGGTGGTTTCTTGATGTCTTGAGCATTTAAAACCTTTTGAACCATCCATTTAACCTCTTTAATGTGGTCTTGTTCCATTGTTCTAAGGACCATATTTGTTTTATGAACTTCCTTTTCTGTTGTTTTTGAAGAAATCTGTAGCTTGGCAAGTTTGTGAGAAAGTAAATCTTGTTGTCGTGGAATACTTAAAGTGTCCCACATTGAGATGTTAACATTATGATTTTTCATTACATCAACAATGTTAAAAGAAGCAACAGATTCTACTATTTTAGCACAGGCTTTAGCAAAAACTGATTTTGCTTCAGTTGCTTTTGATATCTAAGGTATAAATAACCTTCTTGGGTCATACTGTAGTTGTTTTTGCTACTATTTACCAGCTGAAACACTTGCTATTTTTTACAGAACAATGAAACTATTAGCTGATTTTTGGCATGTAGTTTCTATTTTATCAGTGACAGTGGGTAGAACAGGCCTATTTTTTTGTTTTTGACTTTCTTGGGCCTTTTCTTGAGCCCGAGTAGTAATTGTAATGAAATCATCCTCACTAAAACTGACTAAATTCTATTCAGGTGCTTTCTAAACATGATTTTTTTTCTACCCACCCTCCATTTGAGGCATGAATAATGTCTCAGGTTGAGGTTGTGCAACAAGAATTATGTTCAAAAAAGTATTTGGGCAACTTGCAGTTGAATGAGGTTGATTACAAGGTTGACACCATTCTTTTGTAGCCATATTAACTGGGACTAAATTGTTAGATGGAGTAGGAGCCTTTGGATCAAACTGCCTTTGCTGATAAGGCTACCTATAATTTTGATTATGTTGGTAAGGCTACCTATTTTGTTGGTTTTGCTGATAAGGAGCCTGATAAGGCCTACTAGGTAGTGCAAGTCTATTTTCAATTGAATTCAACTTGTTTCCCATAGTCTGTAAAGCTTTAAACATGTCATCTGATGGGGCTATAATAGCAGGTTCTATAATCATGATAGGTTGTGGAATAGGTGCTAGATCTGCCAAAAAAGGCATTGAAGGCCTTGGTGCTAACTTGTCGGCTTGAATAAGACTATTTTCAACTCGGATGGTGATATCATTGGCTGCTGGAAGAGTTTCACCTCCCATAGAATGAATCATAGTTGAAATATCACTGTTTAATGCTCTAAGATAATAAAAGAAAGCATGGTCAACTTGAGGCTTAACACTTGCTGGGATTCTTTCCCAAGTTCTGGCAAAATGAATGTTGAAACTAGACATGAATTAATGAGGATCTTTTCTAATCATAGAGAATTGTTCTATAAGAGATAAATGATCTGAATTATCTTGAAATTGTTTCAGAAATTTACCACCTAACTCATCCCAAGTTCTTATGCTTCCAATCTCTAAATTTCTATACCATTGCAAGGCTTTCCCTTTAAAGGATGCAACTAAAAGTCTTAAGGCCACATCTTCATGGGTTATGTTATGAACTACACATAGGGCTGCAACATCTTTGATATGCTTCTGTTGGTGTAACCTGATTTTCACCAGTGAATGTAGGTAAAATTTTCATGGCAACATTAGGGATATCATGATAAACTGGGATTACTAATCCACTTCCATTTGTAAAGGTCACAAAATTCCTAGGTGGTTGAATAGCCATTTGAAAAAATAGGATCTAAATAGAGAAATTGATACATGGTGAAGGAATATTAGGAGGAGGGTTATCAAAACTAGGCCTATTATAAGGTAAAGTATTACCAACTCTTCTCCTTCTTACAAAATTCAAAGGTAAAGAAATAAACTCAGAAGGAATTCATCTTACCGATGATCTTGTAGTCACTTTAGGCATGGAACATGCTGCAATATTGGTCTGAAATCAGCTTTACGGAGTCACCAAATAAATCTTTAAATCTTTAGAATAAATTGTTGCATCTTGCTGATCCAAAAGTAACTTTTGCTTACTGTGATTCTTTTGTAAATTGTTATAATTAGATCACAGATCTGATTCATGGTCCCACTGGGCATGCCAAAAACTATTATCTCTTGAAAGTGCACCCTGTAGAGAGATGACTGCAAGTGTTCTAAGCTTGCAAAATTTATCTCTCTTTCATAGATACAATGGAAACACCTCAGGTCTGTGGGTATACCTATTTTGAGGTGAGTCTCTGGTATCAAGGCCGGTTCCTTATTGATGTATCCTAAACTAATTTTCTGGGGTTTGAGGGTAAAAGATGACTATAAATGATTTCAAAACTGAGGTGATACACCAAACTTGTATGAGGTCTTTGAATGAGTACATGCACAATTGATATGAGAATGAATTCTTGATGCACAAGCCAACAATTTTCTGTAAAATATTAAAGGCAAACACTTTGATGTATTGAGGGAAAGTATCACAACAATACTACTAAGTTAAACATACACATTAATATCATGCAAAAATTACTGAATTTTGCACTAGGGTAAGATGATTAATCAAGGAATTCAACATTCACAAGATTAATGGAACATACACAAGACTAAAAATAATTGGAAATGCATAAAATACTTCTCATTCAGAGGAAAAAAACTGGCAAAACCTACTTCAGCACTCCTGTATTTAAAAGTCTCCTTTTTGTATTTGCCAAGGCACACAATATATAGCAAAACTATTCCCCCACCCTTCATAAAAATAGGCTAAAATTGTACTCGCCCATGCATTCTAATAGGATAAAATAGAGCAAGCTAATACAAAGAGGCATTAATAGTCTTGATTACATCTTAGTTAAACTGCAGTTGACTGTTCTATTTTTAAGAAAAATTATGGGTGAATAATTTACTAATAATAAATCATGTTTGATGAGAAAGTCTCCTTCTTGGTGCATGCAAATTTTTCTTTTGTGCCTGATGTGACATTGTAATTCTGATCTATTTCTTGCCTCCTTGGATGCACATTCAAAAATATCTCCCTTTTGTGAGCAAAATCAATTACATTATTTGCCAATACTTGCAAAATATTCACTCAAGCATCCATCTTGATGGGGAACCACCTTTTGGTTCTGATGCTGACATCGTTTCTGTCTTCTTGTGGTCACATGAAAATATACTTTATTCAAGTCAAAAGGAATGCCTTTGACCAATTCAAACCACTTAGCAATCTCTGCTCATATCCTACCTTGTGGGGACCACATGTGTACATATATTCTAATTTTACCAAATAGCACATCAGTGGAACCACCTTTGTATTGTTAGGACTGAAATCATTCATTTGGTTTGGCCACCCTCGTGTGACTTGACCCATTTACCATAGAAACATATGATGCTTACTTTGTAAAGGTTTACCTTCTTGACCATCATTGGTTATATTTGTATGACCTCCATGGTTAGAATTGAATATAATTGCAATGGTTTTTGGAAAATGATATATAACCCCATGAGGATAAGGTCAAGATTTAACCTTTTTGGTGATGATTTTGTCAACATTTACCACTAGTTTGTTTAGACCTTAAAGGTCAATGCTGAAAATTAATTATTGGAATCATAATTGGCCCCCTCTGATCATGATGATCGATCCTTGATAAGCTTTATCGGTGGCAGTTGGTGGCATCTAACCCTGGTTGGCAGGAGTTTACTATGAAAGTTGTGACAATGCCTTTAAGAGATGTCAATCTTTGTTACATGTGATCTTCACCTGTTGATCTTGATTCGTGACCCTCGGTTAGGGTTTCCCTAACTCAACATTGAGTTTGGGTGCTTGTTCTATCTGAACCATCATGATCTACTGTACCCCATTTGATTTCTTGGCATCGATTCGAACCATGGAAAAAAAAAGTCTTAGGGACATTGATTGAATCTTTGAAATTGGATTAGTCAATTTGGGCATTGATCTTCTGTACCTTTGAACATATGATTGTCGATTCTTGTCTCATTGGGTGAGTTAGGATTAGGTTCTTAGCAATCCATTGATTTTATACAAAGGCCATCATGGCTGTTGATGCTAACTCAGATGAGTTAGGTTTTTCTGGTAAAAGCTCGCCGAGCTTGTCATTTTTTATTTCGCTTGCTCATTTCGAGCGGTGAAGTTCTAAAAACATTTTTCCTCTGCATAGACATTCTTGAGATTCTACGAAGCTTTATGGCTCTATGAAGCCTCTTATGATTTTGTGACATCGAATTTTTGTAGTTATTCGGTCATTTTGCACAGGTTTGACAGAGGTGAGCCAATTATTTTATTGCAAGATTCTTATTCATTTCTATTTAGCAAAGATATGTTCTGAAAATTTGAAAATATCTGTGGGTTCAGTGATTACTTACTTTGACTTCTCGAGGCTTTGTAAATTTCTGGATATTTTTATTATTATTTTATCTCTGATTTGGATTTGCTCGAAAAGTTTGACTAGTTGCGATTACCAATAAAAGGTGATTTCTCGAGTTTCTTTTTGATTTCTTGATACCCATTAATGGGTTTTTCATTCAATGGGATCTGTTTGTACCCTTTTTTCTAATACTTGTTTCGACTTCTAGTTGATTTCAATGCGCCATAAAAAATGGTTGAAATAACCTTAACTCTTTCTTGAACTTTCATTATGCATTGTTTCCTGCTTGGAATAGCTCCTCCATGCTTGATATTTGTGTATTCTGAATACTATTTAAAGCTCTTTGATGTCAAACTTAAAACTTGAACTTTCATTTCCTATAAAATCTCCCTTGAATCTAAAGACTGTCTATAATTTATGTTGCAAAAATGGTCTCTCTTTCTAGATGATCTTTTAAGGGTTTCTTGACTTTGACCCTAGGTATCCTGCATCGTTTTCTCTAAATTTGAAGCTTGTATTTCGATCAATTTTTGAACATTTTCTGGAAACCTTTGGATATTCTTCATTCTTGTTTTGTGATATTTCTTATTTATAACTTGTTGAATGACTTTTGGATGGCTTGACCATGAACCCTCAAAATTTAATCATTTTCTTCAGTTTTCCTAATTGAAAGTTCTTCAACTCATATATTTATTTGCAATATCGTAACCTTGAATACTTTGACTCTAATGTAAGGGTTTGTTTTCTCCATTTTCAATGTTTTGAGCTACTTTTTTCATCCATTTCAAGCTCTTTAGAATTATTAACAATGGCTGTTTAAGCCAATGGTGACTCTTTTTATGAAAACTCTTGAGTTTGTGGTATGTTCAACACCATTGGATTTTTCATTTGTATCATATTTTTATTCTTGACTCCTTGTAAAAGGAGATCCAGTCTTCCAAACGCTTGGGGCTCTTTTAGTTTTCTCATTTAGTCATAATACTATATTATGTCTGTTTTTTTGTATTAATTTTTGCATCATCAATTTTCCTGAGTAGGTAAACCAGGCTCTTTGAATCTTGTAACTTTAGTTCAATAACAATAGTTGAAACTGTATTCATTTGTTTTGTAATCTTGCATAATTTCATTGTTCATTGATTGGAAATCCTTTCTGAGATTTTTCTAGGTTAACCTTTGAAAATAACTTTGTATGTTCTGGTACTATATGACCATGTCCATGTTTTAATACTGAATGTTGCATGATTGTTTATATTTACTTTTCTATGAGCATCTTGTAATTGCATACTTGAATACTTTTTGAAGCTCTGTACTGAAAATTTCTCAAACTTTAATTGGTTGCATTCTGTGCATTGAATCCTAGATATATAGTTGAAACAACTATTTAAGTTGATTTCTTGAATGTTTTATTTTAAAAAGATAAACTTGGTATCCTTAATTGGTTGTATCTTGAAGCTTTTTTTTATTACATGGATATTATGACTTTGTTTTTAGAAAAAATGACATCCTTTGATCTTATCTATTGTAACTCCATTGGTATTAAAGGTTTAGTCTATCTCTTATTAATTTTCGGTACTTGTAAATCACTTCTGGATCTTGTATTTCATTTGATCTTAAAGCTAATGTTGTAACATTTTGCTAGAAGTTTATAGTTGAATTTTGAAAACTATACTTCAAAAATGGATGTACTTTGTAAGATTACCATAAAACTTGATTTTCTTAGTTGTTAAATTAATGAGTGCTCTAAAGTCCAACTTCCCCTTGAAATACTTGTATAGCTCCATTTATTTCTTCTTAATTTACTCTTGTATTTGATATTTTTTATCATGCTTTAGTGAATGTTAGTGTAAATATAAAAGGTCAATTTTAAATGGCGTGCCCTGTCAACTTTTTCTCTATTTAATTTTCTCATTCTATTTCAACTGTAATATTATCTTTCAAGTTACCTTCTGCCTTTATATTCTAATTCTTCTGCTTCACCTATTTGAAAATTTGCAACATGTACCTGTTATCCTTTGAATGTAATAAGCATGCAAGTTCCTCCTCTGATCTTATGCAATTCCTTCTATTTATGAGTGAATAAGAACTGAATTTCGACTTACATTATTCCTTCATGCCATTATATACTTGTGATTTATTCCAATCTTGATGTACCATAAGATGGAATTCATTGAACTTTGATTTTATGCAATCTTTATCTCACAGTGAGGACAGTAAGACATGATTTCATTTTCTTCTTTACTATAACCTGTACCTACACACTTAAGAAAATAGTTAGAAAAAATTTAGGCTTTTTGGCCTCTCTTATGTTCCATGGTTTTTGTTTTCTTCTCTGTCCTTATTTCTGAGTGAGATAATCATGTATGTTGTTACAAAAAAGTAATTTTATCAGTTCTGCCTTTGATCCTCATGTAATTTATATCTCCTGTTGTTAAGAGATCCATCTACACGAATTTGGATAGTATAGGAATATGGATTAACCTTGAGCTCAATAAACTGACATTTTTTTTTTTATTTTCAGGTACAATGCCTTAAACAAAGATGATGATGAAACAAAGCTGGAGCTAGAGATATGCATCAACCGACAATAAATAGAATCCTCAAGGCAATGATGGGTTCATTCATACTCATCTATTTTCTTCTTTCATGCATATGTACCTCTTACTTCAGTAGTTGTAATTTACTCTTCAGTTACATCCCACAGCTTGTGTGGGAACATTTGAAATTCCTTATGAATAAAAAAAAGAATTTTGAAACTGAGTTGTGTATTTCTTTCTACATTTCATCTTTCTAGATGGATTGTATGATGAATTAAACAACTCAATAATATAATTGAAATGTATTAATCATAAAGGAAAGAACTTTTTAAAAAATACCTGTAATCATTTACCAATGAACTTGATTGTTGTAATATGTAATTATGATTGTTGTTCCAAAATTTAACACTTCATCTATTCTGACAGTTTCAATGTCTTCATCAAGATAACACATCTGTCCTTTGGGGCTTTGTGTTCTTTTGCTGAAGATATAGTAATGAAATTGCAGACTATGTGATCTGTTACATTTTGTAACAACACACATAGCTGCAAATTTCATGTAATCATTAATTAATTCAATAGAAACATCACTAAGATGAAAGAAAATCCCCTTGATTAGGTCCACTTCACCAATTTCATCCATCATAACGAAGTTTTGAGTTGCCCATTTTTTGTACAAGTGTAAAAATTGTCAACACCTATCTTCTCATTACTAAATAATTCTTTATCTATCATGATTCCTCTATCACAATCTCACCTTGGGTCACTGCCTGGTATCCCATTGTCTTCTTCTATATGTGGGCTACCTCTAAGAATCCCTTCATCATCTATTTGGGGGTCACCTCCCAGTAACCCATTACCTTCTATTCTAGGGGCACGTCCTAGTATCCATTTATCTTCTATTTTTGGGTCACCTTTGGCTAGCCCATCATCTTATATACTTGGGCCACATCGTAGTAGCCCTTAATCTTTAGTTTATGAGACACCTCTTGGTATCCCACCCTCTTCTATACTAGGCCACATCCTAATAGACCTTCATCTTCATTCTAAGGGACACCTCCTGGTAGCCTGCCCTCTTCTATACTAGGCCACATCCTAATAGACCTTCATCTTCATTCTAAGGGACACCTCCTAGTAGCCCATCCTCTTCAATTCTTGGACCGTATCCTTTGCATCCATCACATTATCCTTCTATTAATGATTGTGGAAATCCCACCATCATTCTCACATCAATTCTAAACATCCACTTTCTTCTCCCACTTCTCGGGATCATGCAAGTCACGTATTGGATTATAGGCAACCCAAACAGTTTATGTATCAAGCTAAGATCCAAAATTACAAGATCTCAAAGGCTACCAACAATTTAAACAATCATAAAGTTTAGAATCAAATGCAATTCAAGAATGCACACCAACACAACCATCAAGTATTGCGTAAAGTGCATGATAGGGAAATTAACCTCCCATATAGGAAATCCATTTTTCAAGATAAATCGCAGTCATTTGTTGAGTATGAGATCACTACAATCATCAAAATCAGAGATAATATGACTTTTGATAAGCAAACATGATTAATCTCCCTTATCAAGGAAATTGTGAATATTTTTGTTGGATCTTATCACTTCGATTTATATTGATTGGTCCCAATTTCCCAAAATCTATTTTTTTTTTCAAAAATACAAAAAAATGAGAAAACATTAAAAGAGTACAAAAAATCAAAGGTACCTAGATCAAACATTGTAATCAAGTATTTTATACATATGGATGTTTTTTCTTCCCTTTCTTACCATCCCTTTGCAAGTCATCTACCATTTTCATCCCTTCAATGATGATTTGTTTAGTCTATTCGAATGCATTTTGTGACATTTATCTCCATGGTATCCGTTTGACCTTGGTCTTTCATCGCCTTGGTAAATTAAAGAACGACTGACCTCCTAGAGATACTATCACTATCTTCATCTAATAAACTTGTTGTGGAGAAATTTTGGACGTATTTGTTGACACTAGCCAATGTCATCATCGCAATCACTTCCGCATCCTTCCATCAAGCCATATGTGGTTCTTAACCCCTTATCAAATCAAGAGAGTTGAAATAAATTTTCAGAAAGCAAAACAAAATCAAATAAAAAATAAAAAAGGAAAAAACAAATTGATAAATAACTCTCTCTTGGGGTATTTCCAATAATTTGTACCAGGGATATGGACATTTGGCTGAAAGTAGAACAATTTTGTGATTAGAATCAAATACATCTCCATCAGGGCTATGGATGCATGACTGGTAGCGAAGCAATATATGGATCTCCTTCTAAAATCCATTCAAAAATCCACTTTGAAAATAAATCATTCCTACACATTGGCTAGGGTGTCTTCACTTGTTATCTATCAAATCTTCCCTCCAAGAGGTAATAAATTTCCATGTGCACACATTGTATCTTGATGAGTAAAACAAGATTAGTATGTTACCAAGTATATTTTTTGTACCTTGTTCACACTCTTACTTTAGTCTATATCTTGTCTCATGATTTGTGCCTTTGGCTAGTCACCTTTTTCATCATGGGGATTCTAACTACACTTTCCACATACTTTTATAAACATTCATCATTCTTATGCTTCATTCAAAACATCCATGTGTATAAGATTGTCTATTTAGTATGTTTGAGGGGAACTTTGTCCCTTCTTTCACCAAAATAATCTTCTACATCTTTCTATCATGTGTTTCTTGGCCAGCTAACACTGGGGGCATGCTTTCTCCTTCCTAACATGTCATTGGTTTAAGTTCATCATTGTGTTGAACCTATCCATATTGTCCTTGATCTAAATTCTTTGTGTGAAGACTTTGCCTTTGTATATCCCCCTCTATCGATGGGGGCATTTTTTGCATCTTCACCTTCTTGTACATACCCGTGGCATTCTTCCCTTGTACATCCCATCTATTATTGGGGGCATCCATGTTTTCTTCATTTCTGTACATAGCTTCATAAAAATTCTCAAAATTGTAAACACCCTAGAACTATCATGGTTATTTTAATTTCTTCTAGCACTCATCGCAATAATTATTTTTAATAAATAATCATTTTTCACCTATTTTCGCTACACAGGTGCATATTTTTGTTTCTCGACGACCTTTTCTGCTACATGGGGCATATTTTTTCTTCCTAGTGTTTTTTGGCGATGTCCCACGACATTTTCATTCTTATAAATCATTTTATTTTGAAAAAATTTAACAAATTCAAAAAATCACAAAACACCCAAAAAATTGGAAATTTTATAAAAAATCCAAAAAATTGGTAAAATCATCAAAAATCCAAAAAATAGTAAAATTCAAATGTTTTCAAAAATTGGTAAATCACATGCATGTAGTTGAAACATATATCAAATTTATTTTCCTCGAACATTGAAATTTTTCCTACAAAACATCTTTCTTAAGTTCTTGCTTGTTCTTGTCTAAAACAACTCGCAGATCATTTTGATCTACCTCCATTAACAAAGCTGGCTTGCTTACTATGTCAGTACTCCCATGCAACAATGAGTTTCCAGATACTATGTCATAACACACAAATGATTTCCATGGGACTACTTGTGTCCTCCATTTTCCCCTTGCATATATCGTTGCTTGGGGCACCATTTTTAACCCTTGTCATTAAAACACAAACATTCAGGAACTGAAGCTTGATAACAAAAACATTGGTGTCTTGAACATTGTTTGTTTGAGTATGTTTGATTTTGCTTATTTCTTTGTTAGGTTAGCTGGTTTACTTTCTTGTATTGCATTGCATTATGCATGTTGCATGGAGTTACACATTTTTAACAATGAACAAATATTAGTAATATAGCTTTTCATGTTATTTTACACTTTTGTTTATTTCAATAAGGGCCGATGATTTAGGTCATAGGGGCAACATGATGAAACAAAATTACTTATTGAAAGATTGGACGTAAAATCTATTCTTATATTCTTCACTGTCATGTCTTGTCAATATTCACCTTTCTTCCAAAACACCTGAGGCAATAAAACAATCATTTTTATCCCCACCTTATTTCTTATATACGTTTCAATCATGTTTTCGATCATCAATTGAATTCTTCTATCACTCCATTGACACTCAAGGGGGCATCCTTCATTCTACTAATTTTTCTTCAAAAAATTACTTGTTTATGCTTGTCTACTATGTTTAAAGTAACATCACTTACTTCACCTCAAACAGGGGAAAATATAGACACCTAAATTCTGCTTACGTAGTTTTATTGCCAAAATCACATTAATCACCCTAATACTTACAATTTTGGTTAATTAACAATGTTTTATTGATTATCTAACCTCTTTCACATTCAGGATGCCAATTTACAACACATCGTAAGTTATAATCCTCTTCCAAGCAAACACACACTTAGTGATTCTTAGCTAATTAAGCATATTTACCCTTATTTTGGTCACTAAACCCTATTATTGGCTAAAAACCCTCTTCCAACCATTCAAAATCACCCCATTTCCCTCCAACATATCTCAAAAGGCTTCAAAAGCTTATCATAACCTCTGAATTGACCATAAGTGGTTAATTAAGGCTCCTCACATGCTAATCACTTGTTAATTCACTAATCATGATTAACAAGCCTTAATATACTTTATGCTTTTAGTCCCACGCACTAAGATGCAAGTTTTCCTCAAATATAAAACTATAAAAAGGACTAAGCACCTACCTTCATACTTTACACCATGATTTTATTAGTATCTCATATAATAAATATGATTAAGAGCCTTACTCCCTTCTTGTATTAGCTTGCTCAATATTTGCATCCAATATTCATGTTGGTTAGTAGAGGGATATCTAATATGGCCTTGTAGCCATTGTTAGAGAGATCCTCTCACCATTTGTGGAGTAGCAAAAAATATAATTTTATTTCCATTAGATCTAATTAGGTCTATGTTAATTAGCAATCATCTCACATAGTAAGGATGCTTGTAGATTAAATGTTTGATTTCATTTAGTTTCCATTAATGCATGCTCTTAACCTTTGATCATGATGTTTAATTCTTAAAATTAAGCTTGGCTCTAGGCTATTATGGTGTTATACTTTAGTCATATTGCAAAAGTTTAGGGTGCTATCACTGTGCAACCTTAAGTTTCCATTATAAGTTTTTGAAAGTTGTTGTGCTTATTTGGAAATGGTGTATTACCTGTGATACGGTTTGTGATATTTGTCTACCCTCTCCATATTCATCTTACTCCATTGGAAGGCTGAGAAATTTTCTAGTAAACCCCTTTTCTTAGTGCATCACCAATTCTAGTTTAGGTTTTACTTCATGCAATCTCTTTCCCAGTCTCCTTAGAATGCTAGTATAGGTTTAGTTAGCTATTTTTCTTACATTAGGAGTAGTGTAGTATTAGGATTTGGAAGAGGAAACTAACCTTCTCTGGAGGTCTACTTCAAGCCCAAAATTCCCACAACTTGAAAGGTGGTACCCATGTTACCCAATCACACCGAATGCCTTAGTCAAAAGCTAGCAATTCCAGGGTGCTGTGATTTGGTGATAACAATATGCATGATACATGTACTCATTCTAGATAAGTGAAAGTCCTACATAAAGGTAATAATGTGTATGATCCTAAAGATAAAATTTGAATACTAAGGAAATTGCCACGAAAAACACCTCTTTGGTTTGATAAGAATGTTTGACAATATGATATTCTCTATGCTTTGCTCAATAAATAACTAATTCCTTCATTACATATTCATTACTATCCCTCCTATTGGCTTGCAAAAATCAAAGGTCAGTCATTTTGCAATTATCATGGAATTAATAGACATTAAATAATTATTGTTATGTTTTACAACATAGAATCCAACTACTTGAACGTAAGGGACTTATTTTATTTGATATATGACATTCTACTATGCAACCATCTTAAGTCCTAAAATATCAATGGGTACCAAAAGCTATATTAGATGAACATAATATGATACTAAATAACACATCTTTGGATATACAAGAAGAGTCATCTAATCACAAAGAGGATAAAAATTCAATACCTCAAATGGAAAATCCACACTCAGTGAGATCATTACAACGTAATATTGTGCAAACAACAATGGAAACAATACCAATTGAGAACAAACAATTGTACACCACCTTAGCGTACTTAAAATATATACAAATCCAATCATGGGGCAACCTAGCAATGGATTCTACTTATATTTCTGCTCTTCCATGACAAACTAAGATAAAATATGATGTAGATTCTGATATCAATTGAGACGCAAAGTACAAGACATAAATGATTAATTGCGATGGACTAATTGATATGTCAAATGTACATTTGTGCACATTGGGTTTCAATCCCATTAGGGGAGTTAAATATGATATCTATGCCAGTGATGATGAACAAATTGATACACCTAGCGAGCCTTCTATGGATATCTCTAATTCTCCACAACAAGCTAGGATATATCATAATTCAAAAGATGATGCTCTATATAATATTAGTGATGATGAATTTTTCCTTATACCTGATGGCCCGATGGATTTTTGCATTGATCAATAAAAAATTCCTATGCATGTCCGCATAATTTTTTCCACACTCATCAATTTCATAGAATAAATTGATATTTTTACTTATTGGTTCTACAAGTATCATTTTTATGACACATGCTTATGTGTAGTAGTTTCATCTTGATATTCTATCCATACACACCACTGTCTGATACATATTCTAATACTCGAGGGAATTTGCAGATCTCTCTTCTTTTCCAAGAATATGTTTCCTTGCACCATATATGCCTCTGTATATTTTGGTAAGGGTGATACTTACAATATGTTTGCTAAATACTACTTATAATATCACTACTCATCACATGTTATATCATATTACTTCAATCACAATAGGTTTCATGCATCAATTAAAATTCATATCAATTAATTGCAATATATCAAGGCACAATACTCTAATAAAAATCTCAATTCATATCCTTCTACCCATACTATATCTAATGAGTTTATCGCTCTTCGGCTTTCTATCATGTTTAGACCCCTTTATAGTTTCTACACATACTATGACATATTTAAGGTCTATGCCTCCTTCACCATTTGGGTTTTGTATTCCCCCGATCAAGTCTCTTCTCAAGTAGCTCTTATGCTGCCCCTCTTCATGTACATAACTTAAATTTAGAAATAAAAAAACATTCACATATTTACAAAAATAAAAAACTAAGACCTATATACACAGTTCACATTGTGAGTACTTTATAGTAAATATGTTGTTGACCACTATGGTTTAATTAATATCATATATTTCTACTCTTTACACACACGTGTTCATGAGGTATATTGATCTTGATGCATGACACATAGATCATTACATGCTAATAAGAGCTAGCTTGGTTCCTTACATTACATCTATTGAGGGAATACCTATACACCATACATGTGTTATTATTTCATTATAGTTCTTTCCTATTTAATCATTATGCTTGATTACATATATTTACTTTTCAAACTAACATGTCTAACATGTGTTTTGTGCAACATTGTCACATCTTATTTCACGTGATTTCTTACTACTTATTGCTCTTAACATTGTTTGACATTACTCTTTGTTACACCATGTATTTTAGTTGTTTGTGTTGTTTGTTTCATTATATGCGGCTTGAGTGTCTCTCTCGTCTTGTGACACCGTGGGTGTCCCATGTTTTTGGATCTATGTCTTTATTATGTGACACTAACTCTTTTGTTTGCGACATGTTGTCCAAAATTGCACCTCCATGTAATTTTTAACAACTCATAAAAATTGGGCCTTAGACATTTTTCTCGAGAAAAGCTGCAGGACCATGATTCAATCTTTCATGGAATGCACAAACCCAGTGTTTTGCGGGTTCTCCTAACCTGCAGAATAAAGAAATGAGAAGACCAAGGATTAGGTGAATTTTGGCAATATTAGTTCTCTGTAGAAGTTTTTAGACCTTCGTGTCACTATGGAGGTAGTATCTTATGGGTTGAAATCTTGTTAGAGCACTGCAAAGTTGTATACCCATGGAAATTTGAAGGAATTGGATAAGGTTAGAACCTGCAAATCAAGGAAATATGGGAAGCATTTAGTGTTGTGCAAACTTGATAAAATATAGCGTTTCATGGAGTTGATCAATTCCAAGAAACAAAGGATAAGTTCCACTTAGGAGAAGTTACGATGTGTGGAGAACATGTTTGAAGAGACACATGACAAAGGAGCAAAAATTAGGAATGATTAAGTTCAAAAGTTGTAGAACACTTAATGTTCCATAAGTTTACAATATTTTAATGTTTTGCGGATCTTAAAATCCACAGAAAAAAATGAAAGGGTCACCAAGTCAAATGCCATGGATTGAGGAATTAGACCTTCACAAGCATTGTGAAGAATTTCCGTGCATAAATAAAGTATTGAAAAACCACAGAAAGAGTTGTGGAACAAGGAAGTAGTCTTCCATGGGGTTTTAAGCACAGATGAAAGGATGTAGAGGTCATAACAAAATAAAATACTATGGAAGGTCTCAAAGCCACACCAATTTCCAAACCAGATGACCAACCACTCCAACCACCAAAATTTAATGAAACATGACGTCCTCCTCCATGATCTGATGTCATGTGCTAGAATCAAGGTACTGTGTTGTGGCTGTTGGCTTTCCTTTAATGGAGTTCATGTCTGTACTACAAGTTAAATCTGTAAGGAATCATGGCACCCATGCTTGTCCAACATGATTTTAGGAGATCAATATTCCAGCGTGGCACTCCTTTCTTCTCTCTTCTCTTTCTCTCTTCCATTTCATGAATGGTATAAATGTAAGTGCTTGCACACATTGTAAGGATTATTATCTGATGGTTCTTCTCCCATTTTTCTTTCTTAGAAATTTTTGAGATCTTCATTGTGAAACTCAAAATTTCATGCATTCGGCCTCTGTAACTCAAAAAAGGATATTTTCTTTCCTCGAATCTACATGTAAAATGTAAAGGATCTATTAATATCTCTATCCTCTTGCCTATTTTACATTCTTTTACCTATTTACATCAAAGTTGTGAGCATCTCCATGATCTTCCTCTCTGTGAACTTACATATGTGTCACTGGGAGTAGGAGGAGTTCCACCTTCTTTCTGGTGCTATTGCCTCCCCTTCTAGCTTATTTTTATTATTTCTCGCATCTCTCTCCCTAGTCCCTTAGAAAGGTTAATGTAGGATTATCTATAGGAGCAGTTTTAGGATTAGAGTAGGTTGTGTTCTGCAGGTTTAAAAAATTCACGGAATACAAGAATTTGACCTTCTCATAAGATTTTTCTCAAGCCACAAGTCCCACACTTGGAGATAGTCCCATGTTGACTCAATATTATGAATCTTACATGATTTAGAGTAGGGTGCAATTTTGAGCTCCAACACAACCCAAGTGCCTTGATTGTCTTGTGAAACCATAAATGTCCTATGTTCATGGATTTATGATTTTATGTGACTCTTCTCTACATGCTTTGACTTTTGTTTGGTCACTTGATGGTTGTTATGTCTCTATAATATATTTATTACATTTGTGTTACTATTATTGTTGTTGTTCTTATTGTTATCAATATTGTTGTTGCTCTTATTGCTTATCTCTTTGCATGTCATGTTTGCCACCATGTGCAACCCCTTTACAAGCAAATTTTCTCAATGGTGGCCACTACTCAAGAATTCCACATTCTTCTACAAATTCTTATACATACAATGCATGAGCACACATCTATTCTTTTGAGTCACGTAATCAAATGATTTATCACACGTGTATCAAAAGAGGGGGCATTCATCGAGATATATTATACACTTCTAAGAATAATTACAATTTTAGACATAAGTTTTCATAGGGTACATATCCTTAGAAACATCTCCATATATCAAATTTTGACAAAAAATCACACAAGTTCAAGACTTAACAGAAGGGTCGGGATTGTACAGATGTTCCTGACCCTACCATATGTTTTTTTCCCTTGGGGTAGTCACACCAAATATATATTTAGTTTCAAATTTCCAATTATGAATACATGATGTTTGCATAATCTCAAACTCAATTGACACAATTTAGATTAGTTTACGAGGTCATTAATATTTCACTCCTCCACTTTAGTACTTAGCTTTGGTTACAAAATGCACGTGTTTTAGGGGCATTAGTTTCTTTCTCCATTATCATTTTAGCATACCACACACTCTTATTTTGTAGTATGACACACGATAAGGGCATAATGGCACTCATTCTATTTTATACCTTGTTTGTGTGTAATTGGGTCTAGATCCGTCTGCAACGACGTGGTCTGTGTGTGTGTGTGTAATTGGGTCTAGATCCGTCTGCAATGATGTGGTGTGTATAATTGGGTCTATATCTGTCTACAACGTTGTGAGCTGTGGGGTTATATAAAGTATCGAAACATATACATTATTTATAGGTAGTATTTCCTACTCTCATTTCAAAGGGGAAGATATCAGAGTTACTAAAAACTTTGATACATGGTTTTCTTCCTTCATGGGGTGCTTTAGTACCTATTTTTTTTCTCTAAATCTATCTTCTATATGGTGTTGGGTTGCATGCACCTAATACTCTAGTTTCTCCTTCAACCCAATTGGGGACTAATTATTATCACCAATCCTTCAGTAAGTATAACAAAAAAATTTCAAATCTCCAACTACAAGTAAGGAAATAGGAAAATATTCCCTCCAGACACAAGACAAACATTTTTATTCTTTCCATTCTATACGTCTCTTGATTTCACTCTATACAAGTTTACATTCTATACTTACAATTAAGACAATTCAATTTCTATAATAGACATTGACTAAACTTTGTGTTATAGGTTTCACCTTTGAGTGCACGCCAACACCAACACGTTTGGAAAAAAAAATTCTAAGCGAAGACAAAGTGTGTCTACACACTCAGGTGTATTTTCCTTTAAGCATGTGATTTTCATTTCATACTTAAAGGGGGGAATTGTAGAAATTCAAATTTGGTAATTTACCTTTTCATACTACTAATTGTATTTGTGCTTCTTCGATAAGACAAACACCCACATCCTATCCCCACTCACTTCATATTGCTATAAGTACATGTTGCTATCTCTTACCTAATTTTCTTATCCCCGCACATACTGATGTGCCAAAAAATTATGAATATAAATACATAAGATCAATGCTTAAAATTTTCTTTCCATTATGTAACTTCCATATTTTACTCACTACATCCCTATTCAAAACCATACAAATTGATCAAGATATATAAGCCGGTCTTGAATGACTTGTATGGTACTATACGCACACTCTTTCCAACTTTTATTTTGATGAAATAACATTTTTGGGGTCTTTTCATCTTCATGGGTCATCCTTATCACGATAATTTACCTTCGAAGCCATATATAAACAAGTTAAATCAACTCAATTATTCACCTAGAAATCCTATAGAAAAATCATTTGGAACACTCATTACAATACTCAAAAAAGAAACACAAGACTCCCTAAATCTTCCCAAAGCTAATGCACATCCATTAGGGAAACCAATATTACAATTTTGAATCACTCACCCATGTTAACAAATCTAGCTTCCCTCATTTCTAAGCACACCAAGTTCATTAATTCAAAGTCATAACAAGAGCACAATCCTCTCAAGCATGTTCAAAGTGGTTCAAGTTCCCAACTAGCTACATTCATATAGATTTACATGTTAGGTGAAGAACTACATGTGGTTTGAGGCCTCTTCGGAGTAGTGTCGATGTAGGTGATTCATATATTACACTTCAACCCTAACACTAACCTTATTGTAGGGTCTTACACCAATGGTCGGGGTTTTGGCGTAATGGAACTCATTACATATAGTTTTGGGATTGTGCAACAACTAGGGGTTGATATCGAAACACATTTCCAGATCACCGAAGGACCTAGAAAAGTTACAGTCTCATTCGAAGAGGGTCTAAAACCATACCATAGATGTATGAATGAATTATACATCCCGAACAAGCTATACAAGCCTACACCAAAGGGATTTCAAGTCATATTATTGGAAACAAAACATCCTCAATATTTTCACTCCTAAATTCTCCAGTTCATGCATCTAGATCTCTTATGTATGGTCATGTCTAGCTATGTATATCTTGCCTCTCATGTTTTCTTACTTGTGGCATATTGTAAACATTAACTGCAAGAATCAATATATTAATACAATATTTAATAATTAATGTTGGAAGTTAATTAATCAAAATAAACCCTAGTTTCAAACCTTACATTCCTTTTAAGTGTTGTGTATGTCCATAAAATTTAGCCTATTAAGGTTAAAAGGGTGTAAAAAAAACAAATGGATGGTGAATCTCTTTGGCTTAACAGCCAAAATCACCAAGAACTTCCAAACATGACACCATAAATACATTACATTTTTTCACAAAAAAGTTCAAATTTGAATCAAGAACATTAAAATTAAGGTTTAAATCACTAACCATCATATTGAGGACATTTGAGATATTCCAGCCTTGTATTCTGCACCATCAAAAAAATAAATTTCTATGTGGCAACATGATAGTTCCTCTCTATGATTTTGAGTTAAAATTACAATCTCAATTCGTCTAGATTCCAAACCTTGTTTGGCTTGTTGAGTTCATCTTCTTCAAAGATGTTGCAACTAAAATCTAGATCACAAGCAGAAGTTGGATTAAACGTTCTCCCTTTTCCAAGTTGGTGGCACCAAAGCTAACCAAAATCTATACCGCAATGTTGGTCTCTTGATAACGATCTGGCGAAAATAAATAACTTCGAAAAGCTCCTTTGTGATTCTAATATTGTCAGTAGAGCTTTTTAATAAGTAGGAGATCATATCGGGATTATTGAAAACATAAATAATGACTAGCGAATACTCTTCAACAATAAGATGGTGATCCCATGATAGGAGTTATTGCTCCTATTTGTATGGGAAATGTGGTTCCATGTTTTAAAAAAATATTACTGCTACTAAAATTAAGAAAAAAATCCTAAAATTTCTCAGCAGCTACATTTTAGGGAGAGGATTTCCAGCCCCATTACGCAGTTGGGAGCACAAAAAAAGTAGCTACTTATAAATTTTAGGGAGCTTTTGTGCCACTTGGCATTTCAATTTGAAATTTTCCTTATAATTATTTATTCGAGATTCATGAGACCATACTTTTGTTAGTATTAAAGACACCTATTTTTTCTTTGCAGAGAAAAATACAAATTCATGGGACCCTATTAATGTTAAAATATCCTATTTTTTCTCTCCCTCCCCCCTCAAAAAACTTAGCTTTCCCTTTGCATGGCATGTCCTGAAATTCCTAAATAAAAATCATAAGTCCTTGCAGTTTCTCACCTCGGTCTCCTTGTTAGTGATCTAGGAAATGTGTACAAAAAACAACTTCATTACACTAATTTTATCATCACTGATGAGTCCTTAAATGCACGAGGCTCAATCAAAATTAAGAACATAAAAAATCCTTGGCCGAGTTGCCATTTCGCTTGTGGAAATGTTTTCCACCTGATGAAGAGGATTCCATTGAATGAGGATATGTTGTTCAAACCTGCTTAATTTCTTTTAAGGCAACCGAACTTTTGATCTGAATTGAACTTTCAAGATTTAAAAGAACATAAATTAACATATTCAAAATGTGAATTTGAGTATACTTACTAGGGGAAAGGACCCACTCATTGTGCATGGACCAATGGTGGGGAAGGTATATGTGCATTAAAGTGCTAATAGTTGTTTTAATTATAATAAGTACATATCATTTTTAGAACTAAAAATTGAATAAAAAGTACCCAATAAAGTAGGTTACATCAAGTCACATCAAACATTTAACCAATCAAATGGTGACACCTAAGTAGATTTCAACTACATGACTTAATCCTCAAGTAATGGTCCACCTTAAAATCCTTTATATTTAAAATCACCTTATTTAAATACCTTAAAAAAGTACCCTCCACATATTTTAAATATTCAAAAGGATATGTATATATTAAAGAAGTCATTATGTATTAAAGGGTAGTTTTTAAATCTAATTTTATGAAGTTAAAGTGGATATATATGCTTCTTAATTTAGGATCCACAGTCATTGGGTCCTTTCCCCTATATCATGTAGCATTCCTCGAGCTTCGTGAAGGATAATACGGTTTATGAATGTATATATGTAGAAATATTTATACACCAAAAACTAAATAAAATTCAACACATTTTTTACATGAAACACTAAATTGGAAAGAAGTGGAGCTTATCAAGAATAAAATGAAATTGGGACAATTAATCTAAATAACAAGATTTTTGAATATAACTATGTACAGATGATTTCAATAATTCTTTACAGAGCATGCACTTAAAGATTTTGTTTTCTTTATTATTATTATAGACCATGAAGGCAGTAAATCTCTCAAAATAATATGATGCATGAAATTGTAGATTCTCAAATTTGGTTATTTGTTAATGTTGGTTTTGGTTTATATCCCTTTTATATAACTTGTGTGCATAATCCAAGTTCGAACTAATAAATTAGTTTCATCATAGGGTTCAGATTTATTTTAGTATAGCATTACACTCCACCTACTCTAGACGTCATGAAATGCAGACACAATGATATACTTTCACTATAATAAGACTATAAGTATACATCATGGAGCTTTCTGGTTTCCATGCATTCTTTTGTTCTACTTGTTGCGACAAAAAGGTCACACGTAAAGTTTAGAAACATTGGCGGCCATAGTAATCCATGCCTTTGGACATAAGTGGGATTTTATAAGTAACTCTATTTGTTTCAAATTCATATGAAACAAATATGATACTTAAGACCTTACATATGCAAATATATTAAAACAAGAAAACTATAGCTTAAATAATGCTATGTATGATCTTAAATTCATCTATGGATAAAATATTTTGTATATGATATAAAACTAGTCCCATGGTCATTATGTTTAGGTTAATGAATGATAGTTTTAAAGGACTTAAAGTTAAATAATGTAAACATTTTATATTTTAATGATTTCCATTCTTTCTCTAACCTTGTAGAATTGTTGAAACTTGTTTGTCGATTTAAAAAAAAGAGGCTATCTACACATTGTTGATTTGTCAATCATTCATATATATATATATTTGAGGTCTACAAATGTTGACATTTGATTACATTTGTGTACATGGCAATGTTTATTGTTTATGGCTATCTCTTGATGTCAATATTGAATTTGACCTATATAAACATTGTCACCCTCAATTTAAATCAAACGACCTTTGATTATGTGGACCATTATTCTTAATTCCAATTTATTTTTATTCTTAGTGTTGCTAACACTGAATGACCTGACTTGCAAAAATTTATGTCTAGCGACTACCCCGATGTAACTAAAGAAAACCATTGTGGATCCTTCACATTATCTATAATTTTCATAGCAATTCTCCCTATTTGCACCAATAATTCAAAATATTTTGCGAAGAGGTTTTGGAAAAACACAAGGGAGAAAAGGACTACTGGCACAAGTAAAATGCAAGTGACGCAAATTTTCATTTTAGTTTTGCATCTACATTTCCTCTCTCATTCTCTCTCATTTTTTATTTTTCTAAGTGTGAATCAAAACATAAAGGGTCTTACCATGTTCATGAGTTCCTATGGTTGGAGGATGCACCTAATTTAGAGTCGTTGGATGAGGGAGATGAATTTTAGTGGCTAGATAAGATAAGATAAGATAAATATATTAATTTCCAACAAATAACCACAAGAGTAGGTCAATGGGAGTGAAAGAGCTAGCAAGGGAAAATACAAATTGGGGGACCAAATAGTCCTAAGAAAGAGAAAAACAAAGACAATCCAAAGGGCCTTAGAAGGAAAAAACATTGGAGAAAACAATCCCAACACCCAAAACTAGGGGTGGGCCTGCATGTGAGAAGAAGAGAAGAAAAAAGGTCGAAGCGAAGAGGAGAAGAGAGTCCATCATGGGATGGAGTAACTAGCTCCCCTAACATTTAAAGCTGATTGGAATAAGTTCTTTATGGAAAGATATCCAAATGAGGAGGTGACAAAGTGTAAGGGCCGTCTACTATGTTGTTGTCTAAATGTCGTACTGTATCTAGAATATATAGTAGGTCTCGTCTGTCACCTAGTGATGGGCTTGGTACCGATGTGAAGATGATGGCTTGGTGAACTATGAGTGTTATCCCTAGGATGAATCGATCTGGAGTTAGAGGTAGAGCTAGTCACCCATTGGTGTTTGGTGCCTCTCATTGAAGGTAACATTATCAAGAAGGAAGTGATCAAATGGGTAGAATCTGGTTTGGAATGTAACTGAAGAGTGTGCTAAAAAAGCCTCATGACCTCCTGTATGTATAAATCAAGACAATTTTGACCCTCATATATGAAGAAGTCCAAAAGAGTCTGTGCTCCTCTAAAGAAACAGTGAAACCTCCCTCTGATAGCATAGTATATATGGCAGCTGAAAATAAAGTGCATCTTTGCCTCTGGCTCCTAGAGATTACACAGATGGAAGATCCCATTAGAATGACCAAGGTGGTGATCTGTCTCGAACCAAAGTTTTTGGGAGCTAACTCTGAACTGGTCGAGAGAGATGCAAAGTGCATGTGTCTAGTGATGACAAGTATATTGTGTACGAATAATGAGGCCATCACTCATATCCATAAAGTGGTCGATGTAAAAGGCCATCTTGGAGTGAAGACCCCCTGGGGGTTCACCCAGGTGGTAAGGATGAAACATCTGTAGATATCCTCCCTGATGGCCCTATTTAACACATGTCTAATAGGAAGGAGGTGGCGTGGTGCATCTAAGGAGTACTAAAAAGGAGGGTTATGATCCATATGAATACCAACTATCCCCAAAATGTCAAAGACCTCTACAAACCAACATCGACCACGACAGGAACCATCAGAATGAAAAATAGCCTATGAAGAGAAGTATGCCAGGAATGGGTACCTATCCCGCCACTCCACAGAAATGGTGAAGCCTCTAATGCGGTGTAGGAAAGAGATAATATAAAACATAGCCTCAAATATGAAAGGAAGAGTACCAAACTCATCCAGAATAATGTGACGAGGGAAGGTTTTCTTGCATCAGATAAACCAATGGAGGAGAGTCTAGACTCTCTCGACTGAAGCCTAGTTTGTATTGAGTAAGGAAGTCCCCCAAACAAAAAATCTGTATAGATAAATGGGCCTAATGAGACAATCTACGAGGGAAATTTTGGAGGAGACATCCTGTAAATGATGGTGAAAATGTTGTATCTCAAGGAGGGATAATGAACCATAACCCTTATTGACTCTGGGCAGAAGGGCATGTTTTAGATTGAATCACGGGCCTAAAAAGTGAACTCCCAAGTATGTATAAGAAATGGTGATCTCAATCTCCTCGCCCCTGAAGACAAAGTGGAGGTGAGATGTTTTCCAACCATTGAAGATCATAACCTTGACCTAAAAAAAAAATGTTTCCAAATGGAATCCTTGAGCCAAATTTTACAGAATTGGCATGATTTTTCATCAACTATAGATGGATCTAGATGACCTTTTCTTTTACCATCTCATATTGGTGTTGATGCCTTCAACATTTTTTCCTCCACAATACATGCTTACCTCCATATACATGTGAAGAAGATGAAACCACTTGAGAGGGAGTCACTAGCTACTTTCTAGGAATATCTCAAACATGTAGAATATATTCTCATTGATGAAATGAGATTTGTAGGCCCCAAATTGCTTTTCCTTATTGACCAACGCATATGGGAGGATTTCCCCCTAAATAAACCAAGATATTTTGATGGGAGGTTTTTCATTTTATTTGGTGACCTCGTTTAATCACCCCTTGTCAAAGGCATTCCAATGTATGATGGAAATTCACATGGTGTGGCCTTGTGGAGAAGCTTCAAAAGGTCAATCACTTTACAAACAAAATTCCAACAATAAGGTTTTGACCCTACTCAAATATCCTTTTTCCAACTCCTTATCAACATTCGTAATGTTGAACAACATTTCAAAGGTTGGCAGTCCCTCATGTCTCAGACCAATTCCTTCCTATCAAAAGCTATATTTTTTGTGTTTTGCACACCCTTCATTTTTTCACAACAAATGAATTTGTTAACGAGCACAATAAGAAAATGTTGAATTCATTGAATTCCCAGGTATTGCATACTATAATGTAAAATATAAAAGATGAAAATCTCAAAGAACCCTCCCTTCCCTAATTAAATATCCAATGGTTATCATAACAAACTTCTGCCATCTATTATACTCTTTTTCCTTATCTTGTTCCTTCATTCCCTCATTCCCTCTCTACCTTTGCTCTTGGTTTTGATTGTATATTCCATATATTCAAATTTGAAAAACATAATGCACTTCAATTGTTATAAGTTCCTCCTTTTTAATTTCTACTATGAGTTGTTCTTGCTTTGATGTTGGATTTGAATGGGCCATCCCCTGACCCCTCTCTTGACCTCCCTAATTTCTTTTCCAGCTCCTAGAAATTTGTTGCTGCCGACTCTTCAAAATCTGCAGTCATTGGGAAAATTCAACCTTAGCGCATTGATGGGACTTTGTCCTTACAAATCTCTTCCTTGATCACTGGTAAACTTATGGGGCCCAGACCACCCTTAGAAGAGATTCATAAATGGGTAAGTATTAATTGGGCTCCTTGTAGTCCAGTTGATATTGTTGCTCTAGCCAATGGTTTCATGCTATTTAAATTTTCCCATAAAGAATATTTTGCTCATGCTTTGCTTGGTGTCCCTTGGTTATTTGGTCAAAGAGGATTCTATCTTCATAAATGGACACCTTGATTTAATGCTAAAATGGAAACCATGACCTAGGCATTGATATGGGTTTGTCTCCCTAAGCTCCCTTTGGATTTTTGGCACACTGTTGTCATTGAAGGCATCATCCTCTCCATTGGTTCACTAATAGCTATTGATCAAGTTACCAAAGTGGGTTCTAGATTTATCCATGTTAGATTCTGTGTCAATGCTAACATTATTTCACCACTGCCATCCTCCATTGATCTTCACTTTGAGGTGGGAACTTGGGTGCAACCCAATGACTATGAATACATCTCTTAGGATTTCTCCACCTACAAAAGCATTTTGAATAATGCCCATGATTTCCCATCCAAGCTAACTTCTAAGACGTAAAGAGTAGGTTCTGCTCTCCGAAGAACAAAGGAAAGTTCATTTCCAAAGTTTCAAATGAATTTAGCACTTTGAAACCCCTTTGATCTCCTTTCTAACGTGGGTGTTTTCTCAAACTTCCTCTCTATTCCACTTCCCCCTATTTCCACCTCTCCTTTTTTAGACCCTCTGTTGACTCTTTTGGTTTATGTTCTTATATTTTCCGTGCTTGTTATCCGTTTCCTTCCTCTCTCTTCTTCTCATTCTTTCACCTCATTCTCTGCCTCCATCCTCCTCTCCTTATTTGGAACTTTGTCTTACCTTTCCTCTTTTCATTTATTCTTTGGTTATCTGCCTCTTCCTCCTTCTCCCCCTTATCTTTGTGTGCTTATGGAACCAACCCTTCTTCATATTCCTCTTTCTCCTGTCTATTTCCCCTTCTGTTTCTTGCTCCAACCTTCAGGATAATTCCCTCAAGTCTCCTTATATTTCATTTTCTATAGATAAAAATCCTACTCAGAATACTATAAATAACACTAAGCTAAAAATAGATGTGGGCATCAATAAATCCAAAGGGAGACCCACAAATCAAGTAACGCTTTAGGAGGAATCATTTATAAACATAGATGAAGGAATATATGGAATATTTTCCATTTTAGGTGGAGGTAAGCCCAAATTTATGAATTGAATATTTTCTCTTAGGAATGTATAGGGATTAGACATGCCCCAGGAAAAAAGAGAATTCTCAAATATTTTAGACTCAAATATATCTCCTTGATATCTTGATGTTGCAAGAAATCAAAGTAAAAGAAGTGGACTATTCTTCATAAGTTCTGACCCAATGCTTGAGTTGTTTTACATGAATTTGATGGTAACATTGGAAATGTATGCACTTTTTTGGAACCTGAAGGTTGTCTTTGGGGAATGTATTATAAAAAACCTACATTATCTGGGAATGTTTTTCTAAGAAATTTGTTCTAATGTGGGTTGTATTGCTATAAATATATATGCTCCAAATCTTTAAAAATAGAGAGAATGTTTTTTGAAAAGAGTTGTTGTAATTTTGTAATACTTAGAAACACCTCCCATAGCTTATAGCTGGTGATTTCAATACTCCACAATAACTTATATGAGAAGCAAGGAGGAACTTGTGTGCAGCACTAATAGCTTAGAAGCCTTAGCATAAATTTATTACATATGGGGTGAATTTTTCGACATTGATCTTCATGGATCTTCCTGGACCTATTCTAATAGAACACTTGAGAATCAACCATATTCAAATAAAATTGGATATATTCCTTATCTCTATGCATTTAATTTATCTCTATAATCATTTCTATTTTGCAGGATCTTCCTAATATAGCCTCTAATCACTTCCCCTGTCTCCTCAAAAATTTTCCAACCTATATGCTTGAAACATCCTCCTTTTCAGTTAAACCTTGTTTGGCTTCAAAATCATGATTTAAAAAATCTTATCAAGGAATTTTGGATGACTAATATTCATGGATCGACTATGTACAGGTTTTTCTAAGAAGATAAATTATGTTAAAAAGAGATTTAAGAATTGGAAATTTTCAGGTTTTTGGGGATATCCGTAGCAGGAAGGATTTTTTCACTTTGAAATTAGCCTCTATTTCAGTGGATATCAATTCAAACAGACATATACTCCTCACCTCCATTAGTAATAACTTTCCCATTCTTACTAATTATCAAAATACACTTTATTGAGGAAGTAGTCTATTGGCAGTAAGAGATCTAGAGCGATCTTGGATTTCAATAGGGAAATCGAAATATGAAATGATTTCATATGAATACTATGAAGCATAAGAGAAGGGATAAAATTAAATAATTAGTCACTGATGGAGGTAACCTATCTTTATAAAAATGATGCAGATTAGTGTTGAATTAGTCAATTCCTATTGTATCCTCCTCCATGTACCATCCTCCACGTGAAGAGGATTTTTTGAAAATGCTTCAACACATACCCAATTTGATCATCAACAACATTAATACACAACTCACCTAGCTGTTCTTAGTGGAGGAAGTTCAGATAGCTATTTTTGAAATTAAAGAAGATAAATTGCCAGGCCTTGATGATTTCCTTTGCAACATTATTTAAAACTTATTGGTCATATTGTTGAACCTGATATGCATGATGTTATTTTAGAGTTTCCAAAAAATGACCTTCTTTCAAGGGAGTGGAATAATACCTTCGTATCCCTTGTTCCTAAATCTATGGGATCAAAGTTTATTTCTAACTATAGGCATATATAGTCTCTGTAACACTTCCTACAAGTAATATAACCAAAAAGTTGGCTTTCAAGACTTAAACATTTTATGAGTAGCTTAGTTTCAAAATAAAACAAAATGGCTTCCGTGATGGTAGATTGATCCAATGTGGCATCATTAATGTATCATGAAGCATTTGCATTTGAGATTCTCTCAAAAAAATAGGTGAATATGGTTATCAAACTTGATGTGCAAAAGGCATTTGATAGAGTTAGTTGGCCCTTCTTACTCAAGGTATCTGGAGAAATATCGTTTCAAAGATAAATGGAGATCTTGGATTTTTAATTCCATCTCAACTCCAAAATTTTCCATCCTCATAAGTTTTATTTCGCACAAGTTTATTTTCCCTCTAGTCGTGGAGTCAGGAAAGGGAGATCCCCTTTCACACTTCTTTTTTATTCTTATGGTAGATACTCTCAGTAGAGTCTTTAGAAGTCATCAAAAGAGCTAGCAGCATAACTGGAATTAATACTAACTCCAATAAACCTGTACATCCTCTCATAATTAATTTTGCTGATTGACACTTTGGTACTAGGTATCGCTTCAGTTCTAGAAGCTAAAGTCTTGAAATGAATTTTGGATTGTCATCAATCAGCTTCTCAGAAAAAGATAAATTTTAAATAAATAGTAGTATCACTTTTATTAATACCCCTACAAGAAGGTAGCGGAAGATTTCTGACATCTTTGGCTACATTATTATGGATATCCCCTCTGCTTATTTTGGTTTTCCCCGCTTCCTAGTAAGACAAATCAAGAGTATTTGGAATTTGGTTATTGATAGATTCAAAAAGAAACTTACTGGCTAGAAAGATTCCCTTTTTAGTCAGGATGGAAAGCTACATACTGGTTAAGGCAACATTGCAGAATCTACTGATTTACTTTATGTCTTTGCTGAAAATTCTTGCCTCTATTGCTTCAACTATTGAAATTCTTTAAAACAGAATTCTTTGGTCAAAGGGTTAAAATATTGAAAAATGAATTCTCTTAGTCTCTTGGAATGAGGTTTTTAAACTAACTAATCTTGAACAATTTGGATTATGCATAATTTCTTATACGAATTCCTTCATGCTTAAAAAACTGGGATGGAAAATTGAAACTAATGGAAAGGATTCCTTGACGCAGATGATGATCTAAAAATATACTCTCTTCAGTGGAATAATTCTAAGCTAAATACATTCCCAAATGGTTTAGCTATTTGTAACTCCATCAAAAGCACCAAGAAAAATAATTCAGTCCAGACACTAAATGGAAAATTACGAACAGTTAAGTTGATTTGCTTTTTGTACTAGATAGATGCATTAGAGATAATGCCTTATCTGACTGAACCATCCCAAGAGCCAAAAAGATATAGACATACTAGAATATGTGGGTCTTATGTTTTAAACTACATTGATCGTTCCTCCTTTTGGCTAAACTGGTTCCTTCCTAGTTAGGAACGGGGTGAGTTGTACCTAGATTCAACTTATTGAAAAAATAAAGATCTTGTCTGTCAACACTATATTTACCCGTTTCTCCTATGTACGATGCTAGGATCTGGCCCCTTTCCATGCTTTTGGTTCCCTTTCTTTCAAGGCTACCTATCTTTCCCTACTACACCACTCAGAGGGCCCTCCTATTTCTTAAATTTTGCTTTCAAAATTTATTCCAAAAGTGGGATTTTATGCTTGGCTTCACTTCTAGAGATTCCTTCCTCTCCCTGTGAGAATCTCAAGCACAAGGGTTACTCCCTCCCTAGCAGGTGTGTTCTCTATTTTGAGGTTCTTGAAACTTCTACTCACTTTCTCTTTCACTACAAATTTTCCTTTTCTATTTGGAGCGTCCTTCTTAACATTTTTGGATTTTCTTGGGTCTTTCCTAAGAAAGTTTCTAAAGATCTATGTCAATAAGTGCCTCTTTTTTATGCATCAAATTGTTAACCTTTCCTAGCAAATTCTTGTAACGCACACGAGTATGGAACATTTGGAAAGAACGCAACTAGGTGAAATTTTAAAGAACAACACACTAATCCCCAATAGGTCTTAACCTTGGCGGAAGCTAGTCTTTAAGAAAATTTAAATTGTCTATAACTGCAAACAACATAAATGTAAAATCGCACTTAGCATGGATAGACAGTGGTTACTGTAGCAACTTCACATCCCCCTTTAGCCCCTCGATTCATGGCTATTTTAAGGGATAAAACTACCTGGTCCCCTCCTCCTCTAGGCTGGATTAAATTCAACATGAATGGTGCTACTAGAGGTAACCTGGGAAACTCTGGGGGAGGTGCCTCTAGTAGGGATGAAGTGGGTCAATTGATGGTAACCTCTGCTTCCTATTTTGGTATGGGTTCTAACCATAGAGCCAAAGCCATAGCTATTTTAAGAGGTATGGAGCTTGCTTTTAATTTTGGAAGGATTAAAATAATCGTGGAAAGTGACCCCCTAAATTTGATCAACCTTCTAAAAATAAGGGTGTTTCCAGCTAGACCATTAGCAACATTATCACGGATATCAGGCTTCTCCAATCTTAATTATACAAATTCTCGTATCAGCACATTTACAGGGAAGGCAATAGAGTAGCTGATTTGTTACCTAATATTGGAGTTACTAATGAAAAACAACAAACATGGGTTGGGGATTTTCCCAAATTACTTTTAAAAGAATTTAATGATGATTATCCTAAGAAGTGTTAATTTGAGCAAGTATTGCTCGGTCACTACTAATAATGATTACTTGGACTTCAGTATTACCCGCTCTAGTCCTTCCTCCACTGTCGGAAATGATTTCATTAATTATGATTTGAAGGTGTTTCTTAATGATTTTATCCATCGCACGTGGGAAGCCAAGATCTCAATTTTTAAATCTTTAATGGTGATGTTTAATCATAAATTGAGGCAACCCTTTTGTTGGTTGGCACGTGGTAGAAGGGGTTCGTGGATTTTTATTAAGGCCCATTTTATTATTCTTCTTCACATCATATTTCTTTTCATCTATTCAACTCTATAAAATATAGGGGGTACTCTGGTGAAATTGGAGCCTGCAAAATGTGAAGAATTGAAGAAAGATGAAGTGGTTTGGAATCTGCTTGAGGAGAAGGGGGTTATGCCATTCATTGAAAGGATTTCAGGGCACTCTGTCGTGGTGTCAAGCAATATTTTATCATCCTGGAAGCGGCGTAATGTGAAAGTGGGAAAAACCAAATTTGAAATTACATTGATGAGTATTTCTTCCATGACACGGCTCCCTAATGAAGGAGATACTATTTTAAGAGGCATCCTTGAAAGCAGAAATGACGGCCTTTCTAGCTAAGAGGAAAAAAAAGGTTAACATGTACAATTCGGGCTATGAACGGGATTACCTAAAGGAACCCTAGGAATGTGTTACCGAGCAAGTTATGTAGTACTTTATACTGGAAGGAAGGTATAAGCTTGTTTTTGGTCCCCAACTCTTCATTCTGGCTCATTTTCAAAATGGTATAAAGCTGAATTTAGCCAATTTCTTGTACTAGTCCTTAGATTTGTCCATGCAGAAGGATCATGTTGGTGAAGGTCCTTTGTTTCACTAAGGTTTACTTTATTTTCTCTTTAAATTTGCTATTGATGCTCGCTCCCTATCCCAATTTCCTCTTATTACTAGTTCGGTTCGGCTTCAGGCCCCTCCTTTCCTCCACCATGTCCTGCTCCTTGTCGCCTTTCGCCATCTTAATCCCCCACCTTACTTTGACCCTGAAGTTGAAATTATGGGCCACCATGACACCACTTCCTCCCCCTTACTCACTCGCCGCCCTCTTCTCCTCCCCGTCCGGCTGTCTCTCCCCCAACAATGGCTCCCACTCCCACTCCATTTTCTCCCTTTCTTGGTGTTGCAGGATTTGTTTCTCCTAGTTTAGTGGATGATGGTTCAATTCCAATATTTTTCTTGGTATTTCTAATGCCTACCCAGATTCTCTAGTCTATTCTGTGGTTGTTGAAAAAATGGAATGCTTTGATGATGATGTGTTGCAGAGGAGTTTGGCTTTGTTGCGAAGGCTGACATGATGAACACGTATGATGTTGAGGAGGATTCTGGCTATGTTGCAGAGGCTTCCACCATTAAGGACCACATCACCCCTACCTCTGTGAATAATTCTGATTTGGACCGACGAGCTGAGGCTTCCACTGAGTTGATTTTAGGGATCTTCAATGCAATCAAAAGTACTCTCAATGTTATTAAGAAATGGAAAGAATTTACTAATGAACCCTGGGTGCATCTTCAAAATGGTTTCATGGAACTTATACATGTTGCTTAAAACTCTTGTTGATAATTATGTTGATAATGTTGTGATGGAGGCAATTAATGATATTAATAATATTATACCTATATAGCTTGGGGTGTGGGCCTTTTTTGTTCTTTTTGGATTGTGGATCCTTTTTGACGTTTTTCTAGCTACTCATATGTTTTATCATGGTTATCTAGCTATTTGGGGCTTTTTGTAACAAGGATGCGGGTCCTATCAAAACCCTCACCATTTACCATAATCCAAAAATAATTTCCTCCTCTTTAGTTGAGAATGCATATCCTTTTCTCTTTATCCACACAATTGTATTTAGATTATGTAACCTCCATGGCATGCATATATCTTCCCCTTTTCCTTTACAAATATTATCCAAAATTAATATTGCTCCATATGTTTAAATTAGGATAAAATAGGAGTGACTCCATTTGTTAGATGATCCCCCAAATTAATAATTTTAAACTCATCAAAATCCTCTCCCATCATCCACTCTATCACTTCTCCTTTACTTATCTCATCCTTCCCCTTCGCATTCCACCATTTCCTTCCCCTATTAGTGTGCCCATTGCACCATTTTGCGTGATTACTAGTCCTATATTTATTATGTGAACCATTTCAGTATGTCCTTAGAATATTATTTCGAGTTATTTATTTACTCCACTTGACTCTCCAAGAAGTTGGGGGATAAAATTTAAGATTAAAATAAAATTTTAAGTGACTTAGAGAGAAATTAAACAATTTTTAAAATGTTAAAATTTAGTGGGACCCATAAGTACAAATGTAGGATTAATTTTAAAGCATCATTCATCCCATTGGAATCTTAGAAAACTTTAGAAAGGAGATGGATTTTTTAAAGTGTGGAGAAAAAGTAAAAGAAGAGTCACCTTGAGACACATGTCATTGATTGATTGATTAGGGTTTTAGAATATTTCCTATATGATGTTTTCCATTGAGTTGCAAGGGGTATATTAGGAGAAAAGAACATATTAAATCAAGCAGGGAACTCAAGGGAATCATCTATTTATGGAAATTGTATATTAAGCTTTTGTATTCTTAAGGAAACTTGTAAATGGTTTTTTATTAGTTTATGATATTAGGAGAGAAGAACATATTAAATCAAGCAGGGAACTTAATGGATTCATCTATTTATGGAAATTCTATATTACGATTTTGTATTCTTTTTGAAACTTGTAAATGGGTTTTTATTAGTTTATGGATTCTTAGCCAAATTTGGAAATGAATATATAGTTTAAATTTATGATTTTCTTGAAAATATTTATTTGTGTAATTCATCACCTAATAAATGGAATTTCATCTTTCTTTTGAATCATTTATCTTGCTAATTTTCATTTTTTAAATGAATTTTTATATTATTATGTTGAAATTAGCCTAGCAAACATGTGTGAATGAGAGTAAGACATGGCAAAGTTCTACGTTTCTACATGCTATCTAGGAAACCATCAATAGGATGGATGATTTTTTTTTTTTGAGAAAATCAAAATATTTCTTCCCCATTTCATTCACACCTTATTATGTTGATAGATGTTCTACAATGACAGTTGGATGGAGTATAATTGAGTGAGTTTCTCACTTTTATATATGAGCTTAAATTTGACAATCATTGTGAAATTTCAACCTTAAATTTTACTCCCATTTAATATTAATCTATAATTTTTCATCAAAACAAAAGTTTGGAGCATATATTTTTGTTAAATATATTTTTTCAAGCTTGATAGTGTGTGGTGTAGCTAGATCAATACTTTTTTCACCAATAAAAAAGAAGTTGGCAGACAATGTATTGTAGTTATTAGTCATTGTGCTATGTGAAAAATCTAAGATAAAAACCTTGAGATTGATATATCTTGATGTATTTAAGGTATTTGTGCTAGTAGATATAAGTATATTTGCATCCCCACCTTGGAGGTGGATTGTTACATTCAACCCTACCTTAGAGATAAAGGAATTTCTCTTGTTTTAAGCCCTTAGAGGATTTTTGATTCGTTCTTAAATAAAGTTGATAAAACACTCCTTATTTGGATTTGGATTTGTTCTTAAGCGAATTATTGTGATCATTCCTTATTTGTGTGTTTTGTGGCCATGTATGGAGTATGTAACATTTATAATCCTTTTGATGTCACCTTGAAACAAACTTGGGACTACCCCTATGATTATCCTAAACTAATGAGAATATAATTTGTTAGTGATGTATTTATACCCTTGTGCTTAGGGGATTGGTTAGTAGGTCTCACTAACCAAGTAGGTTGGGAGATGAACATCTCATATCTTAATTGGTTTTGGAGAAGTTTGCATAGAATAAGAGTGGTTACAAGAAGAAGAAATATTCGTAGAATATATTGAAAACCTTATATTCCATATTAGGGGAGATGACCCCATAACCACACACCTTAATTATAGGGTTGTGTAGATATATGTAGAGGCATCATAAGTGCAAAAAAAATTCATTATATAGCATAAGACTGTGTTACATCATTATCTTCATTTTATGCATTTATATGGAGGGAAAAGTAGATTTTGAATTGATTTAGTACACAAATAATTTTGATAAAGAATTTGAAAAGTGTACCAATAACCAAACACCCTATGTGTCACATTGTGGTTGGATCTTAAAATGTACGATTAATAAAAAAGTGAAAAACTATTAGTACTTTTTCCATCAAGTTATGGTGAAATCCAATATACATGTTTTGGTACATGTACAACTATGGGGGTCATCTCCCCTAGTTCATTATTTACTATTTTTCTTTCATTCATTGTTAGGTAAAACATAGTTTACCTAGGTTAATTTAGCATAGGTAATTTCATTATCAATGTGGTAAGTTGTTTTAGTTTCGTTATAAACCATATTTCGTTTGTATTTGGGAATAGTATTCCAATATTCTACATTTGTTCTTATTTGATTAATAGTGGGTTTTATTACTTCCCATATGGTTTCTAGTTGTACATGTGCAACTTATGATTTGTTTGTACTCGGCTATGAAATATGTATAAATATTACAACCATCACTATTGTAAGTTGTTGACTGAACATTAATATAATTGTGAGGATTTTGTCCCATTTATACATTTGGTTTTAGAGCAAGTTAGAGGAGCCAGTGTGATAAAAGAAGGCGTGAAGAGAGAGTGTATAAGAGATAGAGGAGCTTGAAGAAGCATTCACAACATTTGGAGTGCGTGTGCATCCTCCTGCAACTTCCCAATCCCATCCCTACATCCCCGCAACCTCCTGTTTAGTTCCACATGTTTGAAAAAAAAAAATTTGTAGGGAAAAATTTGTTGCTGGAAGATATCTGGTTTAGAAAATCAAATTCTGATTAAGAAGAAATCAGAAATAAAAAATAAAAAATACCCTCCAATAGGGGTTTTATAGCTAAGATTGGAGGGACTAAGTTCTGCATTGCAAATTTTTTTCACTTGCATTGGATTTGATCGAGCTGGGATTTTATCCACCAAGTTGGGTACATCGGTGAGCTGAGAGGTTCCTCAACGGGGTCATAACCCTCCTGGTCGAGCTATTTGGAAGCACTTCCAAACTGGGTTGAGTCGAATTTGCAAACCAGCAGCCAAATTGGATTGTGCACTAACTGAGCCCTCATTCATATAACACATAATGAGTTATTCAAAGTTGGGGTCGTTGCAACTATCAGCCAACTCACGGTGATTGATAGAAGTATTGTTCAAACCAGACCAAGTCCATTGAGTCCTGTCCAAGTCACCTAAATATTTCAATAGAATGAGATGAGTTCATTTGTTACATAAAAAAGGTTGTTCAAACACCATTCCGATAGAGATCCAATCGGTGACCCCTACACTATAGAGAAAGTAAAAAAATAACGGCAATGAATAACAAAATAAACATGCATCCAAAGCAAAGCGGAGGATTTTAATCACAAAGTGACGACACATGCAAAGAACAAAAAGAGACAAAGCCACCCAATTCCACTTTCTACAAAACCTAAATGGCCTTCAACCACACTTGACCATGTGGACTACCTGCAAACTACCACATATTTGTTTTAAAAGGTTATAACTTCTAAAATATCATTAAAATATATTTTCCTTCAAATTACAGTGCATTCACTATAAGTGCTATTGTGGATAAAAGGGCATCTTTGGGAGTGGGAGGTTAATAGTTCAACTCCTACCCCAAATCACATGTATGTTGTATTTTTGAATTTGGAGGAGTTTTAGGGGGTTTCGCTAGACTTAGAGATTGAAACCCTCGCTAACTCAGTTAACTATACCTAAACCAAACCCTAAATATAGACGAGAAAACCCTATTAAAGTGAAAAACATTTCTCCTACATTGGTAAAAAATGTGATTTTGAGCCACTTTTGTAAAGGGAAGGGTACCTAAAAGTGCATTTTCCCACTTTTGTTTTTCTTGTTTTTCAGTCTAAAATCCATTTTGAGCTCTGAAGGCCACCAGGGCCTCACAAAACCAAAAACAAATTTGCCTGCCATTCCATTTTTCCACACAATTGGCTGAAATATTGTAAAATCATATATATTTAGTGTATAATTCAATGGAATGTACTAATTTGCAGATTTCCATATTCAATCTCCAACATTGTAACTGAAAAAATTTGGTAGAGATTTGAAAACAAAAATAATGAAATTTGGTTATGTAACCCTCACGAGATCTTTGGATATCTTTTGCAGTGTTTGGTATATATAGTGCATATGGGAAGTGCTTATGGGTAAATCCGTCGTGAGTCCTACTGCACTTAACACCTAATATGGATACAAAAACATCATTTGGGCATCATCCCTATAAATTGACAGGGTTAAATAAGGACACAATTCACACACTTTGAGCCCTCCCATCCATCTGTGAACGATTACACGACATAAATCCATACACTGAAATTATTCGAGTATATAGCGAAGTTACACACATGTATGAGGATATTTCTTTGAACTGGTGTCAATAATCACCCAGACCCCTTTCAGTATTGTCTTGGTATCACGTATCAAATTATTTCACATACGTTAATGCCTCTTTCACGTACCACTGGGTATATATGTTAGGAAAATACATGTTAGTGCTCCACATGAGTGTATTAGTAAATAATAATTACGTGAGTAATTATTATCTTAATTTTTACATTATTATATAGTTTTTATATAAACAACATATAACAATTATTTGTTACGATGTTTGTTATACATGTGAGGGTTATTTGTTGTACCTACTTCCTATTTATTATGAAGTTAGGTTGTTTTCCTTTATGGATATATAATAGTCAATCTATTGTATGTTGATTATTATGATGATGTAAAGAAAAAAAATTTTTGATTCCCTATGAAAATCTGGTGTGTTTTCAAGATTTGGTATTAGAGCCAGGTCTTCTCAGAGAAAATTGTGACTATAATGAGAGTATTTTGAGAACAAGTAGTTTCTTCTATTATGGAACATATCTCTTGCTTAGAAGGCATGAAGATTGAGGAATTTTGAGGCATTCATTCGTTAATATTACAATCAACCAGATTAAAGGAATGCACAATTTGTCATTTGAATGTATGAGATGTTAATAGAGATGTGTATCCAATATTAGCAAATCTACAAGAAAAACACAATCAATATGCACAATTCAGTGACCAAATCACCTCCTTCGACTCCCACATCATTGTTCAATTTGCGGTGCCCATTCTTCAAATAACTTAACAGGTAATTTGAATGCCATTTATATTTTGCATATGAAGATCCTTGTCTAACTTACAGATGCTAGTGTGATCCCTCTAAATTTTCTCTTGCTTTGAGTTATCCAGCAAGCCTCACTGTATTCATTGTAATCGAGATATGTGAATTCCATTGTATATATATTGTTGTCAATAGTGTTGCATTAATATCCTCTTTCATGTGCCCCATACCATCCATTTTATCATGGGTCAGATTTGATTATTTTACCCACCTACTTAAAGATCGAATATTTTAGCTCAGATTCTCTGGATTATCCCTGGCATGACCCTCTGTGTAGTTGCCTAGCTTTATCTCCAATTAGCTGGTGCATGGGAAGTCATAAAAATCTATTCAAATATAATCTCTGCAAAGGCGTCAAGATGATCCTCATTTTCTTCGGCCCAATCTTGATCGTTGTGGGTTTCTGGCTAAAAGATCCATTTGAAATAACTAACACAAAGAAATCCATTAAGTGTGCAATAGAAATGTTATGTGGAGTCATTTGTTTAATTCTTAGTTTGTCCATATTGCATATTACTGTTTTGTAAAGTCTCGGGCATTTACAATTATCTTTTTCTTTTTAATTATGTTTTAATATCTATGTTTAGTAATTTGTCATTTTAGTTACATGCCTGCATACGTGTCATATTTAAATAAGCATAAAATGTTCATTTTGAGTCTCCCATCTTGGTTTATTAGTGTCTTACCTTAGTTAAAAATTGTCATATTTTGAGTCATTGTGTTGAGTCGGCAATTTTTTTAAAAAATAGTGTTTGTATTGTCATTAAAAGTAATATTTAATTACTTTTGTAAGAATCGATTGTCATTTTGTATTGTGTAGTGTCATTGATAAATGTCTTCAATATGTGTTGTCAAAATAAATAAATAAATTTAGTCTTGTATTGCTTAGTCAAGTCATCTTGTCATGTTGTTTCACTATCAATTGTCAATCAAGAGTGTTAGTCAAACTTTGAGTCTTCATAGTGTCAAGAGAGTTGTCATTAAAGTTGAGTCAAAAGTGTGAAGAAGTCGTGAAAATCCATCTTTAATTGGATTTTGTTATCGTCAATATTGTAAAAAATAAAAAAATAAAAAATAAATGCCTTACGGATGCATTTTCGGTGTAATCCGACGTCCTGGAAACCAATGGGCTTCATTGACACATTTACTAAATAAGTAGCAAGATAACTAGAGGATAGAGGCATCGGAGGTTGGAGGTCGATCAATGACCTCTTGTTAGTCACCAACGACGAGGGCACATGAAGCTGTGGTGGCATTTTGTGGTGTGATTTTGCTTTTAGTATGCTTCAGTTTGCAATGTTCCTATTTGAATAAGTGGAAACTTCACATTGAGGGGGGAATATGTTCCAATGTTCCATTTCCAGTTTTTCAGTTTGTGTGTATGAGAAAAAAAATTTCAACAGATTTTCTTATGTTATTCCTTGCAATGAGATAGTGATGAGAGCCGATGATACTACTGCGGCATCATGATATTGTGGTTGTTAGTTATCCACTGGAAAAACTATCCAGAGGTTGTTGGTACTATCCTAAAAAACCATAAATGTGTGGTTGTTGGTTAACCACTGGGAAAACCATCTAGAGGTTGTTGGTATTGTCCTTGAAACCATCCAGATCATGAGCAGGCTACGTAGCGGCACGTTGTAGTACAAGGCAATTTTTCCCCATGTTTACACTAAGGGGGGGAATGTTAGGAAAATGCATGTTAGTACTCCACATGACTGTATTAGTAAATAATAATTATGTGAGTAATTATTTCTTGTTATTTACATTGTTATATAGTTGTTATATAAAATAACATATAACAATATAATTTTTTATGGTGTTCATTATACCCATGAGGGTTATTTGTTTTACCTAATTACTTTTTATTAGGATGTTAGTTTGTTTTCCTTTATGGCTATATAATAGTCAATCTATTGTATGTTGATTATTATGATGGTGATGTAAATAATATTTTGTGTTAATTCCCTGTGCAAATCTGGTGTGTTTTCAAGATATCGAAAGGGCGTGATTCTTCCACGTACCGACAGGTATATCGGAAGGGCACATATATAGAAAGGTTTGGTATATCAGACTAAAAATATATAGATTGAGAGACCTTAAACCTATAGTGATAAGAGCCTTACCCTTTGTTAGTTGATTCAGAAAATGGACACCAATGCCCCTAAGTCCTTTCTTCCAGAATCACAACTCATAAGAGGAGATACTTATGTTGCATGGAAGACTAAGATCAAAACAAAACTTGAGTTTGAAGATATTTGGCCTATTGTGAATGGTCCCGCAACCAGATCACCAAATGATGCAACACAATAGAGACAGTTTGAAAAGGCTAATCAAAAGGCCAAAGTTATAATCTTGTTCAGAGTGTCTAATGACGTGCAACACCACATTTGAGATGAAAAAATAACCTAATAAGCATGGAATACATTAAGCACCGTGTATGTGGCCAGAATCAAGAACAATATTGAATTTACAGAGTCAGTAGCATACACTCAAATTCAATCCAAATGATAAAGTGGAAGCTTTCTTGAGGAGAGTTCCAAAATTGAGGGCTTCACTTCTAGCCATGGGAGAGGAGGTTACAAATATATCTCTCATGCCCATTATTTTTGGAGAAGTTCTTCCTTCTTACTGCATTTTTGCGATGACAAGTTAAAATTTTTAGATCAGACAATTACTTTTGACAAGCTAGTGAATCTAATGCTACAAGAAGAAGTAATGTACAACAAAGATGATGAAGAGGAGAAAACATTATATTCTCATCAGAAATGAAAAGCCTTTGGATGAACCTTTGGATAAGGCCAAATTCCTTTGAAACTTGGAGCACTTGATTTAAGATCAATATGCAAGGCTAAAACATTTGAAAATAATTCTAATCTACTCAACTGATGGAGCTTAAAGTCAAAGATAACAAAAAATAATAAGGTGATGCACCAAGTATATTGAACAAATAGACCCACTTAAATGCACAATCAACTCCTCACAACAATATATGATATGCACATGTCTTTCAATCTTCCTCTATCCATGACTATAAATAATAATGCAACTTTGTAACAGAAAGGAAATAGCTTTTCCACAACTGATATTCAAAGTAACTATATCACTTTTCACATGAATTGAAACAAGATAACTGGGATAAAGGTAGATTAACCAATCACATCAAGGAATTAAACATTCACAAGCTATAAATTGATCAATGATTAACACAATAAACTAGAATTTTCACGGCAAATTATTGTTTTGAATATAACTAAAAGGCTCAAAGTATATGAAGCACTCTTCCAAGATTGAAGATTAAATTATCCAAATGATCTATATGTCTCCCTAAAATTAATGCATTTTTTACTATTTATAAGTTCCAGAGGTTGAGCCATTACAACTGAACCTTAACTAATAAATTACTAAAAATAGAGTATAATAAGTTCAAGGGAACATGCTCCCATAAAAATAGTAAAGTTGTTGCAAAGGTTTGACTAAGTCAACCCTACAACTTTGACTGATTCAGAGCTTGGAACCGTCCCAATCATGGCCGCCTGGCTTAGCTTGGACCTGCATCATCTTTCTCTTGTTCATTTTTCCCCTAATCATCTTCCCACATAGCCATCTGATGTTTGTATTCAACGAAACGTTTGATGATTCCATGTAACTCCCCTTCTTCTGGTCTGTAAGCATAATGATTCACCACATCTGTTATATCAATATCCCTTGCAACTTTAGCTGGAAACCTTTTCAACTTATTCACCACTTTCTTCAGCTGACTTATAAAATCTTGGCACGAGACCAACCTGTCAATTGAATCACTATTGAAAGTTTTAGTTACTTCATCATCTTTCGTTACCAAATATTTGAAATTTGATTTAATTTGGTCCACTAGAAGAGCATCAATATTCTCATTGAAAAACTTGCATTCGATATTATCAAACTCTTCTGAAATATCATTTAGACCGTCCATTATTTCCACGCATTTATCATCCAATTTCTTAATCAAATCTTGCAACACCTGGGATCTAAATTCCATAGCCTTTTGAAACTCAAACAATTTAGAAGTATCATCAATTATTTATTCTTGAAGGAGTAAATCTAGGTCCACATCTCTAATCTCACTCCATGTAGTCAAATTCAGATTCAAATTATTGTTATCCTCAGAGATAATTTCATCTATCCTATGAATAGAAGTTATCTTCAGTTTGTAAATCATTATACAATTCAAAAATTGTTTTAATCAAAGGATTAGCTTCCTGAAGCATATGTTCTATCCATCCATCCACTGATCTTCCCTTTAGACCTATCTTCTCAATTTCATGATATGAAATATCATCCAAACCGAAAGAAACTATCAGAGCAATTGTAGTTGAAGGATCGGTAGTTGGAGTGGGTTGTGTTACTTTCCTTAACAGAGCAGTGAGTTGTTCAACCTTTGACTTCAATTCATCTTTGGAAGCTTTATCTTTATCATACTTCTCCAATAAATTTCCAAGGGCCACTTGAACATCCTATTTGGCACCTTCATGTGTTTCCTTCCCTAGTGAAAACCTAGAGATCTGATAATCTGCTACTGTAATAGTTTCTTTAGTTTTCCCCTCAACGGGGGTAGCTATTTCCATGACCCTTTCTCTTGATTGGTTTATTGATAAAATAGAGATGATCCTTGGTTATTTTTCCTATCTCTTCGAAGTAGGTTCCAGCACGCTCAGATCTATCACATCTATAAGAGGCACCTTTTTCTTCTACTTTGGGGTTTGGAGATATATCCATTAAGGTATAGTAGATGCAAATGAAAGTGGCATGGTTGATTCAACCTTGGAGCACTAGATAAAACAATAGCACTGGTAATATCAGTTGGACAATGAAATGGAGGTGGTTATGATAGATGGGGTGGAAGTGAGAATAGCCTCGAGAGTGGATGCAACAAGTCTGGAAGTGGAAATGGAAGGAAATGAAAGTTACTGAGGAAATGGAGTGGAAACTAGAGACCCAATCATTTCCCCTACTGAGAGGACAGGAAGGGATGAAAACACTTGGGCCATGGATGGGGATGGAAAAGTAGAGGTGAGTGAAGGAGTAGTGGATAATGATGGGGAAAGTGGAGCTGAAGATAGTGACAATGGTAATTAAGAAGGGGGGGGATATTGTGACACAACTGGAGAATCAATAACTTCAACAACATCTATTACTTGTATTGTAGAGGACACAACCTTGGAAATGGGAAATTTTGAAAGAGAGGAACTCCCAACAACAAATGAGATCTTCCTTGGAGTTATATTGGCCTTTTGAGTAGACCTTTTACCTTTCGTGGGTGTAGGGAGACTCAATGTTGGTTGGGATTATATTCTTATAGATTGATCTATCCCTTTGGGTGAAATTCCCAAGGTATCCAACCAATCATATGTCCTTTTAAGAATGGGCCCTGCCCTTTCCTTAGTATTGCAATGTTCTTCCTGGTACCAATCGATCCATGGCAAAGGTTGATCAACAACATTATTGTTCCTATACACTGGATCCAATACTTCATCATCATCCTCCATTCCTTCCAGAATATCTGTAATACCAAATTTTTTAACCTCATTCAAAGTCAACCTTTCATATTCTCATTGTCTGATGATAACCTCATCCTGAAAATGAATCCAAATATCCTCTAGCTGAGGCACATGAGAACTGGCCAACCCTGTTTCACTGAACTTACCCCAATAATCAAAGTTGGTTCTAGGATGGAAAGTTTGCAAAGTAACTTCAGACATTTCTCCATCCACATTCTTTCTTTATAAATATTGGCACATGTATACCTTCCTATTGAAATAGGAAACTGGACTCCTGCCTTATGTCTTTTGTTTTGAATTTTGTGATAATCCAACAATTGTCCAAACCAATTCTAATAAAACCCATTTTTCGGTAGGACATCTTGGTAACTTGCTAGGGGCACCCAAGAAATTGGGAATCCTAATGTATGTAAATGTTGGGAACTGAAGATAGATGGCTCCCCATTCCATACCTCTTTAAAAGCTTCATTAGAAATCCTTCGATTATACAATTTTTTATCAAAACGATAAAGGAGGACAACAAAAAAGGCATCATTGACTCTACATAAATGTTTGTTTCCTTCTTCCATTGTAATTTGAGGATAAAATTGATAAATCTGTGACACACTTCTAACACCTTTTGTATTCAAACCATTGAATTCCCCCATGGCAGTGGCAACATAAATGAGGAAGGAAGTCATGAAGAAGTTTTGAGAAGTCAAAATATTGCTCAACTGAAAATAAATTGAGTTGTTGATATGTTCCCCCCATCATATGAATTCCTTATTCTTCTTGATGGCAGCAATATAAAGGAACATCCATTACTAAAACTCCTTCACCGAAGCGAGACCCCAAAATTCTACTCAACAATATAATGAGATCATTTACTTCCTGGATGAAGTCTGAGAGGAACAATGTTTTAGGAAGCTTGATGACATTCTTGGCCAAGTAACTCTTCATTATGACCTTTGTACATAGTTCAGTTCCTTTATCCCAATGTTCAACTGCAGCTTCTGGTGAAATTTTTGCATATCCTTCAAAATATGGAATTTTAAATAAATCTTCAAAGAAATCGACATCTATCTTGATTACAACCTTTCCGTCATCATCCTTTACCGATTTAGAATCCTTATCAAAATGGGATGGTGGAGCTAAGATAAACTCAAGATAGTGCATGGATGAAGGAAAACCTGTAGTGAGAGTGAGCCCACTATTGAATATGGCCTGCATCCAAGGCTTCTTATTAGGGGATTTTAATCTTTCCCAGAAGTATAGAAAATCTATTTTTCTAAGGTCAGTATCTCCAATATTCCCCAAATATGAAGAAAGGCATGAGTGAGGAGCACCTCCTGAGAATGTGTACTTCATCTTTCCCTTTCCCTTTCATGAGGAAGTTGAAATTAATTCAGAATTCAAAATATGAATAGTCTTTGGAAATTTTGTAAGAAACTATAAAGGTTTCGAAATCCCGAAGTCCAAAAGTTTGAAAATGTTAATTCCAAAAAGGCTTCAACTCCGAAGTACAAACCTCTGAAATCCCGAACTCTTCACAGTCCCAAAACCCTGAAAAATGAATCTCTGAAACCCTGACTCCCAAAACTAAAAATTGAGGTGCTGCTAACTCTAAAAGCACTGAAAGGAAAACCTCTTAAAACTCCGAAAACATGAAACTGGAAACCTCCAAAACCTCTTGAAACTTTGAAATCTCTACAAGGAAACCTGAAAATTCATGTCCTCTGAAAACCCAAAACTGTGAACCTCCAAAATTGAAAGGGCAATAAAATGAAAATTGAATGCTATGAAGATCTGAAAGGAAATATTTACATAATTCTTGGACTTGATAAAAATAGATGCCTGTATGAATTAAAGTTTGTAGTATTGAGAAAAGAATCAGAACACATGGTTAAAGGACAAACGATGGATGATAAGGGTTTCCTTTTCAAGCAAGAAAAGAAGAACAAATAAAAAATAAAAAAAAAAAACAAAAACCTTGATCGATCATAACCAAAAAGAAATAACTTAAAAAATTTACCTTGAAAATGATGCCTTGAAAGTACAAAATGGTGCAGTAAAATCAGAGTGTCAGAGAAAAATCCAGGTGAAAATGACAGGTAAAAATTTGAGTTTATATAGGAAACCCTGGAATTAATTCTCAGAAGCCAACACATGTGGGGGTTGTTGGAAATTAAATGTTTGTGGAAGGTTTGAAATTGCATAACCCCCAAAACTCTGAAATGAAAGTGATCATTGCAATGAGAAACCTGAAGTCTGAAACCTCGAAAGTTCAAAGTTCCATAATTTTGGAACTTCGAAGTTTTAGACTTCGAAACTCCAGAGTGAAATTATCCACAAAAATGACGTGAGACTACGAAACCTGAAAGTACAAAGTTATGAAATTTTAGAATTTCAGGATTTTGAAGTTTGTAACTTTGGAACTTTGAAACAAAAATAACAAAAATTCTGAAGAGGATTTTGAAACCTGAAAGTCTAAAAGTCCAAAATTTTGGACTTTCGAGGCTTTCAGAGTTCAGAACTCTAAATCAAAATTTTATTTTGTAATTGACAAAACTCTGAAAAGAGAAAAAACCCCCAAAATCTGAAATCTAAAAATTTAGACTTCAGAGTTTCGAAAAACTTCAAAATTTTAAAAGCACATTCAGGCAAGAAGAATTCAAGAAGGCTCAAGGAATTTTGACAATTTTTGACAACACCTTCCTGTTAAGATAAATTTTAAAGGTTAACATTTTTGGTGATCTCTAGGGAATGCTTTCCTGCTAAGCTTTAGGCCAGTAGCCTTATACAAACCATTGGGAAAAAGATTCCTAAAAAAGAAAATATTAAGAACACACACCGAATGAAAAGAGACATAAAAAAACATGACAATGTGTGAAGCACTTGGAGGAAATGACAAAACAAACACTGTACAAATGCAAAAATTATTGTCAAAAGAAAGCTTTGAGATGAATCCCATTCACATGGATGGGAAATTCTTCTCCATTGAGTATTGATAATAAAAATGAGTTTGCTTCCTTGCAACTTGTGATAATATATGGTCCGCTCTAGAGGGAGTCAAATTTAGCATGCATACCCGACTTGGCTCTGTCAGTATCCCATTTGAGAACCAAATCTCCTTCATGGAACTCTTTTTTGGATGCCCTTTTGTCAAAAGATCTTTTAACTTGAGATTGATGTTGTTCTAGAGTCTTCATTGCTTTGTTCCTTGTTTCTTCTAGCTCCATTAGTTCGGAATGCCTGAACTATCATTGAATCACTTTCCATGAGTTCCTTTTGGGTGTGATCTGGTTTGCCCACATGTTGGTTTTAACATGAGTGTACCAAGTTCTTCCATTGGTTTCTGTTGTATAGTTGATGATTCATATGATATTTTTGTTACAGGAATCAGCTAATCCATTTCCCCGAGGGTAGTAATTTAATGAATTTTTGAGATAAACCCTATTCTTGATAGCCCATTTAGTTACTTTCAAACCAGAAATTCCATTCCATTGTCTAAAATTAATGTAAATGGAACACCAAAATGTGTCATTATTCCTTCCATAAAATCAAGAACAACCTTTTCATTTCCTTATTTCAGTGCCACAGCTTCTATCCAGTGATTGAAATAGTTCATTTTAGTGAGAAATCATTTACATCCATCACTAGATAGAGGATTAACCATTATGATGAAATCTAGTCCCCACTTGAACAAAAGGTTGATGAACCTGAATTGAGTGAAGAGGAAGGGCTTCCAATGTCTTTTTTCCTATGAAAAAGGTGCATTCCTTGGAATTTACTTACCCACAAATGAATATCCTTGAATAAATATTTCCAATAGTAACCAGACCCTCATGATCTTTACCGTCAGTAATCTTTACGGAGTAATGCTCTCCAGGCAGAACCATTGTGAATTTTCTTACAAAATCATATCCATCTGTTTCAGTCCTATACATCAAAGTAGAACACCATTTAAATATCTATAAAAAAAGAAAATTATCCACCAAAACATAAGGAATGATATTGAATATGGAAGCTTCACCTTTGATTTTTATTCATATCAGTAGGATATACCCTTAATAGGAGAAACAAATTCATCTTTAACAACCAATCAACCTGGTCATTTTCTTGAGGTTCATTCAGGAGCAGTGTGTCTTTTTCATGTCCTTTGTCTCCAAATCTATATCCAATTGTTGACATATACCCTTACCCCTAATGATATTAGTGACCTTAATATGTACATTGTATTCCATAACTTTAGTAACCCATTTGACACGTTTTTCATTCATGTCTTTATTTAGCAAAAATTCTTTAACTTCAAGATGAGACACCATCAAATGAATATTGTTATTTGATAACATATATCTAAGTTTTTTCAAAGCCCTAATAATAAAAAAGACTTGTTTCTCAACAAAACAAATACTTTATCTCATAGTATTTTAGGGATTGGCTAAATAAGGTAATTGGTTGTTCCATCGATTCATTATTTTGTTGGGTGAGGATACTTAAAATGCTCTCTTGACCTGTAAAATCATAAAGAATAAAATCTTTATCAAACATGGGGTTCATCAGTGTGGGAGCTTGAGAAATTTTTTTCTTAATGGATTCAAAACTCTCTTTCCCTTCCTTTGTCCATGAGAAAGGCATATTCTTATTCAAAATGGTTGTCAGTGGTTTAGCCAATGCTGCGAATTGAGGGATGAATCTCCGAACGAAATTTATGGTTCCAAGAAAAATTTGGAGACCCTTCTTGTGACTTGGGAGAGATAAAGACATAATCAAATGAATCCTGGCTGGATCGATTGACAGTCCTTCTGCTGAAACAACATGCTCTAACAACTTCACCTCATGCACTGCTAAAATACATTTCCTAGGATTGAGTGAAAACCCAAATTCCCTACACCTTCGGAAAACCTTCCTTAGATGTGTGATGTGGTCTTCTACATGCTTAGAGTATATAGTTAAAATCAAGGTAAACCAAGATGATATCATTGATTAGTCCCTAAAATTCCATCTCCATGGTTAGTTTATTACATCATTCACTGCTAAGTGGGGTACATATGCCTATAATAAAATGTCATTCAGATTATCCAATGTTGGTGTTACTTTCCATCAAGCAGTGAAAATATTTGTGCTCCTGCTACTATTTGGAGAATCTTCTCCATTGACAGAAGAGGATAATGATCTTTCAATGAGGCATGGTTCTAATCTCTGAAATCCACGCATAGTTGAATTTCTCCGTTCTTATTCCTTATAGGGACCAGATTGGCTACCTAAGATGAATGCTTGATAGGAAAAGTTATACAGGCCTCGATGAATTTGGTTAGCTCCTTTCTCATTAGTGGCTCAATTTTGGGGTTAATTGGCCTCTGTTTCTGATGAACTGGCTTGGCGTGAGGATCTAGTTTGATAGTATGTTGTGCTAGACCTAGATCAAAACCAAATAGGTCTTTGTAGCTCCATGCAAAAATGTCGTGATACTCTTGAAAAAGTTTGATGAAAGCTTCTTTTTCTTCGGGAGTGCATACTTTTTCGATCTTTTGGAAATTTTCATTTGCTACCTCGACTTCCTCAAAATCTTCTTCTTTGACCACCATGTTAGAGCTTTGTATTTTGGCCTGATCGTATGAATTGAAGATGGATTCCAGAGTAACTAAGCCTTTTGGTAGCTTGTTGCATTTCAATTGTATGATTTTATCACTGTATGCTTCTTGCAATTTGACATGACCTTTTGTGGCAAATTCTGCCTCCTCTTATAGAAGTAAAACAATTTGTTTGTCACTATCGAACACTTGCCAACTACTCACATTATCAGGGACTACAGGTCAAACCACCATTTTGATAGATTTCTACCCTTCTTTCGTGATATCAACTGGTATGTCATATTGTGAGATAATCATAGCAAGCCTATCAACATCTTGATTTTGATTTCTAGGAACCATGTAGATCCCAAAAGCTTTGAAATATTCAATCGAATCCTAGAATTGGTTCTTATATGATCTTAAAAGATCATTTTTGGATGCACTACATGCTATCACTTGATGAACTGCTAACTCACTGTCTCTAAAAATAGTCAGGGCTTTGATTCCCTTCTTTTGATCTAGCTGAATTCCTTACACAAGGGCCTCATATTTTGTAACATTGTTAGTGTAATTGAATTGTAACTGAAAAGATGAGAAGTATTTATCTCCTTCTGGAGAAATTAACATAACACCAACACCAAATCCATTCTTACTTCTCGAGCCATCGAAGAACAATTGCCACAGTCCTTCAGGATTGCTTTGTGTTTTGACAAGTTGTGGTATGATCAACATTGTCATGAGAATTTGAAAACATGGTATCTTTGTTGCATATAGATATCATCATTTGTCCTATTCTAGATGGGTTTCCGACATTGGATAGAATATTGAATTTACAAATATGTTATTTTGTTTTTGTTGGCAGTTCTATAAAATTGATGAAGTGATGGAAAGATATGTAGAAGGAAGAACATAGTCTAATGGTTGTGCATAGTTCATGGGTAGTTTCTTAACTAAGATACTTTCATGCTGAATCACTTATCTTGTATTTTACTGATTTGAAAGTATTATTTAGAATATCAATGTATAGAAGGGTTGGTTAATACCAATTCATTGTGCTTCGCTCTTGTTTTGGTGCAGGATAAGAACAATTTAAACAAAGAGCTAGACAAAACATTAAGAGTGGATTTATTGGGTGGGCTGTACATAGAGCTAGATGAAAGTAGAGATAAATTGATTGAACATTATTCCATGCTGCTTCACTATTAGGAAATAAGAGATAAAATATGTGGAATAATCCCTCACAGAATTGCAACAGTAGAAAATAATATGCAGAAAATATTAGAGATCTTAAATAAAAGTACAGAATAAAATAACATAACACAAAGAGACAGTATTTAATGTGGTTCACCCGATTTGGGCTACTTCCACCAAGGATCACTTTCTCAAATTTTATTACAAGCCACTGCTCTCTCAATACAATACCTAGATATGTTTGGAGCTATGCTCAACAAATTCTACAGAATTGACACCCGAATTCAAAACACATCTGCAATGTTACATGATACCTACCATATGCATAAAACCATATAAGTAGAAAACTGCTTAAATATTTTTACAAAACTGTGGGTATCAAAACCATGGTCTAAAACCGTCCCATAAACCTATGGGTTAAAATCCCACCCATATGAGAAAATCACGTTTCCCGGTATATCGGGCATGTTTAAAGGCCATTTTTTTTTCTTGGGGGCTGCCACCCTCAGACTCTCACTTGGGGCCCGACCTGGCCCCGAACCCCGACGAGACAACTATGGAAAGTGTACAATACTCTTAGTGTACAGTCTTCAACACTTTCTCACATGAAAACATGCTCCACAACCTACACATTCACAATAACACAGCTATGCTATTTATAGTTGTCCCTGTCCACATTAAACAACAACACCGAGACTAGTTCCACCAATTTGTGGAGGTGTGCAAAGGAAAACCAAGTTGGACAGATTTTTCAAATTAGTTGTGAAATGTTCTAGTAAATAATAAAGGGAACAAAAAAGAGCATAATATAATGTGGCTTCCAAGAGGATAAATGTCATTCCTTCCTGTTTCCGCAAGTACATCTAAAGTATTTCAGCAATTGAACACTTCCTCAAATTTTCCTGTTATCATGATCTTAAGGGATGGTGATTTGACTAGTTGTGGCATGGCAGATTCCTATGTTAATGATGAAGGCCATTAGTAGTTTTCTAATTGTATAAATGGCTAGACTACAATTTGTGATTCAGGTTGTCAAAGCTTGAATAAAAATTGGCTTGAACAAGTGTGTGAAGTTCGAAAGTGCTTGGATAACTCCTTGATGTCAATAAAAGAAAGGTAGTTCAGTCATACAATTAGTTATTTGAATGAATTTAATTAACGTTGTATGGTCATCACCATAATGTAGATTGGGTCACTATACATGAATCCCCAATGTGACGTGTCTATTATATATTAATTTCTTAATTAATTGTTTTTCCAGGAATATTTTTTGGTTTTGCACAACACCAAAACAACAAAGGAGCAGCTGCTCAAATGGCATATGTCTTCATTTTCCTTACATATTTTATTTTTCCTTCAAATCCATACATTTATAGATTGGTTGTTTGTGAAACATGCTTAATGTTGCTCAGGATTTTATTTTTCCTTTTTAATCTGCTTAATATTTTAATAACTTTAAGGAGGATCTTCACAACTACAGACACATAATATATCCACAACCCACATTTAAAAAAATGGATTGGATTTAAAGAATCTTTTTGGTTTGCTCCTAGCTTTGAGTAACAATTAGCATAAAAAATTGTAATCACTATGCTAAGAATACTTACATGTGTTGGTCCATAGCGTGCTTTCCCTTGTTGTACATCACTCTTGTTGTTGAACAATTGTTATCCTTTCCGAATTACAACCGCACTTATTACATTTGAACAAAGTGACCCACCCTCTTCCCTTCTCATCCACTTCCCAGTACTTGTCTAGCCCCTGAAAAATTCATGCATCCCACGTCCCTCTTCCACAACCCTGACGGTCCCCCTATCGACGTTTCAATTGAACACTTATGGTGTAATTGCTAGTTATACTAAACAGTAAAACATATAAACAAACATTCATATATACAACTATTTTCATATAATCAATATAAATCTTCTTGTAAATAAATATTAAAATATAAATATATAAAAACAATTTAATGTATATTAAAATATCATATAAGTGTATTTTTTATATATATATATACACACAAATATATGAAGATTATACATAAACATATCATATTTACAAATGATCTCTCTCTCTCTCTCTCTCTCTCTCTCTCTCTCTCTCTCTCTCTCTCTCTCTCTCTCTCTCTCTCTCTCTCTCTCTCTCTCTCACACACACACACACACACACACACACACACACACGAGTAAAACATATAAACAAATATTCATATATACAACTATTTTCATATAATCAATATAATTTTTTTGTAAATAAATATTAATTATATATAATTAATTAAATAAACATATAAAAAACAATTTTATGTATATTAAATTACCCCAGACACACATATAAAATTTATATAAAAAAAGTTTACATATATCATAATTATACAAAAACATATCATATTTACATATGATTTAAGACACACACACACACACACACACACACACACACACACACACACACACACACATTTATACTAAAAATTAAAACATATAAACATACTTTCATATATACAACTATTTTCATATTTGATAAGCTCGATATAAATATTAATATGTAAATATATGCAAACATAATTATATAAAAACAATTTTATCTATATTAAAATATCATATAAGTGTATATGTTTGTTCATTATTTTTCAATACATATTTATAAAATATTTATATACATATAATAAATATATATTTAAAAATATTAAATTAATTTTTTTTTTTATTAGATTAGGTAAAAAGAAGATTTTGAAGGGATTGGGAACCCTGTACAACTAAGAGATAAGCATTTAGGCACTAAAGAGACACATCAAGGAATAAGACCCCCTGGGCCCAAGCAGAAATAGCCAAACAAGCCAATACCCAGAAACATGAAATCACTAGAAAGGAGAGAGGACCCCGTAAAGTAAACCAGTCAAAGCATCTTGGCCCTTTACCCAAGGAGCCCTACCTTCCAAGGTCTTTCCCTTTATGAGATTGGAAGCTCATCTTGAGAGGAGAATTTCCAACTTTACCTTTCTTCTTGTTACTCACAACCTTCCAACTGTCCCCCCATTAGGATTTACATTATCATATGAGTGGACAACAAGAAAAATTTCAAGAGATTCCATGAATTGTGAACTTTGATTCTGCAAAGAAACTAAGGATTTAGAAGCACCCCCTTTCCTGCAACATGCTATGAAGTATCCATAATAGTGTGAGAGGGGGCATCCCCTTCCATCTTCTCATCCTTCATCTTGTTCGTTTTCTCTTCCTTCTTCTCTTCCTAGAAACCTGAAAGACTATCAACATTATCAGTACTATCATTGTCCTCTTGAGCATCTACCACCAAGTTATCTAGGTTAAAATCCTTCCACCATGAGACCCTCCCCTTAATCAGTTTCTTAACGATTTGAAAATGTGAAGCAAGGTGACCAATGGCAAAACAAGTTCGACATATAAAAGGAAGGCCTTTAAAGTCCAAATTTTATGTCCATGTTGAATCCATTACTTTTAACTCTAATGTGGTCAGGAAATTAGCAGTCATATCCATATCCACCAAAATACGGGTGAATGTGGTACATGAAAGAAAGAATCAGTTCTAGGATCAACAATGAAAAATTTACCCACAACATCCCACGTAGCCCTGAAGCAATCCTCACTCCATAAATTCAAAGGAAAATAGAGCAGCCTTATCCACATAGGTCTGATAGTAAAAGTTTTAGTTATGGGTTTAAAGTGAGGGAACCATGGCTTCATGAGAATGAGATGCGACTGGAATTCACATATTTTTCCAAGAATCAAATCCCTTTCAGAGGAGTTGTTAAACACTGCAATGAAAATACCTTGAGTAGAGGGATAGATGTTGAATTTACCTTCTATAAGAGGGTTCCAATGTTCAAATATCCATTTGTGTAAGGCCGAAAGGCCAGGGAAACAACTTATGAACCTACAAATCAGTCCACAGTTCTGATAGAGCTCTACAGATTCAGACACATCCTCTCCAAAGGAGACAACAGGTGTTGATTTGGCATAATCAATGGGATTAGCATGCAATTTCCCACCAGATGTCGCCACCTCTAGGAAAGAAAAAGGATCTCCCCTAGGCTGGCTCTAAATCTTGGCATACCTACCCAACACAACCATTTTCCCCCAGTCCCCTACTAGTCAACACAACAGATGCATTGAGAGGGGCGCCCACAACAGATCCCGCGCCACCAATACCCAAGGAAGAACCCTAAAGAAAAGGGTTCAAACATAAACCGCCACTGTTCAGATAAGGAAAGGAGTCACCAACAGGGGACCTAGGAAAACTAGAGGTCGATCCCCCTTTATAGCCACCACAATACACCTGTTGAATGAAGTCCAACCCGTGCTCACTATGCGATAAGGGAGAAGTAGCCATTTCACCCACTAGAAATTGTTCTGATCTATTGAGTCGAGCTCCACCCTAAATTTATATCTAGTAAATCAAACATTCAAATATATAAAATAAATATTATAAAAAAATAGATCATATTTTCTTTAAAAAAGAATTAAATTAATTATTAAAAATATAATAAATTAAACATTCACATACATAAAATAGTATGTGCGTGTGTATATATATATATAATTTATTAAATCAAACATTCAAATATGTAAAATTAATATTATTAAATGCATATCACTTTATATATAAATATATTAATTTAAATTATTAAATCCAATATATATATATATATATATATATATATATATATATATTATATATATATATATCAATTTATCACAATTCTACAATAAACATGTAAAACATATGATGCATGAGCATAACTTGTAAAGGCCATAACTTCTTATCTGACCATTGGATCACCTTGAAATTTTCTAGGGCATTATATCTTGATTAGTAATATGTTGTGATTAATTCTCTTGTAAAATTTTCTGCACTTTCGACATATTTTCGGGGTTGGATTTCTTCATCTAGTGGTCTAAATTTGGCTCTGAACATTTTTTTTTGCTTTTTTCTAGAACTTAAAGTTTTAATAACTTTTTTTATGCTTTATAAAATAAGCCAAAATTTGGTGTGATCCTTCATTTATGAAGGTATATTTGGCACACAAAATTTGGGGCCCTTTTGAGGTGTTTTACTAGTAGGTGATTTTTGGCATTTTAGGGTTTTTAGTGCTAATGTGAAATAAAAGAAAGATTGTAATGATGTAAAAAATTAATGTGGATTATGGAATGAGAAGAAAAATATTTTGAAGCTTTTTTTTTTGTTGTAAACAGTTTGTGCACTTTTGGATGTATTTCAATCTCTTGTAGTTAGATCCACACCAAGTGGTATCAAAGCAAGATTTGGATCCTGCGAGAATGATGAAGGTAATATATATTACATTTGTCTAAGTAATTTATTGCCTCTATTTTATATAAGCATGGCTATATGTGGGAGGGGATGTTATGCCCAAATGAATAGGAATATGCAAGAGCTAGAGAGACAAGTTGCTAAGCTCACATGAGAAGTTATAGACCTTAGAAGGAGACATGCAAATGATGATGTAAACCCATATATTGATACCAAAGAATTACCTCCATTAATGAATGAAGCAGGAAATGAAGAAGAAAATGAGAGAGATGAAGACACCTTGAATGAAAGGCCATTTGAGGAGAGATTTATCAAAGATTTAGAGGGAAAGACTGACAACATCAAGGATAATGTTCCTGATTATGGTGGAGGGTTACAACCGAAGGAGCTACTTGACTGGTTGAATCAAATGGAAAAATTATTTGAGTGGAAAACCTTTTCAAAGGAGAAGAATGTTAATTTTTTATGCACTAAGTTGGCCGGAATTACATTGATATGGTGGGATCATTTTCAAAATGAAAGACATAGGGAATGAAAGGGAAAGATCTGAAAATGGAATAAACTGGTGAAGAAGTTGAAAGAAAATTTTCTTCCTATAGATTATGCCCAGACACTATTTCAAAGGTTTCAAAACCTAAGACCAAAGGATCTCAACATTAAAGATCATACCAATGAATTTTACAAACTATCAATCTGAGTAGAACAAGGAGAGTATGAAGAACATAAAGCTACAACGTATGTAAATGGGTTGAGTTATACCATACAAGATGAACTGAGTATGCTCTGGACCCATTTCCTGGATGATGATTATCAACTCGCATTAAAAGTAGAAGAAAAAAATAAGAGGAGTAACTTTAGAAGAGGTGTGAAGAGAGAGCCATCATCATCTCCAATGAGAGGTAGAGGTAGATTTGATTCTATAAAAGGTGAATCATCTAATGCAGAAAGGCAGGAAGAATATGGTCAAAGCCATGGTAACTACCAAAGAGGTAGGGGGTTTCAGAGGGGACAAGGTTATAATGGAGGATAGGGTCAGAATAGCCCCCAAGGGCAATAAACATATTACCGATGTGGTGAAGAAGGGCACCAAAATTTCAAGTTTTGCACTATCTTGGACATGATATATGGCAAGGAGAATAACCAAAAGTAAACCTAGTTAAAGATGAAGAGGAAGAAGAAATGGAGGTTGTTGCAGACTTGTGTGAAACCCTCATGATGAGGAGGATGATGATCACCATGAGGAAGGAGAAATAAAAATATGGTGTTGTTACTGATTCGTGGCTGCGAAAAATATCTTTCGAACAAGATGCACCTCTAGAGGAAAGGTATGTAAAATTATTATTGATGGTGGTAGTTATGAAAATATGGTCTCAACTATGATGGTTGATAATATCAGTTTGAAAGGTTAGAAGCACCCATATCCTTATCGCATATTTTGGTTCAAGAAAGGGGATGATGTAACCATAGATAAAAGACATATTATAAAGTTTTCGATTGGGAATACCTACAAGGATGAGGTGTGGTGTGATGTTATTGTTTGTGTGGAATAACAACACCCCTGAATGGTCTGATTGTAAGATGTGGCATTCGATGTGATTGTAGAACATGGATTTTTTCCCAAAGTGTGGGACTTTGTAATTGGGAAAGCTCTCCGGAGAAAGGCCAGATTCCTATTCCTAAATATTGACACCACATGCCTAGATTGCAGAGAACTAATCTAATCCTACCCTAATACTTTCCTAGGAGACACGGATGAGAGGATTACATGAAAATTAAATATATTCTAATGGGAGGTGATGCACCAATAAGGAATTTTGAACATCTACCCTTGCATGGGAATGAAAAAAACAAGATTGAAGAGGGTGATTAAACACCACAGATCAAACAACTGCTACAAATCCATTCATCATTAAACACATTCCATTGAGACCTACAACAACAATATAGCAATGCACAAATAACCTAATTGTAATGAAAGATCAGATAAGACACAATTACTTTACAATGGGGGCCAAAAATCACAAATAACAATTTAGCATTACGTGGGGGCCAAAAGGCATAAAATTACATTACAATATTCAATGGGATGCTTGAATCTCCACAATTTTCTCACAGACAAGAAAGAAGGGAGGGGCAAAGGTAAAAAATCCAACCTTTTGAATTGAACCCCTCCTTACAATTTATAAGAGAAATTTCAAGGGAGGAGAGAGAGAGAGAGATCTGAAATCACTTCTAAATCCCATTAAAAATCATTGTTTATCCTGTAATGAGTGCTTGAATATCTGTAAAATCCTTCCCTGATTAATTACATTGCATTGTGCAAAAAGGAACTGATTTTGATTACTTCTAGGTATAGCTCTTAGCTCCTGTAACTTCATTATGATTTTATCTCCACCCACCTCATCAATTTCCCCACCCAGGCCATCCTATACTATAGAGATCAAAAATAGCTTTCCATTGAGTATAATTTCATGAAAAATGATTGAGGGAGGAAAAATTTATTCCATTTTTTGGTTTGGGTCACCATTTTGGGTCTACATTCACCACCAAGCTCCACATATCACCAACAAATCTCTCATTGAATGTAGCTCACCCCCCTATACGCCATCTAGCTCGGTGTTCTACCTTTCCCATCTACCACTTTTCCACTCCCAATGCAGGTTGATCTTCAATGTGGCTTGGTGATTTCATTTAAAACATTGAGCGGGGTTTGGGTTGTTTTAGGATTTCTGAAGCATCTTCTTTGAACATCCAACAAGCTCCACTTTAGACTTGCGATGCTCCAAACTCTGAAGACCACCCCTTGATTTGACTCAACGTTGAACCTCGAACCCGCCCTCAACTCACCACGTGCCCCCCATTTTGTATTTTGGGTCCTCTTGTTTTTTGACATTTACCTCACTCATGTTTCAGACTTTATACACCTTGATCCCCAAAGAACCATCTCTCCGAGCTCTAAATTATTCTACCTTTGAAGTCTGAAAATTTTGGACTTCAGACCTTTGTGTCTCGGTGCTTCAGACAGTCTCCTCAATAAGGCTGAAAGTGATTTTCCCCAAACCTACGAAATGGGGAACTCCCGAAGTGTGTTGCATGAGAATTCATTTATGTCACTGATTTTGAAGGCAAGCCCTTCCTCGAAAACCTCACCTACCTTCAGTGATCTCGACCTTCATCGCTATGCCCCGTCATGTATACCGCAAGCTCAATGATGAGTGAATAATTTTCCAACCCTGAGTTTGTCTTCTTCTTGCACTGGTCAAGATGGGATCCATAACACACAAATGGAACTCTTTATCCTCCTTACCTGGCTTGTTGCTAAGCTCACACGAGCTCTTCACTGCACTATTCAGTCTTCTCCTTGGCGAGCTTGCATTCTTCTTTCTCTGTGGGACCTATAGATTCCATCGTTCGCCAAAGCGAGCTCTCCATTGGCGTGGCTCAATCCTTTCACACCGCCAAAGCCTCAATGTATTAGCATCACCCTTGCGATGCAATCACTTGGCCGAGCTCGGGGAGCTTGGCCCTCCATCTTCTGCCTATGACTTCAATCGACGCTAATGACCTTGGTAACCCATGGCTGATTTTCCTTCCCTGAGCTCTCCTGAGACTCGATCTCTCCATCATGCCACCATATCACCAAGGCGAGTCGAACCTTTAACATTCGAGCTCCATTTGAGGGATTCCTGGCCAACATGGCTCAACCAACCATCCACACGACTTAGCTCATCGAGCTCTTTTCTAGCTCGGTGGTCCTTTGAGGTCTTGAATGTAATTTTTGACCCCAGAGATCTCAACTTAGAAATTTTTCACATGTGAGGTATTTTGAGCCCCGACATGATTTTTTCCATCTTTGCTGATTTTGAGGCCAGATGTGGGCCCATAGGGCCCGCATTTCACCATTTTCTCAAATTGATCCATACGGTCAAAAACCGGAAGAGGAAAAAATTCCTCAACTATGATTTTCACTCCAAAATTCTCTAAATGTCCCCCTGAGACTCTAGAAGCTTCATGTAGCCCAATTTCATTCTTGGATGCCTCATCTTGTGTCTAGGTCCTATTAGGTCCCTATTGTTTTATTTGGCCGGGGGGGGCAAGTTAGATAACAATTATCCCAGTGGATACATGTCATATATTACTGGGGAGGCCTTGGCAATATGATAGGAAGGTTACACATGATGGGGAAAAAATACTTATACTTAATAGAGGTATGGTGTAAAAGTGGTCTTGTTACCCTTCAAGGAAGTAGAGAAGAGTGAGATCTTGTTGGCTACAAAAGAGTTTATTGCAGAAAAGGAAGAAGTTTGTTGTTGTTATGCACCAATGTCAAAGAAGTTGGAAATAGAGGCATTTAATATACCCGCTGCAACAACAACGGTCCTAAAAGAATACAAGGATGTTATACCAGATGAGCTACCAGATGGGTTACCTTCGAAGCAGGATATACAAAACCATATTGATTTGATCTCAGGATTAGCCCTTCCAAATCAAGAAGCCTACGAGATGACTCTGACATAGAATGAGGAGTTGAACAGGAAAGTGAAAAATCTAATACATAAAGGGTTAGTGAGAGAAATCATGCGTCCCTGTGCAACTCTAACATAATTACCTCTAAAAAAGGATGGAGATTGGAGAATGTGTGTGGAAAATAGGGCCATATATAAAATCACAATTAAGTATTGGTTCCCAATTCCAAGATTGGATGATATGATGGACGTGCTAGCGGGAGCCCAATATTTTAGTAAGATTGACTTAAGGAGTGGGTACTACTAGATCCAAATCCATGAAGGGGATGAATGGAAAACAAATTTCAAAATAAAATATGGATTGTACGAGTGGATGGTGATGTCATTTAGGCTATCTAATGCACCCAATACATTCATGGGATTGATGAACAAAGTACTATGAGACGACAATAGTAAGTTTTTGGTTGTCTATTTTGATATTCAGTAAGACAGTGGAAGAACATTTGTTACATCTAAAATTGGTGTTAGAATTGTTATGAGAAGAAAGTTTGTATGAAAACTTAAAGAAGTGTAGATATTTCTTCAAATACATCTAGTTTTTTTGGGGTTTTCTTCTCAGAGGATGGATGAGGAAAAAGTAAAGGTGATTTTGGAATGGCCTATTCCAAGGAATGCGACAAAGGTTTGTGGTTTTCATGAACTGGAAATTTTTTTATAGGAAGTTCATCCGAAATTTCAGTAGCATTAGCGCACCCATAACAAAGTGCACGAAGGGAAAGGAGTTTGTATGGACTAAGGTAGCAATAGATAGTGTTGAATTGTTGAAGAAAAAGGTGTAAGAGGCACCTATTTTGGTATCGCTAGAATTTAGCAAGGTCTTTGAGGTTGATTGTGATGCCTCATATGTCAAGATTGGAGCTATATTGAGTCAATGATGGCCTGTGGAATTCTTGGGTGAAAAGCTAAATGAAATCAAGAGAAAATATTCTACTGATGATGTGAAATTTTATGTTATTGTTCAGGCATCAAGGCATTGAATACATTACTTGGTAGCTAAGGAATTTTTACTCTTTATTGACCATGAAGCACTGAGGTATGTAAACACATAGAAGATACTAAATAGTAGGCATATAAAGTGGGTTTCATTTTTTAAAGAATATACTTTTGTCTTAAAGCATAAATTGGGTAAGCAGAATCAAGTTATTGATGCCTTAATTAGGTGTGTGGAACTTTTGATAGTAGTGGAGAATGAAGTTGTAGGGTTTGAAGTAATTAAGGAATTGTATGAAGGTGATCCTAATTTTGGTGATGTTGTGAGACAATCAATTTAAGAACCCTATAGTGGGTAGTGGTTCCTCTGATTATTTGATGCAGGATGGCTGTTTATTTAGGGGAAAGCAATTGTGCATCCATGTTGGTTCAATGAGAGAAAATATTATAAGAGAATTACATGGTGCAGGGTTGGCAGGGCACTTTGGTATAAGTAATACAAAGACTCTTGTGGTAGATAAGTATTTTTGTATGAAAATAAAGTGGGACATAAGTAGGATCGTGGCAAGATGTAGAGTGTGCCAGATGGATAAAGGTCATACACAAAATACTAGGATGTATATGTCATTACCCATCCCTACAAGGCCATGGGTTGATTTGAGTATGGATTTCGTGTTAGGAATTACTAATACACAACGAGGGAATGATTCTATATTCCTTGTGGTTAATAGATTCTCTAAGATGACATATTTCATTGCTTGTAGGAAAATTTAGTAAACATTGTCAGTAGGGAGGTCTCCTTTCCAGATTGTATATGGTAAGAAACCCAAGGGAGTCCTAAATCTAATTGTTCTACCTAGTGAAGATGAAACCAGTGATGATGCAGAATCATTTGTAAAACACATGCTACAATTACAGGACAAAGAGAAAAAAGCTGAAAGTTAGTAATGCATAATATAAGTGTGCTGCAGATGCAAGTAGGAGAGTAAATGCATTTAAAGGAGATATGGTTATGGTTCATCTAAGAAATAAGATATTTTCAAAAAGGACATATAATAAACTAAATTATAAGAAGATTGGGCCATGTTGGATTTTGAAGAAAATGAGTGATAGATAATGCCTATAAGCTGGAGCTAACTAACATCTTTGTTATTTCACCAATTTTTAATGTTTCTGACTTATATAAGTTTCCAGGTCATGAGGATAATGTTTTGGAGGAGAAAGAAATAAACTGGGAGCAACAGATGCCTAAGAAAAAAAAATGGTAATGCGTGTCTTGGACCAAAAGACAATCACTACTAGACATGGGAGCTACATAAGATATTTGATGTAGTGGGAAGGTTTACAATAGGATGAAAATACTTGGATTCCTGAGTGGGAGTTAAAGAAGATTGACAATAGAAAATTTGATGAATTCCATCAATTGAATTTGTAGAAGAAAAATTCTTTTCAACAGGTGGAAAATTTGATGAAGGCCATAACTTTTGATCTGACCATTGGATCGTCTTGAAATTTTCCAAGGTGGTAGATTTTTTTATTATTAATATGCTATGACCTACTTTCTCGTGAAGTTTGTTTCCATTTTAACATATTTTTGGGGCCGGATTCCTTCGTCTAATGGTCTAAAATTGGCTCTAAACATTTTTGTTACTTTTATCTAGAACTTAAAGTTTTAATAACTTTTGTTATGCTCTATAGAATAATCCAAAATTTTGTGCGAGCCTTCATTTATGAAGCATATTTGGCACACAAAATTTGGGGCCCATCCGAGGTGTTTTACTAGTAGGTGATTTTTGGCCTATTAGGGTGTTTTTGGCATTTTAGGATTTTTTAGAGCTAATGTAAAATAAAATAAATATTTTAATGATGTAAAACATTAGTGTGGATTCTAGAACGAGAAGAAAATTATTTTGAAGATTATGATTTTTTCGCAAACAGTTCGTGTGTGTTATGGAGGTATTTCAACCTCTTGAAGTTGAATCCACATCAACATATATTTTCAATACATATTTATGTAACATAAAAGTTAAAATTTTATCGAATAATTAATAAATTAAATATTCATATATATAATTGCATATTAAATCATATAAAATAAATATTATACAAAGCATATAATATATATATATATTCAACATACAATACATAAATCATGTAAACAAACATTCATATATACAAATAATTTCATATTATCAATATAAATATTTAATATATATGATACAAAGCATATCATATTCAACATACAATACCTAAAACATGTAAACAAACATTTATATATACAAATATTAACATATTATCAATATTAATATTTAATATATATATTTTCATATCATATTCAATATATATATTTTCATATCATATTCAACATACAATACCTAAAACATGTTAACAAACATTCATATTTACAAATAATTTCATATTATCAATTTAAATATTTAATATATATGATACAAAAACATATCATATTCAACATACAATACCTAAAACATGAAAATAAACATTCATTTATACAAATATTTTCATATACATACATACATACATACATACATACATACATACATATAGAGAGAGAGAGAGAGTTAGGGTTGGGGCCGAGCCAATCTGAATATCTGTATCGATTGGTATATCCATACAACAGCTCTAGTTATACATACATACATACATATATATACATATATACATATATACATACATATATATACATATATACATACATATATATACATATATACATATATACAATACATGTTATAGATAATATATATATATAGATATAAATAGGTAATAATATTATATGTATATATATGGATATATAATATGTATATGTATATATATGGATATATATATGTATAGTGTATATTGTATTAGTGTATATATATGTATATGTTATATTATGTGTGTGTATCATATATATAGTCTTATCGTCTCTGTCGTCTATATCTATCCTCATCTCATCTCTATACATTAGCCTACATAGACAATATCTATATTGTTATCATATATAACCTATACCTATACTCTACATGTCTACCTATATACATCTCCATATCTCTACTCTATATCCATATCTTCTATATATATATATATCACTATATATATATATATCTCTCTCGATATATATACTATCTATGTCTCCTCTGTCTTGTATATGTAGAATGTAATATGTTATGTATATTTAATATGTATACATGTATATGTATATGTATATGTATATATACACACACATTTATGTGTGTATGTATGTATGTAAATGAATGTTTTTTTTTCATGTTTTAGGTATTGTATGTTGAATATGATATGTTTTTTATCATATATATTAATATTTAAATTGATAATATTAAATACTTATATTGATAATATGAAAATATTTATATATATATGAATGTTTGTTTATATGTTTTAGGTATTGGATATAAACAAACATTCATATATATAAATATTTTCATATTATCACTATAAGTATTTAATATTATCAATTTAAATATTAATATATATGATAAAAACCATATCATATTCAACATACAATACTTAAAACATGAAAAAAAACACACACACACACACATATATATTACAAAGCATATCATATTCAACATCCAATACCTAAAACATATAAACAAACATTCATATATATATAAATATTTTCATATCATCAATATAAGTATTTAATATTATCAATTTAAATATTAATATATATGATAAAAAACATATCATATTCAACATACAATACCTAAAACATGTAAACAAACATTCATATATACAAATATTTTCATATTATATATATATATATATATATATATATATATATATATATATATATATATATATATATTCAACATACAATACCTAAAACATTTTCATTATATATATGTATAAGCTTCATTTTCATCTCACCTAAAGAAGGGTGTACTCCTTTTAATTCATGGTATCCCCATGGAAGCAAGTCTTAAAAGTCACACAAGAGCTCAATGATCTTATCCACCTCCTACTCTGACCAATACCCACCAATAATTTCCTCCTTAGGATTTTCATCTATTCTAATGTTAACATTATTCATTTTTATAGGCTTATGATACTCGCATGCCTTCTCATCTGCTAAATCCATTTCCTTGCGCATACCTTTTGTATGGTTAATGTTATCCAAATAAATCTCCTAGTTATTTGGACAACTTACATGCATATTCTTTCGCTAAGACCTTCATTGCAGGTTACACGCATTCTAGCTATCTACTTGACACATCTCCATGGTTGCTAGATTCCCTGCAAGCCTTGCACACTCCTCTCCATGCCTTCTTCTCTTCCTTTTCCTTTGTTCCTCTTTCACCTTTGCACACTCTCTATGCACCCGCATCTAGTATTTCTTCCCAGCATCTTACACTTGCTTAAAAATTATCAAGTCCTCTTGCGTGCCCTCCTCACATGTGTCGACACATTACTTTGTAATAGTTTGCATGCTTCCATACACTTCTTCCTTGGGCATTTCTCCCATTTCTCCTATGTGTGTCACCTTTACATGTTTACTTCCACTATTTTCATCCCATGCCTCATTATTTTGTGCACATACTTTTACACCCTCCTCTGTGCCATTCCATGTCACGTCATCATCTGACAATCTTGAGTTTGTTACATGCAACCAATCAAAGTGATCTAGCTATGTTTCAAATCCTTTCAACAAATTATTAAGTGACATGTGGCAGAAATGGAAAAATAATTTTGCACAGATGGTTTTCCTTTCAATCAATCAGTGTGTGCCACGTGTCTTGCATGCACATATGGCTCTAACAATCTTCTAACATCCATATCTTTTTCTACAGAGCTCTGATAGGCACATGCCTAGTTTCAATCTATAGTTGCTAACATAGGGTACAATGTTTGATATTCAAATTCAAATTTTTGGTGGATCTGGAAGGTTTGAAATGGAAAAATAATCTTTATGGGCATTGATGAGAAGATATAATTGTTCCAACCACTTGATTAGATCCAATCTTCCTTCCTTCTCCAACATGCCAAAAATACTTGGGGAAATGCATTTGACATATTTGCAGGTGGATTTACAGGCATTAAATGCTTCTTATTGGTGGTTGTATTTCAAATTTTTGTTTTCCCTTCTTCTCTTCTTCTTCTTTCAGTGATTCATCTATAAATGTAAGAGTTGGGCTCATTGTTAATGTTGGACATTTTGGATCCTTACGCATTCTGCTAAGGACTTCATATATTTGTATTTTGAGTTGTATACCTCTAGATATGGCTAGTACATGTGGATATCGACCTCTTGTGCCATTGTAATAGATTATGCATCCTTGGAAGTAATAGAAGTATCATTTTATGGATATTCTCTAACTTAGCATGTTTATATTATTCTTTCTTGCCTCCCTCTAGCATTTTGTATTTGTTGTGTCACTTTAAATCACTTGCATCACTCTTTTCTATTTGTGTTTCATGAAATCGATCGTGGAAATGCTTGATGGTCTGTGCTACACATGCCTAGCCTTCCCTCATGATTTCTACTTCATTTTCACTCAAGAACAGATAGTGTTCATCCCTCTTTTTCTGGTGTTATTACCTCCCTTAGTTTAGTTTTCCATTATGTCATCCTATTATCCCTATTCCCTTGTCATTATTAATTTAGTTTTTCCCTTCTAGCATTAGGAGTAGCAGTAGTAGTTGAAATAGATATAAGAACTGTCCATCTCTAGAGATCTGTCTCAAGCACGCAAGGTCCCACAACTTGGAGACAATTCCATTGTTGTCTCAAACAACTTAGTTCTTTTAGATCTGAGATGCGGGTGCACATTTGAATGACAAAAAGTTTATGGCACGCTTGGTAGGACAAGCAGTGAAAGCTTAAATTTCATATTTCTAAGTTTTGGTGTGTGGACTTAGTATTTCCATCCTTTGAGGATCTATCAAACACATATGATGACTCCCAACACTTAGATCTATTATTTTAGTAGCTAGAGCACCTTTTATGAGAAGAGTACACACGAGACAAGGTTTTTTGGTTGAAGGATCTTTTGAGTACCTCCATATTTCACCAAGAAGTACACGCATTGGAGCTCCCGTGCATGGGTCCCCATCTCTAGCACATAAAGAACACTCTACTCCTCCTCAAACTAGATAAGCACGCCATACCATGGCACTTCAACCTCCTCCTCCTTTGAGGAACTTTGCTAGCTTCACTTGTGGAAGCCCACTCAATCTCAATGTATAGCATAATATGTCTGTAGTCATGCTCAAGATCATTCCATACTTCACGGGAGAAAATCAAGTCACCCATGTTAAACATATTTAATATGTGGCCAATTTGTGCTATGTCTATCTGATCACACATGATGATGTTGCAATTAAACTACTTATATCCTCTTTCAAGTGTAAAGCACTCTAAAAATATTGAGGCTTGATACCTATGTCTATTGCCACCTGGTATGAGCTTGGAACAGATCTATGTAACTACTTTGAGGAAAAGTCAAATCACTTGTCTTTGGTGGAAAAAATGACTACAAGCAAGAGGGTGCCTAATGAGCATATGACTAATTTAAACATTAGATTCCAAAAAACTTGGGGCTGAATTCCTCAAGTTGTAAGGCTTATATCTAAACATGCTTTCTTGTACTATCTAAGGGCTTTGAATAGTGAAATTTCAGTCATCATTCAATCCATGGAAGGTAGAACCCTACCTACTGCATACAACATTGTAATAAGGGCAGAAAATAGTCTGATCCAGGTGGGTAAATTAGTGCCTAGGCCTCCTATGTACCTATTCCCAGAGATGTCTCTAGTGCCCTAGCCTACTATTGCTCTAGTTCCATTACAGAGCACCCAACTAGTTGTATCTACATCCTACTCTTAGACGCAGCAGAAAGAAGATGAAGAGTTAAAGGCCCTAATTAGAAACTTTTCCAACAAGGTCATATCATTAGAGAAGCAGTAGGTGCAAGGCTACAAAGGAAGTTCTAATTAGGCACAAATCCAAAGTAATCAACCTTGGAAAAATCAATAAGGAAATTAGAGATATGGGTAGAACCAACAGAATGATAGATGGCATGTTAATGCAAAATTTCCTTTGAAAGTTATTCCTCCTACGTAACCCCTCCCAGCGCCCAACATAAGTCAAGCAATTGTCCCTATGCAAAATAACATGGCGTAGGAGTTTGAATGGTGATTTCCTTGCAATATGCCTCATACTCAGTATCACTAAGCTAATGTTGTGTGTGCACAAGCCTATATGATATAGAATGCTTCAAAATGTGATCCTTTAATCAGTGTGAGTGAGGATCAAGATCGAAAAATGCTAGAGGCTCCTCCTGAAGTCAACTTGATATTCTTTCGCGCTAAGGAATTTTGTGCAATCAACTAAGTTGCAGAGGACACAAGCAAACCGTATACCCAAGTTACAGTCAACACAAGATATAAGAAGAGAATACTTGAGTCTAGCGTGTAGGTCACAATCTCGGTAACATAGGTCGATCCTTAAAAGTAGAAGGAAGAAGCTAAGATATCTTGTAGTAAAAGTGCCCAAGTTCCTACATGCGAGGCTTTGCACAAAGCTTCCCCTGAAGTGGCACAAGCCCCTCCTTTGGTAGGTCAAGCCTCTATGCCATCTAAGGTTCCTGACTCTGTACCTGAAAAAAAGAAAAAGGATGTTGTCATTCCTCAAATGCACAAGTCATTGGGTCTTCCATTCAGCATAATGGATCAGATGAAAAAGAAACACATAAATGTCACAATGTGGGATGACCTAACCATTCCATCATAGTGTGACTTGTTGCATGAAGCTTTGGCTCAATTTTTGCACACTGACCCAACTATATAGAAGTCACGCGCTTCTATCAATATCTACCAAGAAGAGGAGAAGCAAGTAAGTAAGATTTTCAAAACCCCACCCTTTGATATGTCCTTAATCATAGGAAAACATATTGTCCATAATTGTATGACTGACTCAGGTGCTAGTACTTATGTCATGCCTAAGAAAATTGTTGATGTCTTAGGTCTTAAGTATATCCCCTTGAAAAAAGGATTCTTGCAACTTGATGGTTCAACTTTCACTACCCTAGGAATTATCAAGGATCTTGAGTTAACACTCCATGTATTTCCAAGTCTTATAATAACTCAAGATGTGTCAATCATTGATCTATCCCCTTTGTTTTACATGAGTCTGTCTAGGGACTTTACTACTAAAGTGGGTGGTTACTTGTCTTCTGATTGGACCCATATGTTACTCAAGACAAGGTATGGTACCCAATTTACCATACAAGTTGAACCAATATTTTCCTATCATGTAGAGTCATATATCCCATCCCCTCTCCAATCCAATTGTTTGATCCAGGAAGAAAAAGTTTTAGTTTCTGAAGAGAAGCCTCTTCCACCTCCTATTCCTGATTTGGTACTTGATGAGTGGGCGGAGAGGCACCACATATTTGATCCATACATTGAAGAGTTGGAAGCTTATGAAACTAGGCTTGGTACTTACTGCATTCTTAAAGAAGAAGTTGTGCTGCCATGCAAGCTTAAGCAAAGTGAAGAGAACCCTGGTCTATGGAAGTTATACTTTAATGGATCCAGAAGTAGAAATGGTGTAGGAGTAGGAGTTGTTATCATTTCCCCTAAGGATGATAAATTCTTCTTTGCACATAGGTTGCAATTTATATGTTCTAACAATGTGGAAGAATATGAGGCGTTGATATATGGTCTACTTATTGCTAAAAAGAAGAAGATTAACACATTGAAAATATTTGGGGACACAAAATTGGTTATCCATCAGGTCACCAACAAGTGCGTGGAAAAGAATAAGATTTTAAAAGCCTATAGACACAGAGTTTGGGATCTCCTTGAGAGATTTGATGCTCTAAATCTGTAGGTGGTGCAGTGCAAAATGAACAAGGAGGTTGATTAAATGGCCACTCTCGGTTCTCAGTTCTCCCCTACTGACGAATTTGTCAAGGGAAACACTCAGCACATCAAGATGGTGATTAAACCATCCATTCTAGACAACAATACTAGTTGGTAAGTTTTTTATAGTGACATGCAGATCATCTAGTTCATCCAAAATTAAGTTGAGTTCTTGTTAACCATGTATATTGATTTGCATGGCAATTATGGTGACCAAGTGATACAACTAAAGAAAAAAAAGTTTCCTAAAGTGTTGGTCACCTTAGAGAAAATGTTTATCCCTGATGTTGAGTTCGAGGGTGAAGAAAAGTATATGCACGTCATACAAGAAGAATCCTCCCCGGTTAGTATTATGTGTGGAAAGGATTTGTTGCTTAGTAAATCTTGTGCACATGATGAAAAGAAGGACTTCATTTCTCTTTGCCAAAAATACAATGATATCTTCTCATGGGAGTATGAATACCTCAAAGGTTTTGATCCAAGTGTTTCTCAACATTCCATTGACCTTGGTCCTGGTATCAAGCTTGTTAGACAAAATAAATGACCAATCAATCCAAGGATAGAGCCCCACATGAGAAAGGATTTATCCAAACTCATTAAGGAAAAGATAATATTTCCAATCAAGTACTCTACCTGGGTTGTGAATCTAGTTCTGGTGCACAAGAAGAATGGTGAAATCAAAATTTGTGTTGATTTCATAGATTTGAACAAAGCATATCTAAAGGATCATTATTATTATCCTTCAATGGAGTAGATTCTACAGACTATGGTCAGAGTGCAAAGATTCTCAATTTTGAATAGATACTCTGGTTTCAATCAGATCCTAGTCAAGGAAGAGGATCAATTCAAAATGATGTTTAAAACCAAGAGGGGGACATATGCATATTATAATATGACCTTCAGTTTTTCAAACGCAGGCGCAACATTTCAGCATGCCACAGATATTTCATTTAAAGGATATATCAATGAGTTCATCTTGGTCTACCTTGATGAAATCATAGTCTTATCAAATAAAAGCGCAAATCACATGGTGCACCAGGAGAAATTCTTTGAGAGATGTAAAAAAAAAAATTGGTATCACTCAACCCCAAGAAGTGTAATTTTGCAATGGCATAGGGCAAGCTTCTGGTCCATGTAGTTTCAAAGGATGGCATAGAAATTGACTGTGAGTGTGTGTCAACCATTCTAGACCTCTCCCTTTCAGTGCACAAGAAATCCTTACAGTACTTCCTTGGAAAGATCAAATTTGATAGGTGATTTATTCCTAACTTTACATGACTGGTAAGGCCAATTACCCTCATGCTCAAGAAAGACATAGCTATCAGATGGACAGTAGAAGGAAAGGAAAGCTTTAATAAGATCAAGCAACATATTACTTGAGTGCCAACACTCATCAACTTGAATTACTCAAAGGATTTTATCCTTTATGCTTATGGCGCTGATGTGAGTGTTGTTTTTTTCCTAACACAAGAAAATGAGCAAGGGTTGTAGTAGCCAGTGGCGTTCTTTAGCCAAACATTGAAGGACTATGAATTAAGATATAGTAACATTGAGAAAAATGTCTACGCCATCATGCGCGTGCTCAATAAATTCAAGAGTATGCTCGCTACAAATCATATCAAGGTGTTAGTCTCCCACTCTTTTGTTAGAGACTTTATCATGTGAGTAGAAATCATTGAGAAGAGAATGTGATGGGTGACCAAAATCATGGAGTATGATGTGACCATCAAAACCACCAAGCTAGTAAGAGGCAGTGCGCTTTGCAAGCAACTTGTTGAGGACATGTAGAATGAAAATGAGACTTCATTATTTATGGATGAGGATATCCCGCGCATAGAAATTGAACCAAATTCATATCTTGATGCACGTGATTGGATGAAGGAAATGATCATATTCCTTTTCGAGGGCACATACCCTCCTGGTCTATATAAATAAAAATGGAGGCATCTAAAGCTGCAATCTATTTAGTATATGTTGATTGATGGTCTTATCTTCAAGAATAATCTTGATGGTGTGTTATTAAGGTATATTGATGACACAAAGACTGAAAAGGTGTTAGCATAATTTCATGATGGATTCTCTAGTGGAAACTTCTCTACCAAGACTACAGCAATGAAGATCATAATGACATGTATCTTTTGGCCTACTTTGTTTGCAGATGCACAAAAGTGGGTCAAAAAATTCAATGAATGTAATTTCTTCGTAAGAAAGAAGAGATTGGTAACATTTCCCCTCTGACCAATCCAAGTGGATCAGTCTTTTGCGCAATGGGGTCTCGATTTCATAGGCATGATCAATCCACCTTCAAGCATTGGACACAAGTGGGAGCTAACAGCTACATACTACTTCACTAGATGGATAGAAGTTTTCATGCTCAAGGAATCAACCGAGTCATTCATCCTTGACTTTCTCGAGGGTATAATGATAAGCTTTGGCATTCCTCAACCCATTATCTCTAATAATGCAAAATCCTTCCTTGGAACTAAAAGCATTGATTGGTCTCTAAATTTGGGAATCTATTTAAAGACTTCTTCCAACGGTTACCCTCAAGGTAATGGTTTGGTGGATTCAACAAACAAGAACCTAGTCAGGATCATGAAGCACATAATAAACATCATCCAATGTATTTGGCATAAAAAGGTCACACACACGCTCTGGGAAAATAGAATCACAGTTAAAAAGTAATAAAAAATTCTCCTTACAAGCTTATCTATGGGAAGGAGGCTACTCTTCCTTTGACACTTGAGTTGAACTCATTAGTGCTTGCCCAGCAACTAGAGTTTAAAGGTGCAAACTAGAGAGAAATCAAAATGGTAGAGCTAGTTAGTCTTTAAGAATTAAGGAAATTTTCCATGATCAAGCTAGAACAGCATTAGCAGGCAATAAAGAAGTGGTTTGACATAAATGATAGGCCTCAAGCATTCAAATTTGGTGACTTGGTCTTGAAATGGGATGCTGACAGAGCTAAACCATGGTGTCATTCAAAGTTTGATGCACTTTGGAGTTGCCCATACATCATCGATTCATGCAAAGAGGCTAACTCTTTTGAGTTAACTCATCTTGATGGAGGCACGCTGAAAATCCCAATAAATGGGATCTATCTCAAACCCTTCCATTGAGTTTACTGCATCATATTGTATATATTAGAGTAGTTTAAAATTCCTCCAAGTGTGTTGCACTCGCATTGTTTATTTTTACATAGTTCTTTCTTCTCACGTACTTCTTGCGTAGGCTCTTCTTTTTCTTTCAGGATGTCGGTTATCTTCCAGTAGTTTTGTAAGATTCAGAATAGAGTTATGAAATGATTCTTCAAGTGACTTTAGAGGGTAGTTCTTTAAAGCTAGAGATAAGAATTTAGCAAAATCCATGCCCAATGGATGCTACATGCTACTGATCTCCTTCATCTAGCAGGAAGATGGCCCCAAAATTCACCAAAACTATTATCTAAATATCTCTCCTAGTTATTTGGATAGCTTCCATGCATATTCTGGCTCTGAGACCTTCATTGCAGGTTGTGCACACTCTAGCTATCTACTTAGCACATCTCCATGGTTGAAAATTCCCCATGTGCCTTACATGCTCCTCTCCATGCCTTATTCTCTTCCTTTTCCTCTTTGTTCCTCTTTTCACCCTCCACGTGCGCATTGGAATTGCTTCACAAAATCAAGATAAGTTTCAGGCCCTCTTGTGTTCCCTCTCCGCACATGTCGCATATTATTTTGTAATAGTTGTGCCCTTCATGTGTTTCTTCCTTGAGAATTTCTCCCATTTCACCCGTGCGCGTCACCTTTACGCGCGCCCTTCCTCTATTTTTCTTCCGCACCTCATTCTTCCATGTGCATACTTTTACACCCTCCTCTGCACCATTCTATACCATGTCATCATCTGACAAGTTTGAGTGTGTTACATGCAACCAATCAAAGTGCGTCAATTGGGTGTCGAATCCTTCCAATAAATCAGTAAGTGACATGTGGCAAAAATGAGAAAACACTTTTACACAGACGGTCGTCCTTTCGGTTAATCAGTGTGCACCATGTGTCTTGCATGTGAAGATGGATATAAAAATCTTCTGACAGCCATATCTTTTGCTATAGAGCTTTGATCGGCACATGCCTAGTCTTAATTGATAGTTACTAACATAGGCTACAAATTTTGATATTCAAATTCAAAGTTCTAGTAGATTTGGTAGGCAAGAAATGGTAAAATGTATTTCTGGACATTGATGAGAAGATATGATTGCTCCAACCACTCGATTAGATCCTATTTTCCTTCCTTCCTTCCCCAACACACCAAATAGACTTGGGAAAATGCATTTAACATATTTACAGGTAGATTTACAGGCAGTGAATGCCTCTTTTTGGTGGTTGTATTTAAAATTCAGGTTTTCCCTCCTCTTCTTCTTCTTCCATTGATTCATCTATAAATATAAGAGCTTGGCTCATTGTTAACGTTGGACATTTTAGATCCTTACGTATTCTACAAAGGACTTTATATATTTGTATTTTGAATTGTAAACCTCTAGATTTGGCTTGTGCATGTGGATATCGACCTCCTATGCCATTGTAATACATTGGCATCCTTAGAAGTAATAGAAGCATAATTTTATGGATATTCTCTACCTTAGCATGTCTATATTATTCTTTCTTGCCTCCCTCGTGTATTGTGTATTTGTTGTGTCACTTTAAATCCCTTGCATCACTCTTTTATGGTTTTGTTTCATGAAATCGATCATGGAAATGCTTGCTGGTTTTTGTTATGCATGCCTAGCCTTCCCTCATGCTTTCTCCTTCATTTTCACTCAAGAATAAACAACGTTCATCCCTCTTTTTTGGTGTTATCACCTCCCTTAGTTTAGTTTTCTAATTTTTCATCCTTCTATCCCTGGTCCCTTGGCATTGTTAGTTTAGTTTTTCCCTTCCAGCATTAGGAGTAGGAATAGAAATTAAAATATATAGAGTAACTGGCCATCTCCAGAGATCCATCTCAAGCGCGTAAGGTCCCATAACTTGGAGACAGTTCCATTGTTGTCTCAAACTACTTGGATCTTCTAAATTGAAGACATGGGTGCATGTTTTAACAACCAACAATTAACATCCAGTTTGTTATTCTCATAGTCCTCATCATTTATCATGCATACCAGCTTACTCTTTTCCTTTTCTTCTCAAGTGTGTACCATCTCTTCTTCTTCTGTATATTCTAGGTCAAGGCACACCTCTAAATCCAACTCATTAAACATCTCTATCAAAATTTCCTTAGCCATTACACTAGTCCCTAAAGTAAGGCACTTCATAATCTGTAGTGCTTCATTGACCATAGCTTTAGTAGAAAAATTATCAAATTTATGAATCATACCCAAGGTCATCTCTTGTCAGTTATTTATTCCTCTTGTTAACTCTACATGGACATACCATGTGTGCGCATAGCCGCCTAGGGTGGAATATAAATTATGTACCCAGAGTGATGGTGGAAAATCCTCCTACCCCTCTGTTTAAAGTCTCTCACATTCCCATACATGGTGCGAAGTAGTGGACTTCCCATGAAATTCACATTTTTTTAGGGTACATTGCTCCTTAGGAACCTAGTAGAAAAGGTGATTCTCACTTCTTGTCATTTTAATAAGTTTCCTATGTGTGTAGTCCACCAACATGCTATTGTCCCACATAGAGTATACACCAGCATATCCCTTCTTTCTTCCTGATTCATCCATTGGGATTCTATGACGCATAAAAATACATTAGAATTACCCTCATTAGTGTACCTAGGTACCTAGTTGTAACACAAGCACCTAACCACATGTTTCTTGATCATGTGTGTGACTGTATTCTTTATCTCTTGCCCAACTACTTTATATGGCCCATATGCCCAATTGTCACAAGCAACACTTGTTGTATCACTAACCTACTAAGCATCATCCCATTGTATCACCCCTTCTTTAGATGACTTGGCTACCTCAGGATCTCTAATTGTGCACGCATATATCCTATTTGAATCCTCTTCACTCAAAGGCTCAACATAAGGAGAAAATTTTGCATCTGTCAAAGGAATAATTACGTTTTTTTCCTTGTTCTCAAAGCTAATGTATCCCTTGTTGAAGTGAAAATATGCATTATTAGCATAACACCAAGGGTGCACAAGTAACGTTGGGAAGTTATCCACCTCAGCAAGCTCCAAGACTTCAAAGTCCCTAGTAAACTTGGATTCCTGAATTGTAATAGTTGTATCCTTCAATAATCCAATAGGATTAGCCCTTGTTATGTTCACCATATACAACACATTCGAAGAAGGTTGCAATGGTGGTCTTCCCATCTGATTGCAAGCATCCAACCTAAGTACATTAACCTCCGCACTTGTATCTATCATAATGTTTCTCAGAAGCCATCTATATATCACTGCATTCAATGTAATCTCCTTATCATACTCATGATAATATGGGGGAAGATTTGTGTGAAGTATCTGCCTCTCGCACTAAACACCAGTGCGTAGTACCTTCTCTATGAACCATTCTCCTAACATAGGTATTATTTTCTCCTGGAGAAAAATTCGGTAGACTTCCTTCAAATCATTCACATCCTTCTATGGAATTTCAACCGTCCTTGATCTATCCATGATGCGCACCTACTCCTTCAGGATCTGTATTTCTCCCTATAGGTCCGTGATAACATCCATAGTGTCCTAATAAACCTTCTTTTGACGTGTAACATCAGGATACTTAGCATTTATCACTTCTTTCTTCATTATAGTTGGCCTATTTTTTGGAAGCTCCCATGCGTAGGCAACCTCAGCATGTGTAGTAACTAACAAAGGTAGTTCAAGACTAGGTTCTACCTTTGGCATCTATTGATTTGTAATGGTGTGTTGTGTCTTAATCATCCTTGCACTCTTATCTTTCTTGTGCTAATTGCTCATGTGCTCATATAAATTAGGGAATTCTTAAAAACTTGTGTTGTTTACCATACCATGAGAAAACCACATCCTGAGGACACTCAGGATGATAGTGATTAGGAGATCCACAAGTATAACTGGTTCCTCTAGGAAATCCTCCTCTACCACCGTTATGACCTTGGCCTTTATACCCTTCATGAAAACCTTTGTTTCTGTACCCTTCATTATGATGTCCTTACTTCTCCTTAGATTTACTTTCCACACTAGTCTAACACACACCAGTTTCAATTGCTTCATGAATATGATCAATAAACCTACATTCATAGGTATCATGGGTATAAGTCTTACAAATCTTATAGTACATAGATACATTCTTCTAGATCACACGCTACAAGAGAGGACATATACTTGCATCATGGTCCAAATGACAGATATGACAATCCAACAACATGGAGGTCTAATTGGAGGAATATTCTTGTTGTGTCCTTCAACCTCACAATTTGTACACCGTATCCCACTACATGTCTCATGGGCTGAATTAGATGATAGATTTTCCATCTTCTTCACCATAGCTGCAATCTATGCCTCTAGAAATGGGCTTCCTCTAGTGTCCACCCTCCTAACTACCTCAACGCACAGACCTACTTCCAATGCATCACATGGGTCTACAAAAGTCTTATGAGATAACACCCTTTAGAAGGGGGTTATCAACCAACCAAAAAACCACTATGCATGTTGACTGGGATGTATATCATAAGACAACTTTGATAACAAAGTTTTAAAGCACATGTCATACTCCCACATGTTCTCAAATAATCCTTGCTTGATGTCTTTGAGTGTGTTAAATTTTTTTTGCTCCAACTCAATAATATGCAACTCAACAAGAAACGCAGAGCGTGAAGAATTATAATCCACCATAGTCTAATGTGGGTCATATTTTTGGTACCAATTATGTGCGTGCCCTTGTAGTGTAGTAGAAAACTGACTTGATTTTATATCTAAGGCTATAATACCCTTAGCGCACCATAGTAACTCACACTTGTGCACATGATTTGCAACATCTTCGATACCCCTATACTCTGGTAATTGGAGAGACATTTTGTAATAGACATGCTGATGCTAATGGGGATGTGGACCCTGTCCACCAGATCTAGAACTAGTATTCCCACCAAAATTTCCTCCACCACCAAAACTACCTGATCCACTTGAATTCTATCCCCCTTATCCTCCAAATCCACCTAAACCTCCTGTAGTGAGCATAGGAACATTGGATATGCTACCTTGAGCACCAATAGTAGTACTAAACTGAAATCCCATAGTCTATGAAGTTTTAGTACTCCCAGACGTTTTCCCATTGTTTTTCTTGCCCACACTCTATCCAGATGACGTGCTAGTATATATTCCTCCAATTAGACCTCTAAACAAGGATGAGGTCTGTGCTGCCATAGGTATATGTGTTATTTGATGTACTTCCATAATTAAAGGAAAATTATATCTAAAAGGATCTACTGGATTACTTATACTCACATTTTTCTTAATGATTACTTCTGGAACTAGAACACAAAATGCAAGGGTTAGGTCGTTAAGTGGGATCATATGTATGCCTATGGTCCTCAATATTTCCTCCTCTAATGTAATCTCATCAAAATTCAAATGGTATTCTCTTACATGCTATCCTAAGGTTAGGAGAACCATATGCTTTGGCTCCTCATCTTCCAAGTGAGCTTCAATTCCTTCATGAGCCATCTGCCTCCACAACTCCATAGACTCCTCAACATCGCACTTCCTGTATAATTCCCTCTCACGTGCTTCATTATACTTGAACTACCTTTCTTCTCTCTTCCTTTATATCATCAGGTCCATCATCTTTCACCACACCTTCTTCTACCCCTACGTGTGGTGGTAGATTTAGCTAGCCATAGGTAACTGCTCCAAACTCAATACCACAGTCAATATTTTAATTTCCAATGGAATAATGCATATGTAAAATCCTCTAGGATCGTGCAAGAACTCAAACTCAAAAACTTATGGAAAATAATATGTAGAAACAACATACTCCAAAGTATAACTGTGCATAACACCAACCCACCAATGATCTACAACACACATCCAAGGTTTGTCTACATCAAAAAAATTATGGTAATCCTCCTACATTTAAACCCTTGGTCTTTAACTCTAGCCCTTCTTTGATGTGTATGCAGAAAACCACTCGTACAATTATATTGGAAAACAACAAAAGAACGTCTCATAAATCTCATGATACAAATTATCCTCAACCCACCGGTGCGCATTAAAATCAGGTCTAGAACCATATCTTAGTGCAAATTGATCATGTTCATTCTCAACCCAGCTTTCAATTCCCTCGAGAGTCAACCGATACGCCATCATTGTGTAACATCATGATAGACATCTTGAAGATAGGTATGGGAAATGAAACCAAAACGTAGTCTTGTTTTCCCACTCAATTGCCTAGGCACGTTGGCACTTCATTCAGATGGATCTGAACGCTCACCCGAAGTGTGTAAAGGTATTTGGTCCCTCTTTTATGTGGATTTTTTCAAGATGTTAGTATGCATACTCATATATTCCATAATCATATCAATTAATTAAAGGAAAAGCATAACAAGAATTCAATCACAACCACAGTGCATAATGAATCAAATAAGGATCAAGATAAAATTTACCATCAAGTACCATTAACAGAAACATCAACCAATATCCATCCACAATGATCCATTATATTAACTAATCACAAAACAGAAGTTGAATACATCACAATACTATCATAAAGTCATGCAAGTAAGTTCATACCAACATCATAACTCTAATACAACTTAGAGTATCAAACAATGAAGAAATACTACATACTTATAGGGGTGGGGACTTTCCCTTCACTTCCCATGCATCTGAAAAATAGCTTGCATGCTCAAAATATCCATGCGCTAACATCTACATGTTTTTACAAGAAGGATAATAATATCTTATCCTATAATTAAACTCAATGTTAATCATATTACTAACACAAAATATGCATGTCTCTTGGTCTTCCACTTACTCCCAAAATAGCTCTTCCTTGGCCATGAAGTCTTCATGCTTTTATCTTTTCTTGGACTACACTCTAACTTCTTTTCCTATTTTTAGCTCATGTCATGCAAAACGGCTAATTCCTAAACCGTATCTTTCTAGGTGTGCCCTTCTTTTACCAACCATTTATGCGCACTAACGCACCCCCTTTCTGTGCACTACTACCACATGCACCTATGATATTTAGTCACTTTTACACCAGTCCAACAACCGGATTTTATTTTCAGCCTGCTAAGTGACCAGTCCAAGGGAAATGGTGGCGACTAAAAAAATTCAGAGGGGATGGATACGATATAATTTGGATCTATGAGATAGTCAGATGGAGAGAAGGGGGGTGACTCAACATTGATGTGAGAGGAGGAAGAAGTGCATGGAGGAGGATTGGAGGGATATTTTTATTCCAAGCCAAATTTTTCATATGGTTCATGGGATTGTTTGAAGACAATGTCATAGACACCTTGTTAATAGCATCTTATACCGTAGCCCTTCCACGCATATCAGTAGAGGTAAGTGTAGACAATGGATTTATTAGATAGGAATCTGAAACCACTAGTGTGTGGTTTGGTGTGAGGGTGATCTTTGGAATGAGAGGAAGGGCGATCAAGATGACCATACACCAGATTGGTTTTGAGGAAAGACAGGCCAAATGATATGATGTCCCCAACATTGGATTGATACATAGGGGCCTTATTAAGATGAAAAAGGTGGTTGGGAGAAGGAAGGGAATTAAGAGTGAGGATTTGATATTCCCCCAAGGCAAGGTGTTGCATCACATCATTGATAGATCCATCATGGGGTAAGTTAGATGCACGTAAGGAAGAATTGGAAAATTATTTAGAATAAGAGTTTGATGTAGGGATAAGCATGTTTTTTGGCCGATAAGTCATATGAAATGCCTTGAAAGGAGAGGAATCAGCAGGGAGAGTCTGAATCTTCCCTTCGTATTCATTTTCAATACATCAGTGAATGGTAGAAGGGACACAACACATGGCATGAATCCAAGGTTGTCTAATAAAAACATTATATTAAAACTCCCCTTCTATAATGTAGAATATCTCATGAAGGATTTTATGGCAAACATAAATGGGAAGGATAACTATGTCCAAATCGGGGACAAATGCATCATTGAATTTGTGAATAAAAAAGTGAGATTCAACTATAATGATGTCAGGGAGTTTAAGTTAAATGAAGGTATGGGAAGAAATTATGTTGATACTAGCACCATTTTCAATCATGGATCAACGGATGAATGTGTCATTTATATGAACTTTGATGAAGAGAGGAAGATCATAGTCTTCATGAAGAATGTCAAGGATTTCAAAATCCTTGAAGGATATGGCAGCGGAAGCTGTGAGAGAATTAACTAGATCCACGAGGGGTTGAGGATCATCTGATGATACACAAATACATTATAGAGCTTCAATAAGATCCTGTTTGTGGTTGGGATAGATTTTGATGAGCTCATAGAGGAACATCTTAATAGGTGATTGATGTAACTATTTAACGATGGTCTGTTCGATGGAAGTAGGATTAGGAGTGACTAGGATAGAAATTTTATCCTTGGAGGAAGGAGGTAATGGTAGAGGATGAACAATGGGTTCACTAGGAGGAGAAATGATAATGATATTGGATTTGGATGAAGTGGATGGTTGGGTCTTGTAAGGGCAAGACCTAGTAGAAACATGGATAGCTTCTATGTAAAGAGGGGGCTTTTCTTTGGCAGAAAGAGAAGTCACAGGAGGAATAACAATGAAGGTGGTCATAGAAGCCTTGGATTTGAGTGGCAGGTCATATTTGGATGAGGACGTGCCAAGGGACGAAAGGGTGTCCTCCTTTTCAATGAGGAGGTCATCCTTTTCCATAAGGCTATTGATAAGAGCGTGAAGGGCCTTACAATGCTTAATAGTGTGTTCAGGTACGTGATGATAGGCACTAACAACATTAGGATCAAACCAAGTGGATTTTGGCCTACACGGGTCAAATGGTTTGATGGGGGGAAAGTTGACCATGGATGCATGGAGAAGACACTGAAACACCTCAATATAAGAGTTGACGGATGATTTAGAGGATGATGTTTTATAAGGAATGGATGAGCTCGATTTAGAAGTGGATGTAGGAAGAAGAGAGGCCTAATTCTTAGGATTTTTGATACTTTGTTTTGATGTGGAAGGGATGATGGTTGTCAATTGAGATTGGGATAGTTTTAATGATGGTTTTGTAGAGGTGGTGGTAGATGATTTAGATGTGTCCTTAGAGAGGCAGATGGTGGGTTTGGATTTTGGTTGAGTGACGATGGGAGCTTTGGATGAAGGATCAAGTCCTAAAAGTGAGGGGGAGATTCCTAAGATGGATTCCTAGACACGATGTGGTTTGGATTGAGGATTCTTAGGAGAAGTCAACTCTAATTTCTTATGTGGATGGGTAAGTAATTTTTAGATGGGAGTGCCAAGATTCTTAGGTTTACGTTGTGGGTGTTTATTCTTGGTGGGGATGACAATAATATTGATTGGGGGGTATTAGGAGAGGTAGTTGAGGGATTTGAGGTTTTAGGAAAGGAGGGTGTAGAAGATGATGGGGGTGGTGATTTGATGGAAGAGGATGAAGATAGAGTGGGGATATTATTTAAATAAACATTTAAGGAAGATGTAGAAGGAAGAGAGGGAGTAGGATTAGATAGATGAGGAGGGGTGGATGTTGATGATTTCCTCGAGATGGTAGGAGTAGGATCAATAGAAGGTGTAGAGGAAGAAGTAGATGAAATATTAGGTGTAGAGATAGGCATAGGTAGAAGAGAAGGTGGTATGATGGATATAGGAGGAGTAGGCTCGTAAGTGGGAGATGTGGGTGTGACGGGCTTGCGGATAGAAGTGGATGAAACTGATGAAGTGATTAATGAGGATGATGAAGGAACATGACTTAGAGTGCTGATGGTGTGAGCTTCAGGTGCTTGGGATTTGGAAGGGGTCTCTTGACTAATAGGAGTATTTTTGGGAACATGTTGTTTAAAAATGTCAAGTGGTTAATTGGGAGAGGCATTAGGATTACTCACGTGAAGGTCCCCTTGATTGATAAGTCATTGAACAAGGTCCTTAAAGGTACGAAACTTCTTAATATTGTCTCCAAAGACTCGGTGATGTTTACAATAATCATCCTTGCGACACCAGACAGGTTTGGACCGTGATTTAAAAAAAAACCAAATATGAGCCAATTGGATGAGATTGGAAGCCATAAGCTTATCGAATATGGAACTATAAGATTCCCTGAGAGGGGTATAGTTCAGGGTGGGGCCAGAAGATATTTGTGAAGGTTCGGCTTAGGAGGTAGGAGAAGAGGAAGATTTTATGACAATAGCATTTTTCATGGTCTTGGATTTATCATGATGAGAAGAAGAAGAGGAATACTTGATGTACTATGTCTTGGGTTTGTTAGATCTAAGTTTGACATGGCCTTACTTAAGGGCATGTAGTTCTAATTTATGAGAAATGGTGAAGGCTTCCTCGAAGCTTTGAAAGGACTGAATCTAGAGAGTATAAGAAATTTGTTTAACACAATATCAAGAAAAGACCTCAATGATCTTAGTTTGGGGAAGGGAAAAAGATAGCTGGTTGATGATGCCATGTCACCTTGCAAAAAAATCTAAAATGGATTCATCCTCAAATTGTTTAATGGAGTATATATCAGTAATAGTGATTTTACGAACAATATTGATGGAGAAATTCTCTAGAAAGAGTTGGGCAAGTTATGTGAAGGAGAAGAGGGGATGTTGAGGGATACCATCATACCATTCTAATGCGGGTCTAAATAATGACATGGGAAAGGTCTTAAGGATGATTTATTGGTCATGGGATAGGAGGTAACAATCATGTTAGAAATCTGAAAGGTGTTGTTGGGGATCCTCCTTGCTATTGAATTTGGAGAACTTAGGAAGTTCACAACGAAGAGGACAATTTTGACTGGGACAAAGGGATAGATGGCCTCATTAAAAAAAAATTCATATGTGAATGATCTCCTGGGACCCAAAGTACTGGCCTCCAGATTAACCAATCTACTCAACAATGTTTTCATGGGGTCACTAGAAGTAGGAAAAGGAGATGGCGAAGGATGAGGTTGTTCAATGTAGGAAGTGGATGGCGTAGATTGAGGTTGAGGCTGTAGAGGATATATGGGAGCCTAGGAAAGTAGTTGATAAGGAAGAGGATGAGTGATGTGATGAGATTGGATGAGCTGAGAGATGGGTTGCTAGAAGGGCATGCAAGTAGAAGGATAATATTGAGGGATCGGTTGTATGACAAGAGGATTTGTTTAAGAATGAGTGTGATGAGGAGGTTGAGATGCTTGAATGGTATTATGATATAATATGTGTTGAAAAGTAGTATGACGAGGGGTTTGATATGTATGAGTGGAACTTGAATAAAGTAGATGTGAAGAGACCACATTAGTATGAGTTTAGGACATGGGAATAAATACCGAGATTTGAGGAGGATGTTCAATCATAAGAGGAAAGGACATTGATCTGGGAAGGGTTTGAGTGAGGATATCAATAACCATAGTGGATGATGACATGATGGGAATAGGGGAGGGAGAAGTGGTGTTGATGCAAGGTAAACGAGATGGCATGGGGACCACCAACTGAGTAGATTGGTGTGTGGATGAATTAAGGGATTCATGTTGACATTGGGTTATGGATAATTCATTCATCGCTTGAGGGAAGAAGATGGAAATTTGAGAGGTGAGGACCTGGGTAGACTTAGGTTAAGAATGATAGGCATATATATATTGAAGGGGAGGTCCATCAATGGTTAGGTGAGTAGATTTTTGGATGATGTAATCATTAAGTGCAATAGGATTAACATCTAGGAGTTCCTAGAACTCCACACATCTGTGGGGGATAAAAGGGGGTCTGAACGCCTCAACATAATTGGCCAACGAGGGAATGGATGGTCGGGAAGGGATCAAATGCTGATAAATGGGGAGATTGGTCTCAACATGAGTGTGAACCATGGGTGGCTCACTAGAAGAGATGGTAGAGGAAATAGACTAGGTGACTATAGAGGAAGAGACAACAAGAGGGACTGATTTGTGTGTAAGAGAAGAGGTAGAGCAAGATTTTGGATAAAGAGCTTGTTTTCCATTTTTTCTTATTACACGTGCTTGAGTAAATGATGTTTGGCACTGTACCTCTTACCAGTCCTACTGAGGCTCTTAGGTGCATATACATTCCTACTCTTACACATCATAGGTGTTATTGTTTCATTATTTACTATTTCTTATTCTTACTAGCACACTATTTTACATGGATCTATACGCGCTTTGACATATTGTTAATCTTTCTAACATAGAAACAGGTGCTTCATGTGCAACATTTGTCTTGAAATAACTATTTTCCACCATAATTGTCTATTACATCTTGCTTGTCATTATCTTCTATTGTATGTTAATGTTTGCAGGCTATGTCCTTTATCTTGTATGCACATTGTATGCTTTTAGCCTCTTCAGCTCTGATTTTCTTGTGACATTGTGATCGATGTACCATGTCTAAAACCCAATTTTCACAGTCTCTTTTATATGTGCATTTTTGTTTCACTGCTTTTCTATGCCATGTTTATTTATTTTTCTACTAACACATGTACGTAGCTACTTTGTTTACATGTGCCCTGGATTTTAGCCTACATATTCTCTCCCCTGCATGGATATAGTTTCAGACCGGCATCCTGCCCGCTCTTTGGGTCGCATTCTCATAGTGACATTGTATATACCCCAAACAAGGGGACATACATTACGTGAATCAATCACCCCATACAACAACTCAGAGCTACAAAATAGTACAATTCAACATAAGAACAAAACAAAGTTATAGTCATAGAATGACCTAGATTCTAACTTGGGTCCTTAGATTAGCATAGACACTAGTGCCTAGATACAAACACTAATGTTTGGGTTCCTATGACCAAGGGGTAGTTATAGTTACTTTTTTAGATCAAGACAATTTTTAGTAATTTCCAGAGTAGATTCAATGGATCAGGTGTTGGCCTTAGAATACATAATGCATATAATCTCCTACTATCTCCATCTTCTACACGGAACAATACAAAACTATACACGAGACATACCATCTGCATTAGTTCTTATTCGTTAAGTAGTCATGGAAGGAGAGTAACACTAGACCTCTCTCCCTAACACTCTTTTTTCATGGCATGAGATTGCCCAAAAAACTTGCACTTGGTGTGAGATCACCCAAAAAACTCACACTTGGCATGATATGGCCCAAAAAACTTGCACTTGGTGTGAGATCACCCAAAAAACTCATTCTTGGCATGAGATCACCCAAAAAACTTCCTCTTGGCGTAAAATCACCTGAAAAACTCACTCTTCTATAGCAATTCAAGAAATTTTCTATCCCTTTCACTCTTCATGGATTAGGTGCACACTTTCCTTTTACTACTTTTTACACACATTTACATACCTTTGCAAGAGTTTTCATAATACATGACTTTGACTACTCTTTTGCTCTTATTTTTGCAAGCATGTCCTTACAAGAAACAATAGTAACAAGCACAAAAACAATAGGTATAACATGGTACAACATAATACACTTTCACCCCAAGGGTCACTTCCTCTTTCTTAGCTTCCATGTTTCACCTTTTATCACTTCACGCTTTCACTTATCTCCTAATAATGTTATCACCATCATACTCTACATGGTTATCAGGTATGCATCTCTTATCTACTCTATGTTATCAAGTATTCACTCAAAAAATAAAGTGGGAGAAAACGTAGACACAAAATCATGCACTTGGGTACATTTCTAGGTCTTAATCACATATTATTATCCATATGCATGGAAAATTTTAAGGAACCCCCTGAAAAAAACTTATAGAAATCATGGTGAATATACCTATAACCAATTTCATGGTTTTGGTGAATATACCTATAACCAGTTTCGTGGTTTTACAAAATATCCCTTTAACCTATTTCATTCTTTCAGTGAAAATGGTAAAAATAGTTGGAAATTGAATGGTGAATCTGTTGTAACTTATTTGGCGAGTACCCTCTGTCAAATTTGACTGTAATGAAACCCAAAAAAATTTATTTCTTTTGCATGCCTTACCTTTATGCTCAAGTGCCTATAATGTGTGACACTTGGCCACTTGGAGGAACAGGAAAATGACACGTGGTATCTTTTAATTACTCACTTACACTCTTCCTTGCCTCACCAACACCACATACCTGAAAATTTATTGAATTGGTTCATTCCATGGGTTTGGATTCCATGGAATGCATTTGACTTAGGGAGGCCTGGAATCTTGCCACGTGTCTATCTGATGGGCAGGGAAGGATTAATACCTTCAATAATAAGGTAAAAACAACTTATATTTAATAATCAACGATTTGTCGTCAGTTGCTATTAAATTTTTTTGTCAGGTATGTGCAATAGTAAGAATATTTTTTTTTAACAAGGCCATGATATGGAAAATCCTGTCAAAGCTATTTTCTTTTGATAAATAATGAAAAATAGTATGTGGGGACTAATTACTATGTCTAAAATTAAAAATTGCATGTATTTACAAGGTCTTGGTGCAATTCTCATCGTAAATCACAACAACAACATATTATTCAATAATCAATGATCGAATTGAATAAAGATGCCAAATGGTCATATTCAAATGCACAATTAGTGCCATATGTGTGGGAATAGGGATAAAGATGAGTGTCGAGTATTCCTTTACATGTAACTATGGAAAGCAATAGAATTCAAATACTCTAAAAACATGCCAAAAACACAGGAATCACAAATCATGCCACTAAAAAATAAAAAATAAATTCCAATAGAGAATAATCGTGCCTTAAATATAAAACTTTCCATTTTCGGATGCTTGGATTTTAGAACATAGACAATAATAGTAAAAATAAGAAAAGCTCCTAAAAATCTGTAAGTTTTTTTCAAGAAACAAATATGTAGTTTTCTTAAAGCATCCTGGGCTCAAAGGCAATGCCACTGTTATAACAAATGTCAGTTGTGTTTATATATTCTGACATCCACAAACAAGACCCTTGCTTTAAATGGAAACAAATGATAATGATATTTTTGGAAAACACCTTTTTGAAACACAAGAACTCTCCCACCACAATGAAACTAAATAAGAATATCATTTTCCTCACAAAAATACACTGGCATATTGCGTGGGGCATCTTTGCAATTTCTTTCCAAGACCAAACATTCCCTCTCCTCCTTCCAAACTTAAGCTCAAGCTCAAACACAATTATGTCCTTCAAATGGTCTCCATCTACAATTGGTGTTGCAAGTAGCACCCTCTCTTTAGATACAACCAACCTTGGTATGTAGTGAGGGAAATGGTCTCTACCATATCTTACAGGTAACAACAGAAAATGCACATTAGCATAATATTTAGTGTTATAAATTCTTACACCAAACATAGGTTCATATGACATTAAGAAGAAAAAATTATTGTTGAAGACAATGGGTCCATAGAAGAAAAAATCTCTCAATCGTGCCACAATCCTCCAAGTCCCTATAAAAGAATCATAAATTTCTATAGTACCATTTCCTGCATTAACTCCAGATCTATTAGCACCTTCTTGAACCATTTTGTACCCCTTGTTGTCATCCACAACCAAAATGACCAATGCATAAATATAAAAGTTCCATTCATTAGCTGATAACATTTGAGAAATCTTGAAGGAGATTCCAGACTTCAGTGGATTACATACCCTTGAAATGTGGCTCAATTCACTCGAACAAAATAAGATTATCCCTCTATGTGAATCTTAAAAGCTTACCCCATCAAAGCATGATAGCCATGAAAAGTTGAGAATTTTCCATGTCCTATTATAACAGTCGTATCTCAACCAATGATGACCACTATCATGATTTACAAGTATCCATGGATGTTTTTTTCTTGTTTCATTGTAATTCCTGAAGAATATGGTGGAAGACGTGAGTGTTTTCCATTCCTTAGAAACTAGAGAGAGCCTAGATATGGATTCTAACATAAGCTAAGGCAATACATTTTCCCAAACATCTTGAGGCACTAAATGATCCCACAGAAAATGATTTCCATGTTGTTCCTCATTCTTTGACATTAAATCATTATCCATTTCTAGGATTTCTCTTTTTCCTTTTCTCGGTGACAGCTGAAAAATAAAAGGCAAAGTAAATTTAGCAACGATTGATGATTCTAAAGGGTAGCACGTAACAAACACACGATACGACCAAGGGGCTCGGGGGTTGTAGGTGAAATGGATAGGTAAGGTTTCAGTGCTTACATTGGAAATAACCTAGAATGAAGAACAAATTCTACTTTTTCAATAAGGAGAAGACAAATCAAAAGGCATGACATTGTAGCAATGCAAGAGCATCTACAAGAACAGGTGCTGGCAAGGAAAAATATATTTGTTGAAACATAAATAAGAGTATCTCATATATTTTTGTAACATAAACATTACATATCATAACATAAACATTATATATCATAACATACGCATACCAAAAAATCTATAAGCCCTTAGCCTATAACTATAATATAACATAAATATTACATATCATAATATATTTCTCGGTTCTTGTGCCTCTTTCCTAACTACATCAGTATCAATCTTCTCTACCAGAGTGTCGGCTAGGGTTAGTATCAAGAAACATTCTTTATCAATGATAGCTCTGTAGGTGTCTGTTAAGTCTTGTCAGGCTTTAATCACCTCAAAAGATCGTATCAGACTTGCAAGGATGGAAGAAACTGTTTCGAATTGACTATCCATTTGAGGGGTCACCACCGAGGATTGATTTCCATCAATTTCCATATCCACATTGTTTATATCAGCATGTGGAGTCTCCATAGGTTCCGGGTTTGGGGATTTTGGATAAATAATAGATATTTCCAGTAATACTTCAGGAATCAGTTTTTCATATAGGGAATCTAGTTGGAGCTCTGTAGAAGAAGTTCCAAGAGAATGAAGGGGAACAATGGTAGTAGTCAACTGGCCAGGAGAGTGGGGATGGAAGCACCATTAAGAGGATAACTAGAAGCAGAGAGGGAAAAGGATTTCCCAATAGTAACTGTTATCCAAAATTCACCCCCCAGGGTAATTTTGATAACATGCATCAGAATATTCAAGTCCCAGGCAAATAGATTGATTCAAGGCCCAAAATCATGTTTTTTTGGGGTCCCTCGGCCTTTTTCTAACTCTCCCATCCAAGGAGGAATCCCAACAGGTTGATAAAATGGAAGAAATGCATAAAATAAGGTTGCAAGACTGTGTTAAGGCATTTCAGGTATGAAGGGATCAGGTCGTACTAGTTCGGGTTGAACTGAGGTTCGTCGTACCAAGCTTGGGGCCGAAAAAGCAAGAAAATTGGCTAAGTCCTAGTCCAGGCAGTCTCCAGGACAGTTGGGATGTCGGGACCCGCGGGACGTGAAAAGCTGAAATGGCTGAAAGCAAGGGAAAAATGTCTAAGTCTTGTTTCGCTCAGTCAGGGACATCCGGGCCAAAAGTACGCGAAGGATGCGGATCGGCCGGTTTGGCGCAAGTCAGTCCATTTCAAGCGGTTCGGAGATATTTGTCCCAGGCAGTCCGGGACAGTTGGGACAAAAGTACGCGAAGGACGCGAACCGGCCGATTCAGCCGAAACAGAGGACTTTCATTTGGGACATCCAGGCCAAAAGTACGCGCGGGACGTGAAAAGCTGAAAGAGCTGAGAGCGAATGGAATCTTGCCACGTGTCTTCGCCACAAACAGGAACAAGGAAGCCTGAATCGAGTGGTTCGGAGAAATTTGTCCCAGACAGTTTGGGACATCCAGGCCAAAAGTACGCATGGGACGTGAAAAGGTGAAGTGGCCGGAAAGAGACAAGGAGGCCCGTGGACGAATCGTAGCGTGACACGTGTCACAAGGGGAAGCGCAATGGAAATTGGCTAAGTGTTTTTTGGCTAAAAAATTTCAAAGGGCAAGGTTTGAAGGGTCGGCCCGAGCTAATAGACATAGGACACGTGTCCTAAGGTGGGGGAGTTCGGAGCCAGGGAAAGACTTAGGAAAATTTGAAAAAAGTCTTGGGCTAAAAAATTAAAAGACAAGGATGACCCCGCGCCCCTGTCCTCCAACCAGATCACGCCACGTGTCCCAAGTGGCGGGGGCGCGGGGAAAAAATGGAAAATTTTCCAAAGTTATAAAAAGTCAAAATTTTCAAAGGAAAACTCATGGAAAGGGAAGCAGAGAGAATTTCTCATCCAACCAGATCACGCCACGTGTCATCCAAGTGGCAAAGCGCGGAAAAAATTCAAATATTTTCCCGCTGATCCGTTTTGGCCTATTTTTTGCCCTAAATCTTCAGATCGCCATAACTTTTGATCCAGAGCTCGGATTTTCACGTTCTTTATATCAATGGAAAGCTGGTGAAATTCTCTACATGATTCCTAGGTAAATTTTGCATTTTGGTTCAGTTTGGAGAGAGAAAAATCAAGAAATGTCTCTGGCGCGTGGTAATGGCTAGAACTGACGTTTCAACAACCTATTTTAATGCACATGGGTCGCATTCTTCTTCAGCATGGCCAGAAGTGATGTTTCAACCACCAATTTTAATGAATAATGTGTTTTGGTCAATGGTTGGACTGCTTGCATGTTTTCCTATGTTTTCTCTCTCTTGGGCTCGACCCATGCATTGTATAAAGCTAGATTTGGCTCATTTTTCAAAGGGTGGTTCATCTTTTCAACTCTGCCCTCCCTTCTTTTCTTCTCCAGGGCTGAAAATGGAGTTCGAACCTCCTGCCCTTCTCTGTAATGGTGTTTTTTCCTTTTACCATTAAAATGATGTTCTATGCAAACTTCTGAAGCAATAAAAACGTGTTTCGTGATGCATCTGTCCATCCTTGCTCGTTTTTCGCTTGTTTTCTTCTTGCCTCTCTTCATTGCAGGTATTTGTGCACGTTCTAATGTTCATTATAGGTTTGGAGCTGTGTTCATGGAGTTTTGGGACATTTCTGTGTGAAATCTATCCTTGGGCCTGTGATGCATCTGTCCATCCTTCCCATTGCTCACCGCTCCTTGTCCCATGGCAGTTTTGATAGATGTTCAACATTTTCCTTCTCTGGTGTATCACCGTTTTAGTGTAGGCTCTGTTTTTCCCTTTTCTCTCTCTCTCTCTCTCTATCTCCTTGGCATGGTTAGATTAGGATTAGATTAGCTTGCCTGCACTGGAATAGCTTGTGGCAGGTAGTTTAGGAAGAGGAACCAGCCTTCTCTGGAGATTCCTTTCTCATTCTCACGAGTCCCACACTCAAAGAAAGGATTCAATGTTGTGCAATCACACTGGATGCTAGAGTGATCAACCTAGAAATCTGATCAACATCCAGGGGTGCTATGATTTTGCACCAATAATTTTGGCATGCCCGGTGGGAGCTTAGAGGTCTTGCACTTCATCTTTTGCAGGTTGGTGTGTTCCTATGAAAATTTCAGCCTTTGGAGGCACTTGCAAAGCACATCTGGCGACTCCATCTGATCAGCAACCCATTTCTGAAGTTGCAGACCTGTTTTTCATCCATTCCCATCCATCCTTCTTTCCATCCCTTTCATTCTTTTCCATTCCATGAAGTTGTGCAATCATGACTTCATTTCCATCATGGAACTCACATTTACAACAGCAGTATATCACACCTCCAACATGTTTTTTAAATCCTCCAAATCAGCATTTTGAACAAATTCAAGATCAGCATGCATACCCATATGAGCAGCAATGCCAAAATCAGTTTGGCTATGGGGCTTTCCAAGAGCAAGAGTATGCATATAATGAAGACAATCAGATGCAAGATGCTGGTCTATTGGAGAAAATCCAAAAGATGGAGGTAAAGATGGTGCAGTCCAGAGCAACAACTCAAATGAGAGCTTTCAGAATTGGTTGCAGGACTCCTTGTCCATGGGGAGGCCCTTTTCCAAGACACTTCAGCCCTCAGGAGAAGCTGGACTTCATGATGAAGATGCTACCCCAACTTGCACAATGGACAGCAGAAATAGAGGCCTATACACTTGTTGTTGAACAACCTTGTCAATGGGTAAGTTCTACACCATCATCTGGTTTTTCTCTTCCCATTACCCAAGCAGCACCATCTCATTTGGAATTGCAAATTCTAAACTCCCCATCTGCTGTCCCAAATGTTGATCCCATGTCTCCACCTCTCAGTCTTCCACCACACCTCAATTCTTCTTTCCTTTTTCCTTCCAAGCAGTCATCCCCTCCACAAGAGCTAAAATAAATACGCTCTCCCCCAAAGAAACAAGAGGTTTCACCTCCTCTACCACCACAAAGAATTGCCAAATCAATTGAGTTACAACCCATCCCTCCTCTTGCATTCCCAATTCCATGTGGGGAAGAAGAAATTGCAAAAATCGGCCATGAAGGACAGCAAGAAGAGGAGCCGAATAGAAAAGAAATGATAGACAACTTGAGGGTTTGGGATGAAAAAGATCCCCTTGATGGTTAAACCTACAGAAGAGGCTAGGGTTGAACAAATGGTGGTTAAGACTAATTTTGTGGCAGCAGAAGAAGAGCAAAAAGAAGAAGCAGATCAGCAGTTAGTTTACTCAGAAGGTAGTGTCCATGTTGGCACTCTATTTGAAGGGAATGCTGATTCAATTCAAGTTGCACAATCAGCCATAAAGGAAGAAAGCTCAGAAGGAGATCTTGCAGTCCCAACTTGTCCTCTAGAGCAGCAGATTGAAGAGTTTGACTTGACAAACTTCATGCTGGAGGAAGAGTTCAATCAAGAGCAAGATTGTCTTCAAACATTGGAGAAAGGAGAAGCTGCTCCAGATCCAAAAGAAGAGGAGAACAATCTAGCCGTGGAGGAGAAAATTGCAGATCCAAGGGCTTTGATCACAAAGCAGGCTACAGGAGAACCTTCAGTTCTTCCTTCTTCTTCACCTCTCTCAAGTTCTAGTATTGAAGAGGAGTTTGATCTCCCAAACTCTGTAACGCTCTGATTTTTCATGTTATCTTGGTGAATGTTTTACATGTTGTTATAACTGCTGGAATGAAAGAAAAAATGTTAAGAGAAACTCTGATCTTAAAGGAATGTGTTGCTAACTTGGATTCTTGCATGCTGTGATTTATTGTATAGGACAGCAATTACTGTACTTGCGTGTTTGCTAATGTGATGACAAATGGTCGTATACTTGCTAAACTCTCGTTGCTGATTGACAGCACACTTTGAATCAATTTCATTGATCCAAAGTATACTGAGGTCTTCCTATGATTACTGTGTCGGTTCACACTTGAACCGAACCCGAGATTGTTATGGACGTGCAACGCCTGATTGCAGGTATGAGCAGCTGGCACGTAAATGCCAATGACGGGGGTTCGATTCTTGAACCCTGTACTGTCGAACTTGGGACCTCGTGAGGCAAGAAATGCCTGGACACGGGTGGCCTTGACACGTGATCCAAAGGACTGAACGTCGTGCACAGCATAGATACGGGGTTAGCTGAGAGGTTGGGTTAGGAGTTGATTAGTGTTAGTGGTTAGTATGAATTAAAAACCCTAAACTAATACTAAGTCCTAACATGCACCCTACACTATTATCCTAAGTGGATTTTTAAATTACAAAAAAAAGGGGAGAATAAACCTAAGCCCTAAAACCTAAGGCTAAACTAAGACCTAGGTTGAACACTATATGCAACCTAAACTAATCCTAATCTAAAAAGGGCGCGCAGACCCTTGGAAGGAGAGGATAAGGATGGAGGGGAGTATTCATTGGCATTTAATAAAATTGTCCATACGTGGACAGCGCCAGTTTTGGTGGGGCAGGTAGGAAATAGAGGCATCTATTTGGAGATAGAGCCAAATTCAGTTTTACATGGGAAATTTAAAAAATTTGAGTTCGCCAACTCAAGTGGCGGTGGCGTGGGAAGTAAGAAAAAGGCAGAGCCTTTAATGCATTGATTTTTCTTGGTCCTCGCGACCAGTTCGCTGTGGAAAGTGTATGAGGGAATTTGATTTTTTCATTGTTTCGGTTTGGCTTTTGCAAAGTTGCTCTGCATTTGGTTTTTTTTTTTTTTGGCCTGGTTCAGTCGAACCAGCTCTTGGAATTTGACATTTTCTTGGAGATTTCGAGGCTGTTGCTAAGCCTGAAGAAGAAAGAAGTGTTGGGGAGTTTGTGCTGTCGCTGTGGAAGGAAAAACGTGGCAAACGAAGTTTTATTCGAGTTCTGGAAAATAGATTATAGGCATGTTAAGCCCTTCTCTTTAAAAATTCTTGCTTTGTTTAAGTGTCTCATTAAAACAACCCTGCTCTTGGGTTTGGATTGTGTGATTGCTGTCGAGTCGATTTGACTTGGATTTTGTTGGTTCTTGCTTTCTTTTCTTTGGGAAATGATAAGAAGAATTGCTTCTGGTTGCTCGGCCTTGATGCGTTTTTGCTCGAATCGAGTTGGAAAATGAATTACTGTATTGGTTGTTGACAGTATGGTGGTTTGAAATAGATATACTCTTCTCTGTACATGTTGTATGAAGTGGAACAGGATGTTTAATCATTTCCTTATAGTGTAATCGTTTTCCTTGCTGATGTGCTTGGAACTGCCTTGGCATGTAAAGAGGAAATGGAATTACAGTCGTGTTATATTGCTGTCATTTTGGAAATAATATGAATCATTGTTTTTGGTCGCTGAGTTCGACTGTCCTTGTATTTCTTGAATGAAATACCTCCATATCGTGCTGGATGTTTGACAGTAATGGGAAATCCGTCTTGTGTATCATGAGTCTGTACATGTTATTGAGTTCCTTTCACTACTGAAACTATCGCCTTTTACTGACGATCTGGAATGAAAGAGGCGATAGTTGGTTGAAGTTGTTTCTTATTGAAATTTTTAAGGAAACAGATCCTCTTCCTTCAACTGTTATGGATTTTAATGAAAATGGCATTTGGGTTTTCTATGAATATTTGAATTCGATTTGAATGAAGTAATTGCAATATTTTCATTGATGTGCCTTTCTTGAATAGGAAATAAACGGATACGTATTGGGTATTTGTGGAATAGGAAAAGTTAATTGTTTTTCCTCTTAAACATATTAATGGATTGTGTTTCCTTCACTGTGAGGATAAGATGGTTTTATTGTGTTTTCTTGATACTGTTCGGTCTTCCTGTTCGGGCTGTTACAAATTGATTTTGTATTCTGTGCAATGAATGATTATATTTCCTTCTTGCTGTAATGGAAAGTTGATTCCATTGCATCTTGTAGTTGTGGTTTGACCTTCTGATTTGAACTGTCTTGTGAATACGAACTTGACTGGGATTTCTGTTTTAAATAAATGGAAAAATGTGGGAATTAGCTTGTTTTCTGAGTCTTCCCTAACTGTACCAAGCCTACGCAATTAACACCCTAAGCGGATTTGTCCTTATAGAGGTATTGATATACGAATATTATATTTTGAGTTTTGTACCTCATTAAGTAATGGAGAATGCTGTTTTTGGAGTTAACAGTTGATCGAGATAGAACTCGAATTGAATGTTCATTGTTTGTGGTATATTAGATTGAAACTGTACAGGCTATGTGAGTTGCTTATCAATGAGAACGATTGTTCTGTTTCTTTATAAGTTGAGCTGTCATGCTAAGATAAACATGATTTGGGTGTTTTTATTTCATTTGGAATAAAATGATTGTTTCTCAATGAAATTACAGAGAATAAATTCTTCTCTTTTTGCTATTTTGGACACTGAAAGTAATATTGGAGCTTACTGTGCATATGAATTGGTTTTGTTGTAGGTAACAACAATGTGCAAATTGTTATTATGAACTGTATGCATTCATGGATATAAAAGATCATATGAATAAATGATTGCGTGATTGCATAACTGCTTGTTTGGTTAACACTACAGTGAAAGAAGTATGGAATCTTCTAGTACAACAAATACATAGTATGCATCTTGATATTGCTTGTTCTATGATGAATACGATGTCTTACTAACCTGTTTTGGTATTCGTATGAACCGGAATTAAATGAAATTATTCTTACTACCGGAAGGTGAATTCTGAATGGATTTTGTAAGTTTCACTCTGAACTGTTATCTTGATTTGTCTTTCGTTTGGATTCCACTATTAGGACAGTCATGTGGAAAGAAATAGAGATATGAATGAATGACTTGGAAAAATAATCTTTTCTACTTCATTCAGTTGGAAATCTGTAATTCGTGAATAATGAATTTTATAGTGCTTAGATGGGAGCAACTATATGCATTGCTGTTTGCTTTCTTGTCTGTACTTGATTACTTGGATTTACATTTCAGTTAGTTTCATCCTTTGCATTTATTATTAATGAAAGGCGTGGAAAGGATAACTGTATGTTATATCAGTAGTAAGCCACTTGTATTCCTAACTTTACAAATATTGTAAATTGAGACTTGTAACGGTTATGTGGAAAACGGGACAGCAGTTCTTTGGCTGATTGTGATGATATTTTGATAGTTCAGTTGTTTTGTTGATCTTTATTTTGTGCCTCTTTCGGGATTGATGTTTAACTGTCGTTTCATAAAAGCAGGGTTCTTTTCTTGAGACAGTTAGTTGAAGCACCTTATTTTAAGGATAAGTGCTTAATATGCTCAGTTCATTGAACTGATCTGTGCAATTCATTTTGCAGATGGAATTTGATTAGTATGAAGACATGGCTGTTTTCTGATGCTTCTTGATTAGCTGAAAGATGAATTGTAATTGTTGCTTTTATTCCTCTTCGAGGAATTGTGAAAAGAAGAAAATATATTCTTCTATCTATGAGTTGTATTGATGTTTTATGTAAACCATGCCCATCTAGTTGGATTGGCAAATGTACAGATTATGACATGGATTGTCGAATACAATTACTAGTGTGATATTATAATAATTATATCAGTTTGGTATTGTTGACTAAATTGGAAATATAATGTTATTTCTTAATTTGGATTTGTTTCATTGTCCTTGGATGGATGTTCAATGGAAACTGATTTCTATTCTTACCTAAATGCAACCTTTAAGTTGAAAATGCAATTAGTTCATACTTGGGTAAAGATGAAATTTTAATTGACATTAAACAGGATTAGGAAGAATATGATTCCATAATCGAAAGGTATTCAGAATTAGCTTAGGAGCTAAGGAATATCAATTAACTTTGGAATAATCGAACTTCGCTTTCGAACTCCATTAATGATCTCGTATGCTGAATTCAGAATAAGGATATAGGATAAGTATATCCACAACTAATGGACCTTAACTATATAACGTTAAGGAGAAACAAATGAATACATTTCTCAGAATTTAGACCTCGTATGAATGACGTCTAATAAGCTAGAATTCTGAATTTAGTTGCAGTTGGGAAAATCTTGGCTAAGTTTAATAGGTTAAACTTATCACGTCTGTCGATACGGACTGCTTAATCCAATGATTAAGAAGAGAACCAAGTAGGGAAATGCAGCCCTTCGACACGAAGGAGAAGATGCATTGCAAGATAATGGATGGATTTAGTCCCTCTTAGCCCTATACAACTGTAACGGAAAAGAGGATCAAGGGATCAGCGTGGATGCTGAAAGTTGATTTTAATTATTAAATCGTATCCTAAACACTTGAGCAGGATGTGTATTCTCGACGGGAGAATTCTGTAGGACATTGGCATATGCCAGCTACAGCAAGGTGTCTCCATGAGGACGGGGTCTTCATGATGACACACTGTTGCAGCTGACATATTGCAATGCCCTCCCGAATTAAAACATCAAGAATACATAGGCTGAATGTGTAACTGTGGACAGGGGATAGGAGTATGATTTGGTATACGGAGTGACTCCGGAATACTAAAGATAACTAGACACACAGGGTCGTGGGGAAATGACACCGTATGTCTGCGTATCTTTAGTTACCGGGAGTGCCTTCCTATATTCGTTCATATTACTAACTGTAATTGGAAGTTTAAAAATGACCTTAAACGAAGAGGACTGGTAGGAACCAGGAAAGACCATTCTAGATAACAGGTGAAGTGAAGTGAAGGACATATTCCGTTGATGTGTATAACATCCAGGAATATGATCATGCAAAGCATGTGAAAATCTTTGGCCAAAGTATCGCAATTGCTGGTTGCGTTGTCCTTATCACTTAATTTAAGATGCAGGATGTCAGATGAATATCAGTAACAGATATTCAGATAGGCTTCTTAAATGGATCAATTCGATAACCGGGAAAGGTTATGAGAACAGGTATATATAATATACTATGCATAAACAAACATGAAGGATCGGTTGTTGCCGAGTCATGAAATGAAGGATCGGTTGTTGCCGAGTCATGAAATGAAGGATCGTTGAAACTTCGAGCCATGAAAATGGAAGATCGGCAGTTCCTCGAGTCATTTACAGCAACATATAGAATCTGTTATAAGATTGAATGGCATTGAATGTGTGTTCCATATTGTAAATATGCGAACAGGGAACATTCGTTTTAAAAAGAAATTGTGTGATCCAAACTGTGATGTTTGGGCAGAGAACAATTGTTAAAACTTGAACGTGTGTTTGAATTTTATAATTCATAACAGAGAATGTTATATAAAAAAAAAAAAAATTCCCTTGTTCTGGTATTTGAAAATGGGGATGTTACAAACTCAATGTTGGAGGGTGAAAGAAACCATGGTGGTCAAGTTACAGATCAAGAAGATACCATGGAGGAAGTGGAGCATTTGCAGCAGGACAGCCATGAGGCATTTTATCTGTCAGATTTGGAGGACTGTTTTGATGGAGAAGATCCGGTTGAGTTTCCACCATTCTCTCTTTCATCATCCACATTCCAAACACTTGAGTCTGCTGTCATGAAGGAGAACATTCATTTGCAGCAGCCTGCATCTTATAGCAGCTCTTTGGAATCAAGATTGGAAGATTTAAATCTTTCATGTTCTTCATTGGAGGAAGAGAAAGGGCAGAAGGGTTCTACCATTGCTTCCACACCATCCATTCAAGAGGGTCTACAAGAAGACTCCATTTTTGGAGTTGAAAATCAGAGCTATGGGCATATCAAATGGATCAGACCTTGCCCAATCAGGGATTTGGCTTCATTGGAGCCAAAGGAGAAGTCACAACCAGTCATGCTTGCTTCTGAGCATGAGGGTGAGCTACAAAGTACCAAGGATCAGCTGTCATACCTCTTCAATCCAAATGCAGAACAAATAAAAGAGGTATTGGATTTGTTTTTAGTTGATACCTTGATGATTTGGGTGGAAGACTAGCTTCTTGTTGATTTTCCACTCATCCTAACAGCCATGATCAACTCTAAATCAATTGCATGGCTGCCACTTTTGAGAAAGGGAAGCTATTTCTCACAACCAATTATAGGGTTTGTTTAGCTTGCCTTTGCTTCCAGTTAGAGTAGAGTAGGTAGGTTTGTTTTTAGAAGAAGAAGTGCTTGTGCACACTCTGCATGTTCCATTTGGAGCATGTATGATTTTTAGTTTTGTACATAGTTTTGTGGTGCTGGTTTTGCTCTTGCGCAGTCCATTTCAGTGGCATTTTGGTGGGAATGACTCCATGTCTAGTGGGATTCAAGTGGTTCAGAGGGAAGTTTTCAAAGTTCAGATCAGTTGCAGGTTACAACTCATGACTCCATGCCCAATGGATGCTTCAGGCAACTGGTAACTTCATCTAGCAAGCAGATGACCCCGCTGAGTCGCCAAAACTGTTATCCAAAATTCACCCCCTAGGGTAATTTTCATAACATGCATCAGAATATTCAAGTCTCAGGCAAATATATTGATTCAAGGCCCAAAATCATGTTTTTTGGGGTCCCTCGGCCTTTTTCTAACTCTCCCATCCAAGGAGGAATCCCAACAGGTTGATAAAATGGAAGAAATGTAGAAAATAAGGTTGCAAGACTGTGTTAAGGCATTTCAGGTCTGAAGGGATCAGGTCGTACTAGTTCGGGTTGAACTAAGGTTCATCGTACCAAGCTTGGTGCCGAAAAAGCAAGAAAATTGGCTAAGTCCTAGTCCAGGCGGTCTCCGGGACAGTTGGGACGTCGGGACACAAAAAGCTGAAATGGCCGAAAGCAAGGGAAAAATGTCTAAGTCTTGTTTCACTCAGTCAGGGACATCCGGGCCAAAAGTACGTGAAGGAAGCGGATCGGCCGGTTTGGCGCAAGTCAGTCCATTTCGGGCGGTTCGGAGATATTTGTCCCAAGCAGTCTGGGACAGTTGGGACAAAAATACGCGGAGGACGCGAACCGGCCGATTCGGCTGAAATAGAGGACTTTCATTTGGGACATCCGGGCCAAAAGTACGCGTGGGATGCGAAAAGCTGAAAAAGCTGAGAGTGAATGGAATCTTGCCACGTGTCTTTGCCGCAAACAGGAACAAGGAAGCTCGAATCAAGCGGTTCGGAGAAATTTATCCCAGACAGTTTGGGACATCCGGGCCAAAAGTACGCGTGGGACGTGAAAAGGTGAAGTGGCCGGAAAGAGACAAGGAGGCCCGCAGACAAATCGCAGCGTGACATGTGTCACAAGGGGAAGCGCAATGGAAATTGGCTAAGTGTTTTTTGGCCAAAAAATTTCAGGCAAGGTTTGAAGGGTCGGCCCGAGCTAATAGACACAGGACACGTGTCCTAAGGTGGGGGAGTTTGGAGCCAGGGAAAGACTTAGGAAAATTTGACAAAAGTCTTGGGCTAAAAAATTAAAAGACAAGGATGACCCCGCGCCCCTGTCCTCCAACCAGATCACGCCACGTGTCCCAAGTGGCGGGGGCGCGGGGAAAAAATGGAAAATTTTCCAAAGTTATAAAAAGTCAAAATTTTCAAAGGAAAACCCACAGAAAGGGAAGGAGAGAGAATTGCTCATCCAACCAGATCACGCCACGTGTCATCCACGTGGTAGAGCGCAGAAAAAATTCAAATATTTTCCTGTCGATCCGTTTTGGCCTGTTTTTTGCCCTAAATCTTCAGATCACCATAACTTTTGATCCAGAGCTCGGATTTTCACGTTCTTTATATCAATGGAAAGCTGGTGAAATTATCTACATGATTCCTAGGTAAATTTTGCATTTTGGTTCAGTTTGGAGAGAGAAAAATCAAGAAATATCTCTGGCGCGTGGTAATGGCCAGAACTGACGTTTCAACAACCTGTTTTAATGCACATGGGTCACATTCTTCTTCAGCATGGCCAGAAGTGATGTTTCAACCACCAATTTTAATGAAGAATGTGTTTTGGTCAATGGTTTGATTGCTTGCACGTTTTCCTACGTTTTCTCTCTCTTGGGCTCGACCCATGCATTGTATAAAGCCAGATTTGGCTCATTTTTCAAAGGGTGGTTCATCTTTTCAGCTCTGCCCTCCCTTCTTTTATTCTCCAGGGTTAAAAATGGAGTTTGAACCTTCTCCCCTTCTCTGTAATTGCATTTTTGCCTTTTACCATTGAAATGATGTTCTATGCAAACTTCTGAAGCAACAAAAATGTGTTTCGTGATGCATCTGTCCATCCTTGCTCATTTTTCGCTTGTTTTCTTCTTGCCTCTCTTCATTGCAGGTATTTGTGCACGTTCTAATGTTCATTGCAGGTTTGGAGCTGTGTTCATGGAGTTTTGGGACATTTTCTGTGTGAAATCTATCCTTGGGCCTGTGATGCATCTGTCCATCCTTCCCATTGCTCACCTCTCCTTATCCCATGGCATTTTTGATAGATGTTCAACATTTTCCTTCTCTGGTGTATCACCGTTTTAGTGTAGGCTCTGTTTTTCCCTTTTCTCTCTCTCTCTCTGTCTCCTTGGCATGGTTAGATTAGGATTAGATTAGCTTGCCTGCATTGGAATAACTTGTGGCCCAGGTAGTTTAGGAAGAGGAACCAACCTTCTCTGGAGATTCCTTTCTCATTCTCACGAGTCCCACACTCAAAGAAAGGATTCAATGTTGTGCAATCACACTGGATGCTAGAGTGATCAACCTAGAAATATGATCAACATCCAGGGGTGCTGTGATTTTGCACCAACAGTAACCTCATCTGAGTCCGTATCAGAACTAGAAGAAACCACGACATATTTATGGCTTGATACTAGTTTGATGTGCTCAATTTGGTCCCCCATGTTTTTTCAAAAGAAAGCAAGTGTCAAAAAATTACCATGGGCCTTGAATTTATAATTGTCAAGCGAGTTCTTCGACTGGACCTTTACACGTGTCAACCAAACCTGGGTGTGAATTGACAGTTAATATTAAATGCAAATTGTGGTGAAAAAATTACATTGAAACCGAAGTCACTATCCCACATGCCTTTGCCTTCCTTTTAAATGTCCTTTTATCATGATAGTGACGCCAGTGAGCAATTATCGATAGCCTTAGCCCTTGACCTAAGTTTTATATGAAAAAAGTAATTACAATTTACCTAGTCGGGACACATGTAAAGTGTTCCACTAGAGATTTAATTGATACACTCACAGTTAATAAATGTCTTATCAAATTTAATTCTTAGTGACGTTATATTTTCTAGCATGAAGGTCCAGGAAACGAGGTATTTGATAAATATAGAAAAGACTTATTTCATAAAAGTGGCATATTTAATAAATATGGAAAAGACTTATTTCATAAAAGTGACATATTTAATAAATATGTATATTCAAAAGTTACTAAGCTTTATGAAAAGGGCACTTTCCTAAAAAATATATTGAAATGGCCATCATTGCATTAAATGATCAAATTTGAAGGGCTCCACATACTTTAATTTGATTGGCTAGGTTAAGCTTTACCTGTTGTAAATGAGATATTAGAAAACACATTACCCTTCAACAGAAAAAAATGAAAATGTTTTTTCATTCAATATATATCTGATTAATTTGAATAAAATAAATGTGAAAAATGTAAAAATTATGACATATATAACATTTAAAAATAATTTTGAAAACACTCTATAAATGTGAAAACACTATATTTCATCAGTAATGACATCGACAATTCTGAATTCTATTTAAAAACAACATTTTCGTTAGTTATTTCAATTAAAATAGTAAATAATATTAAGCAACATTTGATTTTATTCATATTTATTTTATTTAGAAAGACTTTCTTTGATGTATTCTCATATTAAATCTATGGATATTTGGTTTTGTATTTTGAAAATTGAACTTGTGTAAAAAAAAAAAAAATTTAAACACTTTTGACCAAAGCTATGAACCAAAGAGTTATGTTAGAGTAGGTATTTACCTTAGCTCATGTTCACCTAGTTACTTTATTTACCTTTATTATATTTATCTTCACCCACTTATGTGCGTGGATATTTCTTTTATATTATTTACATATTAGGATTTTATTATCTAGTTGTTAGGTATAGTTCTTTCCTTGATCTATGGTATTGACTAGATCTTTGATGACTAGTTCTTTCCTAAATCTATGGTTTTGACTAGTTCTTTGCTGACTAGTTTTTTCCTTGATTTATGGCTTGATCTATGGCCTTGATTGTTTCTTAGATTGACATTCCTTGCCTATATAAGCAAGGTCCATTCTCATTGTATTGATATATGAGAGTTTTCATAATAATATATGATCCATTACTTTTCTTTGTTTGTAAATTCTCTTGTAAAGTTATTCTGGTGAATTTCTTTCATCTTATCAAATGTGGTGTGATATGATCATCTGAGATCTTCACGGCTTAGAACGATCTTCTTATAGTTCCTTTCATGGTATCAGAGCGATAGATGATGTAGACATCCATCTGTAAGTTTTTCTTTGCAAGCAAGGGTTTATTATTTTCATGTATTCAGAATTTGTTAGCACTTTTTTGTAACATGCATTTTTATGCAAAATGGAGTGCACCATTAGATTTGGAAGGTGCCAAAACCCTAGAATTGACTGTAAACTTGACCATGTTTTGAGACAGTCAAATATGGACATTTTTAAAGGGTTTTTTTTGGCACATTTCTCAAAAAATCCATACAATTATGTATAGAAAAAAAAATTTGACACAAAAATTATATCAACTTTATGGGTTTTTTGAGAAACTTTCTGGGTTTCTCTCCGTTTTTTGATACAGGTGCCAGAAAAAGAGATATTTGTAGTCTAAATTTTGTATTAATAATTGTACTTTTTGGGTGCATTATTTTATCCATTGTAATGCAGATTTGTCTAGGTGCATTCTTTTATCCATTGGATATAGGTGTGTACCTGGATGCATTATTTTACCCTTCTGGATATTTTGGATTTTTTGGGTACCCTCAGTATTTTATCCATTGGATATAGACATGTACCCTCTAAATGCATTCTTTTACCCTCTGGATATTTCTAATTTTGATGCATTATTTTATCCACTAGATGCAGATCTATACCTTTTGGGTGCATTCTTTTATCCATTGGATATAGGCGTGTACCTTCTAGATGCATTCTTTTACCCTCTAGATATTTTTGTTTTGGATGCAGTCTTTTATCCACTGGACGCAGATTTGTACCCTCTGGTTGCATTCTTTTATCCATTAGATATAAGTGTGTACCTTCTAGATGCATTCTTTTACCCTCTGGATATTTATGTTTTGGATGTAGTCTTTTATCCACTGGACGCAGATCTGTACCTTCTGGGTGCATTCTTTTATCCATTGGATATAAATGTGTACCCTCTGGATGCAATGATTTACCCTTTGGAAATTTATGTTTTAGGCGCAAGATTTTATCCTTTGGTCACAAATATGTATTTTTGGATGCACTCTTTTACCCACCGGATATTTGGGTGTCACGCGTACCTTTTGAAAAAAACATCAGCATTAAAATATTATTTTTAATAGCAAAACCTTCTAGAGCTCATAACTTTTAATCTAGAGCTCAGATTAAGGTGATATTTTTTTTTAAATTCTATATTTTTTCGAGATCTCCACATTGGTGACATTTTTATACACATATTTCAAATGTAAAAGGTACTTTTACTCATTGTAATATTTACATGCACTCAATTATAAAGTGCCAAATTTGGGAGGGTGTTGTAATCACTTGTGGACGTAATTTTGGTTGAGCCCGATGTCCTAAAATTTTGGGTGTTACATTCTTGTATCTATCATGGATTATGAGAATGATATGCTTTTCTCTGAAGTGTGTGGACTTCAAGAGGATATTGTAAAATTTTTGGAACAAAATAGATCACTCAAGAAGTGAAATTATCTTCTTCAAACCTCATTCATGAGAAGGATACACTAATACACTCCCTATAGCAGAAACTTTCTCACTTACAACATCATCCTCATATTGTGGACAGTCATATCCATGCTCCTAGTCCACTTGCAACTATTGCTCCTGTACCCACTGACCTTGATCTGTCAGTTTCTGAGCCTGCTCCTGCTCTTGATGCTCCTAAGCCTATTAGGCTTGTTACTGCATGTTCTTCCACATCTATGCCTATTGCAGTAACACATTCTGTGTATCCTACTTCTGCTCATATACATGGCTCTTTTGAGAAGCATACCACTGCATTTGGTTCTCGCATGCTCCATTCTATGGGTTTCATTGGTGGAGGTATTGAATAGACATTCACAGGGTATTGTTTCCCCTATTCCACATGTTAAGTGGAATTCTCACCATGGAATTGGTTTTCGAGAAGGTACTTCATTGGGATCACACATTGACAAAACTCCTATTTTTGTTCACTCGACTCTTTCCGAGGATCATGAGCTACACATGAGTTCTGCACCTTCACTCAGGCTTGAGAAACCTAAGATTTTAGTTGTCAGACATGATCAACTTGACACACATTCTGATGTTCCTTTGCATGAACCCATTGTGCATTTTGCACCAAGTCATATGCAGGCATCTTCTTCATCCATCCGTGTTGATTTGGGGTGGATATCTGATCACTTGTGGTGGACATAGGCATTCGTTGAGAGGAATCTACAGGTGTGGCTCCTCCACCATTCGGCCTCTTGCTCCACTTTCTATACCTTCTGCATTGTAATGCTCCTTGTTTTGAGCATTTTTATTTAGCAGGTGTAGTGTATCTCTCTTGTTTGTTGAGAGATTTTATATCTGTATTTTTGACATTTTTGGCATGTTGATAGTCTCTCTTGTGGGGGAGCTATTCTGGTGAAGCCCAGTGTTATTTTGTCAATGTTCGAGTAGTTTTTTTTTACAACTCATACAGATTTGTAGCATCACTCCACCCATTTAGCAGTATGGGAGGGTGTGGTGTTGATCTTCTTCTTTGGGTTTTGTGTCCTTGCCTTGTTACCTTGGTTTTTCTTGGATCATGGCACTCCTATTTCTTTGGATCTTGTGTCCTTGCCTTGTTGCCTTGGTTATTGTTCTTGGATTGTGGCACACCTATTTGTAGCATTGATCGAATTATGTTTGGTGTTTTTTTTACACTTTTGACATCACTCCATTGACAGTCTCCTTATATGGAGCTATTTTGGTGAAGCCCAGTGTCAGTTTGTTTTTGAGTTTTATGATTGAGCAATGGATTCAGACCACAGTGCACACCAAACTTCTTCAGCATTGTATGATTTTTTTGAGTCGAGCTTCTTGGGATGCCTTGCAACGGATTTTTACTCTCTCTCTCTCTCTACTTTGTTATTACCAGTTTTGGGTACCTAGCAGTGTTCCCTTTTTCCTAGTTATTGTACATGAGTACCTCATCAGGCCTAGTTTTCGGGACTCATATTGTGGATATGCCACTTTTATTTTGGGCCCCTAGCTTCACTTGAGGGGGGTGTTAGAGTAGGTATTTACCTTAGCTCATGTTCACCTAGGTACTTTATTTACCTTTATTGTATTTATCCTCACCCACTTATGTGTGTGGATATTTCTTTTATCTTATTTAGATATTAGGAAGATATTATCTAGTTGTTAGGTATAGTTCTTTCCTTGATCTATGGTATTGACTAGATCTTTGATGACTAGTTCTTTCCTAAATCTATGGTCTTTGACTAGTTCTTTGATGACTAGTTTTTTCCTTGATTTATGGCTTGATCTATGACCTTGACTGGTTCTTAGATTGATCTTCCTTGCCTATATAAGAAAGGCCCATTCTCATTGTACTAATATATGAGAGTTTCATAATAATATATGATCCATTACTTTTCTTTGTTTGCAAATTCTCTTGTAAAGTTATTCTGGTGAATTTCTTTCAGCTTATCAAATGTGGTGTGTTATGATCATCTGAGATCTTCACGGCTTGGAATGATCTTCTTATCATTCCTTTCGAGTTACAATACCCCACTCATACAATGTGGCATTGGAGGATACAAAAGTTTGTATAGGCTTCCATTCAACATCCATAGAGGAAATATTAAGGACCCCTCCGAAGTTTAGATCTGAGTAACAGGGTCTATGGACTAACTAAATAGATTTCTATGTCAAATTCTAGATCAAAATGCTGACACTCTCTATCAAAAGATCTTATGCCCATATTCATTTTCCAAATGCCACCTTACATTGAAGCGAACATTGTGCCATCTCTATCAGGGAATCCCTTCTGTTACCACCACTTTTCCAAAACTACCCATTCCCTGACAAGTTGAGCCTCTCCACCTAAATGCATCAGTTGCACATCGTGAAGCTTCGTCAAACAAGAGACGGAATTCTTCCTCGATGCAATCCTGCAATTCATTAAGGTTGTCAATGGTAGAGTGCAGAGGGAAGTCCCCTATTGGAGCATCTCCAGGGGTAGAAGGTGAGGATCCGAGCGGCCATATACGACCATGGTAACCAAAGTTGTAGCTGCACCAATGGAGTATAACTACCCTATATTGATATGACCTAAGGGTTGAATCCCCGTGTTTGGGAGCATCAGCATTGCATGAAAATTCCTCAATCCATATTAAGGGATCCAAGAAATAAAAAATTCCATCTTTTGGGATTTCATACAGATCAACTAGTTGTAGAACTGGGTATATTAGGTCTTCGAACAACTTTAAGTTTTTCCAACTTCAGCAGGTATCAAGATGCATGACAAATTATTGGAAGAAAACTCTAATGCAACCCTGAGATTTATGAATTGGCTCACACCCCAACGAGAGTCATGCAGGAATTGGACTCACCCAAGTTGATCTGAATGGCTTCAATTTACATAGTTCAAGGAGTATGCAACTTCCTAGCACATCTGGAAGATATTGCCTGTTAACTGAATTTGCAGAGAATAGGGCTATAGCTTGAACTGCTTATCCATCTTGCTGAGTTCTAAAGGGATAGTGCCCTGCAATAATTTTTTTTAAAAGGTTGAAATAGATAAGCTAAATTTGAGAGAGGTCCTGTCACATGTGAGCCGACGGAATGTGTCTGCGGATCATGTTGTAGGAATTATTTATCATATCTATTATCCATATTAGACCATTATCCCTAGACTATGAATAATATATAATCCCTGTTATAGCAGTAATGTGATGATATTGGAATTTAGGATGTTCTCTGTAGGTGGGAAAGAGAAAAATCATCTTAAATACGGAAGGGCCTTAAATTTTTGCTTAGATCCACCAACATTACAGAGCTTGTGAAGTTCACTTGATCTCCTCTGCCTATTTATTGTGGGTTGAAATTGTTTCCGCTCAAGTCCATCGCTCCAGCCTTAGTGAGCAGCTATGGATTCCCACTATGGAAGGGATTACGTCTTGTCTAATAAATTTTGCAAGGCAAAGGGACAATACAGTTAAACTAGTTAGATTTCCGATAATCGTCGACGGTGAATCTTCAAAATGTGCTCATTCTGTTCCCATCTAGACGGCAATTAAATTCAAGTTTTGGGGGGAAAGTTGTGCCACAGAAGAGGGTATGACTCATGTCAGTATGATTAATAGCAATAATGGCCTTGGTTTCCCATGAGAAGAGAACAATTGGTTAGAGCAGTAAGAAGGGATCGAAGCTTGATGTGGTCAACCTTGCTAACCAATTTAGGTCTGAACTCCATGTCTAAGCAAAGTTAGGCTGGACAACTTCCAAAACTCTATATGTTGAACTATTCCAGGCATAGCGGGTTTAGGAGGACAATCTCTAGAGTGGCGTTGGATTCGAGCGTCTTAATTGGAATTAGAACTTCAACATGGGGAGCTAGATGGCCTTCTCAGAGAAGTTGGCAGTTATCAGCCATGGCATATAATCCTAGCAAATGGGTATGCACTTCCAGCACAGTTCCCCTGGAATCTCTCCAGTTATGCCCTCAATTCTCCCACCGATCAAGATTCAAATTTAGTAGGATGTGCAGTTTGACAAGGACTGAAGGGGAATCTTATAATCATCTTTGGCGCAGTTGGGCTAATGAAGTTGTTCACTCAAGCCTTCGAGGAGGCTAAGCTGATTGAGAGGCAGGGATCTCCAACTCAGTAAATTTAATCTATGTATTCTTATTCGACGTATGATTCTCTCCTCAATTTAAATAGTTCAAAGAGGAAATGTTTCCTATACGTATAGTATAGGTATAGTCTTACTCATCTAGCTTGATTTCGGCTCGATAGTACCATTCAACATTGATTGGGTTGGACATATGTTTTCAAATGATTGTCAAACATGGAGATGGTCTGTAAATCTAAGGTACATGCACTCTCAGTGTGGTAAAGGGAACATGATCCTTGTAGCCTATTGTTAACAATAACTAATAAGAATCCTATATTTAATGTATTTAAAGGCTATCGTAATTGATCCACAGGGACATGACGATTAAAGAACGGGGTTGATCAGCTTTTCAAGTTATGTGAGAAACTTTAAATTAGATTTCATAGAACAGGGGAGATGATAACCTAATCCAAAGACATGGAGGTGAGATTGAGATGTAAACCATCCTCTGTCCGGGAGAGCATGTGATGCCACTATATATATATATATGATATTATATATATATATATATATATAGTATATATATATCCACCTGCATAAATGATGATGTTGGAAGTCCAAGTGGTTAACGGAATTGAGATAGTCATAGGGTGATGGGACCCCAGACTTATAACTATACTCCGAACAAGAGCCTCTTCATCAGTGTCGGCCTGGGGATGAGAAGACAAGGCCCCATCTTGAGATGGCCCAAACAGATTGATGAAGGATGACACCATTTGAACAGGATGAAAATTTGAATCCATAGAGACATAGCAAGGATACATTGCAGCCATAGAACCAACTAAAATGGAACACCATTGATCAATAGCTTCTCTTATTTCATGCCTCATCTGAAATAATTGTCGCCGTGGAAACGCTTTGACCAACATTGCCAAAAATGCTGCCTTCTAGTTGCTTGGCCTTACCTAGAAGAAGAAAAAAGGCCTCACTAGCATTATCCTAAAATCTGCATTGAGGATGGTCCATGAGCACAGTTGATAGGTAATAGTGGAAGTCATGCGGTAGGGTCAAATCCAAAGGTACCTACAATTGAATTCCTCGGTTGCCTTGGCCTTGAGAATTTCCACCATGCCTAGAACAGAATTATGTGAACATCAATCATTACAATGTACAGTAGCTAGCTCTCCATATACCACTTATCCAGTGTCAATATTCCCCGAACAATAAAGATGTATCACATTCTCCTTAGCGTTTAAAAAAGAGACTTTTCTACCTTGATCCGAGGAGTCGAAGATCGCAAAATATTTGCTCGAATTCTTCAAGGAAATCAATTTGTAATTGATTGCTTTAATTCTTTTTTTAAAGAGGTATTAAAGTAGCTTATGACATCCATCCTCTAAGAACCAGATATAGCAATTCTTTCTTTAGAAACAAGTGCCGCAGTGCAGTTTAATAGTTGGCTTCACACACCCAAATGAGATTAACTTGCATATAGGAATCTCCTATCACACACTCAATGGCCTCATCCTTAAGCACATAATCATATCGAAACACCTCTTGAAGCTGCTTGCATTTTTTTTTTAAATTGCTGCAATTTTATTGGTTATTTCCCTTCTATCCCTACACAGTGCAATGAAATTTTTCCCTTTACACACCAATTTTTATAGTTCATGACAAGGGACAGGGGAACGGTTTTATCCCACATGTTTAATGCGATTGATAGTCCTCCTAGCATGCCATGCCAATTAACTTAAAGTGATTGATAGTGCATGAGCCAACTACTACTGAGCTTATCTACATTCTTTGATATTTGTGTGTTCCACCCATCATAAGTGATAATATCTTCCAAGTCGTGCCAAAAGTCAACTCTTGGGCCATCAATTTCCTTGTTAGCTAGATAATCAATCCAATTCCAATGTCCATGAGCAACAATGAACAATTTATCTTGGACCCAAAATTATAATTCATACTGCCTAAATCTGGGAGATTCACGTCCGTCGTGGCATGACAAAAATAATTCCACAGAATTCTTCCACGTGGCATGGGAAAAAGTGGGGGTTTATTATTTAAAATGTTTCAACGGCCCCCAAGAAATTTCAATGGCCAAGTCATTAAATGCAAACACCTGTCAATCGCGGACCCAAAACTTTATTATTGAATCGGTTCATTTCACGTGGGCTTGGAGTTCGGGGAATGCCTTTTCCTCAAGGAGGCCTATGGAATCCTGCCATGTGGCCATCTGATAAGTGACAAGTGTCATCCATTGAATGGAATTTGATTAATGACTAGATTTGACATCTACAAAGTACAGTGAGAGACCTAATCATTTATAGTGATGTTGACAATTGAAATTATGTTTCTGGAAGGCATACTGCAACTGAAGGAAAAATAGATTCATAGAAGTTGCGGACCATGTAAGACTCAAAATTTTCATATTTTTGAGTAAGTGTCATCCTGCATTTCAGTCTTGATTATTTAAATATTATCTTTTTTATAAGAAGCAGTGTATAAGCCTTTGCTTTTGAATATTTCAATATAAGGGTTGATAAATTAGGGTTGAGGGTTTATAGAATCCAAAATTCCAAGCATGTCTACTTCCACAGGATCCCAAAGTAACTTAAAACTCCAAATCCCATACGCCAAACTGCTTAAAAGTAAAACCCTTGGTTTTACTGATGAATATCGTGATATTTATGATCCCATAATTGGCACAAGAGCTTCACAGCTTAGATACACGTCTGGGATGAAGATGAGGGAAAATAGTCTTTCAGATTAATCAGGTAGACATAAAGCTTTAGGTTGGATAACATGGGGGTCTGGATTGGGACGTATAATGTTCCACAAGGTTTTCCCCTTCCTTGAATTTGTCAATATATGTGCCCAAAATTACAATGAGACAAAAAAATAATTATTGCAAAGGGAAACATACAATAACTTTTGTACATTATAGAGGTAGTTCTTGGTAGTGCGTTGGGGTTAGAAAGAAAATATTTAGGAACCGTCCACATAAACCTAGAAAAAAATCCTAGGTGATTATCATGCCACAAATAAAAAAAGACATAGATGCATTTTTACGAAAATTAGCATTTGATGCAGAGGTACCAAAAGGGAAGGCTTTGTATGTAATTAACATATTTAAACCATGGGTCAAGGATACCATTTCTATGCTAGTGTTTTTCCTTGGCTTCGATAGCAATGAGACAGTGGATGAAACCATCATGGAAATGTTATACGATATAAATTTCGTTAATCTACCTTATTAATACAGATTTTTTGGGTACATTACAGAATCTATGCATAAATAATTATTAACAATCAAATAAGACTCTGGCACTAAGACATTTAGGCTCACTACCTACTTTTGTTATTTAATTCTCTGGTGGTTTGCTGGATGGTTTGAAAAAAAAAATTACAATTAAGCCCTATTTTTCTAAGGTCCAGCCAAAAGCCAAGTGTCCATTAACTAAGTGGACCTACAAGATAAGGATGTATGATAATAGAGGGGACTACATTTGATTTGTGGATTATTTTTGGGCTCCAATGTATGAAGCATTTACAAAATGTACAATGCCTATATTTCCTGTGAAATGTAGATATTGCATTCAACTGGGATCAAAAATATAGTTAACATGTTGGTACTTCACAAAGGATTATAATGTGCTAAGGTTTTATGGATCAGGAGTACAACCTTACAAATTTCCAATACATGTGATAGAGAGTTTTTTCCTTGGAATATATACGTCATATGGAAAGAATAGATAATCTCTATTTTGTTTCTCAGCAAAAGAAGAGCATATTTACTTTAACGTTCTCATGTGGAGGGTTCACATTTAAAAGAAAATCATTCTATGTGGCACATGAAATCTTACAGATTTTTAAGTTTGATGTTGACTCTCACTAGGTGTATGACCCATGTGAGGTGATTAAAGCAAGGGTAGTGGCAAACAGGAACTCTGCCACTAAAATTCAACATGAAAGAAAACCCTTGCTAGAAAAATTGAAAAACAAGAACTCTTGGGATGAAGTACAAATAACAATGAATGAAATTTTTGTTGAGAAAGGAATTAGTTCTCAAAACAAATTTTTGGATTGCTTGAGCCTCCACAAAAAAGGCAAAGGATTTTCAATCTGTAAAACCTAATAAAATTCCTCTAAAAGCATGCCAAAGGCATTACAAGAAGAATTACGAGATAGAAGTTGGACAAGGTAAAAACATTACTACCTTTTGGTCTATGAGGCAGGACCTAGGCTATCCAAAATCTATAGAAGACTATGATTCTATTCCAGAAGATGCAGATTTCAACAAATTGTGGAATAAAGATCATCTTGGAGAGGAAAGTAGTGATGATGATGCCACCTCTGAATAATTACATAGTCCCCCTAGTAGTAGCACATATAAACCAAGTCTCGATGAAGGTTTGAAACAAAGATATAATGCAGGAGCTATTATTGTTGAAAATTTGGGTTTTACTAGTGTTGGTTTGAGTTCAAGAGGACAAGGCATTTAGCTTCCACCAAAGGTACAGTCTAGAAAAGTTTTTGACATGTCAGGCCTTGTAGTTTCTTCACCTTTGGAGAAAGGACCATTGCATACTACAACATCTACAAGTGCTAATCTAGTGCAATTTACTCCAGAGTCAAATCCGCAATAAACAGTTTAGCCACGCATTGAAAATCCTAGAGGAGAATTTGGCCATGAATCTTTTACTATTACTAAGGTTGGCGGTTCTAGTGATGATGGAAGTAGTCAACATAGTGTTGGAAACTTAAAGAGGCCAATAGAGATAGTTGAAGTTGATAGGGCTATTGTCTAACAAGGAAGCAAGAACAGGCAAAAGACAAAGTAAGACATGGGTACAATTACTCTTAGCTCAAGGAAACTATTTATAGAAGGCGGTACCACTACCATTCCATAGGTAAATTCTCCCCAAAATTCAATTACTCACTCTCCATTCAAGGTGGAACAGTTCACTCCTACGGACACCTCAGGTTTTGATTACTAAGCTGAGTTTTCCAATAAATCAGAAAGAGATAAAAGAAACAAGAAGAAAATTCCACATGCTACTAGAACTTCAGATCCAACCACAATGATGGTATTTCCTACATATAACATAGACACATATACCCTAGAATACATGTTGTTGTGCCCAAAGTTGTAAAACTAGAGAAGGAAATGCTTCCCACTGACTACGATGTGACCTCCCTTCAAATGGATCTTAAGCCAATGAAACATTCTGAAAAAATTAATGTATCAAAAAGGAACAATGACGTGGTTTACACAACATTACTAAAGGCAGAGAGGGAGAATAATAAGTTGAATAATAAGATTCAAAAGTTAGAGGAAGACCTAGAAAATGAGAAAGCAAAAGAAAAATCAGCAATTAATAAGACAAGTGAGTTGGAGAGGAAGATAAAATCAACTACCTCTATGACTGCAATTGCTTTGAATGAACAGGAACAAGTAGAAATAGAAGATGTGAAGAAAAAGTTATAGGAAACAACGAGTAAGAATAATATATTACAAAAAACATTGGGAGAATTGAAAGTGGTTGTGAATGAAGAGAAAGAAAAGGTCAAAAAATGGGAATAGAGCCTAGATGTTGAGAAAAAACAAAATGAAATATTGCAACAGGAATTGGCGAAAGAAAAAAAGGAAATAGAGTCTTCTAACATCAAATTATCTAGATTTCAACAAAGCCTAGATGATGAGAAAAAACAAAATGAAATATTGCAACATTAATTGGGGAAAACAATAAAGGAAATAGAGTCTTCTAACATCAAACTATCTGGATTTCATAAAAAAGCATTGATTAATATGACAGATAATGTTTGGGGGAAAATAAACCTAAAAATTAATTATTTGATTAGATTGTTTGAATTCATGAACGATCTACAGAGAATCTATAATAAGCTCCACAAATACGTAACAAGTAGCAAAAAAGTGATGGCTTTAAGAGAGGATACAGTAAAGAAAATTTTGGAAGCTATCTACAAATTCAGTGACACAAAACTTGTAGTGCCCACTTCCCTTTGGCACTTTTAGATACTGATCTTGATATTGTTGATCATATTATGGACACTATTATGTTTTGTTTTAGTATGATGGTTAGATATTATATTATGGATTATTATTGATCTGGATTTAGTTATTATGCATGATGGTTATTAGAGACATTTTTATATGTGGATGATGATATATTGTTTGACATAGACATATCATAGATGTTGATTTGGACATATGACATTAGATATGTTGAGTAGACCTAGTATGGAAGATTATTGATGATGATATAGTTGATTAATTAATTTAAAATGATAATGTTGAATTCTTGATGTTGTTGTGATTCATGTGTCTAGATGATCTTGAGATGTTGTTTATATCATTTTGAATGTTCTGATATGGCCACAAGGCCGAAGGAGGTATTTCCGTTTTACAGGTTAAAATATCACAACAATGTCGAGGGATTGGAGACTAACCATATTGAAATTCTGGGTGAAATCAACAAGGTCACCATGACAACTATTGAGGGTGTGTGTGTTGTGTTTTGCTAGGGATTCCAATGGGGGGACTTCCATTATATGTGACCATGGGTTGTGCGTTTATTAATGTGGTTTCTTTATTAATGTTGCATGTGTTTATTTTGTGAGGTGTTACCTTTTTCTTTAGTATTTTTTTGTTGTAATAATGTTGTAAATAATCATGTGTTAAAATAAATCAATCAATATGTCATAAGAATGTAATAAATGAAGTTGTTGATTATAAATGTTAATGTTGTAAGAGTGTGTAAGAAATGTGTAAGAAGGTGTAAGGGATATGTAAGATTATGTAAGATAGATTTTGGAATGTTAAACACTTCATCCTCTTAGGAATTCGAATTTTTCCTTGGAGGCTTGTGGGACAAGTTAAGCTTGTCCCACACCTCTTAAAATGATCCACCAGCCATACCTATGCTTTGGAGGTTAAATGTAGGCCTTTTAAATACATTTTGTAATGACTATTTGTAAGTTTTTATTGCACTTCTCTTACATGTTTTTAATTCAGTCATTTTGGAGTATGGGTTATTTTGGAGTGTGTAAGTGAATTTGTCATTTTTATTTATTGTGTTTTGGTGATTGATGTTGAATTTCCTCTTGGGGTTGAGGAAGAATGATGTAGCATCCCACATGGATCCACATCATCCTCTTCTCTCCCTCTCCTTTAAATTCAAAACTCCTTGCTTATTTGTGGTTGTTGAAACTTTGTTTATTCCTCTTGGGGGCACATGTTTGCTTGTTGTTTTTGGAGCTTGTTGTGGAAGGAGTTGGAGTCTTTTTGCATGCTTGAACATTGCTGATTTTAGACTGCAGTTTGACATTTGGAAAGCTTGTGGATCTTGGAACAAAATCCATCATGGAGAGGTAAGAACTTGAGTCTTTCTAGAATGTTTTATTTCCCTTGCATGCATGTGTGAAATGGTGAATGTGTTATGTGTTCTTGGATAGTTGGGTAGATTGCTTAAGACATGGTGTAGGAGAAGGCTATGGGGATTTCATATGGGGGGCATAAGGGAATGCCAATGGCATCTATTTTATTGTGGAGGGAGATTTGATCTGGTTTGGGATCAACCTGGAAAAAAAATAGCTTACATTTTATTACTCTTGGGGGGGGCATAAGGGAGAAACTTTGGGGGGGCATAAGGAGGGGTTGGGAGGCATAAGGTTTATGGTTTGATATGTGATATTGGTGGTATGACTGTAGGTGGATGCCCAATTCCAAATAGGGAGGCATAAGTAGTTTCCCCATAGTTCCTTGCTCTTGTTGGCTTGCTTGATCAAGTCTAAGTTTTGTGTGAATGGTTTCAAATGTAGTTGTGAACTGTTGTTTCTGTGTGGACTATGTTTTCTTATTGTTTATGCATGTGAAAGAATGATACTTGGTTGTTGTGGAAGCCATTGTTGCCATGAGTTAATTTCCATCCTCTATTCCAATATGGTTGGGGCTCGGGGGCCAATGAGGAAGGATTGCTTCTTCCTTCTCATTGGATGTCTTGGTTGGGTGGAGATCATTGCCTTTCCCCCTTCCTTGTTGTGATCAAAGATGAAAAGATGGAGAACTAGCATGTTGCTATTTTGGAGCAAGAAGAATATACAGTTTGATAATCCCATTCTTTTGAGCAAGTTCATTGTAACCCTTCCCACTTTGACTGGATGAGTTGTATAATATTTGTAATGTGAAACCATGTGTATTGATAAAGGAAAGATTTAACTCAAATGGTGAAATGTTAAGAACTATCCTCCATTTTCTATTTTGGAAAGGAACAAGAAATAGTGTTGTATATTTTATATATTGTATTGAAATCAAATGGAAAAGTGATAAGTTGTAAACTTGTATTGGAATATGAATGAAGGATTGCATTAGTTTTCAAAATTGTATTGTGTATTGAAATTGATTTGTTGTCAAGGAATGAGATTGTTGTTTGAAAAGAGAAGAATGTGTATGAAGAAAGGACAATGTTGTGATTTCTCTTAAAATGTATATTAGAATTGAAATCAAAACTGCACTTTAACTTAGAATTGAATGGTTGATTTAACAAGCAAATGTATTGGAATAATTTAGAAGCTACACACACATTTAAATGACAAAATTGATATACAAATTTAAAAGAAGTAGTTCATTGTTATAAACTTCATTTTGACAATTCATATTTTAATTAAAATGAGCTGTTCAAACTTGCACCAAGCAAAAAGATATGAAACATCAAAATTCAGACTTGGTAAGTCCTAAGGAACTCAAATTTACTATAACATTTAAGAAAGAACTTGAAACTTTTATAAAAATCCAACTTGAAACTTGCACAATCGTTTTTCTGTCTATTGTCGGGGAAATAAAATTGGAAATCAATTGGATAAATCAACTCTTTGAAAACACTATAAAAGCTCCCTAGACCAATCCTCCATGTTTTCTTGACATGCTGAGTGAAGGAGGAGATTTAATTTAACCAAATTGAGAAGTTGAAAATTGTCAGTTCACTAATTAAAAACCCTACAGATTGGTTTCTCAAAATTGACCTTAGAACTCCATCTGGCCATATCTAGAGATCTACATGGAGTTAGGAGGACTCCCTTATATCACCGAAAAGGTGAGAAAATTTCCTATCCATTGGGAATGGTTTAGGGAAATTTTAGAAGCATTAAGTAGGAGAAAAATCTAGTTGAAACTCTGAGCCTGTTAGAGAGCAGGCATGGGGTTAAATCACTCCCTGAACCTAAGTAAAACATCTAACCCTAAAATTTGAACCTTGTGAACTTGATTTTGTTAATGAAGGGAAAATGTGTCCTAGTAAAATTAAATTGTGCCGGAACCTAGTAGGGTCAACTGTTGTCTTGCAACCTGATTGTAGACACTTCAAATCAAAAAAAAAATTATCCCCTAAATTTTCTAGCTAACCCTAGGTTGTTTCTTGGGTCTCAAGTGATTGTTTAAACGGGAATTACAGAACTAACATCCAAAGGAATTTAGAACCAATTTGATGCCTTAATAAAGGTATCATCTATCATTCAGAAGTGTGTGATATTGGAAGAAGCATAGTAATTTCTGAATAAGTGCCAAAGAATTTTTCAGGAGTTGCATGGAAAGGTACAGAAGTTCACAAATATTGGTTTTCCAATGCCTTTTGACAATGCACGCCAATTCATTAAGAAGGATGCATTTCAGAAGAAGATGAAAGAAAAAATGACTCACGAGAAGGACCAAATTCCTGAGAAGCTAGATGAGAAAAAAATGACTCTATTAAACTATTGATAACCTTGTTAGTAAGTTTGCATTCAACAGTAAAGGAAAGTTCCACTATCAGTTATGAATTGTTAACAAAGTTGCATGTCAGTCACTCTGATTTACAACAAATTGAAATTCCAACAGATGAAGAGTGGATCATGTTACAGAAAATTGATATAATTTGTTAAAGTTTTGGATCTTGATTCCAAGTTGAAGTGGCAGTTTGGTTTTGTTGTTTCTATTATTTGGGAGGAAATCATGGTAATGGATAAAAATAGTAAATTTTCTTATTAATAGACTAGAGTTATCTTTATGTTTATTGTATTAATAATCACGTGATATTTAGGTTACTTGTGGTTGAAGAAATTTTTTACAAAGAGGTGGACAAGTTAAATATATATGTGTATGGATTTACTCTTTAGTGTATTTAGATCCATTTTGAAAATTGTTCCATTTGTTACAATGACAATATTCAATTTTTTCATAACTCAAAAAAATTGAATGAGGAATAGTGTTATTTTTAAATTTTCATTTCAGTAATGATTCAAGAAAAGCCACTTATTCTATCTCAGAATTAAGCACCACAACTCTTATATGCCTAAAGTATATAATAATGTAAATGCATTGTGATTTAATAGCCAACCAGTTGTGGTGTATGCTTTCTATAAAAGAGATCAACAACATTGTATGTGAAATATATTAAATACTCATTAAAACATGACTTTGTAATGTTTCTACAATCAAAATGGAAATGGAATCAATATGATTACCTTTAGGCACATTTAATTTTGGGGTGAGTGTTAATCCTTGTTTGAGATTTAAAACAATGTACTGAATATTTGAATATGTTAATTATTATATGAACATCTATATCATGGGATATCCACCAATGGAAGCTTCTAACTTGATGGACCTAGATCATCTCTATCATTTGATTCACCAAATCTATGAGACTCACTCTCTCTTTCTTGATAGTCAACTGCTACAATAGGTTCATTTGTTGTTTTTGTGCCATTTTTTAGCCCCTCTTCTTTCAGTAATCGAATTCCATACTGCCAGAGCCCTATCGTAGGGAAAGTTATCCACTTCGTACTGTGATGTATAAATTCTCAAACAATTTTCTAAATTTTTTTCAATTTTTTTTCACAATTTTGACTTTATAAAGGCCAAGGCATTGAAAACTCTCTCATCTTCAACTGAACCCAAAATCATTGTTTGACATAGGTCAGCCAATGAGGAAAACTCAGACATGGTTTGCTATAAAATAGTACTCACCCCAAATTTTTTCCATAGCTGGATTATTGCTCCACACTATAAGGGATTATCCAAATCTTTGAATTGTTAAATCATTGTAGTGATGAATTCATGAGATTGAGCAGTCAAATTTTCCTTCCTTAAAATAACTACAATATTCATTCCATTGATATCAACAGGCTTACAAAAATGTTGAATAAATGTAGTCAACCTCTTGAAGTAGTCTTCCTGCATATGTCTTTAATTTTGGACTAGATTCCAAAAGGTCGGATTTACTATAGCCATTATTGCAAGTAAAGCATTCCTTCTAAATTTCTCCCTTATTTCTTTTAGTAGGGACACTGTAATTTCTCTTAACCTCATCCTTGTTGATGATACAATGTTATCAAACAAAAACCCTTAGACTTTTACCTCCTCAACCTTACTAGATGCTACTTTAAACATGTACATCGGTATCTCATATCCATGTACAAAAGCACATACTTCCCCAAACAAGTTGAGCTTCAGAAAGATACTTGCATTTCCAATCTTTATCAATCATTCCAACCATCAAACGTTGGATCTATAAAAGCAGTTTCATTGAGATACAAATATTCTATTGTCAGACAAACTTGTTTCCTCAAACTAGAAAAATCAACAATATAGATAGTTATTTCCTGTGATTGTTTAATTAAACACGACATTTATTCCAACATGAGAAGGAGACCACACAACATCAGAAATGAATCTATATCATTCAAACGATGTATAAAATCTTAGGCCTTGTCCACTTCTATGTGATTATGCCACATCACTCCTAATAAGGATTGGTACTCTTCATACACCCTACAAATTGGTTGGTACAATGACATCCACCTGGTGTCAACATATTTTAACAATTTATGCCCATTTGTTAGTCCTTCTAAAAATATTTGGAATTTCATGAACCTTTTAGGACTATGGCAAAAATAAGCATGCACCTCTCAAACAAGGTCTTCAACTTTTGCTACAGGTTTAAATTTGCCAACTATTTTGTAAGCTAGGTTCATTCTATGAGCCATACAATGAATGGAAATCATATAAGTGCAATGAGATGTTTGGAGTCTTACACATAGGCCATTATGATGACCTTGCATTACAGATGCCCCATCTTCCCCAACACATACCAACTTTGATGCAATTGTAGCATCATCTATGTCACCGATCTCCTTCAAACTTTTTATCACCAACCCACAAAGGTTTTCAGCATAGGAGTTCTCTCTCATCTTGTGAATGGAAAGTAAGTGAGGTTGTCTTACAAAATTCTCAACATTATACACATGCATACAGACCCAAGCAGTATTATCTATTGTTGTAACCTCATCAATAGATAAAGATATGTATCATGCAGACTTCAGTTTCTCTTTCAAGTCTTCTTTCTCAACCATAGCTAGGCATTTTTCCCAATCCCAACCACTACTTTTTGACCAGTGAGAATGAGGAAAGTGTGGCACACCAAGGAAAGACAACATCTTCTTTTGTTCAGGAAAATATGTTATAGTACAACCTCTTTTCAATATGTGAAAAACAGTAGCTAGCTGAATTGTTTTACTCAAAATACTGTTTTGAATGATCTTGTTGAATTGAGAGGTAATTGTCCCTCCATTCATTGCAACTATTCTTTTATTTCTCTTGTGCTCTTCAAATTATTTTTCATACCTAATATGCAAACACTCATCTGCAGTTTTCCATTTGGAAATATTCTTCTCAACACCATCTACAATTATCTTTTGATGTATCTTTCCTACATGTTTCTCAATAGTATCCAACTTAAGTTGCATTGTCTTTTCCCTGCCCGAATCTCCAGTTATAGATTGTAGATTTGCTTTCTTTGGCAGGTTCAAATTTATTCTCATTTTCAACAGGTTTAATAAATGGAAACTTAGAAACTGACTCTAACCTGAAACTCCTTCCCAAGTCCCCTTTTCTTTCCTTTCTCTTTCTTCCAGAAATAGGTATCGACTAAGTATTTTTCTTGGTGGAATGTATACTTTTTTGACTTCCACTTCCATAATTTTCACCTCCAACATTCACTTGGGCACTGACGGGTGATGCAATTTCATCTTTATTCTATTTGGCAGGTGGTATAATGTCAAACTCAACATCATTCAATGGAGTGTCTTCAAGGGGAGGCATTTCATTGTTGTTGTCATTGACAACATCAGGAAAATAAAAAATGAACATATTCTCATTCTAAGTTTCAATTTGAATGTAATCATTATCCCTTGATTGTGATGGTCTTGCTGGAGAAGGATGGGTTTCCTTAGATGGTTTCTCAAAATAAGATGTTATTTTTTGAATGTCAGTACCACTACTAAGAGGGGTTGGAATAACATTTTTTCCTGGGGCTGAGCTTCTTTTTTTAGGTGCCATTTTGTTGAATCAGTGAATCCTATAGAATTGAAAGAAAAAAAGATACAACATGTTAGGCTAAATGATATTGATATGTGCACATACATCTCAACATGAGAAATATTTATAAAGAAAAGTAATGTTGTGTCACTTAACATGTGCTGATTTTTGCAAGAGTGTTACATTAGTATAATAAGAATTAGAGCATACATCAAGCAAATTGTAGATGTATCAGAGCTTTGAGAAGAGAACAAACAATTTTAAATTTTAAATGATTTTTTGAGCAGCCAAAGACACTCTAATGATAAGACACTCTAGTGATAAGAAGTCTCTATTGTATATAATCAAACATGAAATAGGTGATCTCAAGGTCTATACTTAGTTGAAATCAAAGTATATTATGTATCTACTTGTGAAGGAATCTGAGTTCATTTATTCATCCAAGGTATGATATGTATTTAGTTGATTAATGAAGCAGTCTCGATGATCGAGCTCTATCATAATGTATAGAGGTTTGTCTTGTTGTATAGAGGTTATAAATGTTGTCATCAAGCCAAATAAGGTGTGCATCTACTCATGCAGAAATTATTGATTCATCAGAGGTATGAGGTTTGTCATAATCCAATTACCAAGAGTGTTCATAATTTCAAAGGAGATGAGATAGAATATATGTTCTTCCATCTACGACCCATTGTGGTATGAGAATGTGAATTCAAGGTTGAGAATGTATGCAAGGTTCTTTGGCTTGATAATGAAATGTCAATGTGTCAAAGTCAGCTAAAGTATCATTATTCTTGAGAGAAGATTGAATGCTTTGATATGATATTTCACATATGACACAATCATGATAAGGGTATTCTTTGTATACTGTTGTGATCCTACTTGGAAATGAGTTCAAGAAACTTGAAGGATGCAGGAATTAAAAATATCCCTAGATGTTGATGTTTTTCCTTTATATTAATATTATAGACATGTTGTCTAGACTACGACAAGGACAAAAAAAAGATGTCGAAGACTGATCCCACTTTTGCAATCTTCATAGAGGAAGAAGAGGTGGTGTAAACCCCTACATTCTTTTTTGGAAAATTATTGTTGTGGAGAGATAGATTCCAACTTTTCCTCAACATTAATAAAAGCGAATTAATATTACTAAATAGTTTATGGTGGATTTATAACACAATTATTTTCACAGGTAGTGCTAGAAGTGAATGTGAAGATAAAGAAAGCATTTTGTGCTCCTTAGATTGTTGAAGGAAATCCATGCTTGGAGTACATTCGATACATTATGTTTCCATGGTTTAAAATTTTTGAAGTACATCACAGTGAGAAAAATGGTGGTAATAAGAAGCATGCTTGTGAAAATATGTTTGTACTTTTCCCACAACTGTTATTTTTTGCCTTTTGTTTTTCCAAATGCTAATTATTTGGATTTTGGTTCATTGTTGTGACTTTTTTCTATTTTGCATTTCTTGAATTTTTAATTTTGGACATCTCTATATGGTCTTTATTTCGTACATTATTGTTTTTCAACATTCTGTTAACCTCCCATTCCCGACCAAATCCTCCCAGCGGACATGAACCCCACAGAATGAGTCGTGGTTGATATGTTTTCAGGTCCGGAGTGGGTCCCGGTTCTCGGAAGTTCTATGCAATGCGTCGTCATTCCATTAGTCTCCCAATGAAATGCCCCTAGTGAACATGAAACATGTAGAATGTACCACATTTTATATATCCTTTAGGCCCATTGTGGAACGAGGTAGTGTTAACAGATAGTGATAAACGGTCATGGTATTGGTCGTGGAATAAATGGAAAGTGAAACCGCAATATGTGTGTGTGTGTGTGTATACTGCAGAAGAGAGAACATTAACAAAAATATCCAAAGAAGATACACCCATAAAGAAAGTATCTAGATGTATCTAAGATAGGAATACTAGTTATGATTCTCTATAAGAAAAGGACTATTCTAGATGACATAAAAAATCATAGTGGTTATGAGGATGAAGATGTTCAAGCTTTGTAATAACTTACAAAGGTGAAATGGCTAATAAAGCAATGCGAAATGAAAGAAAACATGTCTTAAATAGACTGAGGACTCACCTACAGTAAGTGCTTCTAGGATGTAAACTGCAACGCATTAGCCGTGCACTGACAAGACCTGGATTTATTTGAAATTTTGTAAGAAAATTGCAATATGCCAATTCACTAAATCCCTTTCTACTACTTCACAAATACGCAAATTACAAAATCACGGGAGAACATCACCTCTGTGTATATATCAGGAAAAATTTGAGAATGTTTTCTTGTCCAAATAAGGTTCCATAGATTTCTTGGCAAAACATTAATGTTTTCTAATCCTGACGCATTGATTTCTTGGTGAAACATTAAGGACTTCAAATCCCAGTGCGTTGATTTCTTGGAGAAACATTAATGTTTTCAAATCCATGTGCGTCAATTTCTTAGCGAAACATTAATGTTTTCAAATATTTGTGCGTCGATTTCTTGATGAAACATTAATGTTTTCAAATCCTTGTGGGGTGATCATGCGGCGGTTTAATATAGAAATATACATCAGGATTGGAAATTCCTTGTGATTCAGATGGGACAGATTACTATTTATGGGATTTTTGGGAAAAACCTGGGAGTGTTGTTGTTATAATATTCACCAAAATCAAATTCACGGAATTATACTATTCACCAAACTACGAATATTCACCACTAAAATTTTCCATGTCCATATGATTCCTAAGTGAAAAAAATAATAATTGACAAGTATCTTTGGCCTTTTATATGTGTTTCTTATTTTCTATTTGATCTTCTACACCCTACAACCCAGTCTGAACTTTATTGTGTTATCTTTCATAACGCTAGACATCAGCACCCAAAAAGGATGCCAACACCTATGTGCCCTCTTCCTTCTAGTATCCCCCGACCTCTTTCTACTATACTCACTCTTTCTGGGCTTTTTTAATCTTTTGGGAATCTTGTTTTCTTATGGGTTGACTTCCTAGTTGTCAATTACACAATTCAACTAAGGGAGTCACATAAATACAAAGCTATGTGACCAAAATAAAAGGCCAAGCTCTAAGCATCTATTATCATCGCCTAAGGTTACATCCAAAGGCATCTAAGAGCATCAAGGGCATTCATCTAGCACTCATACAAGGGACAAGGGACTGCATTTTCTGTTTACACTTCATAGGAACGAAAGTTAATTTTTCCATCCACCCAGCTATTTCCTGTTATCATGTGCACTTGCACAAGGGCATCCTAGAACATGATTCTATCACACACGCATATGAACTACATGGAGTTTGAGATCTACTGCAGTTCTCGTTCGTAAGTTCACTTAGTCGGGCGACCACCAGGGTTAGTTTGACTCCTCATATTGCATCTTTTCTTTTTGGTATTTGATGTAGTTTAAGGGTTTTGTAGGTCATCATCTCTTTGCAAGTTCGAATTTTGCAATCATAGTGCGACATACAGGTGACCTCAAGCGAAAACCAACGACACATGTGAGACACCAAAAAAACTAGGTTACGAGCTCATACAGAGTTACATGGTCCCCAGTCCAAGCATATCTGGAATTTCTAGAATTTATATCGAGCATTTTTTATATTTATCCCTTCTTGTTTCTCAGCTTCTCCAGTCCACACAGTCCTAACACTTAGCATAAATCAACTAAGTCCTTTCCTCCTCTTGCATTTAGGGTTTCATATTTATCTAGCTTATTTCTTGTGTCCTCTTGTATCTAGCAGTTGTTTTTCATTGTTTACATTTGTTACACTTCAACATTAGGGTTTAGCATAATTCTATTTTTTTTAAAACATCAAAAAACTTTTTATTTACAAACACCATCCATTAAGTTTTAGTAAAAGTTAGAACAACATTTAAATTTGTTATGGCGCAGTTGACTATAAATTGCAGAGAGTAGAAAGGAGGAGAATTGCAACAGTACATGGTGAATTTTAGTGTTCAAAATTGCAACCATCATAGCCCATCAGAGGGCTCTTAACCTGTCAGAAAAAGGAGGTTGAAAATTTTCCTGTAAAAAAATTCAAAACTTACAAGTCATTTGGAAAAATATAAGTGTACTTGAGTTTTTAAATGAACTTTCAAAAGAAGGGATATGTCTGAAAATGGCTGTCAGTGACTACCAATTCCATTTGTAAAATCCCAAATACATTTTTTGCAGCAATCCAAAATCTGAACGGTGGGATGAGGATCAGATATGCTGAAAATTGATATCACTGTTCCCAATTCCCATCAAATCTTTCAAATCTAGTGACCGACACTAACAAGTTTTTGTTATGAAAATTATTTCACCATTGATCATCCAAATTCCATTGTCTTTTGGGTTTAATTACTTACCATTTATCTTCTTTTCACTTATTTACCATTTCTTGTATAAAATATAGTTAAATACATAATGTCATATAGACCAATATACCATCATCTCACCACATAGGTATTATTTCGTTTAGATCGTAGGGGCTCTTCCATCTCTTACTACGGCCCCTTCGAATGTGATAGGTACAAGTAGGCCTAGAAATTGACAAGTTGATTTTTTTTTGTGATTTTAACCACAAATTACTAGTGAAAAATTTAGGAAATCGTAGACAATGATAGGTTGAAGGTTTAAAAAAATTTATAAAATTTTATATAGTTCTTTATATATATAATTTAGAAATATAAAACTTATATATGTGTGTGTGAACAAACCATAGAAATACATATAGAATATGTTGGAATTTACAATCATATGTAAGCCCTTAAGGAATTTTGATTTGATAGGCATTGATAATTTGAAATTCCAGACATGGGTACAAATATATTCTCTTCATTTCTCCCACAATCTTACTCAAAGAGGATCGAGATTCAATCATTCTGATTTCTACTCAATGTTAAATGGGGGAATATAATAATATCCTGCTCCTAGCCCTAGGATTCTATCACCAAATGATAGAAATATGGAAAAAAGGATAGAACAAATCAGTCACCAAATCAAAATCTAAATGAGGGTAACAAGGAGCAGTGTATGTTTATGTGGAGCTCTAGCACTTCACCAGTGTTGGATGCAAAGCATTTTGGAGTGCGTACGGATACCAACACTGTTAGAAATGATCCCAAATTTTGAACTCCAAAACACATATCATCATGGCAATGAAGGCACAAGTAAAATTTATTTTTCTTTATTTGTTTTGAATAAAAATGAGAACTCCTCGATGACCACATTATACATTTAACTTTCTAATTATTGTTGTTTTTTTGTTTACACATTGTAACATGCATATAGTAATTAAAAATAGTGTTTAGAGATAGCTACGAGAGAAATTTTTTGGTCTATTCTCATTTCATTTTTTCTCTATCCTTTTGGCATTGATGGCTAATCATAATCCAGAGAATAACCATGAAATGAAAAATAATAATGTAAGGAAAAAAATCACAGAACTCTAATGTATAATTTTTATATTATAAAATGCATATAATTATAAATCTACAAAATGCAAGAGCAATTGCTCAAAGGAGACTGTTTTATGAAAATCATTCAAGGTCCATTTCTTGTGCCATAATTTACCTAAGGAACACTGAATAATAATTTAAGTTACTGTAAATAAATGTTGCAAACATCAGGCATATTTAATTAGTAAAAAACTTTATCTTTTATAATTATTTATAAGTCAACTTTCCTACCGTAATTAGGAGATTTTCTAGATGCAATGGTTGATTGTAAAATTTCTCCCTAAATGTGCAGCTTAAAACTTTGTTTACAACTAAGTAATATTTACTAGGGTTTTCCATTTGTTCAAATGAGGAGTTCTAGTTTTTTCAAATATATATAAGGTAGGTAGAATTGGCTTACAATAAAAATGGAGTGAATCATATTAGTAATTTACTCATGGGCATTTCAATATAGTGAATAATAAAATATGAGAGGATGTGGAAATCAAGAGCCCTAATAACAAATTAGGTCCAGGATGTTTTGTACAATTCAATGCTAAAAACTAGATTGAAACATCAAGACTTAACTCAACCATGCCTCTTGCCAATGTGGTGATACGGCTTATCCTTATCATGGTATGGAGAAAAATCATAAGAAATCCCAATACCTTTTCTAGTGTATTAACATCTTCTCCATATTTAAAAATGAGAACATTGGATCTGTTTCATATGGAGCACCTTTTTTGTTTGGCATGAATTTCAATAATCCTTTCTAGTGAATAGATTCGACATGTATGCTTGATTTATTCTTGTCATGTGAAGTGTTAAGTAATCATGCTACTTTTCATCATGGAAGTGTTGGTCGAATATTTACCCTTCACAATAAAATTTAGACTAGCCCTTCATTTTTGATCATTAACGACTTTGTGATTGCATAAAGCAGAAAGAGAGAGAAAATTAGGCTATTATTTTTGATGACATAGGCTTTTCAATTCCAAAGGTGACATGATCCATAATACCACAACCTTCCCAATGTCTGCCACCACCTTCAAAGCACATTGTAGAATTCACTTCTAAAGAAACATCTTCCCTAGTGGGGATTCCCATTTCTCTAGATTATGTGGACCACCAATTTCATTCCTAAATTGTAGATGCCTTTCTAAAGTTGTTGGTAAGATATTTGGGGAGTTGTTTATTCAAGTAGGGTTTTTAATTAATTAATTATTTTTTAAATTGCCAAATAAATAGTTTAGTTTATTTTGGCTCGCAAATGTCACTATGAGAAAACACAACTTAATTATGAGTTGTTTCCCCCTTTATAATTGGGTTTCACGACGAGGAGTCAATTTGTAGTTCGGATTTCATTTTCTTTAACCAAAATTGAAAAACCCATTTTAGTGAAAGATAAATGTCAAAATACGCTCTTAATGTAAATTTGCTCTTAAAAGTGTGTGTAAATTGTAATTTCTAAAGTGACATGTTTTGGGTCATGGGTTTGCAAGGTAGAAATGTTAATAAAGTTATGAAAATATATCATAAAAATTTGTAGAAGTGTGAACCACAATGGCATGATACTTGAATGCCATTTTTTATTCATACTAAGCCACTAAAGGTATGGTTGTTAGAACCTTTTGGATTTCTCCTATTTATTATATTTGCCCTGTATTAAGCGCAAATTACACTCAAGTAAATAATGCGAGCGAAATTGAGACAATAAAGCCAAGCACATATACCATATATTATTATCATATCAATGTCATCCGCATGAAATTTGTTCTCCTGGGCCCCACCAAATCTTCTCATACTCATTTTCCTTGACTATCTATCGCAGCAACAAGGTTGCATCCAATTATTTGAAGGAAAAATAAGTCACGAACGACATGAACTGTCATTACACCAAATTGTGTTGTCTTTTTCCATGTGTTATATTAGTTGTTAAACTTCATACTTAAGGCAGAGGATAAATGCACCCCCTTGCAGATTTGTTAAGCTTTGAAATTTACAATACATGTGTCATCTGGAAGCTATAAAAGAGTGTGTAAAATTATGTGCGTTGCCAAAACCACATATGAAATGGGAAGAGCCTTTCTTTTTTAAATGTCCACAACTGATACATGTCTATATTTCTAACGCGGGGAAAATCTTTCATGTTTGATACTACGTGACAATCTCATGAACCACTTCATTATTAACTTTAAAAAATAACATCAATGTCGTGTTATGTAATTTCACACATCATCTTTGATCCCCAAAATATTGTGAATGGACCCCCTATAGTGTATTATTGTTGATGTTGACCTACACACCCAAAATCCTTTCAAGTTAAGACATATGTAAGTTTTTCTTCTAAGTATTCATCGACGACACCCTATTTTCTAGTATATCTTCAAAATACATTGCCTTAATGACCTACACACTGCACTCCTTCTCTCTTTTAAACGATTATAAAATGACATGTACATCATATGTGCATTGTCGTAAGAAAGAAGAGTTTTGTGCGAGGGTTCTCCTTAGCATTTTCACCTCCTATTTACTTCTCCTCCCTCAAACCCCTTCTTCATTGCCCTTCCTTTTCCAATGCTTCACTCCCTCAAATTTAACTTGTTTGACACATCCCCTCGACATTTCCATATCACATTTCCTGATAATTATAGTGTTTGGTCCAATATATACCCTCCACATTGAAATCTCGACAAACCAGGGATCAAATTTGAAGTTGTCAATGCCCTTCAAATTTATTTCAACTTGTCATAGAAGGGTGTTTAAAATTTTACACTTCAAAAGAAATTTAAAATTTAAAATTTAAAATTACACGTCAATACTGAAATAAGGTCACTTATGTTAATTTTTCACTAGAAGAGCTACCTAAAAAATCACTTGTCATACAAATATTAAATGATATGTTAATTTTTATAAATATTCAATTCATTTTAATAAATTAATTGTTAAATGAACAATTGTAGTAGTGCATAACTCATACTTACTTTCTATTTTGTGTGTCAAAATAAATCTACTTTCACTTTACACAAATCATGCACAAAATCTGGGTAGAAGATGAATCACCACTAAATAAGCAACTAAGTGTTTTTATTTTCATAAGAGCAATATTGTTTTTTTCTTTTTTCTAGCCATCAAATCAATTTGGAGATTTTATTCTCAATGTCGTTATTTTATTTTGGAAATTGGGTTCTTAAATATTAGTTGTTTTTCTAAATTTTGTATTTAGATTGTTAACAAGATAATAATGCTAATTGTTATGCTTCTAAGTCAACAACATCAGTATTGTGTAATCAATGGAAACCTGGATTGTTTAAGGACTCCTCCATTATCTAAATTACTCTTGTATTCGACATAGAACTTAAGGTATATAATATTAAAACACATTTAGTCTTTTGAGGTCTAAAAAAATCATATGTTTTACATTTGTTTTGTATGTAATAAATATCTTGTGATTATTATTACAGCCTTCATAGGGTTTAGAAAATTACAATTTCTTTGATTGCTATAAATTGTCTAACAAATCTTATTCACGAATAAGAAAGAGTTGGTTTCTTTTTGGAATCTTTTGTTATACCAAAATTTTGGCTTTAAATGCCAAATGACATTTTATTTATAGCCCTGAAAAAAAAAAAATATGAGAAGTAAAATATAAGTTTTATTGTGAATCTACATAATGCACATCCGAAGAAGACTATGTTCAAGGCATGATATTAATGTGATGAAGATGAAACGTGGAAAGATTTATTCCCTAATTTAATGATACTATGGAAAATAGTTTTCATACTTCCAACAAGTACATCAACGCGTGAGTGAATATTTTCTAAGTTAAATCGCATTCAAACTATTGAGAGGTCGAGACTTTGCTCGGATACATTAGACACAAATTAATGTTTTTATCTCTTTTTGCACCTCAAAAGTTGAATATAGTAGATTGGAATGAGGTATATGAGAAATGGAAAAGTCGTTTGAGTGAGTGATGCAAGTTGAACATATAATTACTTTTTTGAATCTTGATTATTTAATTTAAATACATTTCTAGATTTGTAGTTGATTTTTCAATTTTTAATATATATATATATATATATATATATATATATATTTTTCATATTTATTCCATATAAAATAATCAAATATATATTGAATGATAATTAAGATTTTCATTTTCAATTGAACGGAAACATATTGATATTAACCTAGCCCTTCAAATATAAATATAGAGAGCCTTTCAAATTGGATCATTGCACAAACCCTTCCAATTTGATCATTGCTGACGATCCACGGTCACATTGTTTTTCATGTTTTAAACGTTTCTTATTATTACCACTGAGTCAAAAATAATGTGGCGGGCATAAGATCTGCAGCCAAACTCCATTTCACAGCTTACTCTTCCGTATACGTCTCTCCGTTTCGTTAAGATGCGGCTTCCACTAACTAAATACGTCACCTCAATTATGTTAGTAACTGTAGCATTGAAAAAGAGTGGAAACAAATATCTATTTATGCAGGATTTTAAGTCCTTCATTTTGGAAAAAATCCTATTAAATTTTTTTTAGAGGGTTTTGGTGGGTTTTATTCCACGTTTTCTTATGTTGTATAATGTTGATGTATTCTATTGTTTCTGAGCAAATATTTTCATGCCATCTGGGTTTAAGTTTATACACCGAAGTTTTCAGTGTTGCATTGCAACTATTCAATATTGCCCATCAAATTGTGAGGAGTTCTATTATTACAATATTGTTAAAATAATATAGGTTTATATAAAGTAAATGAGTCATATTTTCTATGTGTAAGATGAGAAGATGGTAATAGTTTGAAATGAAATGGAATGGTTTTAGTTGTATCTACTAAACTCAATAATGTGTGGTTTTTAATCAAATATGTATTTTGCAACAAAAAATACGTAAACGAGTGTCATGTTTAAACCCTTACAACTATCCTCCCTTTAACCTTCCATGGTCTTTTTAGCCTCCAATCATATCTAAATAATAGTAATTAGTTTTACAGTGTACAATGCCCGACTCTTTCTTAAAACACTTTTGAAGTAGACAAATTCCATAACAATACAGATGACTATGTTCACATCCATCCTCCTTAAGCAAGGTTGTCGAGTTTTTTTGTGGGGTAGTGACCATTAGACTGGAAAGTGGACCCACGATAACATTTTATGAAAACATTTTAAAAAGAAAAAGTTTAATGACACATTCACACGTGCATGATTCTTTCCTTAAAATATATGCATTCTTTCCCTACAAATTGAAACAAATACAAACACACTAGTACTACACCAGTGGCTATCTAACATATATGATATAATGTCAAGTGTATGGCATCACATACATGCCATACAAACTGTCATGCATCCTAGTTGGCTCTATTCAAAATATTCGTTAGTCTTAAATATAAGGAAATTTCACGTAACATTTAAATATTTATTACGAAGTAGTTGGTAAGGTGTTGGAGTCACATATAGGAGGTTGTAGGTTCAAATCTCAAACATTTGGACATAGGCTATTAAACACAACAAACACACTGTGTTTGACCAAAAACCAACATGCCAACTTTCCACCACTTCCTTCCAATCACATAATTATCATCCTCAATAATGCGGGTGGGTGTGAAGGGTAAATCACCATACTATAAATAAATCTATAATTAATTGACACAAATCCAAAGTTCATTATGCTTATCACGTATTTTTTTCCAAAATCGAAGTTATTCGCTCAAAGTTGCCCAAAAGCTTACCGCTTTAGATTATCTTTAAAAAATGATATTAGAATATAATCTTTCAAAATGTTTAAGAGTCCACCGCAATTCCCCCATTCGTCCCCATGTTGTATTTGTCAAGATGATAGAGGACATATACAATAACATTACACATATCAACACCTAAAATATTAAACATAGCCATTCAATTTATTTAGCATAATATAAAATTTTTAAATATTGACAATATTATAATGTTTTTAAATTTGAGGTGAGAGATTAATAAGTGTTATTCAAAAAAAAGATATCCGTGAGACATCCGTAGAAATGTTGAAATGTTGAAGGATATCCGTGAGACATCACAGGTGACGTTAGGCGTCATAATAATCTGTAGAATCGATTTTCTTCTCCCACTAAGACCAATCGATTGCAAATCTTTTTTCCCTCGTGATTCAAACTGAAATTATGTTTGTTCGGTTGCGAAGTTAATGTAGGATACACTTACCATATTGCGTCATCGCTGAGCATACGCAGTCGTTTGCCGCTTCCTCGCTTCCTTCCGCCATTAAGAGAATCAGCTATAAATATGTCTAAAAAGTGGTCTTTTAACTCTGAGACAAAACAGTCGGGGCTTCGTTATGGCAGTTTCTTTGGATTTAGAAGGGGTTTTGGCCAGAACAAGCAATGCATGGACGGGAGAAGACAATCCCTTATCGAGGTCGTTCAGCAATCGAAGAAACAGCGGCGTGGAAAACGACGAGGAGGCTCTCAAATGGGCTGCTCTTGAAAAGCTGCCATCTTATGATCGTCTGAGGAAGTCCATTCTCAGCGAAGTTGCAGAAACCGGAAGCTTCACATATCAGAATGTGGATGTCAGGAAGCTCTCTAATGAAACACGCAGGAAGTTTATTCACAGAATTCTGGAGGAGGCGGATTTGGACAACCAACGGTTTCTCTCAAAATTCAGGCAAAGAATTGACAGGTGAAACTATATATGTATTTATTTTTATTAAGGGTTAGACTAGTGTTGTAATGATTGGGGGCGCGTTTATTGTTCTTTATTTTTAATATGAATTATGTGAATATTATTTTAGAGTGGGGATTGAGTTGCCAACAATAGAAGTTCGGTTCGAGCACTTAAATGTCGAAGCTGATGCATATGTTGGAAGCAGAGCTCTTCCCTCTGCTATCAATTTCATTTCAAACCTAGCTGAGGTAAGCCCATGCAATCACAAACCTGATATTTTCTATATTGTAGCTTTTGCAAAATTGGCTTCTCTTTGCCATGTTTTTGCTTTTGTTTGAATTTGAATATTTTGCCTTACTATATAGTACATCTCAAGACCACACACTCATAGATTTTACAAAAAAAATTACATTGCCTTTAATTTTTGACAATTTTTTTTGTAAGATTATTATTTCAATATCAAAATTGGAAGAAAAAAAATTAATGAATGATGAACTAAAAACCAAAAATGTCTAACCTGCTAAGAATTTCGAAAATTTAAGGAGCAAAGGAAAATTGTACCACTTAAAGAAATTGTAAAATTTAAGCACAGAAGGAAAATTGTATCAATAGGATAGAGTGGGAGAGAAGGCGCAAAAAGCCAAAAATGGAGAGAACATCAGCAGATGGATATGTGACTGCGGATTGAACCCAACTCCAACTGCACCCAGCAAGAATTAAATTGTATGGGTTCTTTTGAACTCAACTTTATTTACAATCTAAACTCCTAGCCTATGGCAATGTATTGTGATCTTTCAAAAATTAATGCCAATTTAAAAAGTGGACGCTGCAAAAATTACAATTAAACCAACGTAATAGCAATTAATCAACAATTTCATAATATTTGCAATCTTGAATGCAAGGTATGTTGCTTTCAATTATTTCTTATTAATGGAGTATAAAACTTGAGGAAATGTGCTTTTGATTTTTGGGGCTCCTCAGTAATCTGCTACATTGTAACATTCTTAAGGCTGAAACATTTAACCAACATTAGAAATGTCCACCTCTGTTTCTAGCCGTTTCACAAATTATAAATGATTCCATGAAACTAGTGTTTGAGAGAGCAGAAGAAACCAGGACCCCAAATCTGATAGTGGATTGCCACGTTTTAGGACTTTGTCTACCCTTTCAGGTAGTGGGGTGAGAATGTCCTCGAATTTGATAACTTTGTATTGAACTGCACAAGAATTGATGTTGTTGTGCAGGGGTTTCTCAACTACCTGCACATATTGCAGTCAAAGAGGACAACTCTCACCATTCTTCATGATGTAAGTGGCATCATCAAGCCTTTACGGTAAGTGTACGTCATCATCTCTGAAATTTAAGATGTCGAAACTATATAAATGGAAGATTGAGGGGCTATTTTTAATCTTGTCAATAACCTATGATTGATGCATTTAGGATGACACTTCTTCTTGGTCCACCTAGTGCTGGGAAAACTACATTGCTAACAACTTTGGCTGGAGAACCTGACCGTAATCTCAGAGTAAGTTCAAACTCTATTTATTTTATCTTACTTAGAGAGGGGATTTGTTGTTTAGAGAAGCTGGGATTGTTCATTTCTGTTAATATTTGGACAGATTTGTTGTCTGTATAGGTCTTGGTGAATAAATCAATTTATTCTTATGATCTATTTGAGATAGGGCAAAGACTAATGTGGTCACTTGCATTTGCAAAAAATTATGAACATTTGTTTCTTTTAACAGATTGCTGGAAATGTGGCCTACAATGGACACTCGTTAACAGAGTTTGTGCCACAAAGAACATCTGCTTACATTAGCCAGCATGATTTGCACCATGCAGAAATGACTGTAAGGGAAACACTAGATTTCTCTGGCCAATGCCAAGGTGTTGGGTCAAGATACAGTGAGTGTTTGTTTATACATCACCCGCGATTTCATTGTTTTCTTTATTTTTGTGACCAGACTGAATATTTGTGTTGCTTACAGACCTACTACGAGAAATTTCAAGACGTGAGAAGCAGGAAGGCATCAAACCAGATCCAGATGTCGACCTCTATATGAAGGTAGGTACTTCTTTCACAGTAACATTTTGGATTAATATTTTCTCTATGGAATCTATATTTTTCTGATTTCTGCCACTAATTGTATTCTTGATCTACACTACGGCTACAGCAAACGGCAATTGAGGGCCAACAGACCAGCCTTGTCACAGACTATGTGTTGAAGGTTGGTTCCCAAAAATTCTATCTTAAGCAGTACAAATGTTTCATATAATATGGATATTTAAGATTATTCACTTAGGTAACGGCGACATTATTTGTTGCAGCTTCTGGGACTGGACATTTGTGCTGACACAATAGTGGGAAATCAAATGCATCGTGGAGTATCTGGAGGTCAGAAGAAGCGAGTCACCACAGGTGGGCTATACTACGAAAGTTTCTTTGATAACAGGGTAAAACTGAAGCAATCAAATTTGAATTCGCAAACTGAAACACGACATTTCTAATTGTTATTAAACATTTGTGCAGGGGAAATGCTAGTTGCTCGTCCCAAAGCTCTTTTTATGGACGAAATTTCAACAGGATTGGACAGTGCTACAACTTTCCAGATTATCAAGTGTCTACGCCAAATTGTCCGAGTCCTTGATGGGACAATGTTGATATCTCTTCTGCAGCCTGCTCCTGAAACATACGAACTATTTGATGATATCATTTTATTGTCTGAAGGAGAGATTGTGTATCAAGGACCTCGGGAATATGTGCTTGAATTTTTTGAGTTCATGGGATTCAAATGCCCAGATAGAAAAGGGGTAGCCGATTTCTTGCAGGAGGTATGCTTTTTGATCCCTTATGTAAAGTGTGCCAGCGATTTGTATTTGGCAGGCAACTTCAAAGCTTAAATATTTGCTTCATTTGCACACCTGATATTGTACTTTGGGTGTAAGTGGATTGACAAGTTCAAGTTTACTATTGAACTTGGTTATTAGGTCAAAATCCAATGGGTCAAAATTTGAACATATAACATAAATGGAAGACAATCCCCTTATGGGCTTCCACAGGCGGTCTTATATAGCAAATTTGTGTCTCACTTGGCAATGACCTAAAAAAAACCTTTACCTTTATTCCAGCTATACCATACCTTGGACTTGATTCTCTTTAGGAACTCTGGCATACCATCGTCCCATTTATCCATGCCTGTCAATGGCGCTTAAATACTATGTACAGCTCAATCCTTTTTAGATAAAATTTCTTTTAGATCTCATTTATTAACTATGTTTTTGTGTTGAGCTGCTTGTATTTGACAGGTGACCTCAAGGAAGGACCAAGAGCAATATTGGGTGGACAAAATTAAGCCATATCACTATATATCTGTCAAGGAATTTGCAGATGCTTTCCACTCATTTCATGTTGGTAAGTGTCTCATAGAAGAATTATCACATCCGTATGACAAAACAAAGAATCATCCTGCTGCTCTTACATCCACCAAGTATGGTGTTAGTAGAATGAACATGCTCAAAGCTTGCTTCTCGAGAGAAGTGCTTCTTATGAAGAGAAACTCTTTTGTCTACATATTTAAAACAGGACAGGTGAGTCATTTGAATCCCAAATTAGAAGAGCTCAAGTATTTCTTTTATTCAGCTTATAAGAGAAAGAAGAATGGATCTTGACAAATAGATAACACAGATTGCAGTTTTGGGGGCGATCACAATGACTCTTTTTTTGCGCACGGAAATGCACCAGCGTAGCATTAATGATGGAAATCTCTACATGGGAGCAATGTTTTTTAATCTACTCCACATGATATTTAATGGATTTCCAGAAATGTCAATGATGGTTGGTCGTCTTCCAGTTTTCTACAAGCAAAGAGACTTACTATTCTATCCGGCTTGGGCTTATGCATTACCAACATGGATAGTGAAGATACCACTATCCTTGTTAGAAGCAGTAATTTTGGTTTCTATTACATACTATGTAATTGGCTTTGCACCAGAAGTTCACAGGTAACTTTTGTACTTCTATATATTTTTTTTCATGGATAATGTTGGATGCATAGAAATCTTACCGATCAAATTATGATAGATTTTATAGTTCTTTGTAAATGAAGAATAAGAAATATAGTTATGAATCACTTGCGGCATATACAATGTTGTATTGATCATTTTCTTGAGGGGTATTTTTTACTACAAAAATTCCTCTAAGATTTAGATTTAATAGTGCTAGTCAATGTGAAGTTACTATTTATTCTGCTTCATATTCTATCATGTATTTCATGGTAATAACATTATTTTCTGTCATCTGGTGTCTAATCAAATTTGTTCTCCCCACATATGGGTGGTACGTTGATTTTGTAAGTCAGTATTAGTTTGCTTTTAGTTACATAAGTAGCAACAAGTGAAATAAGCAAAGAGACTTACAAAATGCCCAACTCCTCATTCTTTAATGTTAGTGCAAACATAGCTCAATTTTGTAGGCAAGTTGTGGTGTCAATCTTGGTCCAAGTTAGTAGATTCTGTTCACAAATTACCATCCTGTTCCTCCAAACCTTATCTAAACTTATTAAAGACTCAAAGCTCTTAAGTGTCTTAGTTTTTCTCAAAGCAATCGTTCAATCTTGCACCTAGGAAATATTATCTTAATGCAAGTTCAAACTTCATTTTGAACTCTGTTTTATGTCTTCCAACATTTTTCACAGGGAAGCAGCTGGTTCTCACTTAAAGTTCAAAGCTAGAAACAGCCTACCTTAAAATTCTTCAAAGCTTTTTAAAACCAAATTCTACCTCTTTATGCTTGATGTCTGGCAGCCTAAGAATAAAAACTCACAGATAAAATTAACATAATATAAACATTTTTCTCTTCCAAACTAGCTCTATGGGACAATAATCACCAAAACATACATCAAAACTATTATAACAGTCACAGTAACATTGAAATAGTCAATGGTTTTTCTAAGAAACCCCTTCTTTTGTTTGCAGATTCTTTAGGCAAATGTTTCTCCTCTTTTTGCTGCATCAGATGGCATTGGGACTCTTCAAGTTTATAGCCTCATTGGGGCGGAACATGATCATCTCACAAACATTTGGATCATTTGCTTTAGTAGTCATGTTTGTTCTTGGAGGATTTGTGGTTTCCCGAGGTACATTCTACAGGATTATACAAATGCAATTATTTAAACTGAAGAAAGTGAATAGTAGTAATCTTGAACTTTAACTGTAATAGCAATGTTTGATTCTTTCATGTTTCCGGAACAGAGGACGTCCCCAGCTGGTGGATTTGGGCATATTGGTGCTCCCCAATGTCTTACAGCCAAAATGCCCTTGCTGCAAATGAATTTCTGGCACCCAGATGGAACAAAGTGAGTGAGAGAATGCCCTGATTGAGCATCATAGGCTAGCAAGAATGGACAACCATATTAAATACTGTATTTCATCTGTATATTTCACTTATATGCAGCCAATCAGTACTACCTCAAACAAGACATTGGGACATGCAATAATAGAAGCGCGTGGATTATTTGCGGAAGCTAATTTTTATTGGATTGGTGTTGGAGCACTGATTGGGTTTTGCATAATTTTTAATCTTCTGTTTACCTTGGCTTTAACATACCTCAATCGTAAGTCTAGGCTTTCATTACAAGGTTTAATTGACTACCGTTTTTGTCACTTATAATTTATTTTCTTTTTGTAACCGGTAATTCAATTTTACAGTGAGATCTAATAGAATCTCTTCCATCTACAGCTTTGGGGAAATCACAAGCTGTACTTTCTGAAGATGTTATTGAAGAGAAACATGCAAGCAGAACTGGAGAAAGCAGACATGGAAAGAAACCTAGGTCTGTAGAATCGACATCTGAAAACCATTCCAGAGGTAAGTCATGAGCTTTCCTGAAATCCTCTTACTGCTTGTGGATGCCCAAATGTGCTCCTTGAAGCTTAATGTTCCTTATTCAAGCCAGGAATGAAAACAGATTTTAAAATTTAGAAAGGTAAAGCATTGTTCAAACTCTGAAAGCTGAATATTCATTGTTTTAGCCAAGACCATTTTTAAATACATTTTCTCCTTGTGAATTTCTGAAAGATTGAATCTATCACAAAAATCTTTAAAGTCCCTTGTTTCAGACACGAACTGAAACATGGTTCAAATCGAGAGTGGTACTGTTTACTATCAATTATAAATCTTGTGATAGAAAATGATTGCGCATGTTGAATGTAACTTTATATCGTTTGTGTATACTGTGTAAGTAAACACTAAAACAACAGCACTGAGCGAGGCACGTTAGAAGTGTGTTAATCTGTAGCTCAAAGCACTGTATTGCCCAAAAACAAGTATGAAAAATGAACTGAGAAAGATGCTATAGAGAAGGATTCTGACATGCACAAATGCAAAGCTTGTGAACTATATCAAATTATCAAGTCAACAGTTCTGAACCCATTTGAAAAAGCTAGCACTGTTCATTTATATATTGTAATATTTTTCTGTCAGGCCATGCATACTTGTCAGAGAGAAGAGAAGGCCAAAACTCTGAATTCCATACTAATGATGGAGAACTTTCTGATCTGCGTGCCTTGGTATCTCAAAAGAAAGGAATGGTCCTTCCATTCCAGCCATTATCAATTGCTTTCGAAAACATCAACTACTATGTTGACATGCCACAGGTTGGTGCAGCTAGATTTTGTTTGATTGAACTTTATTTATTTGACAATACTTAGACACACCCGAATTCTACCCAATATGAAATCTAGAACTAATAGCTAGTTCTGTGTCAGGAGATGAAAAATGAAGGTGTGGATCAAAACAGGTTACAACTCCTTTCCGACATAAGTGGATCCTTCAGGCCAGGGGTGCTTACAGCCTTGGTTGGAGTTAGTGGAGCTGGAAAAACTACTCTTATGGATGTCTTGGCTGGAAGAAAAACAGGAGGCTACATTGAAGGAAATATAAGCATCTCTGGATACCCTAAGAAACAAGAAACATTTGCTCGCATCTCAGGATACTGTGAACAAAATGACATCCACTCCCCGAATGTCACAGTCTATGAATCACTTGTGTACTCTGCATGGCTTCGTCTTCCACAAGATGTTGATAAGAGAACCAGAATGGTAGGGTCTTAAATGCTTCTTTTTGCATGCCATCCTTTGGATGGAAGGTCTTTCTTTGTAATGAAACTAAGCAAGCAGGGTGTTTTGGTGAATTTTATCATGATAAGTGCAGATGTTTGTGCAAGAAGTGATGGAACTTGTTGAGCTTACTTCTTTGAAGGATGCTCTGGTAGGGCTTCCTGGGGTAACAGGTCTTTCTACAGAGCAGAGGAAAAGGCTTACCATCGCAGTGGAACTTGTTGCCAATCCTTCTATAATCTTCATGGACGAGCCAACTTCAGGATTAGATGCTCGTGCCGCAGCTATAGTTATGCGTACTGTGCGCAACACAGTTGACACTGGCCGCACTGTTGTCTGTACTATCCACCAACCCAGCATTGATATTTTTGAAGCTTTTGATGAGGTAAATTCAAATGCTTTAACTTACTATTATTTTGGACCTAAGAAACTATAACATTGCTTCCAAAAGCAAAAAGAGGAATGGAGTGCAAGAGTCTAAAATGAGGCAGGCCTCTGCAAATGCTACTCAATGCGAAATGTTCACTTCTTTGACTTGCTGAATTGCAGCTCCTACTCATGAAAAGGGGTGGCCAAGTGATTTATGCAGGGCCATTGGGCCACCATTCACATAAACTTGTTGAATATTTTGAGGTACAATTTGTCTTTTTATTCACTTTATGGTGTCTTTGGGGAACTACTGAGTAATACATAGTGCATCCCATTGTCAATACATGAGGGGGGAATAATGTTGTTTATTTCTTGTATGATTAATTAGGCTGTTGAAGGTGTTTCACCAATTACGGAAGGATATAATCCAGCAACATGGGTGTTGGAAGTTAGCTCCACATCTACTGAGGAAAGCCTTGGCGTAGACTTTGCCGATATCTACAGAAAATCTTCACTCTATGAGTATGTTAATGATTGAAAGTTTCTTGAAGAAGATCTGTATTCACCCTTGTATAACTAATAGGACTCCCTTGAGGATGGAAAACTGTCGTGTAACTGTTTAAAGTTTTTTCTGTTTGCCAGATGGAATCAAGCACTTCTTAAAGAACTAAGCACCCCTGCTCCAGGCTCAAAGGATCTAAATTTTCCAACACAATATGCGCAGTCCTTCCGAGTTCAGGGCATGGCATGCCTTTGGAAGCAATATTGGTCATACTGGCGAAATCCACACTATGTTGTTGTCCGGTTTTTCTTCAGCACAGTGGTTGCCCTGCTCTTTGGAAGCATCTTTTGGGATCTTGGGACAAAGAGGTTAGACTATCTTTTGACTGGCATGTTAATCTAGTTTTACTGATATGCAGCCCACCAGTTTTTAGTTTTACACATTAGTCGCAATTTATCAGTGTTTTTTCACAAAACGACAACATGTTTCAAGTCATACTGGCACGTCATGATGCCAACACTTTTTTGATTAATGAAAATACTGTCTAACATTTCTCATGAGAAGTCTTCTAGTTAATTCCCCATGATTAGAATAATTTCTGTATGCTCTCCAAGGTTCTTATTTCTCCTCTGTGAAGTGCTTTGTAAACAGTCTATGATTTTTTTTGACAGAGGCAATCAACAAGATGTACTCAATATTTTGGGAGCATTGTACTGTTCTGTACTTTTCCTTGGAATAAGCAATGCATCTAGTGTGCAACCTTTGGTTGATACAGAACGGACTGTCTTCTATAGAGAAAAAGCGGCCGGAATGTATTCAGCATTCCCATATGCCTTTGGACAGGTACTCTAAATGCTGTCAGCATCACCTTCTCAAATTATTTTCTGCTATGCAACCTTCAGATTAATTGGATGAATTTTTTGTCATTTATCTGTGCAGGTGGTAGTTGAGGTTCCCTATATTCTTGTGCAGACTGTAGTTTATGCCCTCTTGGTGTATTCTATGATCGCATTTGAGTGGACAGCAGTCAAGTTTTTCTGGTTCCTCTTTTTCATGTTTTTCACGTTTCTATACTTCACCTTCTTCGGAATGGTGACAGTTGCCACGACACCAAACTTCCATGTTGCAGCAATCATTTCGTCGGCATTTTACTCTACATGGAACCTCTTTTCTGGCTTCATCATTCCCCGACCTGTAAGGCCATGACTTCAACTCTTGATCTATTCAAACTCTTTTTTGGTTTAGGCAAATTATATATGTTACACTTTAAAATGTATAGCAGCGATTCCTGATGATAAGTAATGCAACGAAACTTGTTTTGATTGAACCAGAAAATGCCTGTGTGGTGGAGTTGGTACTCCTGGGCAACACCCATTTCCTGGACGCTCTATGGTTTGGTTGCATCACAGCTTGCTGATGTAGATACAAAGATGGAGACTGCAGATGGGGAAGTGATGGTGTCTGAGTTCATAAGGAGTTATTTTGGGATAAGACGTGACTTTTTGGGAATTGCAGCATTGGTGGTTGTGTGCATCCCTCTTGGTTTCGCCTGCTTGTTTTCTCTGGCCATAAAAAGACTCAACTTCCAAAAAAGATAGGGCATACATACCAGTTTATTGCACATTCATCAAATGCATCAGATTGTACTTCTCCTTAACATATATCAAGGGGGCTGTTTCATTCTAATGTGGGATCTGTGTGCCCAAAATCATATACTTCAGTTCAAGTACGAAAACAACCTGATGGTGGACGGACTAGAGGAACTCTTCAAAGGAACAAAGCTTCAAGCGACCGCGGGTTTTATTCTCAAGATTCACAGCTGGAGTGCTGATATTAGAAGGAGTCTGAAATCAGATTAAAAATCTCAGTTTTGTGGTCCCATAGACTCTTCGGTCTCGTGGACGTCATTAAAATCTTTCATTTCATTTCAAGTCTTACTAACATTTTAATCATGCCCTGTAATTCATCTTTAAAATTTGAGTATAGAATCCCTATAATATCTGTATTCTTTAGCCCGCTTAGTGACTATTAATATCATTATCAATTTTGGGAATGGCCACTCAATGCCACATTTGTATTCTTTTCAACATGGCAGCTTTTTATTAGACCAAATGCGGATATTACATAAATTCCTCATTAACTAATGCTGTTCAATGAAGGTTACAGAGGCAGTACCGTTACAGACTATATGCATATATTACATTATCACCTCATTTATTATCCCGGAGACGTCTCACAATGGAGAAACCCCTACCAAAATTCAAGCAGACTTTTCCAGTTGGATTCTCCGGAAGTTATCGGATCAGTGGTCACTCGCCCATTTTTCTCCTCGAGTCATAGTGTTTGGTCACAGTTCAATATTTGGGCTAAAATGGGGTTCATTGTTTTTGTTAATGGCCAAGTCTCCTAAATAGTTTTGAATACAGTCCAAAGCTGTCTGAAATCTACAAGCAGGTAAAAATTTGTGATGCAGAAACAAGTTGTTCATTTCCTTTTTTCTATAGAAGAAAGAGAATTTTATCCACATCCAAAGATCACTTCTTTTCAAACCATGAAAAGACCATTATAAAGTGTAGTGTGAATATACAAACACCCAGCAAAGGAAAAAAGAAAAGTAAAAAGATAGATATCCATATACAAATATAGGTTTGGGTAACTAGCCCATATTAGGTATTCATATACCGATATAGGTTTGGTTAACTATCCCATATTAGGTATACATTGTAATACTAAGTGTTTTTATGGACATAAATTCATCTTGCCAGAATATAAGGATATCGAGTTATTGTAAATCTCAAGTCAAAATAAGAATTGGTGCTCAATACAAAGCTTACTCGGAATAAATATTGATCACGAAAAAATTAAGAAAAATGACTCATCTTGAGAAAAATGTCTTAACGCAAGGTTTCTAAAAAACAATAAAACGTCGAAGGTGGTGGAGCTAACATATGTTGCAAGGCATCCCAAGAAGAAAAACAACTCAATACTTGAACACAATGATGAAGAAAATATTTAGTGTATGGAAAGTCATTAAGAAACTCAATTTTTCACAAGTGGTTTAGATTCCCCATAATAGCTCCATATACCGAGATTGCCAATATGTTGAATAAGGTCGAAATTACAAAAGAGATAACTAATGTGATCAATTGTCAAAAGTATATGTTATAGGGTCTCAACAAATTAGCAAGGAACGCAACACTTGAAGTAGGATCTACACACCCTCACCCCCTGATGCCCCCTACCCCCACCACTACATTGATTGTAAAAAATCTTTCCGAGTGGGAAAATCCCACTGCTTGAACGTATAGGAAGAAAAGTTGACACAATATGCATTATAATGGCTCCTTACAAAAAAGAATACGACCAGTCTGTCAAAGTATCGAAGATACAAATAAACTCTCTCGAAAAGATGCCTTGGTGGTGAAGGGAGAGTCAAGATATTGAGCTAAAGAAAAAATGCTCACAATAGAGCACACACAAATGAAGGTAGACTAAACTAAAACAACAAACCCTCCATGGTTATGTATGATTTAGTGTGATTGTAAAATACATTCCCAAAAAACAAACCCACCAAATGATGCATGGAACTCTAGAATGTTGTCAATCTATTGAAGAAGCCATAAGTAATATGAGAGTTGCTTGTAAGAAAACGACAAAAATAAAAACTTGACTAATAAAAAATAGCATCGTAAGGTAGGAGGAGACTGTAGACTAAGAAGCAAAATAGTAGGGGTGTCGTGTATGTAGAGCCCTTTCAGAGAATGCTTACGATGCTGCCACAATTGATTAAAAATTCATACTACATGGATACATATGGAAGAATAAACTTGCATATGATTGGGTGTCATGTGCACAACCAATGCATGTGAGGAAACATTTATATGAGTGTTAGGATGATCATACCTAACATGAGCAATCTGAGGGTTCTTAAACTTGAGTGAAGGTGCAACAAAACTCTTTTGTCACTTAATATCCTCACAAGAAGAGTGAATAAAAATTGGGGCTTTGTCATCATGTGATCCCTGTAGACACACAATCACGCTCTTTGGGTAATTATCTAGTCCTAATCGCATACTACTATTCATAAGATTCATGAGTAAGAAAAGTATTAATCAACTCATGTCTTTGGTCACCTTGCTTTGTTTTTTGTTGCTACTTTCAGTCTTGCACCCTTACTTTCTTAGTCTATCTTTTTACTCTTCAGCATTTGTCATGCTGGACACTAGCGCCCAGCCAAGATGCTAGCACCAAGCTCCTTTGTCCCCTTTGTACTTTCCTCTCACTTTTTGGGTCCTTTCTAGCCATTTGAGCATCTTATCTTTTTGTTAGTCGGCCTTTTCGGGGTTAGTTACGAAATCCAAGCAAGGGAATCATATAAATATAAAGCTATGTGATCATAATAAGGGACCAAACACTAAGCATTAGCTATCACCACCTAAGTTTGCACCCATCAAGGCATCCAAGAGCTCCATTGCATCCATCTAGCTCCATCACAAGGGACACAAGGGATGGTTTTCTGCATCACACTTCATAGAAGTGAAGTTCATTCTATTCCATGCACACATTTACTACATTCTACATCTAGTTACCTTCTCATTATTCCAAGTGCGACACGCACAAGAGCAACCTAGAACACAATTTCGCATGCACACAACTACATTGGGTCTGAGATATAGTGTAGAATTCAGTCGTAAGTTCACCATTGTGACAGCTGAGGACAGTCTGATCCCTCATTTTGCATCTTTCTATTTTAGGATTTGATGTCTATTTGAGGGTTTTACAAGTTCATTTTTGTATTGTAGGTTTCCAGCGACCTCGGCGATCTTGGTGTGACCTCGGAGCGATCAAAGGCGACTAAAGGCGAATATCTTACGACACCTCAAAGGAGGTTTTCTGAGCATTTCCGCAGACCTAGGTGCCCAAAAACAAGTCTAGGGCACCCAAGGGCGCTCTTGTCCTTCTCCATGCACCCCAGTCTAGCCTATTCCTCCATATCTACATTTCCATATGCTCATGTGCGACGCTACTTCCTCTCTGTTCAGTCGGTCAGAGCTTCGGTCCATTCCATATCTCACTACAAATTAGCTAAGGCTTCTTACAATCTCTTTGCAATTAGATTTTCATTATTTATTGCTTAGTTTGGGTTTATTTATGTACTTGCTTACATATTTATTTTACTACAATCTAGCATTCAAATTAGGCATTATAATTTACATTTTAGCTTAATCAACCCCAAAGAAGATACAACACTTCATAATTAATGTTGTGGCATGTATTTCAGTGAACACACTGGATGGGAGCAATAATGCCTTGTGAATGTATTCCAAGCCTTTCGCAAAGGTGGCCCAAGAAACGAAGTATGCGGGGACTAAAGGCATTAAGATGCTTCTCAAAATATGTATGCATATATGTGGGGAATCTTGAAGTGAGATGTGCAAAAATTGTAATGGGGGGAAAAAGGGCAAAAAGTACAATAGGGCAACAAATACGATGGTAAGGTCAGACACTAACAAATTAGGATTAGTGGGTATATGAGAAATGGCTGTAGATAGATTAGGCATGGGGAACATGTGCCCAATATATCAAGATAATGTTGTAAACGTGTAATTATGCTTTGCAGGGGGATATAAGGGCACCCTTGTTGAGAATTGGGGAGCTCCACAAGTGTTCTAGTTCTTGAAGTGCTAGAAAAGAAGCTATCATGAAAGGAAAAAGCATAGTGTAATGGATTATAGTTCTAATGAAGCCCCCCCACACATGGGACAACATGCACACAAAGCAAGTAGATTTGATGTTATCCAATAGGGGAAAGCAAGGGAGATTGTCAAAGCAACATTTGTTCAATATTAAAGGTTTTAGTATCCGTCAACCTAAAAATTCTTGCATTTTAATGGTTTTGTGACTTTTTTGAGATTTACTAGATTAAATTATTATGTGTTTTCATAATATCAACCTAAACTTGTCAATTCATTAAAAATAGAAAATACTTCAAAATAGAACAACAATGCATATGAAGAACAAATTTCAACACATTATAAGGTTTCAAAAAAATTGATTAAATTCAAATATTGGTCTAGCGAAAATGCTAAACCAATGTTTATGAAATTGCAATTTCAATGTTGTTCAAAAGAAAAACAAGTGTACAAATATTCAGAGATCCATAAAAATTAAAGAGATATATATTTTTCCCTGACAGTAACAAAAATGCAAAATAGAGAATAGCGTTGAGTGTCTCCTTAATGAGGGGAACAATATGAAACATAAATGGCATCTCTTAAGACTACTCGTAAGCCTATCATCGTAGCTTCTAACATCCATTTTCTATCTTTGTGTTTGAAATTGCTCATGTGATAGTAAAGGAAATTTCCACTATCAGTTATGAATTTCTAACAAAGTTGCATGTCAGTCACTCTGATTTACAACAAATTGCAATTCCAACAGATGAAGAGTCGATCATGTTACAGAAGATATAATTTGTTAAAGTTTTGAAGCCTGATTCCAAGTTGAAGTGGCAGTTTGGTTTTGTTGTTTCAATTATTTGGGAGGAAATCATGGTCATGGATAAAAATAGTAAATTGTCTTATTAATAGACTAGATTTATCTTTATGTTTATTGTATTAATAAACACATGATATTTAGGTTTCTTGTGGTTGAAGCAAACTTTTACAAAGAGGTGCACAAGTTAAATATATATGTGCATGGATTTACTCTTTAGTGTATTTAGATCCATTTTGAAAATTGTTCCATTTGGTGCAATGACAATCTTCAATTTTTTCATACAAGGCATGTCTCAAGCAAGTTGAATGAAGAATAATGTTATTTTTAAATTTTCATTTCAGTAATGATTTAAGCAAAGCCACTTATTCTATCTCAGAATTAAGAACCACAACTCTTATATGCCTAAAGTATATAATAATGTAAATGCATTATGATTTAATAGCTAACCAGCTGCAGTGTATGCTTTCTATAAAATAGATCAACAACATTGTATGTGAAATATATTAAATACTCATTAAAACATGACTTTGTAATGTTTCTGCAATAAAAATGGAAATGGAATCAATATGATTACCTTTAGGCACATTTAAGTTTAGGGTGAGTGTTAATCCTTGCTTGAGATTTAGAAAAATGTACTGAATATTTGAATATGTTAATTATTATATGAACATCTATATCATGCGATATCCACCAATGGAAGTTTCCAACTTAATGGACCTGGATCATCTCTATCATTTGATTCACCATATATCTGAGACTGAATCTCTCTTTCTCGACAGTCAACTACTGCAATAAGGTCATTTGTTGTATTTGTGCCATTGTTTCAACCCCTCTTCTTTCATTAATCGACTTCCATACTGCCAAAGTCCTGTTGTAGGGAAAGTTATCCACTTTGTACTGTGATGTATAAATTCTCAAACAATTTTCCAAATTTTAGTCAAGTTTGTTTTACAATTTTGACTTTATAAAGGCCAAGGCATTAAAAATTCTCTCATCTTCAACTGAACCCAAAATCATTGTTTGACATAGATCAACCAAAGAGAAAAACTCAGACATGGTTTGTTGTAAAATAGTACTCACCCCAAATTTTTTCCATAGCCAGATTATTGCTCAACACTGTAAGGGATTATCCAAATCTTTGAATTGTTGAATCATTGTAGTGCTGAATTCATGAGATTGAGTAGTCATTATGTCCTTGCTTAAAATAAATGCAATATTCATTCCATTAATATCAACAGGCTTACAAAAATGTTGAATCAATGTAGTCAACCTCTTGAAGTGGTCTTCCTGCATATGTCTTTCATTTTGGATAGGATTCTAAAAGTTTGGATTTACTATAGCCATCGCTGCAAGTAAAGCATCCCTTCTAAATCACTCCCTTATTTCTTCTAGTAGGGACACTACAATTTCTCTTAACCTCGCCCTTATTGATGATACAATGTTATCAAACAATGGTCCTATGACTTTTACCTCCTCAACCTTACTGGCTACTACTTTAAACATGTACATCGGTATCTCATATCCACGTATAGAGGCACATAATTCCCCAAACAATTTGAGCTTTAGAAAGCTAATTGCATTTCCAATCTTTATCAAATCATTCCAACCATCAAATGTTGGATCTGTAAAAGCAGTTTCATTGAGATACAAATATTCTATTTCCATACAAACTCATTTCCTCAAACTAGAAAAATCAACAATATAGATATTTATTTCTTGTGCTTGTTTAATTAAACGATGCATTTATTCCAACATGGGTTCAGGAGACCACACAACATCAAAAATGACTCTATATCATTCAAACAATGTATCAAAATCTAGGCCTTGTCCACTTCCATGCGATTCTTCCACATCACTCCTAATAAGGATTGATACTCTTCGTACACCCTACGAACCGGTTGGTACAATGAGATCCACTTGGTATCGACATCTTTTAACAATTTATGCCCATTTTTTAGTCCTTCTGCAAATATTTGGAATTCCATGAACCTTTTAGGACTATGGTAGAAATAAGCATGCACCTCTCGAACAAGTTCTTTAACTTTTTCTACAGGTTTAAATTTTCCAACTATTATGTAAGCTAGGTTCATTATATGAGCTATATAATGAATGACAATCATATCAGGGCAATGAGATGTTTGGATTCTTACACACATTCCATTACGATGACCTTGCATTAAAGATGACCCATCTTCTCTGACACATACCAGCTTTGATGTAATTTTAACATCATTTATATCATCGATCTCCTTCAAACTTTTTATCACCAACCCACAAAGGTTTTCAGCATTGGATTTCTCTCTCATCTTGTGAATGGAAAGTAAGTGAAGTTGTCTCACAAAATTCCCAACATTATACACATGCATACAGACCCAAGCAGTATTATCTATTGGTGTAACCTCATCAATAGACAAAGATATGTATCGTGCAGACTTCAGTTTCTCTTTCAAGTCTTCTTTCTCAACCATAGTTAGGAATTTTTCCCAATCTCAACCACTATTTTTTGACCAGTGAGAATGAGGAAAGTGTGGGACACCAAGGAAATACAACATCTTCTTTTGTTTAGGAAAATCTGTTATAGGACGACCTCTTTTAAAAATGTGAAAACAGTAGCTAACTGAACTGTTTTACCCAAAATACTGTTTTGAACGATCTTGTTGAATTGAGAGGTAATTGTCCCTCCATTCGCTGCAAATATTATTTCATTTCTCTTGTGCTCTTAAAATTATTTATCATACCTAATATGCAAACACTCATCTGTAGTTTTCCATCTAGAAACATTCTTCTTAAAAAAATCTACAATTATATTTTCATATATCTTTCCTACATGTTTCTCAATAGTATCCAACTTAAGTTGCATTATCTTGTCCCTGCCCAATCTCCAGCTACAGATTCTACATTTGCATTCTTTTTCAAGTTCAACTTTATTCTAATTTTCAACAGGTTCAATAAATAGAAACTGAGAAACCCACTCTAACCTGAAACTCCTTCCCAAGTCCCATTTTCTTTCCTTTTTCTTTCTTTCAGAAATAGGTGTCCACTGAGTATTTGCCTTGGTGGAATTTATACTTCATTGAATGCCACTGCCATAATTTTCACCTCCAACATTCACTTGGGCACTAGCAGGTGATGTAGTTTCATCTTCATTCAATTGGGTAAGTGGTACAATATCAAACTCAACATCATTCAATGGAATGTCTTCAAGGGGAGGCATTTCATTGTTGTTGTCATTGAAAACATCAGGAAAATAAAAAATGAACACATTCTCATTCTGAGTTTCATTTTGAATGTAATCATTATCCCTTGATTTTGATGGTCTTGCTGGAGAAGAATGGGTTTCCTTATATGGTTTCTCAAAATAAGATGCTATTTTTCTAATGTCAGTACCACTACTAAGAGGGGTTGGAATAGCAGTTTTATCTGAGGCTGAGCTTCCCTTTTTAGGTGCAATTTTTCTGAATCAGTGAATCCTGTAGAATTGAAAGAAAAAAAGATACAACATGTTAGACTAAATGATATTGATATGTGCACAGACATCTCAACATGAGAAATATGTATAAAGGAAAATAATGTTGTGTCACTTAACATGTACTACTTTTTGCAAGAGTGTTACATTAGTATAATAAGAATTAGAGCATACATCAAGAAAACTGAAGATGTATAAGAGGTTTGAGAAGAGAACACACAATTTTAAATTTTAAATGATTTGTTGAGCAACCATAGACACTCTAATGATAAGACACTCTAGTGATAAGAAGTCTCTGTTGTAGCTAATCAAACATGAAATAGGTGATCTCAGGGTCTGTGTTCAGTTTGAAATCAAAGTATATTATGTATCTGCTCATGAAGGAATCTGAGTTCATTGATTCATCCAAGGTATGGTATTTCTTTAGTTGATTAATGAAGGAGTATCGATGACCGAGCTCTATAATAATGTATAGAGGTTTTTCTTGTTGTATAGAGGTTCTAAATGTTGTCATAAAGCCAAATAAGGTGTGCATCTACTCATGAAGAAATTATTAATTCATCAGAGGTATGAGGTCTGTCATAATCTAATTACCAAGAGTGTTCATAATTTAAAAGGAGATGAGATAGAATATATGGTCTTCCATCTATGAATCGTTGTGGTATGAGAATGTGAATTCAAGGTTGAGAATGTCTGCATGGTTTTTTGGCTTGACAATTAAATGTCAATATGTCAAAGTCAGCTAAAGTATCATTAATCTTGAGAGAAGCTTTAATGATTTGATATGATGTTTCACATATGATACAATCATGATAAGGGTATTCTTTGTATATTGTCGTATTCCTACTTGGAAAACGAGTTCAAGAAACTTGAAGGATGTAGGAATGAAAAATATTCCCAGATGTTGATGTTTTTCCTTTGTATTAAATATTATAGACATGTTGTCTGGACTACGAAAAGGACAAAAAAAGATGTCGAAGACTGATCCCACTTCTACAATATTCATAGAGGAAGAAGAGGTGGTGAAACCCCTACATTCTTTTTTGGAAAATTATTATTGTGGAGAGATAGATTCCAACTTTGCCTCAACATTAATAAAAACAAATTAGTATTACTAAACAATTTCTGATGGATTTATAACACAGTTATTTTCACAAGTAGTGCCAGAAATGAATGTGAAGATAAAGAAAGCATTTTGTGCTCCTCAGATTGTTAAAGGAAATACATGCTTGGAGTACATTCAATACATTATGTTTCCATGGTTTAAAATGTTTGAAGTACATCGTAGTGAGGAAAATGGTGGTAATAAGAAGCATGCTTGTGACAAGATGTCTATACTTGTCCCACAACTGCTATTTTCTGTCTTTTGTTTTTCCAAATGCTAATTATTTAGATTTTGGTTCATTGTTGTAACTTTTTTCCCTTTTGCATTTCTTGAATTTTTTATTTCAGACATCTCTGTATGGTCTCTATTTCGTAAATTATTGTTTTTCAGCATTCAATTAACCTCCCATTCCTGACCAAATCCTCCCATCAGACGTGAACCCCACAGAATGAGCCACAGTTGATATGTTTTTGGGTCCAGAGCGGGTCTCGGCTCCCGGGAGGTCTATGCGACGCGTTGCCATTCCGTCAATCTCCCAAGGAAGTGCCCCTTTTAAACGTGAAACCTGCAGAATGTACCACATTTTATATATCCTTTGGGTATGTTGTGGGACAAGGCAGTGTCAACGGACAGTGATAAACGGTCATGGTATTGGTCGTGGAATAAATGGAATTTGAAACCACAGTATGTCTACACACACACACACACACACACACTACAGAAGAGAGAACATTAACAAAAAGATTCAAAGAAGATACACTGATAAAGCAAGGAATATATAGATAAACAACTCATGGAGATGTATGAAGTGATTTTAAATTATATATATATTTACGTAGAATCTAGATGTATCTAAGATATGAATACTAGTTATGATTCTCTGCAAGTGAAGGACTATTCTAGATGACATAAAAAATCATAGTGGTTATGAGGATGAGGATGTTCAGGATTTGTAATAACTTACAAAGGTGGAATCACAAATAAAGCAATGCGATATGAAAGAAAACAAGTCTCAAATAGAATGAGGACTCACCTGCATTAAGTGCTTCTAGGATGTAAACTGCAACGCACTAGCCAGGCGCTGGAAAGACTTGGATTTATTTTAAATTTTGTAAGGAAATTGCAATATGCCAATTAACTAAATCCCTTTCTACTACCTCGTAAAAATTCAAACTACAAAATTGAAAGAGAACATCACCTCTGTGTATATATCAGGAAAATTTCAGGAATGTTTTCTTGACCAAATAAGGTTCCATAGATTTATTAGCGAAACATTAATGTTTTCTAATCTCGGTGTGTTGATTTCTTGGCGAAACATTAAGGATTTCAAATCCTAGCGCATTGATTTCTTGGAGAAAAATTAATGTTTTCAAATCCTTGTGCATCGATTTCTTGGTGAAAAATTAATATTTTCAAATCCTTGTGTGTCGATTTCTTGGCGAAAAATTAATGTTTTCACATCCCAATACGGCGATTTAATATAAAAATATACATCGGGATTGGAAATTTCTTAGCAATTCAGATGGGACAAATTACTGTTTATGGGTTTTTTAGGCAAAACCTGGGTACTGTCGTTGCTGTAGTATTCACCAAAATCAAATTCACGGAATTCTACTATTCACTAAACTATGAATATTCACCGCTAAAATTCTCCCTATCCATATGATTCCTAAGTGATAAAAATAGCAATTGACAACTATCTTTGGCCTTTTATATGTGTTTCTTATTTTCTATTTGGTCTTCTACACCCTACAACCCAATCTAAACTTTATTGCGTTGTCTTTCATGACTCTAGACATCAACACCTAGGTGCCCTCTTCCTTCTAGTAGTCCTCGACCTCTTTCTACTTTACTCACTCTTTTTGGGATTTTTTAATCTTTTGGGCATCTTGTTTTCTTATGGGTCGGCTTTCCAGTTGTCAATTACACAATTCAACTAAGGGAGTCATATAAATACAAAGCTATGTGACAAAAATAAAGGACCAAGCTTTAAGTATCTATTATCATCACCTAAGGTTGCATCCAAAGGCATCAAAGGCATTCATCTAACACCCATATAAGGGATAAGGGACTACATTTTCTGCATACACTTCATAGGAAGGGAAGTTCATTTTTCCATCCACACATCTATTTGTGTTCATAAATCTATCTATCGTTCACTATCACGTGTACTTGCACAAGGGGTTCCTAGGACACGATTCTATCACACACGCACAAGAACTACATGGATTCTGAGATGTAGTGCAGTGCTAGATCGTAAGTTCACTTAGTCGGGTAACCACTAGGGTCAGTTCGACTCCTCATATTGCATCTTTTATTTTTGGGATTTGATGTAGTTTGATGGTTTAACAAGTCATCATCTCTTTGCAAGTTACAATCGAATTTTGTAATCATATTGCGACATACATGTGACCTTAAGCGACAACCAGTGACACTTGTGAGACACCAGAAAAACTAGGTTTTAAGCTCTTGCACAGTCACAGGATCCCCAGTCCAAGCATATCTGACAGTTCTAGAATTTATATCTTGTGGAATTGAGAGGTAATTGTCCCTCCATTCACTACAAATATTATTTCATTTCTCTTGTGCTCTTAAAATTATTTTTCATACCTAATATGCAAACACTCATTTGTAGTTTTCCATCTAGAAACATTCTTCTCAACAAAATCTACAATTATATTTTCATATATCTTTCCTACATGTTTCTCAATAGTATCCAACTTAAATTGTGTTATCTTGTCCCTGCCCAATCTCTAGCTACAGATTCTACACTTGCATTCTTTTTCAAGTTCAACTTTATTCTAATTTTCAACAGGTTCAATAAATCGAAACTGAGAAACCCACTCTAACCTGAAACTCCTTCCCAAGTCCCATTTTCTTTCCTTTTTCTTTCTTTCAGAAATAGGTGTCCACTGAGTATTTGCCTTGGTGGAATTTATACTTCATTGACTGCCACTGCCATAATTTTCACCTCCAACATTCACTTGGGCACTAGCAGGTGATGTAGTTTCATCTTCATTCAATTGGGTAAGTGGTACAGTATCAAACTCAACATCATTCAATGGAATGTCTTCAAGGGGAGGCATTTCATTGTTGTTGTCATTGACAACATCAGGAAAATAAAAAACGAACACATTCTCATTCTGAGTTTCATTTTGAATGCAATCATTATCCCTTGATTGTGATGGTCTTGCTGGAGAAGAATGGGTTTCCTTAGATGGTTTCTCAAAATAAGATGCTATTTTTCGAATGTCAGTACCACTACTAAGAGGGGTTGGAATAGCAGTTTTATCTGAGGCTGAGCTTCCCTTTTTAGGTGCAATTTTTCTGAATCAGTGAATCCTGTCGAATTGAAAGAAAAAAATATACAACATGTTAGACTAAATGATATTGATATGTGCACAGACATCTCAACATGAGAAATATGTATAAAGAAAAATAATGTTGCGTCACTTAACATGTACTACTTTTTGCAAGAGTGTTACATTAGTATAATAAGAATTAGAGCATACATCAAGAAAAATGAAGATGTATCAGAGGTTTGAGAAGAGAACACACAATTTTAAATTTTAAATGATTTGTTGAGCAACCAAAGACAATCTAATGATAAGACACTCTATTGATAAGAAGTCTCTATTGTAGCTAATCAAACATGAAATAGGTGATCTCAGGGTCTGTGCTCAGTTTGAAATCAAAGTATATTATGTATCTGCTCATGAAGGACTCTGAGTTCATTGATTCATCCAAGGTATGATATTTCTTTAGTTGATTAATGAAGGAGTCTCGATGACTGAGCTCTATCATAATGTATAGAGGCTTTTCCTATTGTATAGAGGTTCTAAATGTTGTCATAAAGCCAAATAAGGTGTGCATCTGCTCATGAAGAAATTATTGATTCATCAGAGGTATGAGGTCTGTCATAATCTAATTACCAAGAGTGTTCATAATTTAAAAGGAGATGAGATAGAATATATGGTCTTCCATCTACGAATCGTTGTGGTATGAGAATGTGAATTCAAGGTTGAGAATGTCTGCATGGTTCTTTTGCTTGACAATTAAATGTCAATGTGTCAAAGTCAAAAGTATCATTAATCTTGAGAGAAGCTTGAATGATTGAATATGATGTTTCACATATGATACAATCATGATAAGGGTATTCTTTGTATATTGTCGTGTTCCTACTTGGAAAACGAGTTCAAGAAACTTGAAGGATGCAGGAATTAAAAAATATTCCCAGATGTTGATGTTTTTCCTTTGTATTAAATATCATAGACATGTTGTCTGGACTATGAAAAGGACAAAAAAAGATGTCGAAGACTAATCCCACTTCTGCAATCTTCATAGAGGAAGAAGAGGTGGTGAAACCCCTACATTCTTTTTTGGAAAATTATTGTTGTGGAGAGATAGATTCCAACTTTTCCTCAACATTAATAAAAGCAAATTAGTATTACTAAACAATTTTTGATGGATTTATAACACAATTATTTTCACAGGTAGTGCCAGAAATGAATGTGAAGATAAAGAAAACATTTTGTGCTCCTCAAATTGTTAAAGGAAATCCATGCTTGGAGTACATTCAATACATTATGTTTCCATGGTTTAAAAAGTTTGAAGTACATCATAGTGAGGAAAATGGTGGTAATAAGAAGCATGCTTGTGACAAGATGTCTGTACTTGTCCCACAACTACTATTTTCTATCTTTTGTTTTTCCAAATGCTAATTATCTAGATTTTGGTTCATTGTTGTAACTTTTTTCCCTTTTGCATTTCTTGAATTTTTCATTTCGGACATCTCTGTATGGTCTCTATTTTGTACATTATTGTTTGTCAGCATTCCATTGGCCTCCCATTCCTGACCAAATCCTCCCATCAACCGTGAACCCCACAGAATGATCCGTAGTTGATATGTTTTCGGGTCCGGAGCGGGTTTCGGCTCCCAGGACGTCTATGTGATGCGTTTCCATTCCGTTAATCTACCAAGGAAATGTCCCTTACAAACATGAAACCTGGAGAATGTACCACATTTTATATATCCTTCGGGTATGTTGTGGGACAAGGCAGTGTCAACAGACAGTGATAAACGGTCATGGTATTGGTCGTGGAATAAATGGAATTTGAAATTGCAGTATGTATATGTATGTATACACACACACACACACACACACACACACACACACACACACACACACTACAGAAGAGAGAACATTAACAAAAAGATTCAAAGAAGATACATTGATAAAGCAAGGAATATATAGAGCAACAACTCATGGAGATGTATGAAGTGATTTTAAATTATATACATACATACATACATACATACATACATACATACATACATACATACATACATACATACATACATACATACATACATATATATATATATATATATATATATATATATATATATATATATATATATATATATATTTTACGTAGAATTTAGATGCATCTAAGATATGAATACTAGTTATGATTCTCTGCAAGCGAAGGACTATTCTAGATGACATAAAAAATCATATTGGTTATGAGGATGAGGATGTTCAGGATTTGTAATAACTTACAAAGGTGGAATCACAAATAAAGAAATGCGATATGAAAGAAAACAAGTCTCAAATAGAATGAGGACTCACTTGCATTAAGTGCTTCTAGGATGTAAACTACAATGCACTAGGCAGGCACTGGAAAGACTTGGATTTATTTGAAATTTTGTAAGCAAATTGCAATATGCCAATTCGCTAAATCCCTTTCTACTGCCTCGTAAATATGCAAATTACAAAATCGCAAGAGAATATCACCTCTGTGTATATATCAGGAAAATTTCAAGAATGTTATTAGGTTGCATAGATTTATTAGCGAAACATTAATGTTTTCTAATCTCGGCGTGTCAATTTCTTGGCGAAACATTAAGGACTTCAAATCTCGACATGTTGATTTCTTGGAGAAAAATTAATGTTTTCAAATCCTTGTGCATCTATTTCTTGGTGAAAAATTAATATTTTCAAATCCTTGTGTGTCGATTTCTTGGCGAAAAATTAATGTTTTCACATCCCGGCGCAGTGATCATGTGGTGATTTAATATAAAACTATACATCGGGATTGGAAATTTCTTAGCAATTCAGATGAGACAGATTACTGTTTATGTGATTTTTAGGCGAAACTTAGGTACTGTCGCTGCTGTAATATTCACCAAAATCAAATTCATGGAATTCTACTATTCGCTAAACTATGAATATTCGCCGCTAAAATTTTCCCTATCCATATGATTCCTAAGTGATAAAAATAGCAATTGACAACTATCTTTGGCCTTTTATATGTGTTTCTTATTTTCTATTTGGTCTTCTACACCCTACAACCCAATCTGAACTTTATTGTGTTGTCTTTCATGACTCTGGACATCAACGCCTAGGTGCCCTCTTCCTTCTAGTAGTCATCGACCTCTTTATACTTTACTCACTCTTTTTGGGATTTTTTAATCTTTTGGGCATCTTGTTTTCTTATGGGTCGGCTTTCCAGTTGTCAATTACACAATTCAACTAAGGGAGTCATATAAATACAAAGCTATGTGACAAAAATAAAGGACCAAGCTTTAAGCATCTATTATCATCACCTAAGGTTGCATCCAAAGGCATCAAAGGCATTCATCTAACACTTATACAAGGGATAAGGGACTACATTTTTTGCATACACTTCATAGGAAGGGAAGTTCATTTTTCCATCCACACATCTATTTGTGTTCGTACATCTATCTATCGTTCACTATCACGTGTACTTGCACAAGGGCTTTCTAGGACATGATTCTATCACACACGCACAAGAACTACATGGATTCTGAGATGTAGTTCAGTGCTCGGTCGTAAGTTCACTTAGTCAGGTGACCACCGGGGTCTGTTCGACTCCTCATATTGCATATTTTATTTTTGGGATTTGATGTAGTTTGATGGTTTAGTAGGTCATCATCTCTTTGCAAGTTACAATCGAATTCTGTAATCATATTGCGACATACATGTGACATTAAGCGATAACCAGTGACACTTGCGAGACACCAGAAAAACCAGGTTTTAAGCTCTTGCACAGTCACAGGATCCCCAGTCCAAGCATATCTGACAGTTCTAGAATTTATATCGAGCATTTCCGATATTTATCCCTTCCTGTTTCTCAGTTTATCCAATCCACAAAGTCCCAACACCTAACATAAATCAACTAAGTCCTTTCCTCCTTCTCTTGCACTTAGGTTTTCATATTTATCTAACTTATTGCTTGTGTCCTCTTGTATGTAGCGGCTTTTGTTCATAGAACTTTACATCTGTTACACTGTAACATTAGGGTTTAGCATGATTCTATTTTTTTAAAACACCGAAAAAATGCATTTACAAACACCATCCTTAAGTTTTAGTAAAAATTAGAACATTTAAATTCGTTATGGCGCAGTTGACTATAAATTGCAAAGAGTAGAAAGGAGGCGAATTGCAACAGTACATGATGACTTTTAGTGTTCAAAATTGCAACCATCATAGCCTGTTAAAGGGCTCCAAACCTGTCAGAAAAGGGAAGTTGAAAATTTTCCAGTTAAAAAACTCAAAACTTACAAGTCATTTAGCAAAAGATAAGTGTACTTGAGTTTTTAAACGAACTTTCAAAAGAAGGGCTATGTCCAAAAATGGGTGTCAGTGACTACCAATTCCATTTGTAAATCCCAAAATCTTTTTTTGCAGCAATCCAAAATCTGAACGGTGGGATGTGGATCAGATATGCTGAAAACTGATATCAGTGTTCCCAATTCCCATCAAATCTATCAAATCCAATGACTGACACTAACAAGTTTTCATTATGACGTTTATTTAACCATTGATTGAATCCAAAGTCCATTGTCTTCTGGGTTTAATTATTTACCGTTTATCTTATTTTTACTTATTTACCATTTCTTTTGTAAACTACAGTTAAATACATAATGTCATATAGACCAATATACCATCATCTCACCGCATATGTATTATTTGGTTCAGATCGTAGGGTCTCTTCCATCTCTTACTACGGGCCCTTCGAATGTGATAGGTACAAATAGGCCTAGAAATTGACAGGTTGACTATTTTTGTGATTTTAACTGTAAATTACTGGTGAAAATTTTAGGAAATTGTAGACAATGATAGGTTGAAGGTTTAGAAAACTTTATAAATTTTTATATAGTTCTTTATATATATATATATATATAATGTAAAAATATAAAACTTGTATATGTGTGTGTGTGAACAAACCATAAAAATACATCTAGAATATGTTGGAATTTACAATCATAGGTAAGCCCTCAAGGAATTTTGATTTGACATGCATTGATAATTTGAAATTCCAGGCCTGGGTACAAATATATTCTCTTCATTTCTCTTACAATCTTACTCGAAGAGGGTCGAGATTCAATCATTCTGATTTCTACTCAATGTGAAATGGGGGAATATAATAATATACTGCTCCTAGCCCTAGTATTCTATCACCAAATGATAGAAAGATGGAAAAAAGGATAGAACAAATCAGTCACCAAATCAAAATCTAACTGAGGGTAACAAGGAGTTGTGTATGTTTATGTGGAGCTCTAGGATTTCACCAATGTTGGATGCAAAGCATTTTGGAGTGCGTACGGATACCAACACTATTAGAAATGATCCAAGATTTTAAACTCCATAACACATATCATCATGGCAATGAAGGCACAAGTAAATTTTAATTTTCTTTAGTTGTTTTGAATAAAAATGAAAACTCCTTGATGACCACATTATACATTTAACTTTTTAATTATTGATGTTTGTTTGTTTACACTTTGTAACATGCATATAATAATTAAAAATAATGTTTAGAGATAGCTACGAGAGAAATTTTCTGGTCTATTCTCATTTCATTTTTTCTCTATCCTTTTGGCATTGGTGGCTAATCATAATTCAGAGAATAACCATTAAATGAAAAATAATAATATAAGGAAAAAAAATCACATAACTCTAATGTATAACTTTTATATTATAAAATGCATATAATTATAAATCTACAAAATGCAAGAGCAATTGCTCAAAGGAGACTGTTTTATAAAAATCATTCAAGTTCCATTTCTTGTGCCATAATTTACCCAAGGAACGCTTAATAATAATTTAAGTTGCCGCAAATAAATGCTGCAAACATCAGGCATATTTAATTAGTAAAAAACTTTATCTTATATAATTATTTATAAGTCAAATTTCCTACCGTAATTAGGATATTTTCTAGATGCAATGGTTGATTGTAAAATTTTCCCCTAAATTTGCAGCTTAAAACTTTTATTACAGCTAAGTAATATTTACTAGGGTTTTTCCATTTGTTCAAATGAGGAGTTTTGGTTTTTTCAAATATATAAGGTAGGTAGAACTGGCTTACAATAAGAATGGAGTGAATCATATAAGTAAGTTACTCATGGGAATTTCAATATAGCGAAGAATAAAATATGAGAGGATGTGGAAATCGAGAGCCCTAATACCAAATTAGGTCTAGGGTGTTTTGTACACTTCAATGCTAAAAACTAGATTGAAACATCAAGACTTAACTCAACCATGCCTCTCTACCAATGTGGTGATAAGGCTTATCCTCATCATGGTATGGAGAAAAATCATAAGAAATCCCAATACCTTTTCTAGTGTATTAACGTCTCCTCCATATTTAGAAATGATAACATTGGATATGTTTCATATGGAGCACCTTTTTTGTTGGCATGAATTTCAAGAATCCTTTCTAGTGAATAGATTCGATGTGTATGCTTGATTTATTCTTGTCATGTGAAATGTTAAGTAATCATGCTACTTTTCATCATGGAAGGGTGGGTCGAATATTTACCCTTCACAATAAAATTAAGACTAGCCCTTCATATTTGATCATTGACGGCTTTACAATTGCATAAAGCAGAAAGAGAGAGAAAATCAGGCTATTATTTTTGATGAAATAGGCTTTTCAACTCCAAAGGTGACATAATCCATAGTACCACAACCTTCCGATATGAAGGTTGTTAAGTAATCATGCTACTTTTCATCATGGAAGGGTTGGTCGAATATTTACCCTTCACAATAAAATTAAGACCAGCCCTTCATATTCGATTATTGATGGCTTTGCGATTGCATAAAGTAGAAAGAGAGAAAAGCAGGCTACTATTTTTGATGAAATAGGCTTTTCAACTCTAAAGGTGACATAATCCATAGTACCAAAACCTTCCCAATGCTTGTCACCGCCTTCAAAGCACATTGTAGAATTCACTTCTAAAGAAACATCTTCCCTAGTGGGGAATACCATTTCTCTAGATTCTGTGGACCACCAATTTTATTCCTAAATTGTAGATGCCTTTCTAAAATTGTTGGCAAGATATTTGGGGAGTTGTTTATTCAAGTAGGGTTTTTAATTATTTATTTACTTTTTAAATTGCCAAATAAATAGTTTAATTTATTTTGTCTCACAAATGTCACTGTGAGAAAACACAACTTAATTATGAGTTGTTTCCCCCTTTATAATTGGGTTTCACGACGAGGAGTCAATATGTAGTTTGGATTTCATTTTCTTCAACCAAAATTGAAAAACCCATTTTAGTGAAAGACAAATCCCAAAATATGCTCCTAATGTAAACTTGCTCTTAAAAGTGTGTGTAAATATTAATTTCTAAGGTGACATGTTTTGGGTCATGGGTTTACAGGGTAGAAACGTTAATAAGGTTATGAAAATATATCATAAAAATTTGTATAAGTGTGAACCACAGTGGCATGATACTTGAATGTCATTTTTTATTCATACTAAGCCACTAAAGGAATGGTTGTTAGAACCTTTTGGATTTTCCCTATTTATTATTTTTTCCCTATATTAAGCACAAATTACACTCAAGTAAATAATGCGAGCGACATAGAGACAATAAATCCAAGCACATATACCATATATTATTATCATATCAATGTCATTCACATGAAATTTGTTCTCATGGGCCCCACCAAATCTTCTCATACTCATTTTCCTTGACTATTTATCGCAGTAACATGGTTTCTTAAAAATGATTTGAAGGAAAAATAAGTCACGAGCGACATGAACTGTCATTACACCAACTTCTGTCGTCTTTGTCCACGTGTTATATTCGTTGTTAAATGCCATACTTACGGCAAAGGATAAATGCACCCTCTTGCAGATTCGTTAAGCTTTACAATTTACAATACATGTGGCATCTTGAAGCTATAAAATAGTTTGTAAAATTGTGTGTCTGGCCAAAACCACATCTGAAATGGGAAGAGCCTTTCTTATTTAAATGTCCACAACCGGTACATGTCCATATTTCTAATGCGTGGAAAATCTTTCATGTTTGATACTACATGAAAATCTCATGAACCACTTCATTATTAACTTTATAAAATAACATCAATGGACGTGTTGTGTAATTTCACACATCATCTATGATCCCCAAAATATTGTGAATGAACCCCCTATAGTGTATTATTGTTGATGTTGGCCTACACACCCAAAATCCTGAAGTTAAGACATATGTAAGTTTTTCTTCTAAGTATTCATTGACAACATCCTATTGTCTACTATATCTTCAAAATCCATTGCCTTAATGACCTACACACTACACTCCCTCTCTCTTTCAAACGATTAGAAAATGACATGTACTTCATATGTGCATCGTCGTAAGAAAGAAGAATTTTGTACGAGGGTTCTCCTTAGCATTTTCACCTCCTGTTTACTTATCCTCCCTCAAACCCCTTCTTCATTGCCCTTCCTTTTCCATTGCTTCACTCCCTCAAGTTTAACTTTTTCGACACATCCCCTCGACATTTCCATCTCACATTTCTTGCTAATTATAGTGTTTGGTCCAATATATACCCTCCACATTGAAATATCGACAAACCAGGGATCAAATTTGAAGTTGTCAATGCCCTTCAAATGTATTTCAACTTGTCATAGAAGGGTGTTTAAAATTTTACACTTCAAAAGAAATTTAAAATTTAAAATTTAAAATTACATGTCAATACTGAAATAAGGTCACTTATGTTAATTTTTCACGCACAAAATTTGGGTAGAAGATGAATCACCACTAAATAAGCAATTAGTTGAGTGATTTTATTCTCAATGTCATTATTTTATTTTGGAAATTGGGTTCTTAAATATTAGTTATTTCTCTAAATTTTGTATTTAGATTGTTAACAAGATAATAATGCTAGTTGTTATGCTTTTAAGTTAACAACATCAGTATTGTGTAATCAATGGAAACCTGTATTATTTAAGGACTCCTTCATTATCTAAATTACTCTTGTATTCGACATAGAACTTAAGGTATATAATATTAAACCACATTTAGTCTTTTTAGGTCTAAAAAAATCATATGTTTTACATTTGTTTTATATGTAATAAATATCTTGTGATTATTATTACAGCCTTAATAGGCTTTAGAAAATTACAATTTCTTATACATTAGACACAAATTAATGTTTTTATCTCTTTTTGCACCTCAAAAGTTGGATATAGTAGATTGGAATGAGGTATATGAGAAATGGAAAAGTCATTTGAGTGAGTGATGCGAGTTGAACATATAATTACTTTTTTGAATCTTGATTATTTAATTTAAATACATTTCTAGATATTTAGTTGATTTTTCAATTTTTAATATTTTTTTTATTTTTTCATATTTATTCCATATAAAATAATCAAATATATATTAAATGATAATTAAGATTTTCTTTTTCAACTGAAAGGAAACATATTGATATTAACCTAGCCCTTAAAATTTAAATATAGAGAGCCTTTCAAATTGGATCCTTGCACAAACCCTTCCAATTTGATCATTGCTGACGATCCACGGTCACATTGTTTTTCATGTTTTAAATGTTTCTCATTATTACCTAAAGCAAATAGCGAAAAAAATGCCACTGAGTTAAAAATAATGTGGCAGTCAAACTCCATTTCACATCTTATATTGTTACTCTTCTGTATACGTCTCTCCATTTCGTAAATATGTCACCTCTATTATTAAGATGTGGCTTCCACTAACTAAATATGTCACCTCAATTACGTTGGTAATTGTCACTTTGAAAAAGAGTGGAAACAAATCTCTACTCATGCAGGATTTTAAGCCCTTCATTTTGAAAAAAATCCAATTGAAAAAAGTGAAGTTGTATAATGTTGATGTGTTCTATTGTTTCTGAGCAAATATTTTCATGCCGCCAAGTTTTAAGTTTATCCACCAAAGTTTTCGCATTGCAACTATTCAATGTTGCCCATCAAATTGTGCAGCAGTTCCATTATTACAGTATTGTTAAAATAATATAGGTTTATATAAAGTAAATGAGTCATATTTTCTACGTGTAAGATGAGAAGATGGCAATATTTTGAAATGAAATGAAATGGTTTTAGTTGTATCTACTAAACTCAATAATGTGTTGTTTTTAATCAAGTGTGTATTTTGCAACTAAAAATATGTAAATGAGTGTCATATTTAAACCCAAACAACTATCCTCTCATTAACATTTCATGGCCTTTTTAGCCTCCAATCATATCTAAATAATAATAATAATTAGTTTTACAGTGTACAATCCCTGATTCTTTCTTAAAACACTTTTGAAGTAGAAAAATTCCATAACAATACAGATGACTATGTTCACATCCATCCTCCTTAAGCAAGGTTGTCGAGTTTTTTTGTGGGGTAGCGACCATTAGACTGGAAAGTGGACCCATGATAACATTTTATGAAAACATTTTAAAAATAAAAGGTTTAATGACACATTCACACGTGCATGATTCTTTCCTTAAAATACATGCATTCTTTCCCTCCAAATTGAAACAAATACAAACACACTAGTACTACACCAGTGGCTATCTAACATATATGATATAATGTCAAGTGTATGGCATCACATATATGCCATACAAACTGTCATGCATCCTAGTTGGCTCTATTCAAAATATTCGTTAGTCTTAAATATAAGGAAATTTCAAGTAACATTTAAATATTTATTACGAAGTAGTTGGTAAGGTGTTGGAGTCACATATAGGAGTTTGTAGGTTCAAATCTCAAACATTTGGACATAGGCTATTAAACACAACAAACACACTGTGTTTGACCAAAAACCAACATGCCAACCTTCCACCACTTCTCTCCAATCACATCATTATCATCCTTAAAAAATGATATTAGAATATAATCTTTCAAAATGTTTAAGAGTCCACCGCAATTACCCCATTCGTCCCCATGTTGTATTTGTCAAGAAGTTTAAGTACATTCATATTGCCACCAACTTTAACCTCTAGTTCGAAATGGATCGTGGTTTGATGTTTGAAAGGAGTTTTATTTATAAATTCATTGTGGTGTTGGAGAGTTATAGTTGCACAAAATAGAGTTCACATAAATAACATAAAGATCATAGAGGACATACAATTTAGAAACATTTTGATTTCAAATAACATATAGGTGATATATAAAAAATTTAAATATTGACAATATTATAATGTTTTTAAATTTGAGGTGAGAGATTAATAAGTGTTATTTGAAAGAAAATGATGAAAGGAAACGTAAATTTTGAATTAAATTCAAAAAAAAGATCGAGGTTGAAATGTTGCAGGATATCCGTGAGACATCACAGGTCACGTTACGCGTCATAATAATCTGTGGTATCGATTTTCTTCTCCCACTAAGACCAATGGATTGCAAATCTTTTTTCCCTCGTGATTCAAACTGAAATTATGTTTGTTCGGTTGCGAAGATAATTTAGGATACACTTTCCATATTGCGTCATCGCTGAGCATACGCAGTCGTTTGCCGGTTCCTTGCTTCCTTCCGCCATTAAGAGAATCAGCTATAAATATGTCTAAAAAGTGGTCTTTTAACTCTGAGACAAAACAGTCGGGGCTTCGTTATGGCAGTTTCTTTGGATTTAGAAGGGGTTTTGGCCAGAACAAGCAATGCATGGACGGGAGAAGACAATCCCTTATCGAGGTCGTTCAGCAATCGAAGAAACAGCGGCGTGGAAAACGACGACGAGGCTCTCAAATGGGCTGCTCTTGAAAAGCTGCCATCTTATGATCGTCTGAGGAAGTCCATTCTCAGCGAAGTTGCAGAAACCGGAAGCTTCACATATCAGAATGTGGATGTGAGGAAGCTCTCTAATGAAACACGCAGGAAGTTCATTCACAGAATTCTGCAGGTGGCAGATTTGGACAACGAACGGTTTCTCTCAAAATTCAGGCAAAGAATTGACAGGTGAAATTATTTATGTATTTATTTTTATTAAGGGTTAGACTAGTGTTGTAATGATTGGGAGCGCGTTTATTGTTCTTTATTTTTAATATGAATTATGTGAATATTATTTTAGAGTGGGGATTGAGTTGCCAACAATAGAAGTTCGGTTCGAGCACTTAAATGTCGAAGCTGATGCATATGTTGGAAGCAGAGCTCTTCCCTCTGTTATCAATTTCATTTCAAACCTAGCTGAGGTAAGCCCATGCAATCACAAACTTGATATTTTCTATTTTGTAGCTTTTGCAAACGTGGCTTCTCTTTGCCATGTTTTTGCTTTTGTTTGAATTTGAATATTTTGCCTTACTATAGTACTTCTCAAGATCACCCACTCATAGACTTTACAAAAAAAATTACATTGCCTTTAATTTTTGACAATTTTTTTTGTAAGATTATTATTTCAATATCAAAATTGGAAGAAAAAAAATTAATGAATGATGAACTAAAAACCAAAAATGTCTAACCTGCTAAGAATTTCGAAAATTTAAGGAGCAAAGGAAAATTGTACCACTTCAAGAAATTGTAAAATTTAAGCACAGAAGGAAAATTGTATCAATAGGACAGAGTGGGAGAGAAGGCACAAAGAGCCAAAAATGGAGAGAACATCAGCAGATGGATATGTGACTGCCGATTGAACCCAACTACAACTGCACCCAGCAAGAATTAAATTGTATGGGTTCTTTTGAACTCAACTTTATTTACAATCTGAACTCCTAGCCTATGGCAATGTATTGTGATCTTTCAAAAATTAATGCCAATTTAAAAAGTGGGCGCTGCAAAAATTACAATTAAACCAACCTAATAGCAATTAATCAACAATATCATAATATTTGCAATCTTGAATGCAAGGTATGTTGCTTTCAATTATTTGTTATTAATGGAGTATAAAACTTGAGGAAATGTGCTTTTGATTTTTGGGGCTCCTCAGTAATCTGCTACATTGTAACATTCTCAAGGCTGAAACATTTAACCAACATTAGAAATGTCCACCTCTGTTTCTAGCCGTTTCACAAATAATAAATGATTCCATGAAACTAGTGTTTGAGAGAGCAGAAGAAACCAGGACCCCAAATCTGATAGTGGATTGCCACGTTTTAGGACTTTGTCTACCCTTTCAGGTAGTGGGGTGAGAATGTCCTCGAATTTGATAACTTTGTATTGAACTGCACAAGAATTAATGTTGTTGTGCAGGGGTTTCTCAACTACCTGCACGTATTGCAGTCAAAGAGGACAACTCTCACCATCCTTCATGATGTAAGTGGCATCATCAAGCCTTTACGGTAAGTGTACGTCATCATCTCTGAAATTTAAGATGTCGAAACTATATAAATGGAGGATTGAGGGGCTATTTTTAATCTTGTCAATAACCTATGATTGATGCATTTAGGATGACACTTCTTCTTGGTCCACCTAGTGCTGGGAAAACTACATTGTTAACAACTTTGGCTGGAGAACCTGACCGTAATCTCAGAGTAAGTTCAAGCTCTATTTATTTTATCTTACTTAGAGAGGGGATTTGTTGTTTAGAGAAGCTGGGATTGTTCATTTCTGTTAAAATATTTGGACAGATTTGTTGTCTGTATAGGTCTTGGTGAATAAATCAATTCATTCTTATGATCTATTTGAGATAGGGCAAAGACTAATGTGGTCGCTTGCATTTGCAAAAAATTATGAACATTTGTTTCTTTTAACAGATTGCCAGAAATGTGGCCTACAATGGACACTTGTTAACAGAGTTTGTGCCACAAAGAACATCTGCTTACATTAGCCAGCATGATTTGCACCATGCAGAAATGACTGTAAGGGAAACACTAGATTTCTCTGGCCAATGCCAAGGTGTTGGGTCAAGATACGGTGAGTGTTTGTTTATACATCACCCGCGATTTCATTGTTTTCTTTATTTTTGTGACCAGACTGAATATTTGTGTTGCTTACAGACCTACTACAAGAAATTTCAAGACGTGAGAAGCAGGAAGGCATCAAACCAGATCCAGATGTCGACCTCTATATGAAGGTAGGTACTTCTTTCACAGTAACATTTTGGATTAATATTTTCTCTATGGAATCTGTTTTTTTCTGATTTCTGCCACTAATTGTATGTTTGATCTACACTACGGCTACAGCAAACGGCAATTGAGGGCCAACAGACCAGCCTTGTCACAGACTATGTGTTGAAGGTTGGTTCCCAAAAATTCTATCTTAATCAGTACAAATGCTTCATATAATATGGATATTTAAGATTATTCACTTAGGTAACGGCGACATTATTTGTTGTAGCTTCTGGGACTGGACATTTGTGCTGACACAATAGTAGGAAATCAAATGCATCATGGGGTATCTGGAGGTCAGAAGAAGCGAGTCACCACAGGTGGGCTATACTACGAAAGTTTCTTTGATAACAGGGTAAAACTGAAGCAATCAAATTTGAATTCGCAAACTGAAACACGACATTTCTAATTGTTATTAAACATTTGTGCAGGGGAAATGCTAGTTGCTCGTCCCAAAGCTCTTTTTATGGACGAAATTTCAACAGGATTGGACAGTGCTACAACTTTCCATATTATCAAGTGTCTACGCTAAATTGTCCGAGTCCTTGACGGGACAATGTTGATATCTCTTCTGCAGCCTGCTCCTGAAACATACGAACTATTCGATGATATCATTTTATTGTCTGAAGGAGAGATTGTGTATCAAGGACCTCGGGAATATGTGCTTGAATTTTTTGAGTTCATGGGATTCAAATGCCCAGATAGAAAAGGGGTAGCCGATTTCTTGCAGGAGGTATGCTTTTTGATCCGTTATGTAAAGTGTGCCAGGGATTTGTAGTTGGCAGGCAACTTCAAAGATTAAATATTTGCTTCACTTTGGGTGTAAGTGGATTGACAAGTTCAAGTTTACTATTGAACTTGGTTATTAGGTCAAAATCCAATGGGTCAAAATTTGAACATATAACATAAATGGAAGACAATCCCCTTATGGGCTTCCACAGGTGGTCTTATATAGCAAATTTGTGTCTCACTTGGCAATGACCTAAAAAAAACCTATGTTACCGGATACGGCGGTTTTGGGGCCTGGAGCGGGAGCGGGAGCGTTCGGGAGCGGGAGCGGGAGCGGGAGCGCGCGCGGGAGCGGCCAGGGAGCGGCCTGCCACTGTGGAAACGGCCGGGTACGGCCTGCGCCGTACCCGGCCGTTTCCACAGTGCCGGGCCGCTCCCTGGCCGCTCCCGCGTGCAAAAACACGCGTTTTTAATTTTTTTTATAATTTTTTCCACTTTTTAAAACTCGCAAATCAATAAAAAATAATAAATTCCTCTAATCTAAAACCTAAAAGCTACATCTAAACAATAAAACAAAAGAACAACACACAAACATAACATAAAGCAAACAAACTCACATTGTTGCTCTCCAAAATTGCATTGTGCTTGTCTAGGGTTTTGAGGAGTGTGAGGAGCTATTGCTAAGCTTGGAGGAGTGTGAGGAGCTGCAAAGGAGGATTTGTGAAGGATTTGATTTGTGGTTTACTAAGTGAAGGTAAGTTTTGTTTAATTTCTAGCCTTGTTCCTCTATTTTTTTTATTTTTTTTTAATCTTTCACACATTACATTTTTTGTTCATTTTTATTTTGCTCTTTCCATTTAATTTTTTTAATTTTCATTGTTCAATCACAATGCAATTGCATGCCATTGTTTTCTTTGTTTAATTTGTTTTTTAAACCTTGTAGGTATTTCTACAATGGCAACAAGTTCTACTTCTTCTGGGCAATCTTTGGCCAAAGACTTTGACCCAAATTCACCGTTATGGAGGCACGTAACAATAGTTCAACAACTTGTAGGTGGTGGTTGTTTTGAATGGAAATGCAATGAGTGTGATGGAATATTCAAAGGCTCTTACAGTAGGGTGAAAAGCCATTTGTGTGCCATAACGGGTAATGGTATAAGAGTATGTAGGGGGAGGAATAATGCTGGGGTGCCAAGAGAAAATGTTTTGGCATTTATCAAAGAGCAGGAGGATGCAGAGGCTAGAGTGGCTCTGAGAGCGGGTCATCCATTGGCCAAAAGAGGAGGTTCATCTCGTTCAGCAAGGCCTCCAGTTGCTCCATCACCTAGTGGATCCCCAATTGTGGCCATGCCACATCCATTTGTGGCTCCTATCTCCACAAATGAGGATGTTTCCCTTGCACGAAAGAAAAGTAAGACAAAGGGGCCATTGGAAAAGGCCTTTCAGAATGAGTACAGGGAGATTGCAGATGAATGCATTGCAAGGTGTGTATATGCTAATGGTCTTTCTTTTAATGTTGTGAGATCACCTTATTGGCATGAGATGGTGAAAGCCATCAATGAGGCACCAAAAGGGTATAAAGCACCAGGATTTGAGAAGATCCGCACCACCCTTTTGGAAAGACAAAAAAAATATGTGGAAACCTCCTTGCAACCAATTAGGGACTCATGGACCAAAACTGGTGTGTCCATTGTTTCTGATGGATGGAAAGATGCAAGAAACCGCCCTTTAATCAATGTGATTGCAGTATGCCCTAAGGGGGCAATGTTTTTGAAAGCGGTTGATTGTGAGGGGCAAGTGAAGGATGCCCAATTCATAGCCAACATTCTCTTTGAGTCCATTGAGGCAGTGGGGCCTGAAAATGTTGTCCAAGTGATAACGGACAATGCCAAAAATTGCAAAGCTGCAGGGATGTTAGTTGAGGCACGGTATGGGCATATTTTTTGGACACCTTGTGCTGTGCATTCATTGAATTTAATGTTGAAGAAAATGGCAAACAAAATAGAGTGGATCCGGCAAGTGTATGCAGAAGCTGAAGAAATCCAAATGTTTGTCACCAACCACCACATGTCACAGGGCATTTTTAGATCATTCTCACAGTTGGAGCTACTGAAGGTAAGGACAAGCTTTATTTCTTTCTTTCTTTTTAATTTAATATTTAATATAAGTTTTTTAATATTCTTTTAGCTTTCAATTTCATAATTTGAATTTTATTTTTAATTTTTGTTCCTCGTTCTTATTAGGTTGCTGAGACTCGGTTTGCATCACACACAATCGTCTTGAGACGACTAGTGAAGGTGCGAGAGGCACTCATGAGGATGGTAACATCCAATCTTTGGTCTGTATGGAGGCAATCAAACACTGAAGGGGCTCAAAAAGTGAAGAACTTGATCTTAGAGGACCCTTGGTGGGATAGAGTGGGTTATCTGTTGAGATTTACGGAGCCCATTATGAGCATGATCCGGTTTACTGACACGGATCAACCATGTCTAGGAGAGATATATGACGGCATCGACTCAATGATTGAGAAGATAAAAGCCGTCATAAATGCAAAAGAACAAGATCCTGAGGAAATATTTTTCAAACAAGTGAAGTCAATCCTCATTGAGCGGTGGAACAAAATGACCACCCCATTACATCTACTAGCTTTTGCATTGACTCCTAGATTTTATAGCACAGAGATCCTTTCCTTGCCAGGGAGGGTAGCACCATACAGGGATGCGGAAGTCAGTGAGGGATATATGGTGGCATTAGCTAGGCTCTTCCCTGATCCTGAGGCCCAAGACCAGGTTATGGTAGAGTTTGGCAATTTCATAGCAGAAACGGGTCATAGCCTTCTCGCTCTTCGGAGCAAATACAAGATGGATGCACATATGTGGTGGTACCTCCATGGTACTTCATCGGCTTACTTGCAACCTCTGGCAATCAAGGTCTTGGCACAGGTAAGTTTTTAATTTTTTTATTCTCTTTTCTTTTAGTTTTTTAAAATTTAAGTTTGAGTGTTTAAATCTGAAGTTGAACTTTGCATTGACTTTGAAGTTTGGGTTGCCTTAATAGGTTGCAAGTTCATCTTCTTCTGAGCGCAACTGGAGTACGTATAATTTCATCCACTCACAGAAGCGCAACAGATTGGGGGCTAAAAGGGCTGAAGATTTAGTATACATACATTCCAACTTGCGCCTTTTATCCCACAAGCAGCCAGAGTACAAGGAAGGGTCAACAAAACATTGGGACATTGATCCAGAGATAGTTGACTTGGATGCTTCCATTTCCCACCATGGAGCATATGATGATGAGACGGGTTCTGTGGCACCACGAGACCTACATGCACAAGGGGGTGCAACTGGCAGTGGCCCTAGTGCGAGTGGTTCGAGCCCATGTGGTTCTAATGAACCACATAATGATGATGATGTAGCTGGTTTTGATCCTCTTGATGAAGAGGAATATGATGAATATTGACAATGAAAGATAGTTTGAGCTTTGAATATTGATCTATGATTGAATTTAATATATCATGAGATTCATGACATTCACATTGTGTTTGATTTAAGTATTTTAAATTTTAATTTAACTTTTAAACTTTTAAGTTTCTAAGTTTTATCGGTATCCTACCTTGTTTGTTGTGGTTATTCACTTATTTAGCTTATAACTTGTCTTTCATATGCATAATATGTGGTTAATAATTAAATTCCTATTTAGAAGGCTGAAATTTATATATTTTTTAATTTTTATATAGTTTTTGTACTGCCGTATCCTACGCCGTATCCGGGGTCAAAAAAAAAATTTGCCGTTTCCGCGTATCGGATACCCCGCTCCCGCTCCCGTATCCAAAACGTTTCGGTAACTTAGAAAAAAACCTTTACCTTTATTCCAGCTATACCATACCTTGGACTTGATTCTCTTTAGGAACTCTGGCATACCATCGTCCCATTTATCCATGCCTGTCAATGGCGCTTAAATACTATGTACAGCTCAATCCTTTTTAGATAAAATTTCTTTTAGATCTCATTTATTAACTATGTTTTTGTGTTGAGCTGCTTGTATTTGACAGGTGACCTCAAGGAAGGACCAATAGCAATATTGGGTGGACAAAAGTAAGCCATATCACTATATATCTGTCAAGGAATTTGCAGATGCTTTCCACTCATTTCATGTTGGTAAGTGTCTCATAGAAGAATTATCACATCCGTATGACAAAACAAAGAATCATCCTGCTGCTCTTACATCCACCAAGTATGGTGTTAGTAGAATGAACATGCTCAAAGCTTGCTTCTCGAGAGAAGTGCTTCTTATGAAGAGAAACTCTTTTGTCTACATATTTAAAACAGGACAGGTGAGTCATTTGAATCCCAAATTAGAAGAGCTCAAGTATTTCTTTTATTCAGCTTATAAGAGAAAGAAGAATGGATCTTGACAAATAGATAACACAGATTGCAGTTTTGGGGGCGATCACAATGACTCTTTTTTTGCGCACGGAAATGCACCAGCGTAGCATTAATGATGGAAATCTCTACATGGGAGCAATGTTTTTTAATCTACTCCACATGATATTTAATGGATTTCCAGAAATGTCAATGATGGTTGGTCGTCTTCCAGTTTTCTACAAGCAAAGAGACTTACTATTCTATCCGGCTTGGGCTTATGCATTACCAACATGGATAGTGAAGATACCACTATCCTTGTTAGAAGCAGTAATTTTGGTTTCTATCACATACTATGTAATTGGCTTTGCACCAGAAGTTCACAGGTAACTTTTGTACTTCTATATATTTTTTTTCATGGATAATGTTGGATGCATAGAAATCTTACCGATCAAATTATGATAGATTTTATAGTTCTTTGTAAATGAAGAATAAGAAATATAGTTATGAATCACTTGCGGCATATACAATGTTGTATTGATCATTTTCTTGAGGGGTATTTTTTACTACAAAAATTCCTCTAAGATTTAGATTTAATAGTGCTAGTCAATGTGAAGTTACTATTTATTCTGCTTCATATTCTATCATGTATTTCATGGTAATAACATTATTTTCTGTCATCTGGTGTCTAATCAAATTTGTTCTCCCCACATATGGGTGGTACGTTGATTTTGTAAGTCAGTATTAGTTTGCTTTTAGTTACATAAGTAGCAACAAGTGAAATAAGCAAAGAGACTTACAAAATGCCCAACTCCTCATTCTTTAATGTTAGTGCAAACATAGCTCAATTTTGTAGGCAAGTTGTGGTGTCAATCTTGGTCCAAGTTAGTAGATTCTGTTCACAAATTACCATCCTGTTCCTCCAAACCTTATCTAAACTTATTAAAGACTCAAAGCTCTTAAGTGTCTTAGTTTTTCTCAAAGCAATCGTTCAATCTTGCACCTAGGAAATATTATCTTAATGCAAGTTCAAACTTCATTTTGAACTCTGTTTTATGTCTTCCAACATTTTTCACAGGGAAGCAGCCGGTTCTCACATAAAGTTCAAAGCTAGAAACAGCCTACCTTAAAATTCTTCAAAGCTTTTCAAAACCAAATTCTACCTCTTTATGCTTGATGTCTGGCAGCCTAAGAATAAAAACTCACAGATAAAATTAACATAATATAAACATTTTTCTCTTCCAAACTAGCTCTATGGGACAATAATCACCAAAACATACATCAAAACTATTATAACAGTCACAGTAACATTGAAATAGTCAATGGTTTTTCTAAGAAACCCCTTCTTTTGTTTGCAGATTCTTTAGGCAAATGTTTCTCCTCTTTTTGCTGCATCAGATGGCATTGGGACTCTTCAAGTTTATAGCCTCATTGGGGCGGAACATGATCATCTCACAAACATTTGGATCATTTGCTTTAGTAGTCATGTTTGTTCTTGGAGGATTTGTGGTTTCCCGAGGTACATTCTACAGGATTATACAAATGCAATTATTTAAACTGAAGAAAGTGAATAGTAGTAATCTTGAACTTTAACTGTAATAGCAATGTTTGATTCTTTCATGTTTCCGGAACAGAGGACGTCCCCAGCTGGTGGATTTGGGCATATTGGTGCTCCCCAATGTCTTACAGCCAAAATGCCCTTGCTGCAAATGAATTTCTGGCACCCAGATGGAACAAAGTGAGTGAGAGAATGCCCTGATTGAGCATCATAGGCTAGCAAGAATGGACAACCATATTAAATACTGTATTTCATCTGAATATTTCACTTATATGCAGCCAATCAGTACTACCTCAAACAAGACATTGGGACATGCAATAATAGAAGCGCGTGGATTATTTGCGGAAGCTAATTTTTATTGGATTGGTGTTGGAGCACTGATTGGGTTTTGCATAATTTTTAATCTTCTGTTTACCTTGGCTTTAACATACCTCAATCGTAAGTCTAGGCTTTCATTACAAGGTTTAATTGACTACCGTTTTTGTCACTTATAATTTATTTTCTTTTTGTAACCGGTAATTCAATTTTACAGTGAGATCTAATAGAATCTCTTCCATCTACAGCTTTGGGGAAATCACAAGCTGTACTTTCTGAAGATGTTATTGAAGAGAAACATGCAAGCAGAACTGGAGAAAGCAGACATGGAAAGAAACCTAGGTCTGTAGAATCGACATCTCTGAAAACCATTCCAGAGGTAAGTCATGAGCTTTCCTGAAATCCTCTTACTGCTTGTGGATGCCCAAATGTGCTCCTTGAAGCTTAATGTTCCTTATTCAAGCCAGGAATGAAAACAGATTTTAAAATTTAGAAAGGTAAAGCATTGTTCAAACTCTGAAAGCTGAATATTCCTTGTTTTAGCCAAGACCATTTTTAAATACATTTTCTCCTTGTGAATTTCTGAAAGATTGAATCTATCACAGAAATATTTAAAGTCCCTTGTTTCAGACACGAACTGAAACATGGTTCAAATCGAGAGTGGTACTGTTTACTATCAATTATAAATCTTGTGATAGAAAATGATTGCGCATGTTGAATGTAACTTTATATTGTTTGTATATACTGTGTAAGTAAACACTAAAACAACAGCACTGAGCGAGGCACGCTAGAAGTGTGTTAATCCGTAGCTGAAAGCATTGTATTGCCCAAAAACAAGTATGAAAAATGAACTGAGAAAGATGCTATAGAGAAGGCTTCTGACATGCAAAAATGCAAAGCTTGTGAACTATATCAAATTATCAAGTCAACAGTTCTGAAACCCTTTGAAAAAGCTAGCACTGTTCATTTATAAATTGTAATATTTTTCTGTCAGGCCATGCATACTTGTCAGAGAGAAGAGAAGGCCAAAACTCTGAATTCCATACTAATGATGGAGAACTTTCTGATCTGCGTGCCTTGGTATCTCAAAAGAAAGGAATGGTCCTTCCATTCCAGCCATCATCAATTGCTTTCGAAAACATCAACTACTATGTTGACATGCCACAAGTTGGTGCAGCTAGATTTTGTTTGATTGAACTTTATTTATTTGACAATACTTAGACACACCCGAAATCTACCCAATATGAAATCTAGAACTAATAGCTAGTTCTGTGTCAGGAGATGAAAAATGAAGGTGTGGATCAAAACAGGTTACAACTCCTTTCCGACATAAGTGGATCCTTCAGGCCAGGGGTGCTTACAGCCTTGGTTGGAGTTAGTGGAGCTGGAAAAACTACTCTTATGGATGTCTTGGCTGGAAGAAAAACAGGAGGCTACATTGAAGGAAATATAAGCATCTCTGGATACCCTAAGAAACAAGAAACATTTGCTCGCATCTCAGGATACTGTGAACAAAATGACATCCACTCCCCGAATGTCACAGTCTATGAATCACTTGTGTACTCTGCATGGCTTCGTCTTCCACAAGATGTTGATAAGAGAACCAGAATGGTAGGGTCTTAAATGCTTCTTTTTGCATGCCATCCTTTGGATGGAAGGTCTTTCTTTGTAATGAAACTAAGCAAGCAGGGTGTTTTGGTGAATTTTATCATGATAAGTGCAGATGTTTGTGCAAGAAGTGATGGAACTTGTTGAGCTTACTTCTTTGAAGGATGCTCTGGTAGGGCTTCCTGGGGTAACAGGTCTTTCTACAGAGCAGAGGAAAAGGCTTACCATCGCAGTGGAACTTGTTGCCAATCCTTCTATAATCTTCATGGACGAGCCAACTTCAGGATTAGATGCTCGTGCCGCAGCTATAGTTATGCGTACTGTGGCGCAACACCGTTTGACCACTGGCCGCAATATTTGACTTCATTTGCAACCTGATATTGTACTTTGGGTAGTGGATTGATCAAGTTCAAGTTTACTATGAACTGGTTATTAGTCAAAATCCAATGGGTCAAAATTTGAACATAAACATTAAATGGAAGACCCAATCCCCTTAAGGGCTTCCACAGGCGGTCTTTATAGCAAATTTGTGTCTCACTTGGCAATGACCTAAAAAAAAACTTTACCTGATTTCCAGCTTATACCATACCTTGAACTTGATTCTCTTTAGGAACTCTGGCCATACCATCGTCCATTTATCCATTGCCTGTCAATGGCGCTTAAATACTATGTACAGCTCAATCCTTTTTGGATAAAATTTCTTTTAGATCTCATTTATTAACTACGTTTTGTGTTGAGGCTGCTTGTATTTGACAGGTGATCTCCAAGGAAGGACCAATAGCAATATTCGGGTGGACAAAAGTAAGCCATATCACTATATATCTGTCAAGGAATTTGCAGATGCTTTCCACTCATTTCATGTGGTAAGTGTCATAGAAGAATTATCACATCCGTATGACAAAACAAAGAATCATCCTGCTGCTCTTACATCCACCAAGTATGGTGTTAGTAGAATGAACATGCTCAAAGCTTGCTTCTCGAGAGAAGTGCTTCTTATGAAGAGAACCTCTTTTGTCTACATATTTAAAACAGGACAGGTGAGTCATTTGAATCCCAAATTAGAAGAGCTCAAGTATTTCTTTTATTCAGCTTATAAGAGAAGAAGAATGGATCTGACAATAGATAACACAGATTGCAGTTTTGGGGGCGATCACAATGACTCTTTTTTTGCGCACGGAAATGCACCAGCGTAGCATTAATGATGGAAATCTCCTACATGGGAGCAATGTTTTTTAATCTACTCCACATGATATTTAATGGATTCCAGAAATGTCAATGATGGTTGGTCGTCTTCCAGTTTTCTACAAGCAAGAGACTTACTATTCTATCCGGCTTGGGCTTATGCATTACCAACATGGATAGTGAAGATACCACTATCCTTGTTTAGAAGCAGTAATTTTGGTTTCTATTACATACTATGTAATTGGCTTTGCACCAGAAGTTCACAGGTAACTTTTGTACTTCTATATATTTTTTTTCATGGATAATGTTGGATGCATAGAAATCTTACCGATCAATTATGATAGATTTTATAGTTCTTTGTAAATGAAGAATAAGAAATATAGTTATGAATCACTTGCGGCATATACAATGTTGTATTGATCATTTTCTTGAGGGGTATTTTTTTACTACAAAAATTCCTCTAAGATTTAGATTTAATAGTGCTAGTCAATGTGAAGTTACTATTATTCTGCTTCATATTCTATCCTGTATTTCATGGTAATAACATTATTTTCTGTCATCTGGTGTCTAATCAAATTTGTTCTCCCCCACCTATGGGTGGTACGTTGATTTTGTAAGTCAGTATTAGTTTGCTTTTTAGTTACATAAGTAGCAACAAGTGAAATAAGCAAAGAGGACTTACAAAATGCCCAACTCCTCATTCTTTAATGTTAGTGCAAACATAGCTCAATTTTGTAGGCAAGTTGTGGTGTCAATCTTGGTCCAAGTTAGTAGATTCTGTTCACCAATTACCATCCTGTTCCTCCAAACCTTATCTAAACTTATTAAAGACTCAAAGCTCTTAAGTGTCTTAGTTTTTTCTCAAAGCAATCGTTCAATCTTGCACCTAGGAAATATTATCTTAATGCAAGTTCAAACTTCATTTTGAACTCTGTTTTATGTCTTCCAACATTTTTCACAGGGAAGCAGCCGGTTCTCACATAAAGTTCAAAGCTAGAAACAGCCTACCTTAAAATTCTTCAAAGCTTTTCAAACCAAATTCTACCTCTTTATGCTTGATGTCTGGCAGCCTAAGAATAAAACTCACAGATAAAATTAACATAATATAAACATTTTTCTCTTCCAAACTAGCTCTATGGGACAATAATCACCAAAACATACATCAAAACTATTATAACAGTCACAGTAACATTGAAATAGTCAATGGTTTTTCTAAGAAACCCCTTCTTTTGTTTGCAGATTCTTTAGGCAAATGTTTCTCCTCTTTTTGCTGCATCAGATGGCATTGGGACTCTTCAAGTTTATAGCCTCATTGGGGCGGAACATGATCATCTCACAAACATTTGGATCATTTGCTTTAGTAGTCATGTTTGTTCTTGGAGGATTTGTGGTTTCCCGAGGTACATTCTACAGGATTATACAAATGCAATTATTTAAACTGAAGAAAGTGAATAGTAGTAATCTTGAACTTTAACTGTAATAGCAATGTTTGATTCTTTCATGTTTCCGGAACAGAGGACGTCCCCAGCTGGTGGATTTGGGCATATTGGTGCTCCCCAATGTCTTACAGCCAAAATGCCCTTGCTGCAAATGAATTTCTGGCACCCAGATGGAACAAAGTGAGTGAGAGAATGCCCTGATTGAGCATCATAGGCTAGCAAGAATGGACAACCATATTAAATACTGTATTTCATCTGAATATTTCACTTATATGCAGCCAATCAGTACTACCTCAAACAAGACATTGGGACATGCAATAATAGAAGCGCGTGGATTATTTGCGGAAGCTAATTTTTATTGGATTGGTGTTGGAGCACTGATTGGGTTTTGCATAATTTTTAATCTTCTGTTTACCTTGGCTTTAACATACCTCAATCGTAAGTCTAGGCTTTCATTACAAGGTTTAATTGACTACCGTTTTTGTCACTTATAATTTATTTTCTTTTTTGTAACCGGTAATTCAATTTTACAGTGAGATCTAATAGAATCTCTTCCATCTACAGCTTTGGGGAAATCACAAGCTGTACTTTCTGAAGATGTTATTGAAGAGAAACATGCAATCAGAACTGGAGAAAGCAGACATGGAAAGAAACCTAGGTCTGTAGAATCGACATCTGAAAACCATTCCAGAGGTAAGTCATGAGCTTTCCTGAAATCCTCTTACTGCTTGTGGATGCCCAAATGTGCTCCTTGAAGCTTAATGTTCCTTATTCAAGCCAGGAATGAAAACAGATTTTAAAATTTAGAACGGTAAAGCATTGTTCAAACTCTGAAAGCTGAATATTCCTTGTTTTAGCCAAGACCATTTTTAAATACATTTTCTCCTTGTGAATTTCTGAAAGATTGAATCTATCACAGAAATATTTAAAGTCCCTTGTTTCAGACACGAACTGAAACATGGTTCAAATCGAGAGTGGTACTGTTTACTATCAATTATAAATCTTGTGATAGAAAATGATTGCGCATGTTGAATGTAACTTTATATTGTTTGTATATACTGTGTAAGTAAACACTAAAACAACAGCACTGAGCGAGGCACGCTAGAAGTGTGTTAATCCGTAGCTGAAAGCATTGTATTGCCCAAAAACAAGTATGAAAAATGAACTGAGAAAGATGCTATAGAGAAGGCTTCTGACATGCAAAAATGCAAAGCTTGTGAACTATATCAAATTATCAAGTCAACAGTTCTGAAACCCTTTGAAAAAGCTAGCACTGTTCATTTATAAATTGTAATATTTTTCTGTCAGGCCATGCATACTTGTCAGAGAGAAGAGAAGGCCAAAACTCTGAATTCCATACTAATGATGGAGAACTTTCTGATCTGCGTGCCTTGGTATCTCAAAAGAAAGGAATGGTCCTTCCATTCCAGCCATCATCAATTGCTTTCGAAAACATCAACTACTATGTTGACATGCCACAAGTTGGTGCAGCTAGATTTTGTTTGATTGAACTTTATTTATTTGACAATACTTAGACACACCCGAAATCTACCCAATATGAAATCTAGAACTAATAGCTAGTTCTGTGTCAGGAGATGAAAAATGAAGGTGTGGATCAAAACAGGTTACAACTCCTTTCCGACATAAGTGGATCCTTCAGGCCAGGGGTGCTTACAGCCTTGGTTGGAGTTAGTGGAGCTGGAAAAACTACTCTTATGGATGTCTTGGCTGGAAGAAAAACAGGAGGCTACATTGAAGGAAATATAAGCATCTCTGGATACCCTAAGAAACAAGAAACATTTGCTCGCATCTCAGGATACTGTGAACAAAATGACATCCACTCCCCGAATGTCACAGTCTATGAATCACTTGTGTACTCTGCATGGCTTCGTCTTCCACAAGATGTTGATAAGAGAACCAGAATGGTAGGGTCTTAAATGCTTCTTTTTGCATGCCATCCTTTGGATGGAAGGTCTTTCTTTGTAATGAAACTAAGCAAGCAGGGTGTTTTGGTGAATTTTATCATGATAAGTGCAGATGTTTGTGCAAGAAGTGATGGAACTTGTTGAGCTTACTTCTTTGAAGGATGCTCTGGTAGGGCTTCCTGGGGTAACAGGTCTTTCTACAGAGCAGAGGAAAAGGCTTACCATCGCAGTGGAACTTGTTGCCAATCCTTCTATAATCTTCATGGACGAGCCAACTTCAGGATTAGATGCTCGTGCCGCAGCTATAGTTATGCGTACTGTGCGCAACACAGTTGACACTGGCCGCACTGTTGTCTGTACTATCCACCAACCCAGCATTGATATTTTTGAAGCTTTTGATGAGGTAAATTCAAATGCTTTAACTTACTATTATTTTGGACCTAAGAAACTATAACATTGCTTCCAAAAGCAAAAAGAGGAATGGAGTGCAAGAGTCTAAAATGAGGCAGGCCTCTGCAAATGCTACTCAATGCGAAATGTTCACTTCTTTGACTTGCTGAATTGCAGCTCCTACTCATGAAAAGGGGTGGCCAAGTGATTTATGCAGGGCCATTGGGCCACCATTCACATAAACTTGTTGAATATTTTGAGGTACAATTTGTCTTTTTATTCACTTTATGGTGTCTTTGGGGAACTACTGAGTAATACATAGTGCATCCCATTGTCAATACATGAGGAAGGAATAATGTTGTTTATTTCTTGTATGATTAAGTAGGCTGTTGAAGGTGTTTCACAAATTACAGAAGGATATAATCCAGCAACATGGGTGTTGGAAGTTAGCTCCACATCTACCGAGGAAAGCCTTGGCATAGACTTTGCCGATATCTACAGAAAATCTTCACTCTATGAGTATGTTAATGATTGAAAGTTTCTTGAAGAAGCTCTGTATTCACCCTTGTATAACTAATAGGACTTCCTTGAGGATGGAAAACTGTCGTGTAACTGTTTAAAGTTTTTTCTGTTTGTCAGATGGAATCAAGCACTTATTAAAGAACTAAGCACCCCTGCTCCAGGCTCAAAGGATCTAAATTTTCCAACACAATATGCGCAGTCCTTCCGAGTTCAGGGCATGGCATGCCTTTGGAAGCAATATTGGTCATACTGGCGAAATCCACACTATGTTGTTGTCCGGTTTTTCTTCAGCACAGTGGTTGCCCTGCTCTTTGGAAGCATCTTTTGGGATCTTGGGACAAAGAGGTTAGACTATCTTTTGACTGGCATGTTAATCTAGATTTACTGATATGCAGCTCACCAGTTTTGAGTTTTACACATTAGTCGCAATTTATCAGTGTTTTTTCACAAAACTACAACATGTTTCAAGTCATACTGGCACGTCATGATGCCAACTCTTTTTTGATTAATGAAAATACCGTCTAACATTTCTCATGAGAAGTCTTCTAGTTAATTCCCCATGATTAGAATAATTTCTGTATGCTCTCCAAGTTTCTTATTTCTCTTCTCTGTGGAGTGCTTTGTAAACAGTCCATGACTTTTTTTGACAGAGGCAATCAACAAGATGTACTCAATATTTTGGGAGCATTGTACTGTTCTGTACTTTTCATTGGAGTAACCAATGCATCTAGTGTGCAACCTGTGGTTGATATGGAACGGACTGTCTTCTATAGAGAAAAAGCGGCCGGATTGTATTCAGCATTCCCATATGCCTTTGGACAGGTACTCCAAATGCTGTCAGCATCACCTTCTCAAATTATTTTCTGCTATTCAACCTCAGATTAATCGGATGATTTTTTTGTCATTTATCTGTGCAGGTGGTAGTTGAGGTTCCCTATATTCTTGTGCAGACTGTAGTTTATGCCCTCTTGGTGTATTCTATGATCGCATTTGAGTGGACAGCAGTCAAGTTTTTCTGGTTCCTCTTTTTCATGTTTTTCACGTTTCTATACTTCACCTTCTTCGGGATGGTGACAGTTGCCACGACTCCAAACTTCCATGTTGCAGCAATCATTTCGTCGGCATTTTACTCTACATGGAACCTCTTTTCTGGCTTCATCATTCCCCGACCTGTAAGGCCATCTCTTCAACTCTTGATCTATTCAAACTCTTTTTTGGTTTAGGCAAATTATATATGTTACACTTTAAAAATGTATAGCAGCGATTCCTGATGATAAGTAATGCGACAAAACTTGTTTTGATTGAACCAGAAAATGCCTGTGTGGTGGAGTTGGTACTCCTGGGCAACACCCATTTCCTGGACGCTCTATGGTTTGGTTGCATCACAGCTTGCTGATGTAGATACAAAGATGGAGACTGCAGATGGGGAAGTGATGGTGTCTGAGTTCATAAGGAGATATTTTGGGATAAGACGTGACTTTTTGGGAATTGCAGCATTGGTAGTTGTGTGCATCCCTCTTGGTTTCGCCTGCTTGTTTTCTCTGGCCATAAAAAGACTCAACTTCCAAAAAAGATAGGGCATACATACCAGTTTATTGCACATTTATCAAATGTATCAGATTGTACTTCTCCTTAACATATATCAAGGGGGCTGTTTCATCCTAATGTGGGAGCCGTGTGCCCAAAATCATATACTTCAGTTCAAGTACGAAAACAACCTGAAGGTGGACGGACTAGAGGAACTCTTCAAAGGAACAAAGCTTCAAGCGACCGCGGGTTTCATTCTCAAGATTCACAGCCGGAGTGCTGATATTGGAAGGAGTCTAAAATCAGATTAAAAATCTCAGTTTTGTGGTCCCATAGACTCTCTAGTCTCTTGGACGTCATTAAAATCTTTCATTTCATTTCAAGTCTTACTAACATTTTAATCATGCCCTGTAATTCATCTTTAAAATTTGAGTATAGAATCCCTATTATATCTGTATTCTTTAGCCCGCTTAGTGACTATTAATATCATTATCAATTTTGGGAATGGCCACTCAATGCCACATTTGTATTCTTTTCAACATGGCAGCTTTTTATTAGACCAAATGCGGATATTACATAAATTCCTCATTAACTAATGCTGTTCAATGAAGGTTACAGAGGCAGTACCCTTACAGACTATATGCATATATTACATTATCACCTCATTTATTATCCCGGAGACGTCTCACAATGGAGAAACCCCTACCGAAATTCGAGCAGACTTTTCCAGTTGGATTCTCCGGAAGTTATCGGATTGGTAGTCACTCGCCCATTTTTCTCCTCGAGTCACAGTGTGTGGTCACAGTTCAATATTTGGGCTAAAATGGGGTTCATTGTTTTTGTTAATGGCTAAGTCTCCTAAATAGTTTTGAATACAATCCAAAGCTGTCTAAAATCTACAATCAGGGAAAAATTTGTGATGCAGAAACAAGTTGTTCATTTCCTTTTTTCTATAGAAGAAAGAGAATTTTATCCACATCCAAAGATCACTTCTTTTCAAACCATGAAAAGACCATTATAAAGTGTAGTGTGAATATACAAACACCCAGCAAAGAAAAAAAGAAACGTAAAAAGATAGATATCCATATACAAATATAGGTTTGGGTAACTAGCCAGTATTAGGTATTCATATATAGATATAGGTTTGGTTAACTATCCCATATTAGGTATACATTGTAATACTAAGTGTTTTTATGGACATAAATTCATCTTGCCAGAATATAAGGATATCGAGTTATTGTAAATCTCAAGTCAAAATAAGACTTGGTGCTCAATACAAAGTTTACTCGGAATAAATATTGATCACGAAAAAATAAAAAAAAATGACTCATCATGAGAAAAATGTCTTAACGCAAGGTTTCTAAAAAACAGTAAAACATTGAAGGTGGTGGAGCTAACATATGTTGCAAGGCATCCAAGGAAGAAAAACAACTCAATACTTGAACACAATGATGAAGAAAATATTTAGTGTATGTAAAGTCATTAAGAAACTCAATTTTTCACAAGTGGTTTGGATTCACTATTTAATCGTTGAAGAAGACAAACTCCAATTATATTCACCATGATAGCTCCATATACCGAGATTGCCAATATGTTGAATAAGGTCGAAATTACAAAAGAGATAACTAATGTGATCAATTGTCAAAAGTATATGTTATAGGGTCTCAACGAGTTAGCAAGGAATGCAACACTTGAAGTAGTATCTACACACCCTCACCCCCTGACGCGCCCTACCCCCAGCATTACATTGATTGTAAAAAATCTTTTCGAGTGGGAAAATCCCACTGCTTGAACGTATAGGAAGACAAGTTGACACAATATGCATTATAATGGCTCCTTACAAAAAAGAATACGACCAGTCTGTCAAAGAAGTATCAAAGATACAAATAAACTCTCTCGAAAAGATGCCTTGGTGGTGAAGGGAGAGTCAAGATATTGAGCTAAAGAAAAAATGCTCACAATAGAGCACACACAAATGAAGGTAGACTAAACTAAAACAACAATCCCTCCATGGTTATGTATGATTTAGTGTGATTGTCAAATACATCCCCAAAAACAAACCCACCAAATGATGCATGGAACTCTAAAATGTTGTCAATCTATTGAAGAAGCCATAAGTAATATGAGAGTTGCTTGTAAGAAAACGACAAAAATAAAAACTCGACTAATAAAAAAGAGCATCGTAAGGTAGGAGGAGACTGTAGACTAAGAAGTAAAATAGTAGAGGTGTCGTGTTTGTAGAGCCCTTTCAGAGAATGCTTACGATGCTGCCACAATTGATTAAAAATTCATACTACATGAATACATATGGAAGAATAAACCTACATATGATTGGGTGTCATGTGCACAACCAATGCATGTGAGGAAACATTTATATGAGTGTTAGGATGATCATACCTAACATGAGCAATCTGAGGGTTCTTAAACTTGAGTGAAGGTGCAACAAAACTCTTTTGTCACTTAATATTCTCACAAGAAGAGTGAATAAAAATTGGGGCTTTGTCATCATGTGATCCTTGTAGACACGCAATCACGCACTTTGGGTAATTATCTAGTCCTGATCGCATACTACTATTCATAAGATTCCTAAGTAAGAAAAGTATTAATCAATCCATGTCTTTGGTCACCTTGTTTTGTTTTTTGTTGCTACTTTCAGTCTTGCACCCTTAGTTTCTCAGTCTATCTTTTTACTCTTCAGCATTTGTCATGCTGGACACTAGTGCCCAGCCAGGATGCTAGCACTAAGCTCCTTTGTCCCCTTTATACTTTCCTCTCACTTTTTGGGTCCTTTCTAGCCATTTGAGCATCTTATCTTTTTGGTAGTTGGCCTTTTCGGGGTTAGGTACGAAAATCCAAGCAAGGGAATCATATAAATATAAAGCTATGTGATCATAATAAGGGACAAAGCACTAAGCATTAGCTATCACCACCTAAGGTTGCATCCATCAAGGCATCGAAGAGCTCCATTGCATCCATCTAGCTCCATCACAAGGGACACAAGGGATGGTTTTCTGCATCACACTTCATAGAAGTGAAGTTCATTCTATTCCATGCACACATTTACTACATTCTACATCTAGTTACCTTCTCATTATTCCAAGTGCGACACGCACAAGAGCAACCTAGAACACAATTTTGCGCACACACAACTACATTGGGTCTGAGATAAAGTGTAGAACTCAGTCGTAAGTTCACCATTGTGATAGATGAGGACAATTTGATCCCTCATTTTGCATCTTTCTATTTTGGGATTTGATGTTTATTTGAGGGTTTTACAGGTTCATTTTTATTGTAGGTTTCCAGTGACCTCGGCGATCTTGGTGTGACCTCGGAGCGATCAAAGGCAACTAAAGGCGAATATCTTACAACACCTCAAAGGAGGTTTTCTAAGCATTTCCGTAGACCTAGGTGCCCAGAAACAGGTCTAGGGCGCCCAAGGGCGCTCATGTCCCTCTCCATGCGCCCCAGTCTAGCCTATTCCTCCAGATCTACATTTTCATATGCTCATGTGCGATGCTACTTCCTCTCTGTTCAGTCGGTCAGAGCTTCGGTCCATTCCATATCTCACTACAAATTAGCTAAGGCTTCTTAAAGTCTCTTTGCAATTAGATTTTCATTATTTATTGCTTAGTTGTTTGGGTTTATTTATGTACTTGCTTACATATTTATTTTACTACAATCTAGCATTCAAATTAGGTATTATAATTTACATTTTAGCTTAATCAACCCCAAAGAAGATACAACACTTCATAATTAATGTTGTGGCATGTATTTCAGTGAACACACTGGATGGGAGCAATAATGCGTTATGAATGTATTCAAAGCCATTCGCAAAGGTGGCCCAAGAAATGAAGTATGCGGGAACTAAAGGCATTGAGATGCTTCTCAAAATATGTATGCATATATGTGGGGAATCTTGAAGTGAGATGTGCAAAAATTGTAATGGGGGGAAAAAGGGCAAAAAGTACAATAGGGCAACAAATACGATGGTAAGGTCAGACACTAACAAATTAGGATTAGTGGGTATATGAGAAATGGCTGTAGATAGATTAGGCATGGGGAACATGTGCCCAATATATCAAGATAATGTTGTAAATGTGTAATTATGCTTTGCAGGGGGGTATGAGGGCACCCTTGTTGAGAATTGGAGAGCTCCACAAGTGTTCTACTTCTTGAAGTGCTAGAAAAGAAGCTATCATGAAAGGAAAAAGCATAGTGTAATGGATTATAATTCTAATGAAGCCCCACACATGGCACACCATGCACACAAAGCAAGTAGATTTGATATTATCCAATAGGGGAAAGCAAGGGAGATTGTCAAAGCAACATTTGTTGAATATTAAAGGTCTTATTATTTGCCAACCTAAAAATTCTTGCATTTTAATGGTTTTGTGACTTTTTTGAAATTTACTAGATTAAATTATTATGTGTTTTCATAATATCAACCTAAACTTGTCAATTCATTAAAAATAGAAAATACTTCAAAATAGAATAACAATGCATATGAAGAACAAATTTCAACACATTATAAGGTTTCAAAAAAATTGATTAAATTCAAATATTGGTCTAGCGAAAATGCTAAACCAATGTTTATGAAATTGCAATTTCAATGTTGTTCAAAAGAAAAAAAAGTGTACAGATATTTAGAGATCCATAAAAATTAAAGAGATATATATTTTTCCCTGACAGTACCAAAAATGCAAAATAGAGAATAGCGTTGAGTGTCTCCTTAATGAGGGGAACAATATGAAACAGAAATGGCATCTCTCAAGACACCTGGTAAGCCTATCATTGTAGCTTCTAACATCCGTTTTCTTTCTTTGTGTTTGAAATTTCTCACGTGATTCTCAAATTTGTGGGTTATACACAATCATCCATATGTTGACCATGGTGGTGATGCCTGATGAAACACAAACTTCCTTTTAACCATTTCGGCGTCTTATGTGGAGAAGAAGCATTTACAAAGAATTTTTCCAATAGTTTTATTAATAGCCTCGACTTGGCCATTACCTTGCAGGTAGTAAGGTGTTAAGAATGTGTGTTTAATTCATAATTTAGCCCAAAACTTCTTAACCATGTCCTACTTAAAAGATGATCATTGTCTGTAATAATGGCAGAAGGAACTATGAAGCGAGAAACAATGTTTGTGAGTAAGAAATGACAAATATCATCACTCATAGTGGACTCTAGGGGTATTGTTTCAACCCACATAGTAAAATATTTTATAATTGTAATAATAAATTTATGCCCCTTTGTGGACTCGGGATTAAATCTCATGACCAACATGTGAAACCGATTTATCAAAGTGTAATAAAGAGTGAAGAAAAGAAAAACATAAAGTTCCAAATTTCCGTTACTCATTGGTCCAAAATCATATGGTTCAGTCATTTTGTAATTTTTGGTCTTGGCACTTTTGTATGTTCCTAGAAAACTACTTCCAAAGACACAAGTGGTGATCTGCACATATTCTAGACAATGCACTTGTATCAATTTTTTCAACAACACAACCTGAAGCTATTTTTGTCACATCCCGTTTTGGATCCCCAAATTTGACACACGCACAAGCCGTCAATAGGCTTGGTTGGAATTACTAAAGGTGATATCAATCAATTAACTAATTAAATATTGTTGTATTATTTTATTAATAAAGTTAACGTTAAGAGTCTTAACTTGCATTGACATCGTCTATTAAATTATTGTAACCTTATTTTATATGGGCATTATTCTCTCAAGCAATGTGATTGTATAGTTGGTATTGGTGTATGCTACTAACCTTGAAGGTCTCACCCATGTGTTAAGAAAAAAAGATATTCATTGTATGCATCGAGTATGATAATCTCGTTAGCAAGAGACCTTGGTATGGTAAACATTTATCTTTCCTTGTAGCAGGGACATGCTAAGAAGAATTATCCTTGACCGTGGGGAATTATTATGCGGAAGGATAAATGGTTTTGTTGTTAACCTTTTATCTTATATTATCATTACGTGTATGATATATATATATATATATATATATATATATATATATATATATATATATATATATATATATATATATATATATATTAATATCATATATCATTACATGTATGATATGTGTGTGTACATCTTGTACTTCTAACATCGATATTTGTTGATAGTAGACCGCCTTAATTTTAACGATGCAGCGAGATAATGTGTTATAGTGAGCATTCTGGAATTATTATTAGCTCACTTAGAATGATAGATGAACAAATGAAAAAGTTAACACTGTTATTATAATGATAATGCTACATCAACTGTGTATGATGGTATGTGAGCATTTGTATTGTTGGGTTATGGTACGGTATTAAATTTACTGTAAAAGGCCTTATCCGTATGGTTGATTTGTCAAAATAGGTATGACATTGTTATAATATTGGTTAAGCTTTGATTGAATGGTTAATTTTTGCAATCAATATTTTTTCTTGATCATGTTGTTTAACATTGGCATTGAGGTATTTTGACATTATTATCGTAATGTTTTAAGGGTCATGATTGGTTGTTGACCTAACAATTTATAATTAAAGTTGTTTCTGACCTCATGAGTTGTGTGATTGAAATATGATTGTTTTGATTGAATATGAAAAATGAAGATTGTTTTGTTATGAATGGAAAATGAGATGTTTTAATTTCGACCCATTTCCATTATAATGTTTAAACGACGGTTTTGCTATAATTATAGGAATTGTATAACTTTATCATTAGAAATACATAACTGTTTAATGGATATTGTTGTTTGACTTGGTTTTAGAAATGATTATGTTTGGAATGCCTCCAATAGGAAGGTGAGGGTCACGGACCCAACTGACATATCAAAAGGATTTGATGCGTTTTTGAAATCCATTTAAAAATGAGGCATTGAATTTGTGGGCAGAATATTTTAGGCATTTGAGTTGGAGAGGGAAATTTTTTAAGGAGTTCAAACCCTATCTCTGTTAGTTACATGAACATGGTTATTAGTGGGAGCTCGAAAGGAGAAAACTAAATTCGAGCTGGTTAAAGCCATTACAAATGACATTTCTGTATGACCCAGTTGTGTCACTGTTTCTTATGGGCAAAATTGTTTATTTTTAGCTACATGCATTTTAACTAAAATTTTAGCTTGAGAAGTGACTATTATTTTTAGAGGTATATGTTTAAACTGAGAGTTAGAAAAATTATAAAAGCCCTAGTTAGGGAAAGCTTGTGAAAAACTAATTAAATGGGTAAATCTCTCCTAGATGGCACAATTTTTATTGGCCGAGAAAGAAGGTTGAAGCTTGTTAGGGCACGACCACCATTACTATTATTCAGGCATGTTTTCTTTTCCTTACACTAAGTAGTAGTGAATAATAATTGATGAATGGGTTTTTCCTTGCTTTCTATTTTTGGTTATGAATGGAGTGTTTTCCAAATGCTTGCTTCCTAAATACACCAATGTATGCATTTTTGCATACCTTGGTATATATGGGTGAGCCTCCATAGATAATTATATTATTTGTTTTGAATTTATGGGAAATAAACCCTTATGGTATGATGTGAAGGGTTTTTGTGTGACAAAATTTGATTTTTCCATGAAGGCACTGTGTTGAATCCCTTATTGTATTATGTGGAGATTTTCTTTGATGAGCCTTGTTTTGGCCATGGAGGCATTGTGTTGAATTGTTTGGAAATGATTTGTGTTTTCTCTCTTTTAAATCTAGTAAATTTTTCCATGATGACATTATGTTGAACTACTTAGACAAGGATTGTAATTTCTCTTTTAAACTGGTATGATGGAACTCTTGGCTGCATGAAATAGACTTTGTATTCCTAACCCTAAACTCTTGGCTAGGAAAATGAAGAAGTGGGAAAAATATTTGAATTCCTTTTTGTTATCTTGATGTAAACATGATTATGCATGTTTTATTGTTGACTAATGCTTAATTAAAAGGGGTGGAATTCATGCCAATTCATCTTGAGACGACCTAATATTTGATATAGGTACTTGAAAGTTAAAGAAATGATGAATGTTATTTTATCTTGAAGAATCTCTCCTCATTGCAGTGACAGAAGATTGTGAATTTAAAAAGGAATTCCACTTATTCATTATTTATACTTTCCTAAACTAAAATAGAGAAAGAATAAGTTTTATTGTTGGAAAAGTATATCTTGTTGTAACTAACCTGTAATGTTTATAAAAACAATTTAGTTTTATTTTGTGATACTATAAATAGATGATCACTTACAAGAATTTTGAGAAACATATTTCTTTAATGTATGCATGTTTCTAATGTCTTTTATTTGGGTTTTTTTCATTTACAATGATTTTATTGTATGATGGTCTCACACCCAATATGGGTAGGCTTGAAATTGTAACATAACGTTGATATTGTTAAACGTCTTGTGTTGGATCAACCACTTTTAGTTCTATGTTCTGTTCGGAATTGTTGATCATAAGCAAAAGCTATCATAGTTAAACTTCTATTTCGTTTGAACCATTTTGGGGTCCTTAATTCATAACTTGTCACTCTAATGCGGACTTGTCATTAGTGCATTGAACTACTCCATAACAATAGTGTCAGTACAAAATAATCTTGTTAAATTTGTATTGTGTTATTATAGATAATGTTTATTTTGTGATTATAAGTCTATATACTTAATTTGGTAAGTAATTAATCCCTTAGATTGGATTGCAAACAACCGCCATAGGAATTGGTCTCCTTCGGGCTGCATAATGAAATCATTCTATCAATATTCTAAATCATATGCTTACTCATGATTTTTAGATGCAACTAAAGTGAAAGACTATAACTTTAATTTTCGTTTCTCTCCCTGAACTTACTTATATGTGTAAAAAGTAAATTTAAAGAATACGACAAGTCTTTGGAAATTTTATTCAAGCCTCCATGATGACAAGTGAAATCATATAACTATTACGTTTTGTAACAATATGAATGAATCACAATGGTTTACCTTAGCTAAAATGGTAATGAATATAATAGTATGTTAACTTTTCTACGCTTAGGACAGGCACAAGAAAATATCGTATAATTGATAAAACCTTATGAATTCAATAGGCAAGAGGTTTGATGTAGATACTAATGATTTAAAATGGTTATGAATGTATGAATTGTTTATAACGTGAAGAGGTTAATTTAATTAAGTTGGAATAAATATTGAACATGTAGAAAAATATGACATGATAATAGGATGGTAACCCATTAGTTGGCACAATGTTGTTCCCATAGTTTATAACTCTAACGAGAGATTAAATAAATTACCGTCTTGCCAAATATAATAGAGATTGTAATAAATCTCAGAAGAAAAATTAATTTGTCAAGTATTCGTAAGGAAAGATCATGAAACTGATATGAACGTGAAATGTATGTATTATATCTATACAAATCCTTGAAAGGCACATTCAATGAAATAAAGGCTATTATTTAGAAACCTCAAGAAGGAAAGAAACTTTAGTAAATGGAAAATCATGTTATAAAAGTATGTATGGTGTTATTATAATTACAGATGATACTTCCTTATGATAATAGTCCTAGAAGTTTAAGGATCTCGTTAAATAAGACCGGAAAATGAGGAGAAATCCTCTTGTAGTAATTAGTGTTCTCCTTGCTTCAAGGAATTAACAAACCAAAAGTTAATTAAAAAGAGGAACAAGAGTCCTAGTGGTTATAACTAGTATAACTCCTTACTTGGAAGTTTATAGGTCCTTGATGGAATGAAAGAAGATACATTATAAATGTTATTGGTTTTGAAATGTACGCAAAAGATGGCATTAAATACAACTTGCTTACTATCTTATCTATATGAAGTAGAAAAATGAATGACTTATAATGGTTAAGTCAATATACTTGAATACTACATTTTGGTTTCAGCCAAGTAAACACTCTTGGGTCAATATCTTAGAGAATATCGATTGAGTTGTTAAACAAATTCAATAAGGAAATGAATAAAGTTATGGGCAGTACCACAATTCATCATGACAAGATATATCTTGGTTATTAAAGAAATGGATGAAACTTTTCGGGTTATAAAAAATTAGCAATTCACTATATGTCTTTCCGGCATGGTGAATACTCTTATGCTTTTTATGAAGGTACATACGAGACATGAACCTTGTAACAAAAACTAAAAGACGTGTAATATAAGAAATGAACTAAGAAGAAAAATGAACCTGTATATTTATGCATATGAAGATGCTAGTAAGGGTTGTGAGTTAATGAGTATATGCATGTGTTAATTATGATTGCACCTCATCCTTGAAATGTTTTGACACAAGGTTAGCATTGTTTCCTTTTGCAATGCAAATTTTAACCTGCAATGTTTTTACACTAGATTCGGTGATTGGTACAACATTTGTAGAATGAATATAGCATAAATATCATTATATAATACTTTATATGGAACTAGCTAGAGGAATGAATGAATTATACTAAATTAGTATAAGGGTGATAGGAAAATATATAATCAGTGAATTATTATGTCAATTAAGAGAAAAATTATCATATCTAGTGCAATTAGTACGTTGATTGTACTTGGACAAAATAGTGAGCAGTTAATGATGCATTTACATCAAGCCCATATCAAGGTTATGAGTCGGAATCAACTGCGAGTGTGAAAGGTTAAGTAGCCCTACTCTTCCACTAGGGAACCAAAAAAATTCAATCATATTTTTCTAGAAAGTAGAAGGCAGGGCACTACAATTTTGAACCTACTAAGTCACTCTTGTAACCCTAATTACACTTCAAAGTTGAATGTGGCCTCTTGTACTTATGAATATTGTCATATGTTCTTTATCTATGTGAAGTACAAATCTGAAATGCATTAAAAACTAGTTACATAGCAATTCAACTCTAAAATAAATTGAAGTCTATTAGGGTTGATACATCTCATAACTATGGTGTCATCATACACTATCATACAATAAGGATAAAAATCCAAAATATTATAACTATGCTATCAATGTTATAAATAATTATACATGACACCATAATGTGCACAATGCAAACACACACACACGCACACACACACACACACACAAAATATAGTATGTTGAGGGTATTAACCTCCATGCATTTACTCCTCATCATCCTCACTCAATACAACCATTGGACCTCTGGAGACCGAGGCTCTTTCTATGGCCCCACAATATCTTGACCATGATATCACACAGTAATGAGATAAAAAATCATGCAATGTAGCATTCTCCACCAGTACATGAGCATATTTTCTATGATTCCATCATCGTTGCCACAAAATCCTGGACTAGCTCAATCCCAAAGGTATGATCTGGTTGTTAGATTAGCTCTATTCAACTCTCATCCCTCTCACACTGCAGTATTATACATGTGACAACTACTACAACCAGTGAATCAAACAAGTAATCATGTTCATCAACTGTATCATCTGCTCACTCAAGTAAGACACCCATGAAAATATCAATTGGAAATGTGCCAGGTCAAAGTCCTAACCAATATATCCACAATCATTGTCCAATATGCACACATTTATGCATTAACACTTTGTTCATCAAAACATTACTCAGTTTCACCAATCAAAACTCAAAATACACAATATTTACATTATGCCACTACTACTACCAAAAAATCCTTTCCAATGGAACCTCCATCTCTTGCGGTCCCTCCACCTATGGGTGGAGGTATCCATAATCCACATCCCTTTGTAGGGGAAAAACTACTTACTTGACCACCGACTAATACAAAAACCTTAACACCCAACGAGACTCTTCCCACCATTGCATATACACAATGAAACATCATAAGTGATTCACATCACATACCAAAATCACGAAATCCACCTCCGTTGCAAGTGGGGGTATCCTTAACCACCTCCATGCCTACAAATAGAAAAACATGCATGTCTAAAAACTTCAAGCTTCTACTTTTACCCATTATGGTGCACCTTCCTCTATCCTTAGGTTCAAATCCATTTCCGTTGTGATCCACTTTCTATGTCAACACTGTTATCATGTGTGCTCCTCAAAATATCATTTCTTCCAAATAAATAATTTGAGCTTAGATTTATTATACAATATATCCTTACATAACCTACTTGAAAAAAATCCCTAAATTAACATAACTAAAGCCAAAATAGTATACTCCAGATTTGAGATATAATTTTAGGTAACATCAACTTTCCAAGTAAGAAAGAATAAAGTCATGGATATCACCATTTCTTAGAAACTATTCCCAAGAGATGGAATAAACCCCATCATATTGAATAAAATTTAATTGAATAATTGCATCATTCAACCAAAAAGTGTAATTTTAATATAAATTTTACTTCAAACTTTTATATATTTCGTTAGATATTTTTAGTCATTGTAAATAATATGTTGTGTCACAAAATATGATAGATAATATGGTGTATTCCTTTTCAAGTAACACAATAATGTGTTGACACTAATTCAAAACCCAAGCCATGTGTCATATATTTTTTATAGCTTTAGGAAATATTTCGTTAAGTCCAATCATATGCATACCTTGATACTTCCAAAAATAGAAATAAAATAATTAAATACAAAGTTTAAAAAATAAACAAATATAGAATAATAACGATATCAAATAACTACTTTGTAACTCAAATAAATTAGGATTATATCCATATGGTCAATTAGATTATTGCAATTACAAAATTTCACAACAAACTCATACATATAATTGAAATTTACTATTATCCAACAAAAATAAGAGTTCTTTAAAATTGAAATACTTATTTCAAGAGCTACAAATTTAAAGTAGTATCCAATATTAGATGAGTGATATGGAAAAACCATTTGTATTTGTATTTAACTTCTAACATCTTTCACAAAATGAGTCCTCTATATCCTTTCTGACATGATATTTCTACGCAATAAAGGGAACTCAAAAGTTTTATATGAATACTTACGATGCTTACCATATGAAACATTGAAAAAAATATCATGGAAAAGTATTAAGAGTGAGTGGCATCCATACACCAAATATACCTTAAGCAAGTAGCCAAGGACAACAACAATTTTAACAGAGCATGGTGACATATGTAACTTTGGCATTAGTTGGTATCAAAAGAATAATAATAATAAGAAGAAGATATTTTAACGTCCATGAGGCTATCGGATGTAAACCTAAACACAAAGCATTTATTACTTTAATAGATATATGGTGAGCCCAGTGAGGAATTCCCAACAAAGAATGCCACCTTAGTGGGCTCATTGATGGTCACTAAGAAATTCCATCTCACACCCGATCAGGGGTTTTAAATAAGTTTGATGGCTGATTTAGGGTTTTAGTCAATCAACAGTTCTCGAGAGGTTGTACGTCAACATCCATCCTCTATATCCCAACCACTCATCCTCTGATGTATGTCAGACACAAAAACCTCAACTTTAATTTGGGAACACCTTTTGACATAATTACTATTGTGGTCAGACTCGAGAGCAATAAATCCATCATATTTCCTACAACATATGTATATTTTATTGGTGTTTATCGTTTTCACATCTATGTTTCATTTGAAACACTCTTAATGAGACTGCATCCTTTTATTCTCTACTACCATGCAATGCCCATCTACCATCTATGCAAATCTCTGGCCTCACACTCTCCGACCACGAAGAGTCGTTACGTTTTTATGGTTTCTCACACCTTTAACTTTCACTTTTTCGGATTAGGTGTAGGCCTAGAATTTGAAATTATATGTGCCTGTCAAATCAAAATTTGTCGACAGTCTAACTATTTTAGGTGACTGTAAATTCCAAAAAAATTATAGTTATTTTTATGATTTCTTTACATACATATAAGTAAGTTGTATATTTTCACATATTATAATTATATATATATAGATAGAGAGAGAGAGAGAGAGAGAGAGAGAGAGAGAGAGAGAGAGAGAGAGAGAGAGAGAGAGAGAGAGAATTATACGGTTTTCTAAAATTTCAACTTGTTATTGTCTACAACTACCTAATTTTTTTTCCAGTAATATACGGTTAAAATCACAAAAAATGGCCCACAACATGTCAATTTCCAAGGCTGATTAGGCGTCAAAAACAAGATTAGATATTAACATTGATGTGATGCACATTCATTACAAACTCGTCGGGATTTTCCCTTTTTTTAGGGCTGCAAAGGAAGATCGTCAGCCATAGTTTCGACATACTTCAATGCCCTCCACTACATGCCCTCAACCCTCGATTTCCTTGCGACTTGTCAAAGATGGGGGATTTTATCCCATTATAACAAACACTGACATAATTATATTAAAATGATAGTCACAATTTAAATATGTGAGTCCAATGAAATGGTTATTTTAAATATTTCTCAATTTAAAAGTCAATGCTATGAGAATTGACATGGAGATAAGTGTCATAAGTTGTATAGCTTAAAATATTTTTTAAATAAACACTATTGTATAAAATCAATTCCATGTGGGTGTACAACATATAATGTTTTGATATAAAATTTTCAAAAACTAAACAACATTATCGATAATTTTTTAGGAAAAGCTTTAAAATGTTATCGTAAGGCTTTTAAAATTTTGATATTTTTTTCACAAAGAAATAAAGATTTTTTTTTTGAATGTGTTCATTGAGTGACAGTTTTTAAAAGTATGTTATGATACCATCCATATAGGAGAAGGGAAGTATTCTCACACATTCAAGATCACTTCATCAAACCATTACCATGATAAAGCTAAGCCATGAACCACACACAAGATTGGATCTCAAAATATGTTTGTGTAACTCTCTCATGCGATGAAGTGTACAATATGAGGTCCTTTACAAAAGAAAAATATTGTATTTTTCACATCAACAAACACTTAGGATGGGTTCCCATGGAGGGGGTTGCATATCCTATTTTTTTGTGCACATGGTCCTTGTTGTATATATTTACCCCCCTCGGGTAAATGTAGTTAAGCGCAATGCGTTCGGGTCTCGGCGTTGGAGGAACAAGTCGGAGAGGCAACACAAAGGGAAATCAAAGGCATGTCGGAGGACCTCCCAAACCCGACACAAAGGGAAATCAAAGGCATGTCGGAGGGGTTGGAAAACCCGACTCAAAGGCAAATCGGGTTTCAGGTTTCGGGAAACACGAAACATGAAGCATGCAGATCGTAAAGGATGTCCCGATGCTCGAGGGTTCCGCAAACCCGACAACAAAGGAAATCGGGTCTCAGAGTCGGGAAAACACGGCGCAGAAACACGGGGTGAAAACATGTTGCGCCACCTCCCAAACCTGATGCATATGCAAGTTACACCTCCGAACCCGAAAGAAAAGGAAATTTGGTATTAGCGGCGGAAGCGGGTTTCGGGAAAGCACGAACATCAAACACATGCCGCGGTGTCCTCCAAACCCGATGTGGATGCAGAGAAGAGTCCCGAACCCGACTGGAACGGACCTGACACGGGAAATATGACAGTTCACCATTTTCGGGTCGTTGAGTTTCTTACCTACCGCCATGATGAATGGAGTTAGGCGCAGTCTTGGAGGTGGTTGGGCAAATCTCGATTTTCTCACTTCTCCATCTCTTTCCCTTCTATAAATTGTAAAGGATGGGCTTTTTCTCAAGGTTGGAAATTTTCTATTTTGCATCTTCCCTTCTCTCCTGCTCGCAAGAGGATTTGTGGAGTTTTCAAACCTCCCATATGGACTGTAACGCCGTTTTTTGCCTTTTGGCCATTGCAATGTATTGAATCGATTCTTGAGCAATATATGTGTGTCTGTGGTTGCTTCTAAACCCTCTCACATGTTTATTACTGTCATTTTTTAATATTTTATTGCATTTTGGCTATCTGTGCATGGTGTTGTGTTACATCTGTGTGGTCTGTGTTTATTTTTGCAAAACGAATGTTCTTCATTCCTCGGTGCATCACCTCCTTAGCTTAGGTTTATTTTCATGCATTTATTTCTCCCTGTCTCCTTGGTAGTTAGATTAGGTATTTTGGGTAAACCTCTGCGTTTATTCGTGCATCTGAACAGAGGAATAGGAGCCGGCCTTCATCCGGAGAGATTTTCCGATTTCGCAAGGTCCCACACTTGGGAAAAGCTCCATGTTGTGCGGTCGCACTGAGACTTTCAACCCATCACGTTGCGGAGTCCCAGGGGTGCTGCGTTTCGTCACCAACAGTCCTATAGTAGGTTTTTGAACTTGCTACAGGAATAAAAAGAATCTTCACCATAAAAAGTGGAGCAAGTTGATTTTTACGAAGAAAGTTTTCACCTATGTCAAAAAGGGGGGGCTAGACTTTTGCAACACCCGCTCAAAAAATTTAGTTAGTTTTGTACAAAAATGAAGGGTGTATATGGATATATTTTATGAAGATCAATTGATTGTTAAATTTATATATAACTTCCTAAAAAGTAGAAACTAATATAATTTTTTTTATGAGACCATTTTTTGGTACATAGCTCCATATTTTCTCTAAAAAACTTGTTGAGAAAATTATGGTACCCCATTCTAGGGATAATTTTAGTGGCGAATATTCCATTTTTGAAAAATTTGAAAAGGTGAATTTTCTGGCGTGGGTCAGTGAAATGTTCGCCTAAAAATTACAGTTTAGTTTGTTTAGGGGCTAGCTTCGCCTACCCTTGAAACTTTCCCCCATATAATCCTAGATTATTCGCCAGGTAGAACACTACTAGCTTACTCATACGACATGGGGACATATGTATTATCAAGTAAAGTAAACACACGACAGGAGGGTGAAGGCTACAGACGCGTGACAAAGAGTTTGTTGATGCATGGCAATAGGGTGGAGGCTGCAGACGCGTGACAAAGTGTTTGTTGATGCGCGACATGGAGAGTTTGTTGATGCACGACAAGAGTGCGGAGGAAGATACACGTGAAAGAGAGTTTGTTGACACACGGAACAGAGAGTTTGTTGACACGCGACCAGAGGGCGGAGGCTATAGACACACAACAGAAGGTTTGTTTCCGCGTGACAACAAACCTCATGTCACACGTCAACAAGGTTATTGTCGCGTGACAACAAACTTTCTGTTGTGCGACAAAAACCTTGTTGATGCACGATAGGAGGTTTGCTGTCACATGACAACAAGTTTTTTGTCACACGACAGTAAATCTCATGTCATGCTTCTGTAGTCATCTGTCTTACCACTTGAAAATTAGGCAAAAATTTGCATACAACCCCCAAAAAATTTGCCTTCCCGCGAAATCAGTTCTGGGGATATTCGCCAGGTATTTTCCACCTCTGATTTCCAAGAGGTCTCTTAAAATTAACCCTACCCCATTCATGGGACCACTACCTTAGTCATACAACTAAACTAACCTCCATAATTTAAGATTAACCTTATCTTAGTGTATATCAAGAAAAATTAAGCTAGTTAAGAAAATACCACTACTGACCTAATGTGAATACGCCAACAATTTGGTGGGTTTGGATATCTCATCTTAAGTTTATTAAATATTTATCAATCCATTTATTCTTACACTAGGAAACACTTTTATCAGTATTTAATTTTTCTTCAAGTTGGGAGGGAGGATCCTTTGCGAAGTTGAAATTTGTATTGAATTTTATCTGGTATCCTTATGGAGGAAAATTATAAGTGATTGAGGTCCAAAAACTATCAAACTCATTTTCATCATTATCATAATCACTACTATCTCAATTACAACCATTATTATTGTCTTATGTCATTGCATTTGAGAAATCCTCTTCAATGAGTTTGTGATGTGGTAATCTTTTTATCATTCAAAATCTATGGCCTGATATTTGATAACTAGCTAGGTTTTATTTTGTTTTAGTAAAAAATAGATTGAGCAATATATAAATAGTAAAAAAATGTAGCAAACCCACCTAAATTTAGGGCATGTGCATGGAGATGAGGGGCCAAAAAGCGGGCCAAAAACTAGTTTTTGGCCATTTTTTCCATAACGCGCTCACGTTATGGCTCAGTTGCATTATAACATGACAAGGAAAATTTAATCTCACGTTATAAACGAGCCTGTTATGGCTCGGATTTACCTAGCCTAAAATGCACTTGTGTTATAACGCGAGCATGCTATAATGGGACCACATTCCTGTAAGAAATGTTGTATATGTGCATTTGGGAGCTATATATTTACAAAAATAAACATTTTCAAGATTATTTCTTATAATTTAAATTTATTTTAGTAAACACAAGAAGTTAGGGTCACTCTGCACCTTGTAGAGCTAGTCTCACGGCTCCATAAGTCATGGTTTAGAAGATAGTTTTTCATATTCCAATTTGGTCAGTACATAGGTAATTTTTAGGATTTTAATATTCAGCCTATAAATTTTAGGGTTTAAATTCTATAATCGATATATGTTTTGGGAAATAATATAGTAATTTGTTTAGGTATTGGGGTCTTCTTGATTGGTTATTAGCATTTGTAGGATTTTTACATGTGTAAAACTATATTTTATAAACCTTGCAACTCCCAAAGGTAGCAACAGATGCTCAAATATATGGACTCGTGCAATTCCTTATAACACATAAAAAATCATAACACATATGTAAGTTTTTATCGATTCAAATCATCAAGGGAATGGTCATCATGAGGTCTGTGAAGGATCTAAAACATCACAAAGATAATGGGTACAATCAGGTTAATCATGAGGTATGTGAAGGATCTAAAACATCAAGAGCTTCATCGAGATTCAAATCATCAAGGGAATTGTCATCAAGAGCATGATAAGAGAAGCTCACCATGAGTGATGGTGGAAATCATATCAGGCTCACAAACAATGAATATTTCATTAGAGTGTTTTTAACATGTAATCAATGCTTGGTAATGAACTCACATCTTACAAGTTAGAGAGGTGGACTTTGTATTGTTTCAGTGTAGTGTGGAGCTCAAGAACATGGAATTCATTCTCAGACATTCCTCCAAGTTTCATTCAGGGATCAATCCTTCTATCAGGATGAGGAGACCTATCTCCATGAGGAGAAATTGAGAAAGAGGGTATACAAACATCATAAGCATGCTTCCACTCAAGTGACATCTTGGTCAAGCAGGTGAATTGTGAGATTAAGAAGAGATCATCATGTTCAAAGATGAAATGTGAGGCTCAATGGAGTGAGTTGATGAGCATCATATCCTGACTCTGCCATTTGCATCCAAATCTCTTTAAGAAATAAATCAAAATGAGCTAGTAAGGTTATTAAGGCATCTATGACCATCATGTGTGAAGGATCAAGAAGTCACCTATTCTCATGAGAGAGACATGAGCAAGAAGTGTATGAGCATCCTAAATCTAATTCCACTCAAGGAGTATTTTGAATCCATGAAGGGTAAAAGGATGATATTTATATGGAGATGTTGTCATGTGAATTTACTAACCCAAAAATGCAAAACTTAAACCATGACAACCAGGCCACAATGTGAAATCTTGCTTCCAAATATTCATGAATCTCTCTCTGGGCCAACTTGCCTCTTGTGTCATAATCACATTGTCCTTGAAGGTAGTCTTAATGCATTGGGTAAACATGTATAAGTTTTCAAAAAGGTATAACAAATTCCATTATTCCATTCAGTGAAGTGCAGTAAAATACTAATTCTTTGGTAAGCCTAAAAAGGCCAATTTTGGCCATTTCAGAGACTATGTGAATCCTCTGAGGAGGATTTCAAAAAGAACTTAAGTATCTAGAGGTGGTATTGGATAGCCTTGAAGGTGATGATTGGAAGAAGTTTAGGAAGATTTAGGAAAGGTTTAATCATTCAATGACAATCTGTTCAAAAGTGGGTTTTTAGGTGCAAGGAATGAGTAGTCAAGTTGTGAACCTTAACTTCTCCAGAACTGATTCTAGGATCTCTATAAGGAGTTAGGAGGAAAATAAGTAGGCACCAATTTTTTTGAATAATCCTCTACATTGTGGGATCATCCATTTTGATCCAATGCCAAAAAAGTTGACGCTAGTAATAATCTCACACTCTCAAGAAAGACATACCTCTCGAGAGTGTTTCTAAACATTTAATCAATGTTTATTAATGAGATTCAGTACATTGTGGAGTTTGGGAACATGTTACTCACCTTCAATTTATAACTCCATGTGGAGTAAATTGAGAAAATTGGTGGAGGCATGTTTTCAGTCAAGTAGTATCTTGATTGAGGAGGTGAGTTGTGAAGTGAAAAAGGGTGTCATCATGTTAAAGAGTGGAATGAAAATATCATGTAGTAAGTCAAGGTTCATCATTTCCTAGAATATTCCTTCATATCTCTGAGAATCAAGTGAAGCGAGCTAATTAAGCTATCTAGTCACTCAAAATCATAATGATACAATAATTAAGGAATCATCTCTTCCCATAGTAAAACATATAAGCAAAAAGGTATGTTATCATCCCAAGTTTAATTTCATTCAAGTACTCTGGATTCCGGAAGGATAAATAGGTGATATTCATGTGTGGCACCATGAATTCAAGAATGGAAAATCATCCCAATTTAATTTTATGTCATTAAAAATAGTGTCCTTAAACACTCAGTCAAACACTTGGTAATGTTGTCAATCCTTAAATGAAGAAACATTGTAACCAAATCTCACTTCAGTGCCACCAAAGGCCATTAAACATGAACCTTCAAAAATAAATATAATGAAAAGAGGGCGCATAGAGGTTCCATATGCTAGGAAACATCATAAAAAAGGTTAGAATCATCGAAGAGCCTTATGAGTCATATGAGATTGATCCACCACAACCTCCTGCCCTTCATAAGAAATAAAGTGCGTCTTCCTTAATTGTGGAACTTTCCCATAATGAGAAAATTATGATCCCTCACTAACATCTTGAAATTTTTACTATCACTAACATCATGTCTGTTAAGTAAAATACATTCCCATGGATTTAAGAGTTTCTCATGAGTGAACCAAGAATAAAACAACAAATATGCAATGCCTAACATTGGTGCCATCACAAAAATCTTTAGATCCAAGTGGATCAAGAAGGCACATAGGTAGCTTCTCATCTCTTCAATGGAACTTTTGGTGACCAATATGTAGATTTTACCCAACCTAAAGTAATGAAACCCATGTAAGAGATGAATCAGGTAGATTTTGAGTTTAATTTCATCTCTTTGAGTAAAGATATACATGAAGGTGATGCTCATCCATTCAAATAATGCGTTTCCAACATGTTTACTCAGAACCAAGAGTACAAATGAATAATTAAACAATTAAAGGAGCATGTGAGAGCTCTCAATGCCTATATTCAACCTTTCTTAGAGCCTGATTCAATGTCCTCATCCTCGTGTGGAAGAAATTTATATGGTTATAAGCTTCAACCCCAAGATGATAAATAACGTGCAAGGGCATATGATGCAAGGGAAGGATAATGAAAAATGGATTGATAAGATCCTCGAAAAAGGAAAAACATTGCTCTCAAAGGTTCTATCTTCTACTCAGGTATGTTTTTGCCACTATTTTGGAAGTGAAGAATATAAGGGAGGAGATTGAAAAAGAGACGAGCCATTGGGATGAGGTTTTACCACTTTTTTCTGATAGATGATTTACCTTGACTCCTACACTCTCATGAATAAGAATGTGTTCACAATAGTTGTTGAGAACTTGTCCCCAGTTTGGATCGCACGATGGATGCTAGATATGGAATGATAGAAGATGTCATGGGTCCGAACTTGACTCTAGTGGATCAAACATGAGCCTTCAATATTTTGGATGAGGGTATCACCAATTGTGTGCAAGAACTTGAATTCCTTCCACTTCACCAAGAATTCATTATCGTGTAAAGGACTCATTGATTCCTTTTAGGAGTTGGTCAAGAAGGAGGCAAGTGATCCTCTTTCCTTCAACGAGGAGACCTTGAAGTCCCTTGCAAATATTAGAGGTTCTATTTCTAAAATTTCAAGAGATCATGAGGAATGGTATAATCAGTGTAAGGAAATCAATGATGTTCCGAAGACCTGGATCAAAATTTTGAACTTCATTTGTATTCCATAAGTAGAAAAAGGTGGCACATGTGGTAACTCAATTTAGTATAGAATTCAAAGGACAAGATCTCATTCTGGGAACTCTCCCTTATGGATCATGAATGGATAGTTCTCCATCAAAAATTTATTCATCCTCACCAGATCAGTCAACCCTTATCTCTCTCTTTTTTCTCTCTCCATATTCTAATTTTCCATTAAGAATGTACTTTTTGTTATTTCATCCTATTCACTTAAGTGACCCTCAATATTGACATTGTAAGAGTCCTTTTTCACTAATAAGAAAAATAATCACATAATTTTAGTTCAACAGGTGGTCATAGGAAAATAAATTCATTCAGGGAGAAATCCTCTATTTGCAAAGGGAGGACCTATTTCAATATGTGAAAGAAAAATTTTTTAAAAAGGTTTGAGATATCATAAAATTGAATATTGGTCATAAAATTGAATTGTGAAATCCTAAAGAAGTAAGAAAGTAATCCTCATATCCTAACTCATGCCTTATGACCAGAAGAGATCGGCATGTTCCCATCACATTACAAATTCCATAACAGTGTTTCTAAACACTTATTCGATACTCTGGAATACTTCATATATCATAGAATAAGGAGATTGTGATCATCATCATACTCTTGAAATTCATGCATCCTAAAATCAATTTTTCCCACCTATCTCAAGGCACAAAATCATATGTGATCCCTTTAGATTCTCTGATATTTTCTTGGGATTCTACATGAAATAAATCATAATATATGCATCTAGGATGAAATATATGATCATCCAGGTCTGTAAAACTACTTCTCACGGTGTCATCCTCTACTTCTCTCTACTCTCTCCTCCTCAAAAACTTGTCTCTCATGTTTTTCCCTCACCTCTATAATCTATAGTCCCTCTACTCCTCTTGTTCCCTATAGAACTACTACCTAACACTGAAATATGGGGTATTCCTCACTTGTAAAGGATTTTTAAATGATGGAATAGATACTACTGTTCCTGTTATCTCACCTCTATGTCTAGTATGTCATCGACAATATTCTAAGAGGGATTGTGGCACTACATAAGTTAGAGATACACTATTGTTTTTTTGTTATGAGGTTTATAAAATATAGTTTTGACACATCTAAAACTATTATAAATGTGGATAACGATAATTAATTTAATCCTAAGTAAGTTCCTTAAAATGGCTACCAAGATTATTTCCCAAAATAGATGATGAAACTTGGTCATTCAATTACACAAAAATATTTTAGGCTGCATGTTGTTATCCTAAATCGTAGTTCCACATACCTTCAACCTATATTTAGAATTAGGAAAACTATAATTCATATTCCTGACTCATCATGGAACAATGAGATTAGATTAAAGTAGGGGTTATGAGAAAATTACAATAATATTTTGACAATGTTCGTAAAAGGTGTGATAGTTTCACCTTGCGACTTCTAGAAAGCTAGGTTTTCCCACTGTGTCCAAATCAGGACACCATAAATGAGATTTCCACCTTGAGAGCATAAGAAAGTGTTTTGGGATAAAAAATATATGATTTTGACTCCAGAACACTTGATGAGATCTTTAAAACCATTTTTGAGATCTAATTCTTCCATAAAATTCAAAATTTGGGAATAATTCATCTTCAACCTAGAGAAGCAACTACTATGTTCTGAATTGCCTCAGGATATATTTGAGCATTAGAACAAATATAATATTTATATCTCGTAGATGATTCTAATAGATTTATGATGATTATTAGTTTGTCTCCTAACTCTTTATGGAACTCCCAAAATCTTCTAGGGAAGTCAACTTTCACCATTGGAGCTTTCATTCCTTGCACCCAGATGGCCCGATTTTATTCAAATTGTTCTTGAATCAAATTTTCTTCACATAATTTTTATAAACCACCTCAAACATATTTTTATCTTTGAAACCACCCCTAGATGATTTATATTTTCCCTGAAGGCTTCTGAAGGGTGTTTACCAATTGAAAAATGGCCAAACATGACCTTTTTAGGCCTCTAGAGGAAGTTGTCTTTCATCGAATATCAATGGGTTCATCAATCACATTGGGCACTCTTACCTGCACACTAGAAAAAACTTAAAAACCTTTTAATCACTTTCCTTTGAGCCATGGCGAGGGTGGAACCATGTGCAGGCTAGCTGGAGGAAGGATGTAAAGTGACTGGGAAATAAGATTTCCAATTATGGGCTTAGTTGTCGTGATCAAAATTTTCAATTTTTCATGTTAGAAATTTTATATGAAAACAATTCCTCTCTCCTAAAGGTTCAATAAAAAAGAAATATTGATAAAATTGAGCTATGTGAAACTAATTACAACTAGGGCTAATTGCAACTCTAGATAATATATTTTGATAATACACGTAAAAGAAGTGCGATAAAGATTCATCAAAAGAAACCACCCACACACTTCTAATGCAGAAATATATAGAACCTAAGAAAACATAAAATGAGTTAATTCCTCCATTTTAGGGGCTAGAGTGGTAAATATTAGAGAGACAAGATGAGTTGCACTTAATAAGTGAAACTTTTCAAGGGTCTTGGAGAAACACCATTGTAATAGCTTTAAGATTTTTGTAACAATATCAATAGTGGGCATAGTATTTTTAGATGTTATAAAATATTTTTAAATTGATAAAAAAAATTATGTGTTTTGATTTGGTATGTGTTATAAGGAATTTCATGAGTCCATATATTCAAGCAACTAGTGTTACCTTTGGGTGTTGAAAGATTTATAAAATATAGTTTTGATGCATCTAAAACTCTTACAAATGTCAATAACCAATCAAGAAGAACCCAAAACCTAAACAATGAGTATATTCTTTCCCAAAAATAGATATCGAATGTAGATTTTAAACCCTAAAATATTTAGGCTGAATGTTGAAATCCTGAAAAATACCTATGTACCGACCAAATTAGAATCAGAAAAACTATCTTCTAAATTGTGACTTATGGAGTTGTGAGACTAGTTCCATAAGGTGCACAGTGACCCTAATTTCTTATATTCACTAAAATAAATTTAAGGATAAGAAATAATGTATTAATATTTATACTTTATTATTTTATATTTAATTATTTATTATACTTAAACATTTATTTTTGTAAATATATAGCTCCCAAATACACATATACAACATTGCTAAAAGGAACATGAGCACATTATAACGTGATCGTGTTATAGTGTTCTCGCATTATATCTTTTATGGATTGGAAATTCCCAATCCATAGGCTTGGATTTGCCAAGGATATCCAAGCCTAAGGTTTGGACTGTGTAATCCGTGAATAAATCCGTGTTTTACAAAATATAACAATCTCAAGTGTACACCCAAATTTCTCATGTGTTATAAAACAATAGTCCAAAAGTAATAATAGTGTGACGTCAAGCTCTATTTTACATTTGTGACGATATACTTATTTCTAAAATCCGATTAGTTTAAGACTTTCATCCTTAATTTATTTTACTAGTGTTTTTTTCTTGCCAAAACATATGTATACTTTTTTATACACAATTTACGAATTTTTCATCCAAATTTTAAAAAATAAAATGGTTTGATCTAAACTACATTCTACATGCATTAAAAAAACAAAAAATCAACTATTTTTCTCAAAATTAGGGGGGGTACATACAAATATTTCATTTTCAGGATGTATTCACTTTGAAAAGCAGTAAAAAATTATATATTCATCCAAAAAATATGAAAAACTAGTGGGACCTCATACATGGTCTTAGCTACTTTCTACTAAATGGATTTGTAAAATAATTTACAGAACTCAAAAACTAGGGGGGACGTACACATAACACTATGTTATATTTTTGACACAAAATAGACACAGTTTGTGTGTGCACCACATTTGAACTTCTAAATATCCACCATCATAAAAAAATTAGTTTATAAACTATATTCCAAGAACTACGATTCTTATTCTTATCACATTGTCAAAATTTGAGTATATGCATGCCAAATTATTAGTTGAAGTTTAAGTTTTTCTGATTTCAAGAAAAATGGGGCCACTTTTGACCCCCTTTTGGTCACCCATTTCCATGCACTTACCCTTTACTCTAGTTTCCAAAATTTAAGTGTATTATCTATAATTTCTAGTAAACTTTAGAATACCTTAATGTAATTATGCTACAATAAATCCAATCAAACTCCCCTTATTGATTTTTATTACATTTTATGTTTTATGTTTTTGAAGATATAAGGTGACGAGCATTTTGAATTCCCATCCCAAACCCCATTTTTTCATCATTACCTTGTATTGAGCTGACATTAGCATTATTGTAAATAATAGTTTTGTAGACTTAAAGAGAAGTTTTGTGCATAAATATTGGTTATATTTTATCTTTCATATGCTTCCTTAGATTGATTGATATAAGTTGGTTTTTGTGCAAACAAGTGTGAATAGAATAAATTTCATAAGTGTAGCACAAGACTCACAAAATTCTAGTGTAGGACTCATGCAATGGAGCGCATGACTCCCACAATGTAGCGTGAGAATTGACTAGTCAACATATGATTTTCACATCTTATGGAGCTTCCTAGTCAGCATCAATTCCATATGGGACTTGGATTGTTTAGCTGACAACTGCCTCTTTAGACATACACATCATCCCAAGTCAACATAGTTAAACTAGTAGTAAAAAGTCCTCATTTTTTTGGCGTCCTCCACTATGCGAGGAGTTTGATTACTTGAGTTTTTCTAGACTCTGGTGATCTCCAACATTTGTTGATTATTGTTTATAAGAACTTTATTTTCATTCAAAATATGTGTGCGATCAACAAGTCACAAACAATATGGTACTTAAACTTAATGATTAATAATTATATTGTTATTCTTATATAGATTATTTTGGTTAACTCCTATATGAAACTCTTGCATGTATTTGAGATAGTAATTTTTCTTGAAATAAGAGCTTGACTTCACCTAATATATAAGGTGTATGAACTAGGATTATTATGATCATTCTAGAAAGAAAAGATATGTATTACAACATTATTGATAAATAAAAAGGGCATGATTCTAAATTCAATTGTGTTTTTGTGAGTAATACATTGCGATCAGATCAGAAGGAAAGAGAAAGGGCCACTCTTCCCCGATGTTATGGGAAGTGTTGTTTATTTCTTGTTGATTTAATTTAATTTGAATTAAATGTAAGTATTATAGAGTAACTATTGAAATAAATGATGTAAAAATGGTAAAATATAATAATGACACAATCAAAAAAGCATGTAAAGTATGAAACCCTGAGAAAGAAGTAGAGGTAAACATATGATTAACTAAAATTAACTAAATATTGGAAAGTATAATGATAGTTAATCCAATCTAGGAGGACATAAATGCTGTAAATAAATGCACTAAAGTAATATAGAGTAATTAAATAATTAAACTAATGGAAATAAAACCCTAAAATGCAAGAGTAAGGTGAGGAAAGAACTCAACTGATTACAGGTGATTGTCATAGAGTGTCGCGGGTCTGATAGGAAATTCCAGAAGTAGGAATGGCTGCACAGGGGTCTCGAAAAGGGTGGATCTGGAAGTTCTGAGTAGACTGAAGTGCCCATGAGTGTACTGGGGTGCCCTAATATATAGAAATAGGTGTTCTGGTCTCTGAAAAAGGTCATGACTTGATTATTTTAGGGCTGAAAGATATCATGTAACCTTCATTGTCTGTCACACTAGATTTCTTGGATTGCGCCAAATGTATGAAATATTCCAAGAGAAAGAATGACCTGCAAAAGACCCAAAAGGAAGCATCAAAACCCTAAAAAAATAAAATATGCAAATGAATGGGTTGGAATGACCTCATCTTCCATAATAGTGGGCTTAATAAACTGACTGTTGCATTACATTTCAGACCCAAATGTATTTTTGGTGTTTGTTTGCATGTTGTTCCCTAGGTTCTCTTATATTAGTCACACTATGTGAAGTAGTGAGAAATAACTAAATGTAGAAAATGTAATAGCATGTGTGCATGGAATAGAATATAATCCCTCCCCCTATAAAGTGTGTGTTGATGCAGATCTCCTAGCCTTGATGCATGGAACTATGTGGATGCAAGTGATGCAATGGATGCAACTCTAGATGGAGTGATAGTATTATATGACATTAGGGCCCTCATTATGGTCTCATAAATTTATATTTATAGGGTTCTCTTCATCTAATCTTGTAATTAATCCCGACATGGCCGTCTAGAAAACAGATAAGGATGAAAAATGGATAGAAGAGGCCCAAAAGAGGTGGGAAAGTAGAAAAAGGATTGGGGCACCCCAGTACAGGCTTGAGCACCCCGGTTTAGGCTAAAATGACAGGAAAATGCCAAAACAGACTAGGCATTTATCTAAAAATGTGCGGGAATGATGAAATAAAAGTAAAACAAGATGGACAAAAAGGTGGGATTAATTAACACTTTCTTCACTTAAGAACCCTCTAAATAGTAGTATGAGACCGTGCTAAATAATGCCTAATGTGCATGATTTTGTGAATACAACAAACTTAATTGATTTCTAAATGGACATGAAGTCATCTAGGTAAGTGTGACTAATGAATAAACTACAAACAATGTCGTAAATGCTCACTGTGAAATCTGGAACTTGAGAATAATATTGGACATGGGTGCCAGTGTAGGACAAAGGAACATGGGTACTAGTGACTACTCTTGGGTTTTTGTGATTGCGCAGAGGCTCTGAATCTTATTTCTTATTTGTCTTAAGGGTTTCACAATTGATCTTTTTTGGTTTCCTAATGTTCACATTATAATCGTTGAAGGTACATGTAACCTGCAAAAGAGAATTTCACCTACATAATCCCACAAACCACATCAAACCTAAAAAGGAAAATGTGGAATGGGGATTCAGACTGACCCCAATGGTCACCATGAGAGTGAATTTACAACCGAGGATTGCACAACATCTTAGACTCCATGTATTTCTTGTGTGTGTGTGTGTGTGACAATGATGCCCTAAGATGCCCTTGTGAAAGCTACACTTGATAGCGAGTTGTAACTAGAATGTAGAAATGTATAACATGTGTGGATGGAATAGAATAAAATTCCCCTTCCTATGTAGTGTATGTAGAGTTGATGCAACCTAACCTTGGAGCACTTTAGGTGCCTTTTAAATGCAAACTTAGGTGATGATAGTAATGCTTAGTGATTGATCTTTTATTTTGAATACATAACTAGGTGTTTTTATGATTACCTTGTTTAAATTTCATAATTGACAATTGGAGTGCCGACCCATAAGTGAAAAAGATGCCCAAAATATTAAAGAGATCCAAAAAGAGAGAATAAGGTAATAAAGGGCCAGGGGTGCCCAAGAGGGACATGAGCGCTTGGGCGTCGCTATCCTGGCTGGGAACTAGTGTTTGAAGCCCCTAATAATAAAATAAATAAATTTTTGATTGGGTTGTAGGGTGTGTAAGATAAAATAGAAAACAAGAGACAAAAAAGAGGCCAAAGATAGTTGTCAACTACTATTTTTCTTGCTTAGGAATCATGTAAATGCTAGCATGCTTTTATGACCTTGAAATGTACCCAAGTGCATGATTTTGTGTCTACATTTTCCCCTACTTTATGTTGTTGAGTGAATACTCGATAGCATAAAGTAGATTAGAGATACGCATACCTTATGATCCTATAGAGAGTGTGGTGAATAGTGTGCCAAGTAGACAAGTGAAGCATGGAATGATTGCAAAGTGAAGCGTGGAGACTAGGAAAGGAAAGTGACCCTAGGAGTGAAGTATTATGCATTGTTTGTACATGTTGTTGTGCTTGTATTATCTATTGTAGGTTGATTCTTGTTGCATATTAAGGAATGGAACTAAAAAAGAAGAGAAAAAAGAGTAGGCAAAGTCATGTATATGAAAAATCTGAGAAAAGTATGTGAAAAGTGTGTAAAGGTAGTAGTAAATGAAAGTGTGCACCTGATGTAAAAGAGTGTAAGGGATAGAAAGGTGTCCTGAAATGCTATGAAGAGAAAAAGTTGGGCGATCTCATGTTGATATCAGGTTGATATCACGCCAAGTGTGAGTTTTTTTGGGCGATCTCACGCCAAGTGACAGTTTTTTGGGCGATCTCACACCAAGGACCAAGTGTTGGGGAGAGAGGTCTAGTTTTACTCTCCTTCAATGAACTTTTCCCCATAAGCACCACTACAGATGGTACATCCTGATTTAGTTCATGTTTTTCATTTTGTCTTGATAGTTTGAATTAGTTTAGATTGTGTTGATTATAGGTGATAGAATGCATTTTGTAACTGAGAGGTCCATGTTTGTGCTTGTAAAACTGCTTTATGAACAAATTATTGTAGATTATTTTGATGATGTGAGAATATTATTTGTATCTACCCCCAGGGACATTAGCTCACCAAAGGAGAGATCACAAGCTCCCAGGTGCACTAGTGGCTGATGTTTGGGCACTAGTGTCTACTTTTTTATGTGGTTGACCCAAGTCTAGATTTTGGGTCATTTTGTGACTATGTGTATCCTTTCCTATTGTTGTATTGTGTTAGATCTATATTGTAGCTCTAAGCTATCTATAGGGGTAATTTTTTCACCCAATCTATGCCCCCCTGTTTGGTGTGCATGCCACATGATAGTAGGAGAATGCAGCTCAAAGGAGAGGACCTGATGTTGTGTTGAAGTGGATTCATGTAGGGGGTAGGGGATGTGCATCAGTAGAAAACCAAGGCACATGCAAACAAAATGGATAGTTACAATGTGTTAGTAGAAAAAGCTAGAAAACATGCAAGAGAAGAAATATATAATAATACAAATGTGCAAACAAGAGTACACCACGAAAAATGGGTTTCAAACATAGGCACATCTCTCACTAATGTCACAAGACAATCAGGGCCGAAGCATGGCCAAAAGCATACAATGATCAAACAAGACATATGGCATATCCCGCAGACAATATCATAGAATGGAATAGGACAATGTCAAGCAAAGTGTATCATATAACCATGGTTGTATATGAGGCCTGACAAGACAAATGCTACACATGAAACCATCATTAACATGTTAGAAAGATAAATAATATGTCAAGGCATGTATGTACAATGGAAAGTACTTTACTAGAAAGTAAAACTAGTAAATGATGAAATAATAACACCTATAATGTGTGCAAAATATGATAGTATCCAAAGTAGATGCCTCCAGGAGCCTTGATGGGACTAGTAAAGAGGTACAATCTCGAGCATCATGCGTAGCATGTATGAATATGTGAAGATGCTCTACATTCACAACTTAAGATACCAAGTGAATGTGCATGTGTATAGATAAAAATATAATGACATACTATGAATCCAGTCTAACATAGTAAGCAAAGTGCAACATGTAAGTAGAATAAGCTAACGCAGAGTAAATGCAACCAAGATATAAAAATGTTGGTGTGAGAATGTAATGGTGTGTTACGATGTGTAATTGAAGATGAGGAGGGGAAACTTTTCCCCCCACAATGGATGTGCATGAGATGAGGTTCATTTATAGGAATGCTCCCGCAATGGTCAAGAATGAACTATCAGAACAAGAGTGTGTCATCGGGTAAATAGTGTGTTGCGCTAGAGTAGATGCTAGAAATATGTGTTGTGAACCATAGAGTGTGAAATGTGAATGATTTGAGGTTCATTTGATGAAGTGTGGCCTCAATATTCAAGTGTGAACCATAGCAGCTAGAGTGTGCATCATCGAGTTAATGACAATACAATGCATGTATCAAAGGGTATGAAAGTGTAAAATTTATAGATGTAGAGGCGCAACAGTGTGGAGAGTACAGTCATTAAAGAAAATTGATAGTGATAGGAAGGGGGAGAAGAAAGCATGATGCCCCTAAGTGTGTAAGCAAGAGAAAGCTATCCAAAGATAATGAAGGGAAAGGGCCCTCCACCTGATGTCTGAGGAGATAAATGCATGTGACGATGCTCTAATATTGGTGGCTTAGGAGAGTAATGATGTGTACGTGAAGGATACCTATGTGGAGAAGACAATGGTGAAAATCTATGTGAAGGGGTTTCCTAAGTAGGGGACTTAGGCCGACGAGGTGGACTAATGGACTGATGAGATGACAATGGTCGTGGAGTAGGTCATGCATGAATAGGAGAACTAGGTGTAGAGTTTGCTTTAGACTTGGCAGGAACAAAAGGCCTAGATGTTGATGACTGGTGTAAAGATCATCAAGAGGTGGGCAATGAGGCAATTGTGTACATGGTGGGATGCCTTTGACGCGTAACAATTTGTTTATTGTGGATTAACTTGAGACACAAATGATTCATGGAGGGAATGTACATGGACGAGCACGGAGCCAAGAGAGACCTAAGATTATTTCACAGCCTTTGATTGAATATGTCAATGGTGAATGGTACAAGCATGGTAAGAGCCTCAATTGTGATGGGAATACAACATAGCCAAAATACTTAGGGATTGGAAATGTGACATTAAATAATGGATAATTGATAGCTAAGAGGAGTTGAACAAAACATATGTTGTAGGAAAAAATAGATAGATCATAATGTTATTGACAATATATGAACCAATAAAAGCATTGATGTGCAAGGAATCAGAAGCAAATGTAGCATGATGATCGTGATCTGAAAACGTAATGATTGGTGGCGAGGCATCAGCAGAAGCAACAAGGAAGTCAAGGGGCCCTAATGAAGGAGGGGACAAAAATTGATATGTATGATTAGCAGAAGAATCAGAAGCTTTCTTGTCATGATTGGGCAAAGGTTCATTAAATATTTATAGCTTTTTATTATCATTGACTAGCGTAGAAGTGGATGTCTTTAGGAGCGCGAGTGTTTTTTTGTCAATAAGATCTTGAATAATATGCTTAAGCTTAAAATAATGATAAGTAGATTTCACTAACACATTGGTGATAATCACATCATGCATTTTCACCATAATTGTGGCCAAGGGGGCAAGAGGGATTGATATTAAGATTGGTGGAAGAGTAATAAGGTTACTTTGGATAAGTTGTGGCAATAGAAACAGTAGGTGCATAGGGAAATTTGGTAAACGTATGACTTTGGAGATTTGCACTTGAATATTTTCAGGTGTAGAGATGGCATTGACATTTACCTTTTCTTTCAGTGGGCTTAGGAGATGTCTTGAAAGTAGATTTATCTTGAAACCTGATTAGAAGGATGATGACGAAGTATTATTATAGTTTTCCAATTTTCCCATAGATAGGTGTTTGACCTCACACATTTTAAGCGTATGTAATAATTAATCAAATAAAGGAGAGGTCTCAAAGATGACACTCCCTTGAAGTGGTGGTAAGAGGCTTTCAAAAAAAATATCTTGTAATTCTGAATCAGTGAGAACATTGGTCATCTTAGCTAGGTTATTCTTATAACACAAAACATAGTCAACTATGTGCTTATTAGATCTTTGTTTGATTTGAGAAAGTTGTGCATAAGAGATATTGGTGTCGATATTGACGGAAAAGTGAGCAATAAAAACATTGGCTAGATGCGTAAAATAAGTTACCAAATGAACAGGTAGATCATAAAACTAACATATGGCATGATCTTGAAGAGTTCTAGGAAATAGCTTAGTTATGAATGTATGATCATCCGCATAGTCAAGACATGCCACCTAAAAAGATTGGAAATGATCTTGAGGTTCACCATGGTCATTGAAGGTGGCAATTTTAGGGGTGATGAAGTTAGGAGGAAGTGGATAAGAAAAAATGGTGGGTGCGAAAGGGGTATGAAGGAGTAATGAGGAATAAGGAGATGGAGAGGAGTGCGAAGTAGCTTGTTGTAATTGATGGATTTGAACTTGTAGGTCTTTGTATAATGAAGTTAGGTCTTGAGTGCCGAAATAGGAGACTTGTTTTATGTGAGAAAAAAGAGGTGGAGTGAAATGGTTAGTAGGAGTAGGAATGGAAGTGTCAACAGTAGAGGTATGTGGAAGGTTAGAACAAGGAAGTTATGTTGCAATAGGCATGTAACTAATGTTTGAGGCAGGAGGGTTGAGCTCAGCTAGGTTGGTGGCTTCCTCATGAGCACTGAATAATAGAATATCTAAGTCCTACAAATGTTTAACAATATGAGCTTGGAGATCATTAAAGTATTTGTTAGTAAAGGGTTCATAGGTTTCAACCATGGTAAAAAGATGATAAGATGCCTAGAAACAAGGTTGGGTTCGAGCGATGGGTTTACCAAATGATTTAATTAAATTTGAATTAAATCTAAGTATTGTAGAGTAACTATTGAAATAAATGATGTACAAATGGTCAAATATAGTAATTACACAAGAAAAATAACATGTAAAGTTTGAAATCCTAAGCAAAAAGTATACGTATGAGGAATTAGCTGATTTACGAATGGAAACGAAGTGATCTAGGTAGGTGCAAATGATGAGCATACTACAAACAACATCGTAAATGCTCATTGTGAAATTTGGAACCTAAGAATAATGTTGGGCAGGGGCACCCGGTGTAGGACATAGGTGCCTGGGTGCTAGTGACTTCTCCTGGGAATTGGTGACCACATAGAAGATCTAAATTTTCTTTTTGAAAAAGATAAGTTCACCTGCACAAGCCCACAAACTGCATCAAACCTAAAAAGGAAATGTTATTGATTTGAAGTGCACACTTTGATTATGAAATAAATTTGACTCTGACTTTGGCTGGTATAGTGGGATATCCTTCGAGTTGTGGGTGCCTCGGGCTTAGGAGAACCTCCAGAGCGAGCTAGTTTCCTTGATGAATCACCTAAACTAAGTATCTAGCGGAGTTGAGGGATAGAAACAAACTTGAACTCAACAAAATAAAGTAAAAGGGTGATACACCAATGTTTAGGGACCTATGCTTGTACAAAATCACACTTAATGACTGCTAAAATAACTGATAAGCTTCACTACATTTGTTGTTTGATAGATTTTACACTCACAAAGGCATTGACACACACTTACGTGACTTGTAAAACTTAAAAAATATTTAAATGGAGGTGTTAGAATATTAGATCTAGGCAGGTGCAAATGATGGCATACTACAAACAACATCGTAAATGCTCATTGTGAAATTTGGAACCTAAGAATAATGTTGGGCAGGGGCACCCGGTGTAGGACATAGGTGCCTGGGTGCTGGTGAATTCTCCTGGGAACTGGTGACCACATAGAAGATCTAAATTTTCTTTTTGCAAAAGATAAGTTCACCTACACAAGCCCACAAACTGCATCAAACCTAAAAAGGAAATGTTATTGATTTGAAGTGCACACTTTGATTATGAAATAAATTTGACTCTGACTTTGGCCGGTATAGTGGGATATCCTTCGAGTTGTGGGTACCTCGGGCTTAGGAGAACCTCCAGAGCGAGCTAGTTCCCTTGATGAATCACCTAAACTAAGTATCTAGTGGGGTTGAGGGATAGAAACAAACTTGAACTTAACAAAATATAGTAAAAGGGTGATACACCAATGTTTAGGGACCTATGCTTGTACAAAATCACACTTAATGACTGCTAAAAGAACTGATAAGCTTCACTACATTTGTTGTTTGATAGATTTTACACTCACAAAGGCATTGACACACACTTACGTGACTTGTAAAACTTAAAAAATATTTAAATGGAGGTGTTAGAATATTAGATCTAGGTAGGTGCAAATGATGAGCATACTACAAACAACATCGTAAATGCTCATTGTGAAATTTGGAACCTAAGAATAATGTTGGGCAGGGGCACCCGGTGTAGGACATAGGTGCCTGGGTGCTAGTGACTTCTCCTGGGAATTGGTGACCACATAGAAGATCTAAATTTTCTTTTTGAAAAAGATAAGTTCACCTACACAAGCCCACAAACTGCATCAAACCTAAAAAGGAAATGCTATTGATTTGAAGTGCACACTTTGATTATGAAATAAATTTGACTCTGACTTTGGCCGGTATAGTGGGATATCCTTCGATTTGTGGGTGCCTCGGGCTTAGGAGAACCTCAAGAGCGGGCTAGTTCCCTTGATGAATCACCTAAACTAAGTATCTAGCGGGGTTGAGGGATAGAAACAAACTTGAACTTAACAAAATATAGTAAAAGGGTGATACACCAATGTTTAGGGACCTATGCTTGTACAAAATCACACTTAATGACTGCTAAAAGAACTGATAAGCTTCACTACATTTGTTGTTTGATAGATTTTACACTCACAAAGGCATTGACACACACTTACGTGACTTGTAAAACTTAAAAAATATTTAAATGGAGGTGTTAGAATATTATTTAGCATGCAAAGGAATGATATTATTCACTAAAATACACTGCAAATATGTTGTAACAGACTTCACAAAACTTGAAATTGAGGAAAATATTCTTTTATTGCTCAAAAAGGTACACGAGTACAAGAGTTCTACATACAAGTCTGCAACATGACAATAAGCCCCCCAAAAAACTCACACAAGCAAGGTACATATAACAAAATCAACCCCACTCAGCCCCAAAAATAACGCTTTCCTAATTTTAACCAAGATGGCTAATTGGGGAAAAATCCAATTTTAGCCTCTTGCATGCCTACTTTTAACTCTCTTTGCAATTACACAATGTTCCTAATAATAAGAAAGACTAAAATAGGCTTGCATGAGGCTCCAAGGCTGAAAATAGCTTTACAAAACTCATAATTCTCCTTGGTCAATTGTTACCTTTGACTGGTCAATTCTACTTTTTGGAAGGGGTGAGGTAAGTGTATGGTGTTTTAGCACACGTTAAGCTATTTTGGATTGATTTAAGGTAAAAAATTTCCACCTTGTCTTGTTTTGACCTATGCATGATCAGGTTGAGCATTTGATATTTTTTGAACCCATGCAACACATAATGATTGGTCTTTAATAACCTTGGTCAAATGCATGATTAGTGTGGTAATCCATTCCCCATTATGAAATTAACAATGATTAAAAAGGGCATCTAAAAAGCCACCATTTGTTGCATATAGTAAAAGTTCCTTAATCACAATCAACCTTAATTTCACCATGGTTAGAGAGCTTTAGTTAGGGCTGAAACCCTAACTTATCATCTCCTTTGTATTTTGCTACTTGGAAAATCTGAAAACTTTATTGGTATAGGGTTACTCTACTAAAAAAATTCAGGCGGTTGTCATTTTGTTAAAGCTTCTAGTTCTGCTAGTATCCTGGGTCCTTGCATGATCGCCATAGTTGTAGATATGGAGCTTTCATTGCTTGCATTTTTTAATATTTTCTCATTTACTATGGCTATCATTGTGTGACAAGGAGGTTCTGATTTGAATCCCTTCTAGGTTGTATCTATGGCTCACACTCTTTTTTACCCAGCTCAGTTTCCTTCTGCATTTTGATTTACCAGCTCGTCGTGGTATGGGGCTCAAGATGTTCTTCTGCTAGGTCCTTGTGGCTGTTATTTCACACCCTCAAGCTTTGTTCCTCTAATTTTAGCTCTCATTATTAAGGGTAAGACATGCATTCCCTTATCTTATGTATTTACCCTATTTTGATATCTGGGTTTCTATGTATCATTAAGCTCTATATTTCCTGTTGTTCGAAGCTTGTGGTTCTATTTCAATGCATTTTTCTACTCGCTTCCCTTTTATGGCTAGATTATTTTGTATCATTAACCCATAAGATCTGCCATTACTACTTTATGAGCTGTTATTTTTTATCACGCTTGTTGGGTTTTTGGGGCTCTTACTTTTTACAGTGAAGGCTTTGTGTTGTGAAGAATAAAATTGACTCCAACCTTTGGCTAGCTATTTGTATCTCAACCCTTAATTCGTTCAAAACTCAATTGCAGATAGATCTCAATCATGCACTTCAACGACTCACCTTTTTAGCTCTAGATTTGTGTTGCACTCTATTTGTTATGCTCTGGTTCAACATGACTTACTTGAAACTTGGTCGTGTTCATTTTATTTGCCATTGTTTGCTTCATTCGTCTGAGGATTTTCTGCTATGAGTTTTACTACAGCTCTAAACTTTGATGTTATGTTTTGGTTTCTAAGTTAGCCATTTTGGAGCACAAATCCCACACATTTGAAGAACTCGGTGTTGGTTTTGTCTCGTATCTGATCTTGAAATTTTCCCACTAACCAGTTCACATTTTCTTTGTAACTTGTCCCATTTGGTTTTGAATCTCATTCATTAGCTCTGTAAAAGGCTTGAGAACTTACATTGCTTAGTCATTTTATGTAAATGAACTTCGTTTTTAAAATCTCTATTATCTAGCTCGACCATTGTGCCATTTGTAGCTCAGTTTCATTGTTGAAACGAGCTCATGTTTCATCCATTTGCTTAGCTTGTTTTTTACAAGAACCACCTGAAGCTCGATAGTTTCCTTATGGTTATTTTTTGACTTGTCATATAACTCACCTGAAATCATTTTTACTAACTCACCTAAGCTATATGTTAAACTTGGATCCAGTGTTAGTGCATTATTTGGTCATTTTGTGTATTGATTTTTGATATATGTTGGCCAATTTATTGCCTTAGCTTTGTAATTAGCTCAGTTTACTTGTTAGTGTTACTGTCGTAACTTGTCGAAGTTAGCCAATGGTGTATGCCTTTTTCTTGTATTATAACTTATGGAAATTATAGTTATCTCATGTCGGATCTATACATTGTTATGCCTTGACATTCTGACTCAACTCACTTGCATTTCTCTTACTTGGGCTCAACTCGTTTGTCCACTATTTTATTATTTTGTGCACTATGTTTTGCCATAGGTGATCTATTAAAAACTTGAGATCTATCTTATATAACTCGACATGAGTTTTAAAACCAATCTCAATGTGTCTTTATAGCTCTTCTCTATGGAACTCTATTTGAGATTAAATCTGTGAATGTTATTGTTCATCCAAAAGTGAAAGCACTGAAACACTTACCTTTTACAAATAAATAGGTATAGTTCCTTTGCATATATCATGGAATTTATCAAATAAATCATGTGAGCCCATCATTTCCTTGAAGGCTTGATGAGGAGAATGAAAATTTCTAATTTTGAGAATTTGTTAGATATTTGTATTTAAATATGTACTTGAAAATTGCTCCTTGTTTTATCATGCATGACTGCCCCTCTCTCTGTAGCATTGGCTTTACCCATTGGGCATTGTAAATTTAAATCCTTTTCAAATATATTTCTCTCAGCTATAGATGTTTTCCTAATTTACTACATTTTTAGGCATCTCCTTGATTTATAATTGATTTACTCATGCAAAATATGTACCTCTTTTTAATCTGTAAACTTGTATTTGTTGGAACTTGAGATCCAAAATGCATTTAATGTTGGAAATATATTTATTATACAAAATATGTGATCATCTAAGATTTGAAAATATGTTTCCTTGTAGTGGTAGTAGTTTATGCATTCTTTGATGGGCTCTTCATGGTTGCATACACATGGATGTAGCCTCTTTCCTTTATCTTGACATCTTTTACTCTCATGTACTTGATCCATTATGGAATCTTATGAGATGATTTCCACTACTGTGTTATTGGGATGCAAAAGGTTGCATTTATTTTTACTTGTAAGATGAATTTCATGCACAAATATGAAGATTTTTGCATCTCTCATGACCTTACTCAGGAGTGTACTTTGCTATTGATATTTCATGAAAATTGTATTTTAATTTTCAGATCTAAAAAATTTATTTGACAGTATCTCATGTACTTAGTTCATTAATGATCATTACCAATTGTAATCTCTTTCTTATTTCTTTTCTGTTGTTTAGAATGCATCTATTTTTTAAGCTGAAAATATAATGAGGTAAATAAAACCCCAAGCTCTAACCCATATCCTCTTCTTCTTTCATGAATCTACACAAGTTTGATGGAGATTATGGAGCACAAACTGCAAAGAGGTGACATCATCTTGTACAAGAAATGACAAGTTCTCAACTCATTACATTTATAGTTTCATATTTACATGTCTTATTTTCTCAGTCATATCCCACGGCTTGTGTGGGATCACTGTACACTTTCTTTATGAATAAATGAAAAATTCCTTATGTGATGACTTGTACATGTTTATTTGGTATTTATTTTCATTAAAATGATGTTAAATGAACTTTTACAACTCAAAACACTAATATAACTTCACTTAATCATAAAGAGATAAAGTGAATTAATTGTACCTTTGTTTGATTATCCCGAACATAAGTAAACACAACTAATGCATGTTGTATTGTACTTTAACTCAAAAAATATACAACTGTATTTGCTACTTCAGAATGTATTTTCGGATATATATTGCCCTTCCCACCTTCATCAAGGTCTTGCAGCAGTATTTCATAGTTGGTGCACGGTCTCAATGAAGACGACATCTTGGAATGGCTACATATGTGAGGCATTACATAATGGAACATCACATAAAGCTATTGATTTTTCTCTATGCCATCCTTTAATCTGTCCAAAACTAAGCAACCAATATTTTTTGTACCCCCCTTCGATGATTGACCAAAAATGGCTAACAGGAAAATGTAGAATGAGGAGTTAGATTGACCTCGACGGTCACCCCGAGAGTGAACTTACAACCAAGCGTTGCACTACATTTTACACTCCATGTAATTATTTTGTGTGTGAGAAAGAGATACAAAGAGAGAATGATTCTCTAGGATGCCCTTGTCCAAGTTGTACTTGATAGCAGGTTACAGTTAGAATGTAGAAATATATAACATGTGTGAATGGAATATCATACACTTTCCCTTCCTATACAATGTATGCAGAGTTGATGCAACCCATGTCCCTTGAATGGATGCAAAATAAATGCCTTGAAGTGCTTTAGGTGCCTTTTAAATGCAAGTTTAGGTGATGATAGTAATTGTTAGTGCTTGGTCCTTTATTTTGAAAACATAAATATGTATTTATATTATTCCCTTGTTTGAATTTTGTAACTGACAACTAGAAAGCCAACTTATAAGTTTAAAAAAGTCCCAAAAGATAAAATATACCCAAAAAGAGAGATTAATGTAAGAAAAGGTCAGGGGCACTGAGGAGAGATGGGAGCGGTTGGACGTTGTTTTCCTAGCTAGGAGTTGGTGTCTGAAGTCATGAAAGATAAATAAATAAAGTTTTTATTGAGTTGTAGGGTGTGTATGACCAAATAGAAAACAAGAGACAAATAAAAGAGGGAAAAGATAGTTGTCAACCACTAATTTTATTTCTTAGGAATCATGTAAATGCTAGCATGATTTTAGGACCTAGAAATGTACCCAAGTGCATGATTTTGTCTCTACACTTGTTTATTCAGTTAATTGGATTATTTTCAAGTATTATATTGTTTACATTATTTAAATTGATATTCTACTTCTACAAGTTTCAGTTCTTTAAAGTGACAGAGTTAGGAGTATTTGTGATTTTTTTTTCTCTCATCAAGTTTCAATGAGATAGGAAAAATTCTTAGTTATAACAGTTGTTTATTTTTATGAATTAATTTAGTTTCATGATCAATATAGTTTCAGTCTTTATTTGTTACAAATAACCTTGGACATTGCCCTAGTATTGAAAAATATTGAATGATTAAAGTGTGAGTATCAACTATGCCTGTCACTTTTTGGCACCATTGTTAGGGATTTTTAAAGGTGTTATAAAAGATAAAGGTACTAGCTTGCATGATTTTTGATAATATGGTAAGTTTCCATTTAGAATTTATTTTTCCATACTCTTTCTTTTAAATATAAAAGGTCTTGTAGTGACAACTAGTATCTTTTATGGCATTTTGAAGTATGGGGAATAAGGTGATCAAATAAACACTTACAGTTAGGGAATTGTTATTCAACATGTTAGAAGTTTATGTTTAGACCTAGATATCATAGAGGTAGGTTTGTAAGAGTAAACTTGAATACCCCCACCCCCAAATTTACCGGTGGAAACATTTGAGAAACAAGAGAGGATAACAGATGGAGAAGATAATCCTAACGGGGAAAATAATGGTGATCCACCACTAGGAACGAAATTCACTTATCCCATAGAATTGGATCCCAATGACCAAGGCCCTATGAAAAATATATCCCCTTTAATCCTACCAACTTCTAGATGTTTATTATTGGAAAATCTTGATCAATTTTTATTTGAATTCAAAGTGTTATTCCAGACCTATGACTATACCTCTGACACTCATAAACTAAATTTTTTACCCTCAACCTTGTAAGATACACCAATGTGATGGTTCATGGGACTATCCCCCAACTCTATCCATACTTGGGAAGATATGAAAACATTTTTTTGGACAAGTACCAAGATTATGGTAAGGTTAGAGACCATAGGGAAGAAATCTTTAGGATACAACAAAAGGAAGATGAAAGTGTAGAATATTATCTTGACCGATTTCTTTTTCTTCACAGGAGGTGCAAAACAGGCATAGACATTACCCTTTTGAAAACAATATTTCTCAAAGGATTGGATGAGGACACTCAAGAGACTTTTAACTTAATAGGAAAAGGAGATATGGACAAACTTGAGTTTATAAACATTATTTATCTCTATAGGAATTATTCCCGAACTCGTCCAAATTTTCTTAAACATAAAGGCAAGATTGTGAATGGAGATATAACCAAGCTAAGTGAAGAAAATGAAAAATTAAGAATGAATCTTTTAGTACAACTCAATGTAATGGTGGATAGGGAAGAAACAAAGAGCATTGATCCATTGTTCATATATTGTCCTAGATGCAGGGATAAGCATGGAATTAAGGATTTCTCATTAGATAAAACCAATGTTTTCCTTGTTTGTGATTTGAAACTATAGACAAAAAATTATGCACTTGGCTACATTTCTAGGTCCTAAATACATACTAGCATTCATATGATCCTTAAGTGAGAAAACTAGTAATTGACGACTACCTTTGGCCTTTTTTCTTTATTTCTGGCTTTCTATTTGGTATTTCATACCCTACAACCCAGTCAGAACTTTACTTTCTTATCTTTTATGACTTTGGACACCAACACCCAACCAAGATGCTAGTGCCCAGGTGCCCTCATCCCCTCTGGGCACCCCCAAAATTTTCAACCTTACTCTCTCTTTTTGGGCCTCTTTTATCTTTTGGGCATCTTATTTTTGTATGGGTCGGCCTTCCAATTGTCAATTATGAAATTTAAACAAGGTAATTGTTGAATTGTTTTACACCCGTGCAAATGGTCAACTTGAAACTTTGTTCCAGATGGAAAGGATGTGATGGACCTAACTAAGGAAAATGAAGATAAGTGAACAACATGCAAAATGTGCCTATGTGCATTGTTGCGGAATGCAACACCTCACATATGTTGTCATTCCATGTTCGTCTTCATCAAAATTATGCAAAAGCCCCAAAGGACTAATACACACCCTTGATAAAGGGGGGAACAAGTACCAGATGTGAGAGTTAGACTCGGGAACAGTAAACACACTTTGTTGTTTACATGGCTAAAGGTACAATTTTAGTTACATGTACATTAATTTCTTGTTATTTCTTTATGTTTGAATGATATTAATTATGTGTTGAGTTGTTTAGTTCATTTTACAATCATCATATATAGTAATCAAATCAAAAAGAAATAGACAACTCAATTACATAATTTAATTTCATTTATTCATAAAGAAATTTAGATTCCCACACAAGCCATGGGATGTAACTTATATGAACTGATGATAAAAGATACATATGCATGAAACTATAAACAAAAGAAGAAATAAAAACCCATCATTTCCGGATTGGGTTGTTTTTATCTTCATCTTCATCATCTTCATATACCATATTCATCTGCATCATCTTCATCTCCTTGCGAGCAAGTACTGTGGACACATAACAAATTGTTGTTAGAGCTCTTGGGTTTAATCTGGTATTCTTGTGTTTATAGCTTCAGGAAGATGAATCTTTAAAAAAAGCACACATAAGATACATGAAAGGAATTAAAGATAAAATCAGAAAGTACATCTCACTATCATTCAGGGGTATTCATAGTATCTTTTTCATAATCATGACAGAGAAGGAAGAATCACTACATGATGCAAGAAATATCATTTGCCTTATTTTTCTAACTATTTTTTTGAAGTGTGCAGGTACAAACAAATGCATTAAAATTGAAATCACTTGTAGAGTGGAATAATGCATAATATTATAACATTGGCAAGTCAAAGATAAACTATAGGAAAACAAGTCTTATGAAAAGTATCATTGTAGAAAAATGGATATTAGTAAGAAGGTACAATTGTACAGTATCAACCAAAAAAATCAACACAAAGCAATATAAGAAACAAGTTTGAGTTTTCAAGTCATTATGTTACTCAAAGGAATAAATTATAGTGATTTAATTAATGTAAGGTATAACCATGGGAAATACTATCATGTGCTACAATGGATAATATAATGATCATGCTCTTTAGGGAGCTCAATGGAAGATTTAGAATCACAAACCAAAAGAAGTACAATTTTTCAGAGAAATATTCAACAAGGTATTGTTTTGAGTAAAATATAAATAAGTGCAGGCTTCAATCTCGCAAGTAGAATACAAGTATCGTAAGAAGACAAGAAAAAGGTTCAAAATCATGTATGTACTACTAAATGAAAGCCCAAGAAAAATGAGTCATAGCATCCCAAATGCATCTTAACCAGATTCAATTTTTACACAAATTTACAACAAATTTTAGAGGAAATACAAGCCTGAATGTTTTTCCAACTTTAGTAAAGATACTACAGTTTCCATGATAAAGGAAGAGGAACAATTTCATAAGAATCAACATAAAAGGATTAGCTCAACAACTATATAATCAAGTCTCAGAGGTGTTATTTGCAGCAAAATTTGTTTCATCATTAAATACCATCTTAGGTCAGGTTTTCAATGTATATACAAGTTCAATGCATTAAACAAATTAATGATGTTATACAATTGTATAGAGTTTCCAAAGAATTGAATAGGTCTATATTCCATATTAAAGTTTCACTCATGCATACAAAAGTTTTCAGATTCAAAGTGGATTCATAAACTTCATACACAAAGATGCAAATTTAAGAAGTATAGGTCCTCATTAGGAATAAAGGTACAAGGAGAAAATTTATAGGAAAAAGAGAATAAGTGACATCATGCATTGCAAGAACTGGGTGACATTTTGCTAAAATATTATGAAAGAAATTTTAGATCTTAAATGGGTATAATGCCTTTCCAGATCATAAGATGAGGATGCAAGTTCTAGAACTCACCATGATAAAAGAAAACACTTACAGGAGAGAATAACTATTATTGATAAGAATGAACACATAAATACTGATATCAGAGTTCCATTAGACAAAATACATGAATAGAAGTTATAAAATCATATATACAGAGCTACAAAATACAACCAATATACCCAGAATGTAGCAAAACTTACAATTCATATCAAATGGATACTCAAAAGAGATTACTCATAATGAAATGTAATAACATGCTTTCAAATTTAAAAGATGACCTTTCAAGAAAACTCCAGCAAACTGTGTAAGTATTTTAGAAGGACCATGTTGAATGTAACAAATAGCAACACAGAAATTCAATGTTCACATTTCCAGGGAAAAATGAGGAGTATCAATGCAAACTCATTCATGGGGAATAAACGACCAACCTCATGAGCTTGAAGCAAATGAAAGGTGTCACAATGTAAATTAATGATGACCAAATTGAGAGACTGAACCCTCATAAAGCACAAAATTTCGGAAACGAATGAAACATCAAACCCCATAGCAACACATTGAGTCCCAGATCTATGCGCAGACAACAATCTCTAAAAATGTGAGCTCCTAATCGAAACTAGAACTAAATATAATGCTTTCAAAGGGTAAGACTTCCAACTTGATACACAGAAGAAAAATCATAAAGAGCTCAGTTTTTTGCAATCAAACATGGAGCTCAAAACTCAACAATAATTACAATACACATACCATCAAGTATAAAGCAAGTAATGGAAACTCAAAAAAGAAACAAAGATCTCAAAATCTCGAATCAAACCCTACACCGAAATACCCACAAATAGATGTACTACAAAAAATGAAAATAAAATCAATTTTCCATGGGGTTAAACCAAAACAATGTTCTAGTTGGAAATGGGAAAAAACCATATCTCAAATATAATTAAATCACTTGTAGATGAAAATAGGGCTTTACCTCTTAATGGCGAGCCAAGGTTCTATAAAAATTCATTGTTATCTTGAAGCCCCAATTCAATACAACTTCATGGACAAATTTTAACGCCATCATAAGGAGTCAAGCTCGTAGGAAAACCATAGCAAGTGTTAACAAAACCTTGTGACCAAGTGGAATTACAGAGTCTACAAAGGCCGAGGTCCAAAACAAATCTTGGAAATATTAATTATGGTAGCTAGTTAAAAGGAAATTTCAAACTAAAATGTAGAGATTTTACATTTGTCTCAAAGGACCCTCCAATGGCTCGACTCCAACAGAAAAATGCAGGCTAAAACCCTATAAAAAATTCAATGGTGTACTAGATTGAAAAAAAACTAGAGCAATAGAAGTATCACAGGTCTAAACCAGGACTAAGTCTTCATTCCAAAAACCCCCAATTGTAGAGCTTTAAGAAGAAAGCGGCGTACAGAATCAATGACGACGGCATGGAAACATTTCCCAGAGATCTTCCAACAACGGCCATTTTAAAGCTTCGCTACATGGTCCATTTCACAGTGAGAATGCCAAATGCAAACATATTTCTTAGAGTTTTGAACCCATACTCGACATACAAGGATCAGTCACAGCAGAAGACCAAAAATAACAAAGTATCTTACACAGAAAAGCCTTCAAAGAAAGCTTTATGAACACATTCATGGTGACCTGTAAAAAAATTTCCAGGGCTTCGAGAGCTTGGTGGCTCAACAAATGCAAATGAAAAATGATTAGGGTTTTAGTAATTTTTCCCCATTAACTTGACATGTCAGTTGAAAAACTCAGCAATGAGGTAAAACGTACAGATGTTTCACCTCCATAAGAAACCCTAACTCAACCAAAGTTAGTTTCACCACCAACATAATCAAAGGGGTCACCCAATGTGGAGGGGACCAAATCATTTGCCAAATCATTAAGGTTTCACCACCTTATTACTATGTCATGTGGATTATTCAAAATGTGGTCAATAAATACAAAGATGGTAATTGTTATAAATGATGAAATAAGGTCAAATACTATCATGCCATGTATGCTCTTAAGACAAAAAACCCCTTTTTCCAATGGGGATCAAGATAAATTTTGCGTTGTATTTTCTAGGACACAAGTCAAAGGATACATGTTAAGCTAATTATTTTCATCATGTAGAAGAAGACAAAGTGCACAAGAGGAAAAATGATTACTTTAATCCATGAAATAGGTGTCACATCACCAGACAAGACAAAATTATCATGCACTCAATAAAGGTGACTTGCACATGAAGAAAGGATTAAAATAGTAATTAAATTACTCACCCAAATTACCTTATTCTTTCCAAAAGCACCGTACACCATCATGCAACAGAATAAAGAATTCAAATTAGTTTGACTAGGTTATTTTTGAAAGGGAAGGTTATTTTCGCATTGTAATCATCTTGCATGTTTATTTTAGCCTTTTATTTATTCATGACAGAGGCTAATAATATCATGCAAGTATGAGTTAGACTTGAGTCTATTTTTAGGGGCTGTGGGTGAATATTTTTTCTATTTATTGTGTGCATTGGCAAGGCAAAAAGAGGAATTTTTGATGTACTGAGTGCTGAAGAAAATTTTGCCAGAATTTCCCTTGAATGAGAACCAGTTATTGCCTTTTCCAATTATTTGCAGTGGTGTGTTTTATGATAGTAATTCTTGTGAATTGTATTCCCTGAATTAATTAAGATTTCTTATGTTATTTACCTTGCTACAAATTGGTACTTTCTGTTAGTTTTAGTGTGCAATTATTTGTTGTGTTGTTGTGAGTAGTCCCTCAATAGAAAAATGTTTTCCTTGAGATTAGCTGAAAACCATTGGATCGTGTCTTATTCAACTTATTCTCAGTATATTGTGCATGTTTCTCAGTCAAGCCCTCAATACTTTTGGTGTATCACCCCATTTAATTTCAGTTTTAGCCATCTTTTTACCCTTAAACCCCACAGTTTCAGTTTAGGATACATAGAAAGAAGGAACTAGCCTTGTAATCCCAAATATTCACCTCACAATAGGGATACCCACAGCCCGTGAGGTGTCTTAATTGTATCTATAGAAGTGAGGGAGAATCAAAGTTTATCAAATCTACCAACCCTCAACAAGGGTGCACTTATGAGAGAATAATTTTTGGCACACCCGGTGGGACCAGAACTACTATTGATGAGTTTAGAAAATTAAATATTCAAAGTAGAGTTCATCTGGTGACTCCATAAAGATGATTTCATACCAGTTCGGAATTTTTCATCACTAAGGTGACAACCTTTTGAGGTATTTTTCAAAAAAATCAGATATTTTATTTTACTGTAATAAGCCTATTTTCATGAGCAGTAAACCTGTTTTTCTATTTTCACATCTTTTATGAGGTCATACAATCATGACATCAATTCCTCAGTGGAATTCTTCTATCCAAGAATTGTATCCATCATACCCACCACATTTTGTTTACCTGTATTATCCTTTAGATCATTATTCTGACCCCTATCAAAATGAATATCCTCGTGACCCAAAATTTACATATCAGTATGACGATCATTATGATGTTCAATATCAAGGCAATGTAGAAGATTATCTTGATTACACACATGAGGAAGAAATTAAAGGAAAAATTCATGAAATAGAGCAGGTCATGCAAGTACTAAAAGAGCATATGCAAAGATTGCAAGCTAAAAAACCTGGTCTTAGGAAACCCTGTCAATGGGGAGGTCCTACACCTAGTTGGCTTAGTCCGTAAAAAAGGCTTAAGGTAATGAGAGAATATATTACCCAAATGGTTGGTTTTACTTCATCTTTGTAAGCATTAAAAAATGATAGGCATCAAGTTAAGGAACCCTATCAATGGAATGTTCGCACTTACCTTTCCCTTTAGAATCAAATGCCCACATATCTTCCTTTCCAACCAATGTAGTCTGTTTATCAGTTTCCAGGCTACTGCAATTTCTACTCCTTCTATTCCACAATCACATACCGAGCGCAAATTTAAGTTTCCAAGCTTTCTTGCTACTGTTTCAGATCCCACATCCTTGCATGCAAAAATCTTACCCCAATATTTTATTCAAAAATTGCATGATCAACCTGAAATCCAACCCACCCCTCCTCCTTCATCCGTAGTACCAATTCAAGAAGGATAAAATTAGAATATCATCTAGGAGGGGAAACCAACTAAAGAGAACAAAATGCTAGAATTTTTGTAGAATTTACAAGGATGGGTGTCAAAGTTTCAGTTTGATTTTATTCCAGAATAAAATAAAGAACCCATGGAAGAGGTACAATGTGATTTTGCAGAAGATCAAAAACAGGTGGAAGATGATCAACAATATGCATATTCTAAGTGTAGTGTGCACAAAGGAACCATACTCACATTAATCACTGATTCATCATAGTTTACAGTCTCATATGAAGAGGTAAAATTAGTTTTAAATGAAGAGGATTTTTAGGTAAATTTTGAAGATAAAATAAGATTTTTAATTCAGGATCAGCATGATTTCATCTTAATGAATTTCATGTTCGACGATGAAGCTGAAATCAATGACAAAGAAAGAAAGGTAGAAAAAATTTAGGATGACCAAGAAGATGTAGTTGAATGTGAAGACCCTCATTGTGTGGCATGCATGGATATTGTTCCTTTTTTGGATATTTTTAGTGCCTCACTCAGATTACCAAAAGAAACTGCAAGAAAACAAGGGAAGCAATCTTTCATGAAGAATGAACTTGAATTTTTGAGTTGTATGGTGGATCTGAATGGTGGAAAAGAGTTTGACAATATAACTAAAAAATCAATCATGGTAAATGAAACAAAACAATAGTTTCATGAACCAAAACAACCTTCAAATCAGCTTCAAAATGTGCCCATGTTTGAAAAGGAAATAAAAAAACAAATTAGATCAGAAAAAATTATTTTCCAGCTGTTAGGAGGCCTTGTCCTATTCGGTACTTGGATGGTTCACAATTAGTTACATTAGTCTTAGATTTTGTGCCTATTTTAGAGAACAAGGAAGAGCATTATGTTCTCAAGAATCAAACTCAAAACCTCTCAGAACAAATTGTAGATCAGATTGATGTGTTTCTCATATTGTGGACTGATCTTTTGGACAAAATAAAGGTACATTTCTTATTTCCATCTTCTTCATGTTACTTGTTTTCCAAGGTGAATTCATGGCCTCATTTTTTGATAAAGGGAAGCTACTTTTCACATCTTATTTTAGGTTTTTTTTAGCTTCAATTTGCAGCAAGTTAGAGTAGGTTAGATTAGGATTTCCCTTTACATAAAGTGCATTTTATGCACACTTGCAACTGTTTTTCAATTCAATAAGTGTATTTCATGCACGTGATTTGGTTTACCAGATATTTTCCTTGCTTTAGTTTTATTTTCAGAAGGGTCGATTTTCAGGAAAGGATATATTTTGGTATTATGCTTTGACTCCATGCCCAATGGACAAGAGCAAGGCACTGGTCTTTAAGCTAGTAAGTAGCTTTACCCCGCAGGATCGCAAGAAATGTTGAAATTTTTTACACCCATGTAAATGGGAAACTCAAAACTTCATTTCAGATGGAAAGGATGTGATGGACCTAACTAAAGAAAAGGATGATAAGTGAACAAAAATGCAAAATTCAGCTATGTGCACTATTATGGAATGCAACACCTCACATATGATGTCATTCCATGTTCGTCTTCATCAAATTTATGTAAAATCCTGGAAGGACTAATACATAACCTTGATAAAAGTGGGAACGACAACAGATCTGAGGGGTTAGATTAGGTAAAAACAAACACATTTGATGTTTCCATGGCTGAAGGTACATTCTCAGTTACAGGTACATTAATTTCTTGTTATTTCTTTATGTTTGAATGAGATTAATTATGTGCTGAGTTGTTTAGTTCATTCCACAATTATCACTTACAGTAATTGAATGCAAAAGGAAATAGAAAACTCAATTACATAATTTAATTTCATTTATTCATAAAGAAATATAGTTTCTCACACAAGCTGTGGGATATAACTTATATGTATTGAAAATATAAGATACATAAATATGAAACTATAGGCAAAACAAGAAAGAAAAAACCCATCATTTCCTGATTGGATTGTTTTATCTTCATCTTCATCATCTTCAGTGCACCATATTCATCTACATCATATTAAAATCCTCACGATCAAGTACCTGTTGACACACATCAAATTGATGTTAGAGATCTGACTTTAATCTTGTTTCTTGTGTTTATAGCTTCAGGTAGATGAACCCTCTAGAGTAAGCACACGTAAGATACATGAAAGGAATTAAAGATAAAATCAGAAAGTACATCTCACTATCATCCAGGGATATTCAGAGTATATTTTTTAGAATCATGACAGAGAAGGAATAATCACTACATGATGCAAGAAAGGATATTTTCCTTATTTTTCCCTAACTGTTTCTTTTTGTGTGCAGATACAAATAAATGATTAAAAAGGGAGCAACTTGCTGATTTTTTAAATGCATAAGATTGCAACATTCAAGTCAAAGAATACCAAACTATAAGAAAACATAGTCTTCATGAAAAGCAGGTGCAGAAAAATGGATATTACAATGTACGAAGGTACAATTGTCAGTACCCGACCGAAAAAATCAACACAATGGAGCAATATAAGAAATAAGTTTGGGTTTGGTGCCATTATGTCTACTCAAAGGAATAAATTATAGTGATTTAATTAATGTAAGGTACAACCATGGGAAATACTATGTATGTGCTATAATGGCTAATATAATGACATGCTCTTACAGGGAGCTCAAATGGAATATTTAGAATCATAGACCAAATAAACTATAATTTTTCAGAGCAATATTTAGCAGAGTACTGTTTTGAGCAAAATCTAAATAAGTGCAGGCTTCCATCTCTCAAGTAGAATGTAAGTACCATAAGAAGACAATAAAAAGGTTCCAAATCATGTATGTACTATAAAATGAGAGCCCAAGAAAAATGAGTCATAGCATCCCAACTATGCATCTCAACCAGATTCAATTTTTACACAAATTTGCAATTTTTTTTAGAGGAAATACAAACCTTGATATTTTTCCAACTTTGAGTATCTCATCAGCAAATTAAGATCTCAACAAATGCACAGATATGCTACATAAATGCTAAAATTATCATGATAAAGTAAGAGTTAAGATTTCATAAGGATCAACATAAAGGAGTAATTAAACAACTATACAATCAAGTCTAAACGTGTTATTTGCAGCAGGAGTTTTTTTCATTTTCATTACAATACCATGCATTAGGTCAGGTTTTCAATGTATATTGAAGTTCAGTGCATGAAACAAATCAGATGATTTTATACAATCACATAGGTTTCCAAATAAATGAAGAGGTGTATATGCCATATCAAAGTTTCACTCAGGCATACAAACAATTTTTAGATTTGAATTCAAAACCTCATACACAAAGATGTAAATTTAAGAAGTAAAGGTACTCATCAGGAATAAAGACATGAGAAAATTTATAGGAACAAGTGCAAGTGACATCATGCTTGCAAGAACTAGGTGCCATGCTTGCTGAAAATATTATGAAAGAAATTTCAGATCTTACATAGGTATATTTATGCCTTTCCAGATCACAAGACGAGGATGCAGGTTCCATAACTCACCATGATAAAATCAAACACTATACAGAAGAGAACAACTATTATTAATACAAAGTGCATAAATATTGAGATCAGAGTTTTATTAGATGAAATACGTGAACCCATGTTATAAAATCAGATATACAAAGCTACAAAATATGGCCAGTATACCTAAAATTTAGCAAAAGTTAGAGTTCATCTCAAATGGAGAAGAAGAGATTAATCATAATGAAATGTAGAAGTGTTTTCTTTCAAAATATGACCTTTCAAGAAAACTCCAATGAACTGTGTAGGTGGATTAGAGTGAGAGGACTATGTTGAAGCTGAAAAGGACCAACAAAGAAATTCAATGTTCACATTTATAGAGAAAAATGAGGAGTAACAACGCACAACTCATTCATGGGGAATAAACGTCCAGCCTCAGGAGCTTGAAGCACAAAAGGTGCCAGAGTAAATTAATGACAGTCACGTGGGTGAGATACGAAGAACCCTAAAAAAGGTCGAGATGTCGGAAATGAATAAAACAGAAAACCCCATAGTAACACATTGAATCTTAGATCTATGCGCAAAAAATGAGCTCTAAAAATGTGAGCTCCCAATCAAAACTAGAACCAAGTCTAATGCTTTCAAAGGGTAAGACTTCCAACTCACTACATAGAATACAAATCATACAACGCTCAATTTTTTGTAAGAAATAGAGCTCGAAACACAAGAATAATTGCAATACCCAGACCATTAAGTATCAAGAAAGTAAAGGAAGCAGAGATAACAGATCTCAAACAAACCTTACAACAAAATACCCATAAATTGATGTACTACAACAAATGAAAATAAACTCAATTTTCCATGGCATCCAACAATGTTAAATGAAAATGGGAAAAAAATCACGAGCTGGAGATAAAATTCAATCACTTGTAAAGGAAAATGAGGCTTTACCTCTTAATGGCGAGCCGGGGGTCTATACCCAATTCATTGTTATCTTGATACGATTCATTTAATGAGCCATGGACAAATCAGTGCCATCTTAAGGAGGTCGAGCTTGTAGGAAAACCATAACAAGTGTTAACAAAACCTTGTGCAAGTGGAATTATAAAGCTACAGAGGTCGAGGTCCAAAACAAATCTTGGAAATAGTAATGGTGGTTTCCAGTTAAAAGGAAATTTCAAACTTAAAGGTGGATCTTTTACCTTCATCTCAAAGGACCCTCCAATGGCTCGAACCTGAACAGAATAATGCAGGTTAAAGCCCTCTAAAAACTTCAATGGCATCTAGAGTCTTGGCAAAAAACCAGAGCAAGAGAAAATCACATTTTTGAACCAGGAAAAGGATTCCATTCCAACAACCCCCATCTTGCAGAGTTTTAAGAGAAAGTGGCATAAAAAATCAATGATGGTGGCCTGTAAAAATTTCCTAGAGATCTCCAACAATGGACATTGAAGCTTCTACAGGGGCTATTCCATAATGAGAATCAAATGAAAATAGATGTTTGAGATTTTCAAACCTATACTCATGCATAGAAGGAGCAGTCACGCTAGAAGACCAAAAGATAACAAAGTATCATGCATAGAAAAGCCTTCAAAGCAAGATCAGGAACACATTCATGGAGGCTAGTAAAAACATTTCCAGTGCTTTGCCAACCAAGTGGCTCAACAAATGCAAATGAAAAATGATAGGGTTTCAGTGATTTTCCCCATTAACTCGACATGTCAATTAGAAAACTCAACATGAGTTAAAAATTAAAGACGTGTCACTGCCATAAGAAACCCTAACTCAACCAGAGTTAGTTTCACCACCGACATAATCAAAGGGGTCAACCATTGTGGAGGGGACCAAATAATTTTCCAAATCATTAAGGTTTCAAAACCTTATTACCATGTCCGTGGTTAATCAAAAGGTGGTCGACCAAATAATGGTTTTTGACCTTAGTTGTTAATAATACAAAGGTGTTTGATGATAAAACCTTGAATCAAGATAAGATCAATGATGCTAATCATGCCATGTATGCTCTAAAGACAAAAACTCCCTTTTTAGAATGGGGACCAAGTAGCATTTTGCATTGTATTTTCCAGGACCCACATCAGAATACCAAGGTTAAGCTGATTGTTTTAATCATGAAAAAGAAGACAAAGTGACACAAGAGGAAAAAATCACTTTTCCATAAACCAGGGTTCATTTTAAGAGACCTCTTGGAAATTGGAGGTGGAAAATACCTGGCGAATATCCCCGGAACTGGTTTCACTGAAAGGTGAATTTACAATTTTTTCATAACTGAATTTTCACCCACTCTTTTTTAAGTTAGAGAGATTGTAGAGTTGCATACACTAACGCGTGGTTGACACACGTCAACAAGTCTTTTTGATGTGCATCAACAAGGCTCGTTGACGTGTGTCAACGAGGCTTTAAAACCCTAGTTTTGTCCTATAAATACCCTCTCGCTGGTCATTTTCATGTTTACACTTTCCGGCTCTCAAATTTTCTTATATACAGGAATCCATTATCCAGGTCAGGTACAATCAAGCTCAAGGACAACTACAATGGCGACTACAAGTGCATCCCAAGCTCAAGACAAAAATCAAGAGGAAAATCTAGTCAACCCACAAGCCCTATCCACGGGCAAGATACTCTACAGGAACCCTTTGTGCCCCCACATCTAGATTGTTTTACAAATGACTTCAGAATACAAGGATTTGATCGATGCATGTGAGTTTGGTGGGCTCATTAAGATGCCCCATTTTGAAACAAACCAAGATATTTTGAACTACCTTCTCTCCTCATACAATACAGAGGATGACATGTTTAATGTTACTGTGGACGACGGCCGATTGTTTCAATTCGGTATCGACCCAACTGATATTCATCGGTTTACAGGCCTCCCATTCAAAAATTTACCCATTGTTACAATGAAGGAAACACTCGTCGAAGACGATAAGAAATATCTCGAATCAAATTTTGATTTCCATGTTGATTGTAAGTATAAAATATTTTCATTCGTCATTTTGTATTTAATTTTTGATTTTGATACAATTCAAATTTATATTAATTCCAATGGTTTTTTGGCATTTGCAGCTCATGTCAATAAATCTAGACGTGGTGTGGATACGCAAGGAATTGCACACCACTTTCTTGCTGCTATGATTTCCTTCTTTCAATCCAGAATAGTTTTGCAGGGTCGGCAAATAGATATACCAAACTAGGCCATTGCATACATTCTTGCAACTATCGCAAAGCAAAAATTTGATTGGTGCACCTTTTTATCAAAAAAATAAGAACTAACATTACAAATGCAAAGCTTTCAGAAAAACCAGTCATTTACTCCACAAACTATCTCCTTGGCCTTTATTACGAGGCTCTTTTAAATTTAAAAGACAAACCAATTCCCACTTGCACAGACAAGGCGTTGATGAATTTGTCAATTCCATTTGAAGAACAATAGGTATAAACTATAAAGTTTGTATTTTGACATTAGACTGACAACATGTATTAACTATTTACTATTTGTAGAGAAGATTTTTGGAGGCCCTTCCCCGAAAAAGGTGGCATCAAGAGGAAGAGGCCAACAACACGCTGAGGCATCGAGAGATTCACAATCTGAAATGGAAGTTCACCCAACCGTTTGAATTCGTTAAATGCCAGAGAAGTAATACCCTTACATGTATTATTTACAAATTCCAAATTTGTATTTTCATTTTCCCATTTAAATTTTACCATATTGAATTGACATACAATCGTATGTTGATGACATTGCAGGGACTTTGGACCATACGCGTGCTTCTCAAAGTCAACCATCTTCCCCAACTCACTCAGTTTAGTCACATGAATTTGTGTCTTCTCAACAACCACCTCAACAATCCCAACAACAGACAGCTCAAAAACCACCAATTACTACTCCAACATGGCCACCTCAAGCACCGTGACAAGCTACCCCTCAACAACAAGGTACAAGTTTTGAATAGTACTTCATTTAATTTCATAGTTTTTGCGTAGTTTTCTAGTTTTTCATATGATTTTTCTTGAACTTTTCAGCACATTGCAGTCCTCCTCCTTCTATACAAACAGCGGCACCACCCCCTCCTCCACCAATAATATTCAAAATGCCAACCAGAGGATCAGGAAAAAAGAACATTGGTAAACGCATGCCAATTCCTCCGGCCCCTAGTGGGACACTAAACATTGCCTCCTCGTTTCAAATTCCAACCCTCTCACTTGGTGGCTTACCCAGTGCAATGGGCATATCAGTTTTAAATAATATAAATTTAGATGAAGATTACTTGGGCATTGATAGCAATGACCCAACTGGATTTTTCAATACACGTGAGATGATTCAAGGCCAGCAGGTATACTTCTATTTCAACATAATTTACCATATTGAATTACATTTCACTTTAGATTTATTTGTTTGAATATTGATTTATTTTATCACAAACAGGATCAGGCCACCCAAAGGCAGAAACAAGTAGCATTCGATCAACCCGAAAGCCCCCATACCTCTCCAGCGAGATCATCTTCATCAGATATAAATGGTGAATAGTTGCTACCTTTTCCTTTAGAGAACTTAATTAGTTATGATTGTCAATCCCATGTCGATGAGTTTATTCTACCTCATATCAGTCAGCTCATAGAATGGGAGAGAAGGGATAAAGTACTTATCAATGAGATAATAAGTCGTTATGAAAATTATTGGCAAAGGGATAGTTTATACGCTGTAGTCCAGAATCAACCTGCGAAGATGGATTCCTTACTTACCCAAGTAAGAAGTGGGACTGTCACGTATAACAACAACTATAAAGATGACATTTTGGATAAGACATTAAAAAAATTGGAAAATATTAGTGCTGAGGCCCAGGCATATTTTAACAAATGGTCTAAGGACAAGGATCTGGTAGCAGTTGCAAATGTCGAGAGAGATAGAGCGGTTGTAAGTATTATCAATTTCAAACAATATTTTTTGTTAATTTGAAGTTTTCTTATTTTAGTAATATGTTGAATTGACATCACTTTTTTTGTGCAGTTGAAATATGAAAATTTGAAGAGTCAAGAAAAGGTTTTCCAAGTTCACTTGGAAACCGTGAAGAACAGTTTATCCGCAACGAAGAATTTGAAGGAAAATATTGTTTTGGTTAACAAAAAAAACAATACACTGAAGTGGATAATTAAAGAGCATGGCTTCGACCCTGAAATTTTATTCAAAACCAAGGCAACTGCTGATCCAAATTTGCTATCCCATGGAGATGCGACAAAGCAAGAAGAAAGAATTTTTAAAAATCTAGACAGTGTTGCGGAAGATCTCATAAGTTCTGGGATTATTGCTACCATTGGGGAAAGGGGTACAGGTGGAGAATCCATTGGGGAAAGGAGTACAGGAGTGGAAAGGGGTACAAAAAATTGAGGGTTGAAAATTTTCATTATTGAGTGTGGAAACTTGAAAAATAGAATCTATATTTGAAAATTTGAAACATTGAATGTGATGGTCATGGCATTTGAATTTTATTATCTGGATTTGAAAGTTGAAACTTGAATTTGATAGCCTTTGAAAATTTGAAATACTATATAATCTTTAATTTTATAACTTCCTATATATTATGTATAGAATTTCTAGATTGTATATGGTGTTTATGTTTCTTCTCTACTTGTAATGATGATTGCATTAGATGTGGATGATGACATTACAATAGAATCAGTCTCATAGATATGGATTATCATGAATTGTATGTGGATGTAGATTTAGCTTCAAGCACGATCATGGAATCTGGATGATGATAATGGATAATTGTTTTAAGAAAATTTGGAATGTAGTACGACAGAGACATTTAAATTTTATCAAAATCTTCTTCTCTATACTTGTAATGATATGATGACATTAGAATGGATATAGATGATGATGAATGATGATAATGGATAATTTTTTTTTAAAAAATGGAATGTGTTAGGACAAAGACGTTTCTGCACATTTAAAATAGATAAATAATTGTTTTAATAATAATTGAAGTGTCAAGATTATGATAATGATATGATGAATTTAATAATAATTGGAGTGTCAGGATTATGATATGATAATGATATGATATATATGGATGATGATGAATTTTATGTGGATGTAGATTTAGCTTCAAGCACGATCGTGGATGATGAATTGTATAATGGATCGTGGATTATGAATTGTATAATATGGAAAAATCTTCCTCTTTGTAAAATTTGATTGTGTGATTTTATCCCACAAAGTTTTAAAAATATATCAAAGCATTTTGTAAATATAAAAATAAATTAAACATAATTGTAAAAAATCAAGAAATGTCATATGATAGGGTTTAAGTTACCTCTAGTGTTTTAGATGGCTGTGAAATCATCCTTCGTAGTGTGCTAGATCTTTGATTTAAGAAAACTCAACACGAGAAATGGATTAGTAGATAGATGGGTGAGTTGCCTGACATTGTCAGTCTCGAGAAGTACCAGCTTCCTCGGATGGATGTCAACCCACATTTTCAAAAAAAAGATGAAATAATTGTATTTAAATAAATGTAAATATATATACCTGTAACATCTTTAATGATAACAAGAGCTGAAACAAAATTTAAGGTGACAAACAATAAAAGTAAGGTGAAGGAGATACCTATTTAAAGTTGAAACAATCCATTATCAATAGCTTCTTCAAACTTGATGTTCTCTTTTGTAGAGTGTGACGATGCGCCAATTCCACTCTCATCGTTGGGAACAGTTGTACTTGTAGCTGTATTATTCACACCTCTTCTTTTGCAAAGGGAATTCCAATGCACAATTGCTCTATCGAAAGGAAAGGTTTCCATGGAGTAGCGAGATACATAACACCTCATGCAACTTTCTAGATTTTTATCCAACCTGTTTCTCAGTTTTGATTTTATAAATGATAAAGCATTGAAAACCCTTTCATCCTCCACAGACCCCAAAATCATTGTTTGGCATAACTCATATAATCTGAAATATTCATTGATGTCTTCTTGTAAGATAGAACTTTGATAGATTCCTCGCCACAACCTTGTAATAGCACCACTTTCAGAAGGTTCGTCTAAATTTTTATATTGGTTCCTCATTGTTGTTGCAAAATTTGTTGATTGAAACTTTAATAAATCAGCATTCAGTATACCTTTGATTTCCATACCCTTGAACTCTGAAGTCTTTGTGAAATGTTCCATTATTGTACCCATGGATTTATGGAAATGCTTTCTTACAAAGTCTGCACAACCACCTTCAGTATTCCAAAAATTAGGATTCATCACACCCATTGCTTCAAGAATTTTATCTTTGGAGAAACGTTCTCTAATTTCTGATGATAAGGATTCTGAATTTTTTTTAAGCTTTATTCTTGTTTCAACTATAACAGACTCAAAGAGATTACGTGTCACGAGAACATCTTCTTGTTCCGATCCTGTAATATCTTGACGTTTTTACAAAATGTGCAGTGGTATGTCCCTCCCATTAACAATGATGCAGAGGTGATCATGGATATTAAATCTCAAATAGTTACTGGGATTTTTAAGATCTAATAAAGCTTTCCAATTCTCGAAAATAGGTGTATCAAAACTATCTTGGGAACAGTACAAGATATCAAGACTTTGACATACCATTTTTCTCATCCGTATAAAATCCACAATATAGATTAATCTCCCATGTGCATGCTTCATCAGTGTATTGATCTCCTGCAACATTGGAAGAATACCAACCAATGTAAGCAATGTCTCCAAATCAGTTAAACGGAACAAAAATTCCCTCACCCTATCAACTTCATGATGATATTTGTGCATGAAACCAACCAACGAAGGATACTCCTCACAAACTCTGCATGCAGGTTCATACAAAGAGATCCATCTCATCTCAACATCTTTCAGAACTTTTTTTGCCATCTGTAATTCCAATTGTGAATTTTTGGAACTCAAGAAATCACTTTGGGCTGCTTGCCATATAGGCATGAAGTTCTCTTATAAGGTCTTCTAATTTAGCAACATTTTCATAGTTGCTTACCATTTTATATGCTAAATTCATTCTGTGAGCCATACAATGAATTGGTAGCATATATGGGGCCACTGTTGTTTGTAATCTAACACACAACCCTGTTCGGTGACCCTGCATGACAGATGCACCATCTGCTCCGACGCATACCAACTTCGTAGCAATTTCATAATCAGTCATTCCAACAATATCTTTCAAATGAGAAACAACTATTTTATGTAGGTTTTCGGCATTACAGTTTTCAACCATTTTCATAACACCCAACAGATGAGGTGTCCTTATATGATTTTCTAAAGTATAGACGTGGATACATACCCATGCAGTGTTGTCGACTACTGTCACTTCATCAATTGAAAGAGAGATAAACTTTGATTTTTTTACATTCTCTTTCAAATCTTCCTTCTCTATCATCGAAAGGCATTTTTCCATTTCCCATCCACTACTTTTAGACCAATGAGACTGAGGTACATTTGGCATTCCATTATATTGATACAAAACTTTGAAATTGAGGAAATCCAAAATCAGTCTTCCTTTCTTTAGTATGTGAAATAAAGTAGAGAACTGTATGAGTTTTGCATGTAGATTTGTTTGATTCATCTTACCAATTTGCGATGTGATCGTTCCTCCCTTTTCCACGAGATGTCTACATTTTTTCTGCTCTGCTTCATAATCCACTGCGTATTTAACATGCATGCATTCTTTTTCAGTTTTCCACCTATGTGTTTTGATTTTCTGGCCATCTACCCCCGTTACAGTCAAATATTGTTTTCCACAATGTTTTTCTATAGTGTCCAGCTTCATTTGCATTTTTTGCTGCTTTCCCAATTTCCATGTACATATTGTACATGTACATTCAGATGGGATCTCTTCTAAATTAGATGATTGTACAGGTTCAATAAATGGAAATTTGGCAGCCCAATCAAACTTGTATGTCCTGCCAATGGTCCACATATTCTTGTTCGTTTTCAATGTTTTATTTTTTTGAGTAGAATTTTGAGCAATATCACAATCACCTGGTTTCCTCTTTCATGAACCAGAATTTGAATTTGATTTATGTGTTCCATTTTGCTGAGTATTTGTATGTGTGATATCTTGATGCACTCCTGGTTGCACCCCAACAGGAAGAATATCTTCAGGATATGGCATCTCAATAGTTATATCTTCAAGATCTGGCATATTATCGTAGGTGTCATTTGTTTGATACTGTGTAGAATGCATGTCCACCTCAATATTACCTTCCACACAGTCAGTATTCTGATTCTTTCTGGTGGCAGCTATATGGTTGTTGGTAGTTGCAATATCTGTATCAACAGAGTTTCCAAAATACTTGAATAGGGACTTCTGATATTTCTTAGTTACTTTTAGGGTCTTCACATTCTGAGGACTAGCACCTTCCATTATTTTGAATAGAGTCCTGCGTTAGCAAAAGAACCAAGTTACGTGTCAGAGACAAAATTCATGTCAACGCATCACGTGTAATACCTCCTTAGCTTCACGTGTGTCAACAACTAACCCCATTGTCATGCGTCAACTATCCCATTCGTCAACAATAACCTCCTTATCACACATCAACTATATCCCTATCGTGTATCAATAACTAACCCCCTTATTCATGTGCAATAACATGTCAACAACATACCTCCTTGTCGCAATACCTCTTTTTCATGTGTCAACTATATCCCTATCGTGTGTAAACAACTAACCCCCTTTCACGCGTTTGTAATATCTCCTTGTCACACGTCAAATACATCCCTATCACATGTCAACTATACCCCTGTCACGCGTCAACAACTAACACCCTTGTCACATGTCAACAACACATCAAATACCCCCTTGTCATGCATCTGCATCAATAACCATCTATTATCACGTGTCAACTATATCCTTATTGCGCATCAACAACAAACCCCTTGTTGTGCGTCACAAACGTCCTATACAATACCTCTTTGTCACATGTCAACTATATCCATGTCATGTGTTAACAACTAACTCCCTTGTCGCATGTCTGCAATACCTCCTTTTTTCCCGTCAACTATATCCCTGTCGTGTGTCAGAAAATATCATCTGTCACCCGACTCTAAACTACTAATAGGCTAACAACAATCTCTGGTGCTTAGAGTATGCGAGTTCACGGTATTGGTAAGCTACTTGTGGTAGTACCGTAGTATACTACCTGGCGAATCACCTAGGTTTTTATAGGAGATGTTTTCAAATGTAGGTGAAGCCAACCCCAAAAAATATATATACTGTAAATTTTAGGTGAGCATGACACCAACCCACTCTGAAAAAATTACCTTTTTAAAATTTCCTAAAATGAAATTTTTTCCATATTACGAATATTTGCAAAAGCATCATACACCATCATGCAATAGAATAAATAAGTCAAATTAGTTTGACTACAGTATTTTTGGAAGGAAAGGCTATTTTTTATTGTAATCATCTTGTATGATTATTTTTAGCCTTTTATTTATTCATGATAGAGGATAAAAATATCATGCAAGTATGAGTTAGACTTGAGTTTTTTTTAGGGGGTGTGGGTGAATACTTTTGTTATTTATTGTGTGAATTAGAAAGGCACAATAGAGGACTTTTGTATGTACTAAGTGCTGAAACAAATTTTGTCAAAATTGCCCTTGAATGAGAACCAGCTATTGCCTTTCTAATTATTTGCAGTGGTATGTTTTATGATAATAATTCTTGTGAATTTCAATACCTGAATTAATTAATTTTGCTTATGCTATTTACCTTGCCAAAAATTGGTATTTTTTTCTAGTTTTAGTGTACAATTATCTGTTGTGTTGTTGTGATTAGTCCCTCAACAGAAAAGTGTTTTCCTTGAGATTAGCTAAAAACCATTGGATCATGTCTTATTCAACTTATTCTTAGTATATTGTGCATGTTTCTCAGTCAAGCCCTCAATACTTTTGTGGTATCACCCCATTTAATTTCATTTTTAGACATCTTTTTACCCTCAAACCCCACAGTTTTGGTTTAGGATACATCTAAAGAAGGAACCAACCTTGTAATCATGAAGATTTACCTCACAATAGGGATACCCATAGCCCGTGAGGTGTGTCAATTGCATCTACAGAAGTGAGGGAGAAGAAATTTTTATCAAATATGCCAACCCTCAACAAGGGTGCACTTCTAAGAGATAAAAGGAATACTATAAGTACATATATATGTGACCAAAATAAAGGACTAAGCTCTAAGCATCATTACTATCACCTAATCCTACATTTAAAAGGATCCTGAAGCACTTCGAAGCATCCATTTGGCATTCAATCAAGGGACAAGGGAATGCATTTTCTGCATACACTACATAAGAAGGGGAAGTTTCTTTACTCCATCCACACATCTATCTACATTGGTACATATAGCTATAACCCTTTATCAAGTGCACTTGCACAAGGGCATCCTAGGCCATGATTATTACACACACTCACAAGAACTACATGGAGTCTGAGATCTAGTACAATGCTAGGCTGTAATTTCACTCTGTCAGGTGACCGACAGGGTCATTCTGACTCCCCATATTGCATATTTATTTTTTGGGTTTGATGTGGTATAGTTGGTTTTATAGGTGAATATTTTTTTTGTAGGTTACAAGTACCTTGGTGATCTTTTTTTGACACACAAGCGATCAACAAAGAATACTTACGACACTTGTGTGACACTCTAGAAATAAGGTTCTGACCATTTTCACAGTCATAGCCACCAATTAGAGGTCGTATGTGCCTAGGAGGCACTGTCCTACCATGTGCACCTGTGTCTGACCATATTCTTGCAGTCTGTAATTTATCCAGAGCATTTCTGACACTCTTCACTTCCTATTCAGCAATTTTCCCATCTCAGACCAGTCCCAAATAACATGTAAATCAACTAATTTCATTCCTCTCTCTCTCTTTCACTTAGGGTTTAATATTCTATTATCTTATTTCTTGTGTCAAATCCATATTTTAATATTTATTTATCATATGTGATTATATAATTAGGGTTTTACAAAATCTTACTTTTGTTAAATCATTTGGTGAACCCAACTCATGATCATACACTTGGATCCTCATTTTTTTCATTTTTCTTATTTCATGTATCCTAAAAATCATCTAATCTCCTTGCATGACTTGCTTCAAATGCACCCACATTAAAAAAATGTTCTCCAAAAAACCTTAGAAACTATGTATCTCCCTTGCAGTATGTCACCTGCTCAAGTAAGTGTTATTTTTTATTGTATATCTGATGACTTTATCGGTCCCAATCTTCCATCTACTCAACCCATATTAGAATCAATTCAAGATTCACATTATTTATTTCAAGGTAAAATCCAAGCTATGGAAACCATAATTACATCTCTTAAATCTGAAATCCAACATCTCAGGGATTCTTTTCATGCCCATGTTCATCCTTCTTCTACATCTAATTCTACTTCTTTGTCCTCCACATGTGCTCATATAAGTGAGCCTCGAGTCATGATGCTACTAGAACCTCTTAATTTTGATTCCAATATTAAGCCACATGATATTATTTCTCATCTCCCCACTCATCAATTGATGAAATTTCCATCCACTAATTCCTACCCCCTTTATCAGCTTGCTAAATATCAAGGTCTCCCATTTTGTAATTAGCATTGAATCAATGGTAATGAAAATGATTGTTATGCTCTAAAATGAAAGATTTGCATCCTTAAGAATCATGGTTTCATTTCATTTGCTACACTAAATATTGTTGCATTCTCATCTCCAATTGCTAAATCCAAATGGGATCCTAAATCTGATTCATCTATGTTCATAATCACTCATGTTCCTACTTCGGTAAGTCAAGAGCCACATAAGCAATCTCCTTGCAAAATCAGTCCATCACCTCCTCCTCTAAATTCTTCTACAACTCTACCAACTCCACCTAAGTAACTTCCTCTGAAATTCAATCCAAGCCCTCCTCCTCTCAAGTCTTCTACAATGTTATCAATCCCACATAAGCTACCACTATTCAAGGTCCCTCTCCATCCTACTCCACTTCAACATCCAATTATTTTTGTCAAAAAAAACTATTCCTTACATTCATAGTGAAGAAATGTTTTAAGCTCCACCACTATGACATTTTCCTTCTCTACATCACACACTTGCTCTTTAGCATGAGATCGCTCAGAAACTCACATTTAGCGTGAGATCACACAAAAAACTTGCACTTGGCATGAGATCTCCCAAAAAAACTCGTTATTGGTGTGAGATCACCCAAAAGAACTCGTTATTGGCATGAGATCACCCAAAAAACTCGCTATTGGCATGATATCACCCAAAAAACTCGCTCTTAGCATGAGATGGCCCAAAAAAATCACTCTTCACAGCATGGTCAAGACATTTTCTATCCCTTTACACTCTTTCACATTAGGTGCACACTTTCCTTACTACTACTTTTACATACTTTTGCATACTTAGATTATATTTTTCATATACGTGACTTTGATTATTCTTTTTCTCTTCTTTTTACAGATCCATCTTTACAAGAAGCAGTAACAACAAGATGCAACAACAGGTATAAAATTATACAACACATACGCTTCACCTCTAGGGTCACTTTCCTTTCCTAGTTTCCACGCTTCATTTTTCATTCATTCCACGCTTCACTTGTCTCTTTGACACATTATCGCCATCATACTCTACATGAATGAAAGGTACGCATCTCTTATCTACTTTATGTTACAAGTACTCACTCAACAATATAAATTGATGACAAATGTAGACACAAAATTATGCACTTGGGTACATTTTAGGTCCTAAATACATACTAGCATTCATATGATTCCTAAGCAAGAAAACTAGTAATTTATGATCTCCTTTGACCTTTTGTCTTTGGTTCTTGATTTTTATTTGGTCTTTCATACCCCACAACCCAGTTAGAACTTTACTTGCCTATTTTTTATGACTTCAGACACCAACGTCCATCCTAGGTGCCCCCAACCTCTTTCCACCTTACTCACTTTTTTTGGGCCTCTTATTTTCTTATGGTTCAACCTTCTAGTTGTCAATTACAAAATTAAAAAAAAGGGAATCATATAAATACATAGCTATTTGACAAAAATATAGGACCAAGCTCTAAACATTATCACTATCACTTAAGATTGCATTCAAAAGGATCCTAAAGCACTTCAAAGCATCCATTTGGCATTCAGTCAAGGGACAAGGGACTGCATACACTACATATGAAGGGGACATTTATTTATTCCATCCACACATCTATCTACATTGCTACATCTAGCTACAGCCCACTATCAAGTGAACTTGCACAAGGGCATCTTAGGGCACAATTCTTACACACACTCACAAGAACTACATGGAGTTTGAGATTTAGTGCATCACTCAGTTGTAAGTTCACTATGTCAGGTAACCATCGAGCTCATTCTGAATCCCCATATTGCATATTTATTTTTTGGGTTTGATGTGGTATTGTGGGTTTTACTAGTGAATATTTCTTTTATAGGTTATAGGTACCTCGACAATCGTATTAAGACACAAAGACGATCAACAACGAATACTTGTGACACTCAAGAAATCAAGTTTTGACCATTTTTACGTTCACTTGCGCCTAGATGCCCCTATCCTACTGTGGACACACATGTCTAGGCTATATTCCTGTAGTATATAATTTATCCTGAGAATTTGTGACATTCTTCATTTCATGTTCAATAGTTTTCCCAGCTTAGACCAGTCCTAGATAGCACGTAAATCAATTAAGTCCATTCCTCTCTCTGTTGCACTTAGGGTTTTATATTCTATTAGCTTATTACTTATGTCAAATTTGTATTTTAATATTTATTTATCATATGAGATTCTACAATTAGGGTTTTCCAAAATATTACTTTTTTTAAATCAAAAACATACAACTGATCAATGTGGATTATTACATGCAATTTAATTTCTCATGCACCTATACTTTACCTACACACTTCAACAAATGCATCATACCCACTCGAAATGATATGTAAAATTGAAATTTAATTACACATGTCACAAACAATCATACATCCCACGTGCAACTCATACATAAATTCAAAAAAATTAATTCAACAACAGGACTCTCAAACCACCTCATCAACACATTCATTACAATCATTATTCTGAACATATATGATTTCTATGATAGCTTAACAACAATTATGATCTACAAGGCTTCACATTTACACATGTAATTTTAAATATAATCATCCAAATCATGTCATTTAAAGCAAACATATAATTAACCTAGCATTTCATTATTTATACATAGTTGACACTATATATATATATATGTATATATATATATATACATAGTATATATTATATATACATATATATATATATATGTATATATATATATATATATGTATATATATACATATATATGTATATATATACATATATATGTATATATATCTATATATCTATATATATGTATATATATATATATAGATATATAGATATATAGATATATATACATATATACATATATATACATATATATATATACATATATATACATATATCTATATATACACACACACACACACATATATATATATATATATATGTATGTATGTATGTATGTATGTATGTATGTATGTATGTATATGTATACACACTACACACACATGCCCGTTTACCACGAGTCCCCCCGTGTAGGACAAAAGCTCCCATCGAAGCATTTGAAACGATGCCTATTGTATTTATTTGTCCTGTTACGTATTGCATAAGATCATAAAGAGCAACTCCCAATGTCATTGCTCCACCCCGACAGTAAAGAAAAAACATTATTTTTTCTCCCGTATTCTCTTGATTTAAATAGACCATACTTTTCATTATTAGACTCGCACTCTCTTCATCGAGTGATATATATATATATATATATATATATATATATATATATATATATATATATATATCTCACTCGATGAAGAGAGTGCGAGTCTAATAATGAAAAGTATGGTCTATTTAAATCAAGAGAATACGGGAGAAAAAATAATTTATATTTGACAAAATGCATACAAGTTTAATCCCACCATTAGTTCAGAATATTTTTTCTAATAATCAATATTTCAACAATTAAAACTTGATCCATTTTACAATTCTTAAAACATTAGAATATCAACAAATGTAATCTACATCACACTCATATTAACAGTACAATTCATTTCTAGGATTTACTTAATCTTGTAATTTTTTTATCTTATTATTCATCCCCTAATTCATTTGGTTTGATCAATTGTTATATTTAGAGTTTAATCGTGGTAATAATTTATATTGTTGACTCAATTAATAACATATAAATGGTTATAACAATATCATCACACACACACACACATTGAGGTTTCCTTTATTGCAATAATCATATATAATATAATAATGATAAATGTTTACATCAAAATATGTAGTTCTCCTAACACTAGACAATTTAGGCACCTCCTGCTAAAATAAAACAAAATCACATGAGTACGACAATGTTTCCACCCATAATCTAATTGAGCTTTGAATAGTGCCATAAGAAAATGTTCATTACAGTGTGATTTTTTGTCGTTTTATTTCATAAATTGGATCCTATGATAAAATCTATTTGATGAATTATACATATCATTTATGGTAATCCATCTAGTCAATTATTTTAAATAATCTCCACAAACTCACCTATTAAGTCATTTACCTCCAGTGAAAGTGTATCTTTCCTTCCTTCAACTTTTAAGCCAATTGTTTTGCAAGTTTTCTCTAAGTGTAAAATAATCAAATTCATTAACATTACTTAGGAATTATTTTCTTGACATCAATAGAACCTTGAGATTAGATTTTATTTCCTCACATTTATCCTTAAATGGATTCAAAGTATGTGTCATTACATATTTCAATACCAAATTTTATGTATTTGCATGTCCATCATATTGCACCTTATGGTAAAATTTCCAAGGCATTTCAAGAAAATAATGATGAGAATCCATAGGGATTATATCACCCATAAAATTATCTCTATATACTCCAAGTTTAAAATTCACCAAGCATTACTCATTCACCAAAATTTTATGACCTTTTAACAACCAAAAAATTATTATAGATTGTACTATCCTCTTCAATTTTAATTTTTATACCATTTCTTGTGAAACAATATTATTACCATTGTCACTATTTATGATTAACTTATGAAATTTATGACCCGACTTACAAATTATTCTAGTAAAAAATGTCTTTTCATGAGACTATTATTCTCCTTCATAAGCTTCAAGAATATTATTTTCATCATGAGTCCTTCACCAGTATCATGTTTATTAATGTGATTCACTGATGCAACACTTTCTTTACCCACTTTTACAATATTTACACTCACATTTCTCCTACCATTTGTATGTGCATGCAGACACTAAAATGCTCAATTTCCATCCTCCCCACATTTAAAGAAAGTTTCCCTTAATCCATATCTGCTCCCTTGGCCTTTTCCTCTTGATTTCCTCTACCTCTTTTTACATTATCATTGCATTGTGTATTAAATTTCTCCTTTTCCACAATGACACACAAACTTTTCTTTTCCGCATGTTTTACTTTTATTCTTATGTGTTATTTTTTCTTGTGCCTTCAGTGTACACTTGTGTATTGCTCAATAAAGTGTGTTCTAATCATCTTGAATGTCATACACAATTCATTCATATAATATAAAAAAAAATCTATTTCATTCTCAACATAACCAACTCTAATGATAGCTTGTAAAATTATTCTATATAGTCACTTACACTCATATGTTATTTTTGCAAATTTTGGATTTTTTGAACAAATCCGTGTGATAATCTTGTGAAAAGAAATTTTCTTTCAGTTTTGTGATAAATCTACTTTAAGTCTTGATATTTTCCTTACCTTTATGTAATATTTTAATTTTTACATGTTCTTATTAAAGAAATACATAACCCTTCACTTTTTCTTAGGAAACTTTGACTCGCCTTGGATTCTCCAAGTATTCATACTCAAAGTAAATTTATAATTCATTTATCTAATTAGTGAGTTCTTTAGGATTCAATAATCTTAGACCAATTGGGAATATCCTACCTAGATTTATTTGAAATTCTTGTAATAGCTTTCAAAATTATGAATTCAAATTCTTAAACCTCCTCTTCATCATCAGTGATTTCATGTTCTTATTTTTTAGGCTCGTTATCATTTACATCATATATAATGCAATGTCTCAATGTATTCTAGATGAGTTTACATGTCTCTTATCAAACCTTATTTACCTATAATTCTAGTTGTTCTACCAAGGTTACCTTTGTATCATGGTACTGTCATATTTTTATCTCCTCTCTTTACCAATTTTTAGTATAATATCTCCTTCTAATCTCATTTAGGCCTTCTATCCAAATCGCACATCATAATATACCTTCGGTTATCTTCAGGTATCAATTAATGATGATCTTCTACACCTTATTTCCAACTTGTGTTGGATGATTCCTTTAAATAATTTCCACTCATACTAAAAAATGTGAAAAACAAAAATACTAAAAGATACACTCAGCTTCACAAAAAATAGAACCTTTTTTATTATATCAATTGACATAATCACAATTGGGATCCTCAATTAAGATATGTCATAGATAATTCATCCTTGAATTATGCATAAATTTAACACCCACGACACGTCATGGAACATAAACTTGAAATATTTATTAATAAAATGGAGATAGAAACATAACTGCAACACATGTAACAATCTCACAAGTTGATATATTTAACAAACACAGTATATACCCGTAGATCTCAACTTACTTACTCACACTCTTTACAATTATATCTTACACCAAATTGAAGTGATTATTCTAAACTATAGTTCTATCTCATGCGGAAATCCTCCCTAACAAGGACATGATGTCATTCTTATATAGACGTAAGACCCACCTTATAATATTGCTTCAAAACAAAAAGTAACCCATAAGATATTAGTTGTGTCCTAATCTGTTATGCAAGAATGGGCACCAAGTGATAACATAATTTTATGCATTATGAATCAAATCAATAATCATATATACGAGCCAGGTGAAATAATGTCAACATCCTCAAGAAATGTTGAACTTTTGACATTCTAAATTTTATTTTTCACATTATGCATTTGTACGTAAGACTACAAATTTGATCCTCAATGAATCGTTGCGCATAATCACTGTAGACACCCTAATTTCACATATGTCCTAAATCAATTAATTCCCCTTCCTCATTTCCCACAAAAATACACTTCGAATTAATCAAATATAATTTGATTAATTATCCATTTCAAAATCCAAAAAATAATCCAATCCTCACCACATGTCATTATTTTCCATGTTTTTCTACTATTGAATTAAAAATTTCAAATTCAAATCCTCACCCACCCTTCGTGGTCGCCCACTACACCTAAAATCCTCCACTTATGAATTACAAATATAATTCAAATCCTCACCCATTATTCGTGGCCCCCACTCACCTAATCTTGGCCACATTTTCAAACCACTCACCTAATCTTGCCCACATTTTCAAACTATGATTATTTAAATTACTCTAAGTTAATCACTCCCCCAAGTTATAAATACAACCTTACCCCTCCCCTCTAAAGACACGGAGAATAAGTTTGCATGCCATATCTAAGTTCTTGCATCCTTTGAGAAAAGAACATCCTTTTGCCTCGTCCTAATGCCCAAATAGCCTCATAATCATTTTTCCCATCTGGTGCAAAGTAAGAGGATCATTGTTGCAGGAAGATATTGCTCCATCTTGAAGAAAAGTACCTATATATCACACAATCAGGGCTCAATCCAAGTTTCCTAGCCCATTCCAAGGTTTGCTACGGAACGCGAAGGAGGAGGTATGATTATTGGTATTTTACTTCCTTGTTAGTAGTGTATTTTTCCTAGCTTACAATCACAATATACTTGTAAGGGCCTCAATTTTTTTGTAATATGTGTGTATCTCTAAGATGAACTCATATTGATGATGTGAGCCTTTAAAAGTATTCCATATGATGTCATGTACATAAACTGTGTTTTTCTGTGCATAGAACTATTCTGATGAAAAAATGTGTACTTAGACTATTCAATTAAATGCTCATGATATCCCTTGAAAGATATTATGGAATATATAATATATTTCAAACCTTACACATCTTTTCAATACTTTCCACAGTGCAAAAGCAACTATTAACTATTACATGACATTTGCATGCATCCAAAGAATGGGGTCAAACAATTAAAAACTTAAGTGTGTTATAAACATAGGTGCAAAACAACAATAAAAAAGTTACATGTTAATAAATAACACAAAAAATTACAAGTGATGCTTGCATGGTCATAAGATACATAATCATTACAATAGACAAAAAAACAAAACAAATAAAGACTTGACACAAAACAAAACTTTTGCAATGGTATAATTTAGTTCATAATCATGTTTTTTAGATGATGCAAGATTTCAAGTGAACATGAAAACCTCTATTTCATAATTTATAAATGAAGTTGGTTTCTCAAAAACCACTACAAGTACATCAAAAATGTAAAATACATAAGCATATCAAACTTCTTAATTTTTAAGAGCGAAGATAATTTATTTTAATGAGCTCCATTTTTTAAAAAATGATCTTCTTCTTTGATGCATACTCATTTAGTTTTTTTTTTAAAATTTAAAATAAATCAATTATTTAATAATAACTCTTTTATTACACATATAAATTGTTATATCTACTCTTCCCCAATAATTACATGTGTTGCATAAATAATTACTTTATTCTAATAAAACTTTTATGACTATTGATTTAACAAAAATAAAATTTTATAAATGATTAAACTAAAATGTAATATATTAGCTTAATCTAATGCTATTGTAGCAGAAAATTAATGAATAATTAAGTACAATGTAGATCCAAGAAAACTAAGAAATAAAGTATAAATCCCTAGTTGCAAAATAAAGGAAATAAAATACTTAACTGATTCACAATGTTGCCCAGGGCATGCCGAGATGGAAAAATGGTAAAATGGAAGCATAAACTATTGCAATCAAGCTAAAAAAATTGTGCGATTGTTGAATGAATCCAGAAAAAAGTGCCCCCATCGCTATCATCCAATTCTGGGCACCAAATTCCTAGAAGTTTCTCGATATCTAAAGTTTTCTAGGTCAGAAGAGTGCCTTAAATATTCACTTTTGGTGGCACTAAGGTTTTTGAATGTCGTTGTGGATCTAGAATGAATGAATCATCTGTAAAACCCCAAGAAAAGCATCAAACCCCTAAAAAAAATATGCATATGAAGGGGTCAGACTGTCCTCAAGGGACACAATGGTGGACTTACTAACTGAGCATTGTACTACATCTCAGACCCAATGTAGTTCTAGGTGTGTGTATGTAGAAATCATGCCCTAGGTTCTCTTGTGTCAGTCACACTTTATGAATAGCAAGAAATAACTAAATTTAGAATATAAGTAAATGGTACATGGAATAGAATAAACTCCCTTCCTATTAAAAGGAATGATAACCAGATCGTACCAAGACAAGAACACAGATGCTAATCAAACACCATGATCAATAAGATGAAAGTAATTCACCATAATAACTTTACATAAACCTTTACAAACAAATGAGTAGCAATATCATATATTATCATGGAACTCAATGCAATACAATGAGAATGGGCCTTGCGTAAATAGGTAATTACTACCAATCTAAGAACCTGTCAAAGTCGTAGATCAAGCCATAAATCAAGGAAATAACTAGTCATCAAAGAACTAGTCAAGACCATAGATTTAGGAGAGAACTAGACATCAAGGATATAGTCAATAACATAGATCAAGGAAAGAACTATACCTAACAACTAGATAATATCTCCTAATATATAAATAAGATAAAAGAAATATCCACACACATAAGTGGGTGAGGATAAATACAATAAAGGTAAATAAATTACCTAGGTGAACATGAGCTAAGGTAAATAACTACTCTAACACCCCCCCTTAAGTGAAGCTAGGGGCCAAAAAAGAAGTGGCATGTCCACAATAAGAGTCTCGGTAACTAGGCTTGATGAGGTACTCATGTACAATAACTGGGAAAAAGGGACACCACAAGGCACCCAAAACCAGTAACAACACAGTAAAGAGAGTAAAAGCCCACTCTAAGGCATCCCAAGAAGCTCAGTTCACAAAAATCATACAATGCTGAAGAATTTTGGTGTGCACTGTGGTCTGAATCCACTACTCAATCACAACACTAAAAAAAACTGACACTAGGCTTCACCAGAATAGCTCCATACAAGGAGACTGTTAATGAAGTGATGTCGAAAGTGCAAAAAAATACCAAACATAATTCGATCAACTGCTAGGTGTGCCACGATCCAAGAACAATAACGAAAGCAACAAGGCAAGGAAACAAAATCCAGAGTGTCATGATCCAAGAAAAGCCAAGGTAACAAGGCAATGACATAAAACTTGAAGAAGTGGGATCAGCACCACACCCTCCCATACTGTTGCATGGGTGGAGTGACACTACAAATCTATATGAGTTGTCAAAACAACTACTTAAACGCTGACAAAATAACATTGGACTGAACCATAATAGATCCCCTATAAGAGATATTATCAACATGCCAAAAGTGTCGAAAATACAGATATAAAATCTCTCAACAAACAAGAGAGATACACTACACCTGCTAAAGAAAAATGCTTAAAACAAGAAGCATCACAATGCAGAAGGTATAGAAAGTAGAGCAAGAGGCCGAATGGTGGAGGAGGCATGCCTGTAGAGTCCTCTCAATGAATGCCTATTTCATCGCTACGAGTGATCATATATCCACCCCAAATCAACACGGATGGATGAAGAAGATGCATGCATATGACTTGGTACAAAATGCACAATGGGTGTATGTAAAAGAACATCAAAATGTGTGTCAAGTTGATCATGTCTGACAGCTGAAATGTCAAGTTTCTCAATCTTGATTGAAGATGCAGAACTCATGTGTTGCTAATGATCCTTAAAAAGAGTCAAGCGAACAAATAAAGGAGCTTTGTCAATGTGTGATCCCAATGAAGTATCTACACAAAAACCAATGTCATGGCGAGAATTCCACTTAACATGTGGAAGAGGGAAAACAATACCCTGTGAGTGTTTGTCAATACCTCCACCAATGAAACCCATAAAATGGAGCATACGAGAACTAAAGGCAGTGGTACGCTTCTCAAAAAGGCCATGCAGTTGAGCAGAAATATGATACACAACATGTGGTACTGTGTAATAGGCACATATGTGGAAGAGCATGCAGTAACAAGTCTCATAGGTTTAGAAGCATCAAGAGTAGGAACAAGCTCAAATACTAACAGATCAATGTCAGTGGGTACAAGAGCAATAGCTGCAAGTGAACTAGGAGCATGGATATGGCTGTCCACAATATCATGGTGATACTGTAGGCTAGCAAATTGTTGCTGCAATGAGTGGATTATTGTATCCTTATCATGTATGAGTGATTTTATAAGATAATTTCGCTTCTTGAGTGATCTATTTTCTTCCACAAATTCTACAATATCATCTTGAAGTCCACATACTTAAGAGAAAAGCATATCATTCTCATAATCCATGATAGAGAAGAATGTAACTCCAAAACGTTTAGGACGTCGGGCTCAGCCAAAATTGCATCCACAATTGATTACAACACTCCTCCATATTTAGAACTTTATAATTATAGTTTAAGTCTCAAAATAAATATTTTCAATGGAAAGAGCACGAAAAAACAAGCACTTTTGTAAAAAATAGCACTCAAAGCCGAGTTACTGAGCAAAGGATACAAATTTTCCAATATTTTACTCTGTTATTTATTTTAGCTACCACTAAAATAAAATAAAATGTTGTTGCCTCCACCACACAAATAAAATTAAAGGGGGCTGAAGTTAAGCACATACTAGTAGGAATCACAAGCTTTAAGCCCTCATATGACCATACCATATGACCAAGGGCTAAGGATTTCAATAATAGCTTTACATAAACCTTTGCAAACAAATGAGCAACAATATCATATATTATTATGGAACTCAATGCAATCTTAAATAGGTAAGGAATAATAATCTAAGAACAGTCAAGGTCGTAGATCAAGCCATAAATCAAGGAAATAACTAGTCAAGACCATAGATTTAGGAGAGAACTAGACATCAAGGATCTAGTCAATACAATAGATCAAGGAAATAACCATACCTCACAACTAGATAATATCTCCTAATATCTAAATAAGATAAAAGAAATATCCACACACATAAGTGGGTGAGGATAAATACAATAAAGGTAAATAAAGTACCTAGGTGAACATGAGCTAAGGTAAATACCTACTCTAACACCTATGAAGTGTGATGCAGATGAACCAGCCTTTGTCCCTTGTGATGAAGCTAGATGGATGCAAATAGAGCAATAAAAGCCTTTGATGGATGCATCCTTAGGTGGTGATACTAGTGTTTAGTAATTTTTCCTTCATTATGGTCTCATAACTTTATATTTATATGGTTATCTTGTTCTAATTTTGTACTTAACCTCGAAAATGCCGACCACCAAAAAGATAGAAAGTTCAAACAACTAGAAAGTGCCCAAAAGGTGAGAGTAAAGTGCAAAGAGGATCAAGGAACCCCAGAGGGGACCATGGTGCCTGGGGCACCCCAATCCTGCCTGGGTGCCCTAGTTAGTAATAGGAAAAACACAGTATGAAAATACGGCCTGGTTAAGTGCGGGTGCAAGATCGAAAATAACAATAGAAAGTAAAGTCAAATGGCCAAAGACATGGGTTTATTAGTACTCTTTTTCACTCAAGAACCATATGAATAGTAGTATAATACTGGGACTAAATAATTACCCAAAGTGCATGATTTAGTGTCTAAATTTTCCCCCACTTGTTTTTGGTGAGCAAAAATCTAGGTAACATAAAGTAGATAGATATGCGTACCATATATTCATGTAGAGTGATGAAAAAAGCATGTCAAGGGACTAAAAAAAGTGTGGAGTGAAAAAAAGATGGAGCATGGAGACTAAAGATGCAAAAATGTAAAAAGTGATGAGAGTGAACCTAGGGCAGAAACACGTGTGTAGATGCCAATGTGTGTGATGTACCTACATGTTAATATGTTGTGTGTGATGCCGAGTGATGTCATTGTTGTTGTTGACTGATTTTTTTTCCATACAGACGGATCTGTAAAAGAGAATACATTCAAGTAGTCAAAAAACCCATGTGTAAAAACACATGTATATATGTAAAATCATGTAATGAAAGTGTGAAAATGAAAAAGGAACATGTGCACCTACTCCATGATGAAAAGAAGGGTGTAGAAAGGATATTGTAAACACTAATGAAGTGTACTTTTTTTGGGCAATCTCATGCCACTAGCCGAAGAAGTGTAGGGAGAAATATGTGCTATTATCCAACCTGTAGCTGCTTCCCGAGAGTGAAGATATCTCTATACTATCTAATTTTTTTGGGTGATCCGACGCCACTAGCTAAAGTAGTGTAGAGAGGAATGTATTATTTATCCTTTAACCTGTAACTTCTCCCCAGAATGCTAAGGAAAAATTGACCTGTAAAATTTGTTGTGTATGGAGTTTTATAGAGTGGTATGAATGCACTCACTATGTAACCCACTGTGTCATGAACAAAAACTGAAAACTGAACTGTACTGGTATCGGTACTATGTTGTGTAGTGTGTATAAACCCAAATGTTTCCCCTCTCTTTGGGGGTGCATGTGATGCTGGGGATAGGAGGATGCAGCTCAAAAGAGGAACGACTGTGAAAATTGTGTCCCGCAGGGGCTGAGGGGATGTTCTTGGTAGGAATCAAGGCACATGCAAACAAGTGGCTAGAGACAAGTGTTAGTATAAACAAAGACAAACATGCATGTAGAAAACAAGTGTAACCTACGTAGACAATATAAAACTCCCAAGAAGATAATGTGGACCGCACAAAGTGGGTTTCAAACATGTGACACAACTCACGGTGTCACAATACACTCAAGGACACAGTGGCCACAAAAAAACAAGCAAGTGTGCACAAAAACATAGGGCAAAGGCTGCATATAAGAACAAACAATAGTAAACAATGTAACAAATAAGTATGGAAGCAAATATCCCTACATAAAAATTTTGCACATGGAATTCCCGTTAGCATGTGAGAAAGATAACCCATATGTTAAAATCATGTATAACCAATAAAGTAGTATGTTATGAAACGAAATGAAACCATATCACCTGTAGTGTACAAAAGGTGGATGCCCCCAGTATCCGTTGCAGGATTGGTAGTGTGTCAAGCATCTATGTTGCATGTAAAATCTTTTATCTGCAATCAAAACTAGAAAATAACATGAGCGTGCATGTGTGTATGGTAGAGATAATGACATAAAATAAATCTAGATAGCATGTGTACTAATATGAACATGTACAAGTGAATGTAAGAAAAAATAAATATAACCATAAAGTGTAGTATGTTATGGATGGGTGGAATGGAATGTAGTGTGAATGATAGGAGTTACGTTCCCCCTGATTGAATGGAATTTTATATAGTGAGGTTCATTTGGTATGCCCCCTCAGTAATCAAGAATGAACCATAAACGAGAGTGCGTCATTGGGAAATGGTCAAACTAGGTGTTGTGTGTATCATGTTGTAGTGGATGTGTATGTGTGGTGATCGTATATGACCTAGAGATGAAGTGTGTGTGACTATGTAGTGTAAGCACATATCATGAAAAGATTATTGAAAGGAGTGATGATTTATCCTAAAACATATATCAGTATAAGATCAGTGAAAGGAGTGACAATGTATCCTACGGTGTATACCACTACAAGATGATGGAATAGGTGACCATTTATCCTATAACATATCTCACTAACCGAGTAATGTCACATGATAGAAGGTTAAGAATGAATGCGTGAATGTGATGAGGTCCATTTTTGATTTATACCCTTAACAATCCAATATGGACCATGAGACTAGAGTATGTCATTAGGTAGTGAGTGCAGTACGTACTAGTAGATGTGTGTAGTATATGCAATTATGAGAGATGACCATGTGATGTGTCAAATGTGTAGTATGTATAGTGATGATAAGATGTAGTACCATATGTGTAATACCTATCATGCAGTGTGTGGGGTTCATGTGTGTAAGATACCCTCAGTAGTCAAGTGTGAACCGAATCACAAGAGTGTTTCGTCAGGTAATGTCGATGCAAGTGTGAGTGTTTTGAATGAATGTCTAATTGTGGTATGATTAAGATGTAATATGCATGTTGATGTTGGGGGGAATAAGTGTGATGCCCCCCAATTGCATTATGATGATGGAGATTTATGCAGCGACACAAGAGGTGCCATGCCATTGTGGGAGAGTGTTATCTATGTCATGATAAGAGTGAGGGAAAACACAATGGCAGGCCGAAGCAATAGTAGGACCATGTAGTGGTAGAAATTGAAATTTTTCTTGGCCATCCATAAGATTAGTTTCTTTGATGAAATTGATTAGTTGAATCTTATGTGGGATTGAGGACACTCCAAAAGACTTGATAGGAGAAGAAGGTTGACTTATTTTGAGAGGGGGTTGCGTAATTTGACTTGGTAATGTTGTGGATGACTTTAGAGGAAAGGGTGTTGAACTGATTTGTAAATTAGGTTTGGTGATGCCGTAGATGACTCGAGAGGAGGTGTTTTATTGATTTTTATGGGTGGTTGTTTAGGTGGCACTTGACTACCTTAGAAATGAGGGCATGATGCTTATCAGACGAATCATATTTAAGAACCCATTGAGATGTAACAAGTGGAGAGGACCATGTAACAGAACATTGTGCGGTGAATGAGATAAAACCTTGACGCTCAAGATGTTTGGTTCTTTATTGTGAACCATAGAAATCATTATCATTATGTCTATTGATTTTATGATAATTACATTATTGAAGACCATAATATTTTGCAAGCCGATAAGAAGGATAACAATGGGTAGATGACAAGCTGATTAATTGATGAGTTATGAGTTTTGGGAAAATATTTTATTCCTTAGCATTGATTGTAAACTTAAGAGGTGCGGGGATTAGCAAGGTTTGAGGTTCATGGATATGAGAAAATTTAGCAGACATATAATGAAGATGAGATGTAGAAGGAGAAAAAACATGATCCTAAGAAGTGTTCTTAAGATGTTGGATTTCAAATTTTAAAGATGTAATCGAGGATTCCATAGTCTAAAATTTATCTTGAAATAAAGAATGAAGGGATTGAATGGATTTGCAAATAGATTGATTGGATTTAGAATCAATAGAGTCCTAAAAAATATGATAAAAAATAACATTGACTTGAGTAGGAAACATGTTGATAGGTAGATACGTAGTCTCTAGGGTTTTTTGGAGATTGTCATTACAAGAAGGGTGATTTTGAATCAATTGAAGAAAATATAATTAACAGACCTTAGGAGCCATGATGGAAGAAAAAGAAAGATCCAAGAGTATTTGACCACATGTTCACTAAAATGATTAAACTAAAATATGATATAATAGTCTAATATAATGTTATAGGAGTAGTAAATAGATGAATAAATGAAGTAATAAAATATTGAAATGATACCCAAGAAACTAAGCAAGTGAAATATGAAACACTAAAGAAAAAGAGGGTTAGGAAAATCCTTAGTTGATTCATAGATGTTACGAGACTATGTCGCATTAGAGACCAACTAACCAAGAGGAGGAAACCATCACACAGGAGCCTGATAAAATACAGATCCGAGTTGGCTAGCTGGATTGGGGTGCCTGGAAAAGGAATTAGGGCACCTGGGGTGCCCTAGTCTATAATCTGTGCACCCTGGTCTATGAAATGTTTTTGTAAACCTCCTCTTAGGTGTCGGTGAATGATTTCCTGTGTTCACTTCCTGTCAGATGAATGTCGTTGTATGATAGTTGAAGCACTGATAAACCTACAATAGAAGAATCACCTGTAAAACCCCAAACAAAGTATCAAACCTCTAAAAAAATAAAGATGCATATAAAGGGTTTGGACTTCCCTCAACTACCACAATGGTGGAATTAATAACTAAGTGTTGCACTATATCTCATACCCAATGTAGTTTTAGGTATGAGTGTGTGGAAATCATGCCCTAGGTTCTCTTGTGCTAGTCACACTTTATGAGTAGCGAGCAATAACTAAATGTATAATGTAAGTAAATGGTGCATGGAATAGAATAAAATCCCCTCCTATGAAGTGTGATGCAGATGAACTATCCTTTTTCCCTTGTGATGGAGCTAGATGGATGCATAGAGTAATATAATCCTTCAATGGATGCAACCTTAGGTGGTGATACTAGTGTTTAGTGTTTGGTCCTTCATTATGGTCTCATAAATTTATATTTATATGGTTCTCTTGTTCTAATGTCATAATTAACCCCAAAAAGGCCGACCACAAAAAATATAGAATGTTCAAACGGATAGAAATTTCCCAAAAGGTGAGACTATAGTGCAAAGAGGATCAGGGTGCCTCAGAGGGGACCAGGGTACTTGGGGTGCACCAGTGTTGGATGGGTGCCCCAATCAGCAATAGGAAAAACATGGTATGAAAATATGGATTGGGAAAGTAAGGGTGCAAGATCGAAAATATCGACAAAAAGAAAATTCAAATGGCCAAAGACATGGATTAGTTAGTACTCTTTTTCAGTCAAGAACCATATAAATAGTAGTATAATAACGGGACTAAATAATTACCCAAAGCGTGTGATTTAGTGTCTATATTAAAACCCTAATTTCATAGTCACATATAAATAATAAATGTTAAAGTACAGATTTGACACAAGTAATAAACTAATAAAATATGAAACCCTAAGTTTAAGAGAGAGAGGAATGGACTTAGCTGATTTACACACTATCTAGAACTAGTGTGAACTGGAAAAAATACTGAGAAGGAAGTGAACAATGTCGTAAATGATCAGGATAAATTATAGACTACAAGAATATGGATGGATATGGGCAGCCCACGGGAATTGGACAAGGGCGTCATGTGAACTGTTGATTACCTCTACTTACATGCCTTTGACTATGCAAAAATTGCTAAGATCTTGATCTTCACCATGTCACACAAGTGTCACAAATAGTCATGTTTTTGATCACCTATGTGTCTCAATATGATCACCAAGATACCATTACACCTGTATATGACATAGATTCACCTGTAAAACCCATAATACCACATCAAATCCAAAAAATAAATATGTAATATGGGGAGTAAAACTAACCACAAGAGTTACCCAATATAGTGAACTTACAACTGAGAAATGCATTACATCTCATACTCCATGTAGTTCTAGTGAGTGTGTGTGAGAATCGTGCCCTAGGATTCCCTTGTGTGAGTGCACTTGATAACAAGCTAGCTAGATGAAGCGATGTAAATTGAATGTGTGGATGCAAAGCTGATCTTACCCTTCCTATATAATGTATGTATAACATGTAGTCCCTTGTCCCTTGATTGAATTCCAAATGGATGATTTGAAGTTATTTAGGTGCATTTTGAGTGCAAGCTTAGGTGATTGTAATAATGCTTAGAGTTTTGTCCTTTATTTTGGTCACATAACTATGTATTTATATGATTTCCGTATTTGAATTTCATAATTGAAAACTAGAAAGGAAAACCATAAGTGGAAATGATGTCCTAATGATAAAATAGGCCCAAAAAGAATGAGTAAGGTAGAAAAGGGTTAGCGGAACCTATAGGGGATAGGGGCACCTTGGTGCTCTTGTCCTAGCTAAGCGGTTGTGTCTTAAGCCATAAAATATAAATGAGTATAAATACTTGACTATCGTATGTGGGGTATGAAAGATAAAATATAAATTAAGAAACAAATACAAGGAGCGAAAGGTAGTCATGAACTACTATTTTTCTTGGTTAGGAATCATATTAATGGTAGTATGTATTTAGGACCTAGAAACCTAACCAAGCGTATAATTTTGTGTCTACATTTTCCCCCACTTTATGTTTTTAATTAAATACATGATTAGATAAAGTAGTTAAAATTTTCTTAGCATTGATTTATAAAGCGGTGGTGAGTAGCATGCCGAGTAGACAAGTGAAGCATGGAATGAATGCATAAAAGAAGCGTGGAAACTAGGAAAGGAAATTGACCCTAGGGGTGAAGCGTATGTGTTGCGCTATGGTGTACCTTTTGTTGTTGTAGCTTGTTTTTGTGCTTAAAATTACTGCTTCTTATAAAGACAAACCTGTAAAAAGAAGAGCAAGAATGTAGTCACAAGTCATTGTATATGATAAATCTAAGTAAAACATGTCTAAGTATGTATAAATGTTAAAGTTTGGAAAATGAAAGTGTGCACCTTATGTAGAAAAATATAAATGGGATAGAAAGATGTCCTGAAATGTTGTGTAGAGAAAGTTTTTGTGTGATCTAATGCCAAGAGTGAGTTTTTTAGGAGATCTCATGCCAAGTGTGAGGTTTTTGGGCAATATCATGCCAAGTTCAAGTTCTTTGGGAAATCTCATTCCAAAGAGAAAGTTTTGGGGAGAGAGGTATAGTATTATTGGCCTTCCATGAATCTTCTTGATTTACGCAGATGTAGATGGTGTGATCTTTTTTCCCTATTGTCCATCATTTATTCCAAATGTATTGTTTTTTCTAATTGAAAATGGAGATAGAGTGCATTCTTCTTGCTAGAAGATTGTTCCTGTAATGTGAAAATTTCTCTATAAATTATTGTGAAATGCGTTGATATGATAAGATTAATTATGTGTGCCCCTAGGAAATTACTACCCAGGGGAGGACACAGGTTTCTAGGTGCTCTTGTCTGAGCCTAGGAAATGGTGTATGTGTTGTGGTGAGGACCCAAGTCATATTCTAGGTTGTTCTAAGACTGCATGACTACTATGCTCTATATTATGTAGGAATGTACTCTAGCTCTGAGATGATGTATGAGTGTATGATTCACACAATGTATGCCCCCTCATAAGGGGTGCATGTGATGTCATTAGCAGTATGTGGCTCAACTAGAGGACTTGATTTTGATCATAACTTTATCCATTTAGGGGGAGGGGAATGTGCATTTTAGAAACCAAGGGACATGCAAAAAAAGTTACTAGATACATGTGTTAATTTAAAAAGTAGAAAACATGTCATAGAAAAAAAGTGTAACAAGAAAGTTGCATACAACATCGACCATGAAAATTGGTTTTACATACATGGTACATCACTCATAATGTCACAAGACAATAAGGACCGAATCAGTCAAAATCACATGAGAAATGATCAATCAAGACATAGGGTAAAGCCTAAAAATAATGGCATACAATAGAAATTAATGTTAAACAAAGTGCAAGAGACAACCATGGTGGAAAATAGTTCCTGCAAGGAAAATTCTACACATGAAACACCCATTAACATGTTAGAAAGATAAGAATTATGTCAAAGCATGTATGTACCAATGGAATAAGTGGTGTGCTATAAATTAGGATTAGGAAATAATGAAATAATAACACATGTAATGTGTGAGAAATTAAATGCACCTAGGATCATCGGTGGGAATGGTAAGAGGTACAGTGTCAAACATCATTACATCATGTAAGTACATGTAATAATTCTACATTAACAACTAGAGAACAAGTGAACACGCATGTGTATATAGAAAATATATTGACATACTAAGTATTCATCTATCATGCAAAACAAAGTGCATATGTGAGTATGAGCAAGAAAGAGTAAGTGAAACCAAGATATACAACATGTTATGAGTATCAGTGAGATGGTATGGTATGAAATGTGAATGTGATAGGGGTAACATGCCCCCTAGTGGATGTGGATGAGTATTAGATGAGGTTAATTTATAAAATACCCCTCAACAATCAAGAATGAACCATAGAAAAAGAGTGCGTCTTGGGGAAATGGTTTGAAAGTGTGTGCTAGAAAAGTAGATCATAAAGGACAGAACTTGAAGGGTGAGTGATGTGAGGTTAATTTCAAATTTATACCCTTGGCAGTCAAGTATGAACCATGGAATAGAGTGCATCATAAGGTAGAGAGTGATGCAAAATTTGTATCAAGATGTGTAAAAGTGACTAGATAGAAATCATGAAGTGTAATGTGTATGTGTAGAGATTAGAAAGAGATAGGAATGATTAAAGGGGGGAAGAAAAAAATATGCCCCCAAAGTGTGTGATGTGGAAAACAATCATGTAAAATCATCTATAATATTGACATTGTCAAGATCGTAACCAATTGGACCTAGATCAGAGATTGGGTAAGCAATAGTGTGAGGCTAATCATATAGAGAGCCCTTGCAACAAAAATTATTCATGCCCATTGCATATTATTCATTAGTGAAAGGTGGTTTTGGATAACCATGTGCATACCATCGAGTGAGATTGGGAGAATATCCCAAAAAAGAGTCATTACAAATAGAAATTTGGTAAAAAGGCATACGAAATGTGATATTATTATGATTTGGATCTAGTGTGCCACCAATGTATTCAAGACAAGATTTCCCAAGTGTGAGTGGAAACAAACAAGGAGTGCATGCAAGGAATACTATTAAATGGAAGACGGGATATATAAGGAGTAGTAATGAATACACATCCATGATAGAGGTGACGAGAATGAGGTGGAGGTAGAATATTAGCAAGTGCAAATCCTAACCAATCTAAGCCATTGTGTGTGAAAATATTCTTAGAGAAAGAGGGGTTGAATGGGATATGAGGCCAATAATAATTGTGAATGAAGAGAGTGCATGTGGAGGAATATAGGCATGGAGCAGAAGGAACCCAGGGAGATGTTGCAGATGCCAGAACGTCTAATGTGTGTGTTGTGCCTTGGAAAGGGATCATGTCATTAGTAGATAGAGGAATGTTTTTGAATTGATAGCCACCAAGACCAATAATAACAAAATTATCTTGAAAGTAAGATTAATATATTTCAAGTGGAGTAAACTTAAGATTGTGCAATATGTCATCATTAAGTTCTACGACGTCAGCCTCGTCAAAAAAATCATCAATTCTAGCATTGTCTTATTGTATGGCATTATCAAGAATATTTGAGGGAGTGGAGACAGATGTAGAATTGGGAGGATCTGTGGTAGGTAGAGAAGTAGCAGTCATTGGGGGGACATAGTGGGTGATATAATATCATTAGTATGAGTAGGAATGGATGGATTGCATGAAGAAGCAATAGAAGAAGAAGTAGGAACACTAGATTGACTGACATCATATGTACTAATGTTTTGATATGGAATTGGATGAGATAGAGGGATGGTCCTAGTAGTGATAGGATATATGTGAAAAAACTTGAATTACTACGAATCCGCAACAATAGTATGTTCATAACCATCATGTAATAATTTAACACGGTGATGGATTAAAGATGGAACAACATGCATAGAATGAATCTAGGGTCCGCAAAGTAATAAATTGTATTGAAATGTTGCATCAATGGAAAATATTATAGTAGGAACGATTTTAGGCCCAACCTGTAGAGGTAGGGTGATGGTTCCCATGCATGTGCGAGTGGTGGAATCATATCTACAAATGACTTGAGAATATTTGTTAATTAGATCATCATTGTTAATGAGTACATGCTTAATACAGATGGCACCAATAGTAATAGTGATAAGGAATGGTGAAAACGGATCATTAGTAGCAGATGGAGGGATATTCTCATCACTAAAATATATAACATGTGGTAAATTTTTAAGAGATTAAATGAGGTGAGAAAATTCAACATGTTAATTATCACTTTCAATGTGAATAGAGCAAAGAGAGGCCTCTAATGTGTGACAAAAATCAAGTGCACTATGCAATAGATCATAAAGAGATATTTTTCTGGTGTATTCTAGAGCTTCTCAATCATGTCATAACCCTTAGAGGTAGTGGAAGGAACTATAGAAGTGATAGGAGGTGGGATAGAAACAAGTGGATATGTAGGAGAACAAGTGTGACGAGTGGTAACTACATTGATCGTCGGATCAGATATTGGAGTAAAAAAGTGAGGAGAGTGTTGATTATGAACTTACATAAAATTAGAAGCAATGGTAACAATGCCAAAAACCTTGGTTGGAGAAAAACAAGGATAAGAAGAATGATCCATGAATTCAGAAGAAGGAGATATATTTTGATACATTTTTCAGAAGGTAGGGTTTGAATGAGTGGGTTCACCAAATGATTTAATAAAAATAATTTTTTTTGAAACCCTAATTACAGAGTCACATGTGAATAATAAATGTTAAAATACAAATTTTACATAAGCAATAAGCTAATAAAATATGAAACCCTGAGTGCAAGAGAGAGAGAGAGAGAGAGAGAGAGAGAGAGAGGAATGGACTTAGCTAATTCATGCGCCATATGGGACTAGTTTGAGTGGGGAAAATTGTTAAGCCGGAAGTTAACAATGTCATTAATTCTTTGGATAAATTACATATTATAGGAATACGGCTAGACATGGGCGCCCACAACTGGACATGGGCACCTAGATGCTAACGATCTCTACTATGTGCCTGTGACTATGAAGATGGTCAAATATTGATCTTCACTATGTCACATAAGTGTTGCAAATAGTCTTTATTGATCACCTATGTGTACCACTTTGATCGTCGAGGTACCTGTAACTTGCAAGAAAAATATTCACCTGCAAAACTTGTAAAACCACAACAAATCCAAAAAATAAAGATGTGATATGGGGAGTCAGAATAACCCCAGCGGTCACCTGACAGATTTATATTACAACGGAGCATTGTACTATATCTTACACTACATGTAGTTTTGGTGAGTGTGTGTAATAATTGTTCCCTAGGATGACCTTGTGCAAGTGCACTTGATAATAGGCTAGCTAGATGTAGCAATGTAAATAGAATGTGTGGATGGAAAAATGAACTCTCCCTTCCTATGTTGTGTATGCATAAAATTTAATCCCTTCTTCCTTGTTGAAGTGCTTTAGGTGCCTTTTGAGTGCAAGCTTAGGTGATAGTAATGATGCTTAGAGATTGGTCATTTATTTTGGTCACAAAGCTATGTATTTATATGATTCCCTTATTTTAATTTCGTAATTGAAAACTGGAATGCCAACCCATAAGTATAAAATATTCCCAAAAGATAAAAGAGGCCGAAAAAGAGTGAGTAAGGTGGAAAAAGGTCAGGGGCATCCAGAGGGGGCAAGGGCGCTTGGGTGCTGGTGTCCTGGCTGGGCGCTGGTGTCTAAAGTTATGAAAGATAAAGCAATAAAGTTTTGAATGGGATGTAGGGTGTGCAATACCAACTAGAAAATAATAAAAACATAAAAGAGGCCAAAGATAGTTTCCAATTACTAGTTTTATCCCTTAGGAATCATGTAAATGCAAGTATGCTTTTAGGACCTAGAAATGTACCCAAGTGCATAATTTTGTGTCTACAACTACCCTTTCCAATTAAAAACATATATAATATGAATAAAAAAGGTAGCTACACATCTCTTCTCATGAATTTCTAACACTTATAATCATCACTTATAGTCTCCAAAATTAAAGTTCTATATATAAAAGGTAATATAAATAGAGACTAAAAAATGTTGAATTTATATCAAGTAACCTTTTTCATAAATTGATAAATGATTCTCACCTAGAAAAAAAATACTAGGTTTATCTTTTTTCACTACTAGTTCTCAATATTAGACCCCAAAAAATGTAATTTACCTATAAATAGTAGGTAGTGGAGATAAAATCATCCTAAATAATAGTAGAAAAATATCAACCTCCTCTAATGAGTGAAGCCTACAAATTTGTCCCTCATTATAAAAAAGTGTGATGTAGGTATCTCATAAATTGTTGGAAACACACTTGAACTTTCAATGTGTGTGTGTCATAAATTGATGAGAGCACATATAAAATAAGAAAGAATGTCGTTGGTCATATTACAAGGCCATCCGAAATTTGGAGCAAATGTTGACATGGATTTACATATATAAAAATTTTTGCACAATAAAGCAATGAAAATATTTGACTTCTGAATATCGGTGGTAACATATTAATAGTATATCTAGCCTATCATGGCAATGCCAAGTATGGAAAAGAGAAAATATCTTAAGAGTACCCATCGCATCCAATGTAAGTGTCTATTAATCAACCTCGTCTTATGATTATAAAGCATCATTGAAATTATTTAAAGATGGAGATGATGAGCCTTGTTGATTCCTATCCGAACCACCACTTTGTATCATCATTTTGTATTAGACTGATGTTATCATTTTGTAATTAATACTTTAATATATATAAAAGGAAGTGTTGTGCATTAAACTTGTTCATTTACATCTTATATATGCTTCTTTGAATGAGTTGAAATAAGTTTATATATGTGCAAATAAATGTGAATGAAGGACCTATCTTAAGCCTAACACAGGACTCATACAAATCCCAACGTAGGACTCGCCTAAGCGTTGGCACAGGAATAATTTCAAGACCAACACATGACTCATTCCATAAATTTTAGGACTCGCATTGAGTGTAGGACTCGTGCTATGGAAGCGCAGGAATCATATGAAGGAATCGAAGGACTCAGACATCAAGGAAAAGAACTGATCTAGTCAACACACAAGTTGCATGACAAAAGGAGAATTGAACGGGTAATATCATATAGTCATCATGTGAATTGTGCATATTGTGAGAGTCCAATTTAACATCAAGTTCGGTTGGAAACATGGAAAAAATGGATGGTAAAAATGGTTAGTGAACTAACAATCACCATTATTAAAGGGATTCAAATGTATAAGTTTATAATCCTATAAAATCCCCAAATATCTTGATTGAACGATGATTAAGGACTACACTCAGAGTTAGCAAGATAAATATAATCAAAGTGTGATATGAACTTGTTCTTTCAAACTTGTAACTCCCTAACAAGTAGTTGTTATCGCAGAAATTTGTTAGTTAATTATTAATTATCATTTGTAAACAATAAGTCCTCTATAGGAGTGATAAGAGATATGCTTATTATAGAAATAATTTGTATTATAATTAGTGTGGTTAGTTATTAATGAAAGAAAGCACTGTATTACATTCAATAAATTGCATGATTCTAAATTAAGCCTCACTGGTGTAGTTTTCCATTTTGAAATTGGATTAGAGAGAAGGAGCAAGGACCAATCCTCCCCAATGTGAAGGGAAGCATTGCATGTTTGTTTAATTTTTCTATTTATTCAACATTAGATTATTTTTGATAATTTCATTACTTTTAGTATTTTAGTTTGAAAAATCGTTATAACATCTTTAGCATCTTAATTCATATATTTTGGAATCTTTTTTTTTATGTTATCAACAATTTCTTAAATAGTCAAATTTAGCAATAATATTTGGTTAAATCTAGTAGTTAATGCATGCTCAAATAAGTTTCAACCATTCTCTTTGTTGCAAACAGCCTCAGACACCACCATGGATTAGCAATCATGAAAATAATTAAATTACAGGCATCAACGATGCTCATCGGGAGAGAGAGAGCGCCAAGGAATAAATGACTCGCGCTATAAATCTCAAGATATTTGTGTGGTGGACATCCCAATACTTAGGGATAAACTATGGGTTATAGAATGTACAAAGGAAAATTAATATAATAATAGAACAAAATACATTTGAATGTGAAAGAGATTTACATAATAGTGCAACTTATATTCAATAATAAAATAAGAAAGTATTATGATAAAATAAATAGTGTATAATGTTCAATGAACTTATGAATGATAATTATTGTGATCATAAAGGGGAAATTTTCTGTTGTGCCCATGATTTCATGACCAAAATAAACATATGATAGATTGGTAAAAATTGGGATATTTTTTTGTTAAATTTAGTTAGTAATTAATGTGATTTAATCATTGGTATTCTCAAACAATTAACCTACTAAGGACATATTGCTTGGACCAAAGTAATATTTCAATCATGTTTCCATTGTTTGGGTGAATAAAGCTAGATTGGTTCACAATGACCTCTACCACCAAGAGGGTAATCCACTCACCATCGATTTATATTATGCAATAAAGCTAAAAAAGGGCCAACTAGAGAAACATCAAGAGTTGCTTGTACTAAATATGGTGACTTGAACTATTTATGTTTAGTCCAACCAAAGAATAGTTTTACAAAATGTGAGATTAATTGTAACATTATTTCCACATATATATTTAATCCATTTGGGAAAATGCAAATATTATAAGTTCCAAATAAGGTAACTTTTTAACTCTCCACTATCCTAATTACACCAAGGGGGTAATATAAACATTGCCATATCAAAATGAGAAAATCATAGTTCCTTTAGGTGTTATAAGGGATATAGTTGAGGGTTCCAAGTCAATGATGATGTTGGATTATTAGTTACAAATATCAGATAAACCAAGGGGATACTAGGAGTGAACCCAAACTATTATTTTCACAAGCAACAATATTCTAACTAGGGATGACTAGGGAAACCATTTTTACACTAAGTTATTAAAACCTTAGTCCCGAATGATTAATTCTCAATCATAATATTAATTTTGTCGATTAAGGTCGTTATTAAAACCACAATCGTTATTTTGAACCATTCCATAAGGTTTATTGAGGAAATTTATCTACCTAAATATTAAGTTAGATAAATAAGTAATGTAACCAATTTGACTCATCCAAATGGACCCATGCTCTTTTACACCAAAGGGTTTATTTAATTTAATTTAATTATATATAAGTTTTATTCATCCAATTTTCTATATAAAAAAGAGGTACTTGACCATTCAAATTCGACCAACTAAAAAAGTGGGAAATCCTAGATGGAAACAGAGCCCTATGATTATATGACTATACACCATAGATCCTAGGGTGGATATAAACCCTAGATTTTCCTTATGTTTTTCCATTCTCATATTATTTTCTCAATTCTCATTCATTTATCTCATTTCCTCTTATTTGGTTTTGCAGTTGAAGAAACACTCTTCCATGGAGGTATACGAAGTTGATTATTTTTTTCTCCTCTTTGGTTCATTGCATTTATTTTTTTCATTTCTTCTTTGAGTTTTGTTGGAGAAGCTCCATAAAGACAACCATGAAGCATTTTACTCATTTTTCTTCCATATATTTTCAATTTATTTTCTCCCATTACCTTTTCATTTTGACTCTAATGCCCTTAGTACATTTTCAATGGAGGATAATGTATTTTGTCAAATCGATACAAATCTATGTAAGATTATATACATATTTATACACATATATATTCACATTTTCTCATATAAAAATATAAAAAATTATCTATAATGACAATAAAAGGGTGACCAAATGCATAAGTGTGGGTGTGGGTGTGGGTGTGGGTGTGTGTGTGTGTGTGTGTACATATTTACTAATAGGTGCAAGAGAAGTGGTCATATTTTCCATTATGGCTTGTAGTGAGAGTGATGAGGTTGTAGATGTTAGGTTGTGGAGCCTGTTTTCATGTGTGAAAGTGTTGAAGACTGTACACTAAGAGTACTGTACACTTTTCATGTATCCTCGCTGGGGTTTGGGGCCGGGCCGGGCCCCGAGCGGGGGTCCGGGGGCTGCGCCCCCGAATTTTTTTTTTTAGGCGTAAATTTTTTGGCCTCGAAAAATTGCACCCGAAATATCAGGAAACGTGATTTTCTCATATGGGTGAGTTTTTTGACCCATAGGTTTATGGGACAGGTTTTTCCCATGGTTTTGATACCCACGGTTTTGTAAAACTGCTTAAGCAGTTGTCTATTTATATGGTCTTATGCATATGATAGAAATACAAGCAAATGTATTGCAGATGTGTTTTGAATTCGGCTGTGAATTCTATAGAGTTTGTTGAGCATAGCTCCAAATGGATCGGGGTATTGTATTGAGAGAGCAGTGGCTTGTAGTAAAATCTGAGCAAGGGATTCTTGGTGGACGTAGCCCAAATTGGGTGAACCACATTAAATACTGTCTCTTTGTGTTGTGTTATTTTGTTCTGCAATTTTATTTCAGATCTGTAATAATTTCTGCATATTAGTTTCTACTATTGCGATTCTGTGAGGGATTATTCCGCATATTTTATCTCTTATTTCCTAACAGCAGAAGGGCCGCGTAGGGGATGATAGTTGCAGAGTAATATGGGGCTGTGCCCTTCACACAAAGATGTCTATGATCAGAAATAAATTAGGGTTTGGGGGAGGGAGGAGGTCACAATCCCTCCCATTGTATTTATTTTATTTTTTAAAAACCATACACACACACACACACCATATTTTTTCTTTCAAGTAAAATAAATGTCATAAACACAATTGTTAACTCTTTTACGTTTAATATGTTCTAAGAAATATTTATATTAAAGGGAAAAATCTATTTTATTTTCAAATAATCCTATTTTTATTACGAGGTACATCTACACACACACACACACAACTGTATCTAATCATTTCTATTTTTTTATTATATATATACACACATACACATACATACATATATATAATTTCTAAATAATTTTTTTCCTGAAATAATAAGTTCTATAATTTTCTTGCAGACAAGAAGATGAGTAATGAATCTACTACTTAAATAAGGTAAGTTAGGACTAAGAGCTATTCATTTTGAGAACATTTATAGAATATGGAGTAAATGAAAGTTTATAAAACACCAAATAACTCCCCTTAAACATTATAGTTCCATAATTGCTACCTCGTCTTCCAAATTCAATTGCAACAATCCAATGATCCACAAACTAAGTATAGACAACCAAAAGTTCAATAAACCCAATAATGGCATCTCAAAACACAAGCTTGAATAGAAAATTAAATCCAACAAGTGTAACCATGAGCTCAAAGCTCTTATAAAAAATGTTTTTCTTTTTAATAATAAAAAAATAAAAATAAAAATTAAAAACATATTCCAAGTATAAACAACAAGATTTTCATTCTAATATAACACAAATCTACACCTTTCTTCTTTCCAAATACCAAACTTATAATAGAGATAACCATAGGATTTCTTCACTAAATGCACTCTATTTCATTTCAACATTAAATTAACAAGAAATTGTCTAATATTATTTTTACAATAGTTCAAATCTTCTTCCTTTCAAAACAAACTTGGTGCAAGAATAACAAACTGATTTTCAATCTAATACTAGGCACCATATATTTCTTCTTTTCTTAAAAATACAATAAAATTCCAACTCTAAAATTCATAGGACAAGCCTCCATTAATAGGTAATTGTTATCCATATTTCACCTCGTGACAAATATTGGATCAACCATGATCCCGCATAAGAGGAAACCAAGTCAAAGGGCGGACAGAAAAGGCTTCAAAATTGGCTAAGTATAAAGGTGTAAACAGAGAATGCCAAGTGTCAGTATGGTGCTTATTCAAGGGTTGAATAAAGAAAAGGTTTCCAAACGAGTGCTAGACTGCCATGTGTCCCAGGGGAAAGTGGACTATATGGGTAAAAATTGCAAAATGGCCTGCAACTCCGCCCAAGGAAAAATTCAGCATCTGGGCCCGAGTCAAAGCCAAAGTGGGAATCGGAAGAAAGGGAAAAATATAAATTGCAGATCCGTAGGCCCGATTTTGTTCCAATCTGGTTGACATGAGTCTGATATCAAAAGGGGACCCATTTTTCAAGATGTTTTCCCACCCTCCTGTACAGACCCGATACAAACTTCGAAGGGGCATATCTTTTGACTCAGGGCTCAAAATATTGTAAATTTGATGTCGTTGGAAAGATCTCAGCCTCACCCATGTCATGGGGTCTGAAACTTTAATTTTGAGGAGGTTAGGTGAAGAAAATGGAGGAAACATCTTCACACTTTCAATGCAGGATCTTCTTGCCTGAACAACCAGATCATATTTGATCTGTTTTTCTATTTCCTCTTCCTTCAAGGCACCAAACCAAAGATTGATGCAGTAAAGATGAATTTGGGAAAGAGATTTCATAAGGGGCATTAACAGCGGTGGTTGAGCTTCAACCTACTTTTCCTTCTTCTCTCTCTCTTCTTTCAGGTTGAATCTATAAATACAGGGGTAGGATTCATTGTAAAGGGTTGGACATTCTTTGTTTTACAGGATCCCTCCTCCTTCTAGCAAAGGGATCTATGGGGTTCAGGCCTTCTATCAAAATTGCATTACATTTCTACCTCTTGGCTACTTTTTAATGGACTGTATCAATCTACAGAGCAATAAAAAATGTATGTGATCAATTTTAGATCCTCTCTTGTCTCTTTTGCTTTCATCTGGTCTTCCATTATATATATGGCTATATGTGCTTGTTTATTGTATGCATTTTGTTGGTTTGTGTCTATTAGAAAAAATAAGTGTTCATCATTCCTTTGGTGCATCACCTCGTAGTTTAGCTTTGTTTTAATTTCTATATTCCTTTTATCACTGTCTCCTTTGTAAATTTTAGGGTGCTTTCATTTGGCACGTCCAGTGGGACAATACCCCATTGTATTCAATTTTTAAGCTTTTGAACTTAGTTTCAAAGTTTTTCATTTTAAATTTTTAGATTAGTTTCAAGTTTCCTAGATTAATTTCAAATTTTTGTAGTTTACTTTCAAGCTTTCCAGTGTTATTTTAAGCTTTTTACATTATTTTCTCAAGCTTTTTATATTAATTTAAAAAAATTAGCGTAATTTTTGAAGTTTTACATCAATTTCCATTTTTAAAATTTGTTTCAACTAGATTAGTGGTAAAAGTTGTGTTTTCTTGATTTTTTTAGGATATAAGGAGGCGAAGCCCTACCAAAATTTCCAAGAACTCCCAAAGAATGGACCTTTTTTCAAAAAAAAATCTTCAAAACCTAGATTTTTATAATCTACAAGAAAAAGGCACAAGTGCATGACTGTGAGCACTTGTGCCTCACTGAAAGTGCCTATGCATCATTAACTATGTGAAATATGACATAGGGGCACCTGTGCATGACTGTGAGCACCTATGCATCAAGGTAAAATTTTCTCAAATTTACAGAACTTCAATTTTATGATTCCTATCAGTTGTTAAGGTTTTTTCGACCTTTTTTTGTCAAATTATTGATTTTAGAGCAATATTCCTAACAAAATTTTTGCAGGTTTTGATAAAGGATTTTTGAGTAAATTGGGTTAGGGTTTGAGGAGTGATTGTATTTTCATATTTTGATGGAGTTTGAAATAGATTTTTTTATGCTCTTCTCTTACACCTAGTGTGATCTTGAGAACCAAAAACACCTCTAAACTATTCTTTTTTCTTCTTAGGGGTAAGTAGGAACAATTATCATTCATTTTGTGCTTAAGAGAATAAACTTTCATTTTTTCATGTACTTAATATTTTAGTTTAAGAGATTTTTCACTTAATAAAGAAATCAAGGCTAAAGTTCATATATGCTCTTCCCTTGCACCTAAGGTGATCTTGGGAATCAAAAGTAATTTTAGTATTTCATTAATAAGCACTTGGATTTATTGGGAATGAACCTTGTTTTTTTTCGATCAAAGTTTGATGGTAGTTAGTTGATTTAAATGCATTTTTCACTATTATTTTCCTATGATATTGTGAATATTTTTGGAACTAATAACCATTTTTGTGAAGGACCTAAACAATGTTTCTAACTACATGTGTGATTATATGTTCCAAAAGGAGTGCGACAAAAACCACAATAAGTCTGTAAAGAATAAAATACACCACAATCATCACATTGTATTTATAGGTTTCGATTGAGAGCTACGGCTCGTCCGCTCAACTAGGACATAACCCTTTTGGCATAATACTTAAGCTACAACAATGGGGGTCATCCTAGGAACCCTAAAGTATTTCAAGCAAGAGGGAACCTTGTGAACGAAACAAGAAAGTGCTCCACACTACTGACTTGTCTAGTACACCTTGGTGAGATTAGCGTCAAAGATATCCATATCGCGACACCAGTGAAAGTATAACTGAACAGCACTTTGGTGATAATTATACATAAGGGGGTCGAGTAAAGCTGAGATACTCCTTGGGAAACCTTGGTAAATCGATCTCGCTCTAGATATCTTGTGACACCTTTAGAGAGAACCACCTCGAAAGATTGTCGTCTTGGAACCATTGTTTTTGTCTTAGATAGTATACTCGAGATCTCTCACAAAATGAAAAAAAAATTAGATTCAAACTCTTATTTTTCGAACAGGGGAAATAGTCTCTTAAAATTGAAACCGCATGATTTTTATCACAAAATCTACTTAGTGTCATTTTGTCCTAGTTTTTCACTTGTCTTAAGACAAAGTGAAACTCTGCCAAAATAACACCAAGTTTATTTCAACACCACTTGGTCTACACCCTTGTTTTCTTGTTGCCCATTTTTGGAAAAAAGGAAACAACATAAATGGATACCACTATATATCGTGTGTCCACCACTTTTGCATTCTACTTCAAATACTAGGTTTCAATGTCGGAGCACAAGTATTGAAAGTGTGCATGGTACGCACTCATGATATAGTAGACCCCCTTGTCTCAAAAACCCTTGTATGTATGTATGTATGTGTGTGTGTGTATGTATGTGTGTATGTATTTATGTATGTATAGATAAAACTCTAAAATTTTAAAATCAATGTTTTCTTCAAAAAAAAATGTTTTTCATGGGTTCTTGGCATTTATATACCCCATTATGTTTTAGGTGTATTGCATTCGGATCTTATGTTTGTTGCAGTAGGGATCTGTGCATAGTATCTCATCTCTTTCTGTGATTCTTCCTATAGAGAAATATGTAAGGAAAAAACCTAGTTCTATGATATTTTAAATTATTGGCTTAAAAAGTAAAATATTTATCTCTTTGGCTAGGTAATATATTTTAAAATATCAAATCTCCCCATGTCGATTTATTTTTATGCAAGTTAGAGCCTCTGGAGCACATTGTAGTGTATTGGATAGTCACCCTATACATGGAGAATAGTTGTATACATAGTATGTCCATGTATGTATCAACCCTATGTATATTCATCGGTTACATGAGAGACCCGACATTGCATTATATACATATATGAACACATGATCTAGACATGGTTGTATTACATCTTTTTGGTTTGTGTTTAATGGCAAAGTAGGTGTTCAACATTCCTTTGGTGCATCACCTTGTTAGTTTTAGGATTTATTTTTATGCATCTTCTTAACCCTGTCTCCTTGACAAGTTAGAGTAGGTTTCAGAGTAGATTCTCTGCAATATGAATGCATGCACCTGAATAGAGGAATAGGAACTGGCATTCATCCGGAGAGCTTTTCCAATGGCAATGTCCCACACTTTAGGAAAAGTTCAATGTTATGCAATCACACTAATTGTTTCAACCCATCGAGTTGTAGACATTCAGGGGTGTTGTGATTACGCATCAATAGGAAAAGTGCCACATTTTGAGAGGTGGTGGGGCCCACCTAACCCATGCTTAGGTGGTCCCACACCTCCTTATACAGGATTAATTAGAAAAAACACCACTAAAATTAGTAGGGATCATTAGACTCTTAAAAATGACTCTAAACAAGAGGTTAAAATAATTAGCACTAAAATGTGTCCAAAGAGGCAACAACCCAAGGTACACATACCAAATGATGAGCATACACAAGGAGAAAGGTTTTATCATATATACTCAAAACCAATGATGGACAAGATAAAATATATAAACAAAGGCATGGGGATTCATCCCAGACAACCAATTGTGTAATCTTAAAGGTGTAACTTTGAGTCCCGCATTCTCCTATGGCATGAACCTGTCACTTGCACACTCAATTGAAAAAATCGTACATGCTCGATAAAATATGATAAATGAATCAATCACACACATGTCAAGAAATTACGCCATACATATACAATCAACCCACTATTTACAAATGCATCAACCCATTGTACACAAGATGTTAGAGATCACGAAAATTCAACCATGACTTGTTTCATAATTAGTTACAAGATGCATGCTACTCTAAAAATCCATCAAATTCCATGCTCTAAACCATCCAAATTTATGAAGCCATAACCATCCTTTGATGAGATCAATAACCATTACAACAACATAATATATCCAAAAATATCATTCATATAAGTCTATGATCAACAATATCCATAACATTATAACTAAACCAAGTGATATTGATAAAAGTAATAAATTGGCATTGTATGCCTAATACATCCTTCTACCAAAACTAGTTAATATATAAAAGATAAAGAGACAACAGATAATGTATATTCAAAGTATAATCCATGCCAAAATTAGATCAACACATCCCTATTATCATATCTAATCCAAGTGACAAATAGAAAAGCAATGATTTGGTATTGTAAGTCTCACCCATCATCTTGCCAAGAACATATTAGCAACATGGTGATTAAATCAATATCATTCAAATAAAAAATCTATGATAATATTTATTCCAAGGTACCATACAAGAATGACATAGGGATGCATTGTCATAAAAGGGAGAGAAACTGGTGGGCACTGCAACTTCCTTAACTAATTCTCATATATTAGAATGAGATACATTTACATATAAGAGGTACCAGATACTATAGGAATGTAAGTATTAATTACTATTTATTTTATGGTCTTGATGACACTATTTGGGTCAAATGGTTTACACATTGCAAGAAGGAAGTTAGAATAGACTATTGTTAAAAAATATAATGGTTCATATTCTATATGAGTGACAGTTGAGCTTATTGCAAGTTTGGTAATTTAACTTCAAATGAAAAATATTTTAACGATTTATTTTACATGGTGCACACATGGAGAGTAACACTTGGCATGCCAAGTTGTTACGCCCTTAACCTATTACTTGTATTAGGATATGAATAGCTGACTTGTGGCTTACCATATCATTTTATTATATCATTTATACTTTCTCATGCTTAATAGGTCGGCCTTGATGATGGCCATAGCATATTAATAGTATATATAGGGGATTGTAGGTAGTATTTCATTATCATTTGAGCATTTGAGTCTTATTATATGGTTTGGAGGTTGCCCTCTCGAAGTAGCGAAACTATTCTAATTGCATATTGAGATAATTATTTTGAAATATTGTGTTATTTTGTGTTCTACTATTACTCATAATCTGAATTATACAAGTAATTTCATTACAAGTGGTATTAGAGCTGTGATCTGGGCCAAAATTAGGGCAAAAACCCTAATTTTTGGTTTCCACCATATATTGCGAACAATAACAAATCAGTTGGAGATACTTTGACCATAGTTGAAAAACATTTCAAGTAAGGTTCCCTAAAAATTTCAGACTTTTTGGATTTCTTTTGCAAAATTTATTACAAATTTAGGTTTTTTCATAAAATCACTCCCTAGGGTGCAAATTGTGGAATGTTCTCAAGTTATTTACATTTTCATAAAGCTCTCAAAAAAATAGTATTAGTATATTCTTTGTGTTTTTTCATGTTCAGCCTAATTTGTATCAAAAACCTAAACCCTAAGGTTTGACATCATGGCGGGGCCTTCCACAAGAGCAAAAAAGAATCCAGTTACTCCAGGTAAAACCCTAGATAAAGATGGGGTAGTGATTGAAGAGATGTAGTTAGAAGGGGTAAATACATATTCCTCAGCACTAGGGTTTACCTCAATTTATCATAAGGTGAGCCAAATTGAGTATGAGTTGTGAAATGTACAATCTGAGATGGCCTCTAAAGGAGACATTGACCAAATCAATCATCGGTTGGATGATATCATGAAACATGTAAAGGGTAAACAATATGGACCAAATCTGGACCATATCAACCTAGGAGGATCTTTATTTCAAAATCATGGACAAAATAACCATGTTGGATCACTTTTCCAGCCCAACCAGAATCCAACTTATTCGCAACCACGAAACATGATGCTGAAAGTGGATATGCACAAATTTGATGGTAAGGATCCCCTGAATTGGATAAATCAAATGGAGAAATTCTTTGAGTTACATCAAACACCATCAGGACAAAAGGTGACATTGGCATCCTTGTATCTTGAACCAGACCAATTCATTTGGTATCGATGGTTATGTGCTCAGAGGCAGAAGAATGGTCTCGATGTCACTTGGACAATTTTTACCAAGGAGTTGCAATTGCACTATAGTGACAGTGTTTTAGAGAACTAATTTAGTCAATTATAAAAGTTACAGAAAATAGGATCAGTCAAATATTATGTGCATCAATTCTAGAACCTATCCTTAAGGGTGGAGAACATTCCAGAAGAGAATCTGAATGACCTGTTTCTTGGGGGTCTTAAGGACCACATCGAGCATGAGGTACGAATGTTTAATCCACTCAAGCTTTCTGATTCTATTATCATGGCACGTTGAGCAAAGGAAAAATTATTTGTAGTAGGAGGCCGCCTTTCATTAACACCAGAGACCGTAATATCTCTTCCCCTTCATTTTCTAGGCCAATTAGACTGACTCCTCAACAAATGGAAGAAAAGAGAGAAAAAGGATTATGTTTTAACTGTGATAGAAAATATGGACCAGGAAATAAATGTGCTGAGAAGAAGTTGTTCTATATTGACAGAGGTAATGAGGATGATGAGGAAGCTGAAACGATAACAGAGGCTGAGGAACCAGTATAAGATGAAGTAGAGGATCACCAACCTACAATTTCTTGCCATGCATTGTCAGGTATTAGTACTCCTCAAACACTCAAGGTTATTGGCTATCTCAAAAAATAGAAGGTGACGGTGTTGATTGACTCGGGGGGTACTCATAACTTCATAAATAGTAAGTTAGCTGCCCACCTCAATTGTTTTATTTACCCAGCTTCAGAAATGCAAGTTATGATTACAGATGGTGGGACAGTAAAGTGCACAGGAAAGTGTCATAGTATCAAGCTTTCCATTGGAGACTACATGTTAGACTCATCTAAGTTTTCTATTTCTATGGGAGGGGCAGATATTGTTTTGGGTGTCCAATGGCTCACAACCTTAGGTACTATAGATATGAATTTCCAAGAATTATTCATGCGATTTCATTCAGTTGGAAGGAAAATACAATTGAATGGGATGGTAGCTAAGTCTCCACAAATTATTAGCTCTCATCAAATGCAGAAGGTTCTTAGAAAAGGAGTAGATGGATTTATAGCAAAGTTATTTTCCATAGAAGTACAAAATATAGAGTCTTCAATGCCACTTGATCTTCAGAAGATTGTTGATGCTCACTCATCTATTTTTGATGTAATTCCAAAAGGAATACCACCAGTTAGGGATCATGATCATGCCATTCAGTTGATTCTAGGGAGACAAACACTGAACATCAGACCATACAAATACCCATATTCCCAAAAAAGTGAGATCGAGAAAATGGTTCAGGAAATGTTGAAGGCATGTATCATCAGGCATAGCCAGAGTGCATATTATTCACTAGCGGTCATGGTACATAAGAAGGATGAAACATGGAGGATGTGTCTAGATTATCGAGAACTCAACAAGTCCACCATCAAAGATAAGTTTCCTATTCCAGTAATTGATTATTTACTTGATGAATTACATGGTGCTATTTATTTCACCAAATTAGATCTTCGTTCGGGGTACCATCAAATTAGAATAAAAGAGGAAAATGTTCATAAAACAGCTTTCAGGGCTCATGAGGGCCATTATGATTTTTTGGTAATGCCTTTTGGTCTTACAAATGTGCCCTCAACCTTTCAAAGCTTGATGAACACTATTTTTAGGCCATTTTAAAGGAAATTTGTATTAGTTTTCTTTGATGACATATTGATTTATAGTAAGACATGGGAAGAACACTTACAACATGTAAATAAAGTGTTGGAAGTTTAGAGAAACATGCTCTCTATGCAAATCCATCCAAATGTTCTTTTGGTGTACAATAGGTAAAGTACTTCGGTCACATTGTATCCCATGAAGAAATCAAAGTTGATCCTCAGAAGATCAAAGCTATGGTGGAATGACCAAGGCCCAAAACTCTCAAAAATCTTCGTGGGTTCCTAGGATTAATATGGTACTACAGAAGATTTGTGCATGGATATGGTAGAATAGCAATCCCACTCATTGCATTGCTAAAGAAGGATGCCTTCCATTGGATAGACGTAGCCACTAAATCCTCTTTGCAACTGAAGGAATCCATGTACAACACCCCAGTTTTGGATACTCCAAACTTCTCAAAAACCTTCACTGTTGAATGTGACGCTTCAGGATCAGGATTGGGAGTAGTTATAATGCAGGAAGGAAGACCAATTACATTTAAGAGTCATCAATTCAAAGGAAAAGATATGCTCAAACCTGTCTATGAGAAATAAATGAAGGCTATTCTTCATGTGGTCAAGAAATGGAGGACCTATCTCATGGGTAGACACTTCAAGGTAAAAACCGATCATGATAGTCTCAAATACTTTTTGGAGAAAAGGTTATCATCTAAGGAACAACAAAAGTGGGTAAAAAAATATTGGGTTATGATTTTGAAATCAAATACAAAAAGGGTAAAGAAAATGTAGTAGTTGATGCATTGTCCAAAAGGGATACATCTGCAGATGCCTTACTATGTGGAATGTCCATGTTGATGACCAATTGGGTGGATGAAGCAAAATTAGAATGGGATCAAGAAAAGGATACACAATCGCTAATACATAATATCAAGCAAGGATCTATGACATCTAACAAATTTGAGTGGAAAGGTAATGCCTTATGGTACAAGGATATGTTATACTTGAGTAAAGATTCTGAGTTGAAGCATAAGATTCTTGCAGAGCTACATGCCTCACCTGTTGGAGGACACTATGGGTTTTTGAGGACGTATCATAGAATAAAAAGAGAATTATTTTGGGAAGGACTCAAGGGGGATGTACAGAATTTTGTATCAGAGTGTTTAGTGTGCCAACAGAACAAAGGGGAAACAATTAAGACACCAGGTTTGTTGTAACCCTTACCAATTCCTAGCCAGAGATGGGAGGAGGTCTCCATGGATTTCATCACCGGATTTCCTTGTTCAGAGGGTAAGAATGTTATTTTTGTGATTGTGGATAGGCTCATAAAATATGCCCATTTTTTTCCCTATCACATCCATTTTCAGCTAGTACAGTAGCAACTATTTTTTTGGAGACAGTTCAAAGGCTACATGGAACCCCAAAGATAATTGTAAGTGATCGTGATCCTATTTTCCAAAGTAATTTTGGACCGAATTATTTTCATGATTGAGTGCTTAGCTAGCTCAAAGTTCATCTTATCATCCTCAAACTGATGGGTGAACGAAAGTGGTCAACAAATTCTTATAGGGGCATCTACGTTGTTTTGTATCAGATAAGCAGGAAAGGTGAATTAAATGGCTACCACTTGCAGAATGGTGGCATAACACATATTTTCAAACCTCTTCTCAAATGACCCCATTTTTAGCATTATATGGTTACCATCCACCTTCTATAACTTCCTCCTTGAGGGTGCAAACTAAGGTCAGAGATGTTGAGGAACACATTCAACATCAACAACAGGTTTTGGCTAGTTTGAAGGAGAATTTAGCATTAGCACAAAACAGGATGAAACAACAAGTACATCAACACTGTAGTGAAATACATATTGAAATTAGTGACTAGGTTTTTGTACATCTCCAACCTTACAAACAGATGTCCCTAAAGTAATAGAAAAAGGACAAAAAACTTGCTCCTAAATATTATGGCCCTTATCAGGTTCTACAGAAAATTGGCAGTGTTGCTTATAAACTAGAGTTGCCTCCATCTTCACACATACACCCAATATTCCATGTTTCATGCTTGAAGAAGGTTATTGGATAGAAATTTGAATCCCAGATAGAGTTACCCAAACTTGATGAGGAAATAATAATCATTTTGGAGCCAGAGAATATTTTGCAAACACGTACTAAGAGGCTGAGAACTAGAGACATTAAGGAATATCTAATCAAGTGGAAGAATCTTAGCATAGAAGATGCAACTTGGGAGGATGAAGATTTTCTACAGAAATATCTAGGATTATTCAACATTGAGGACAACATTGGTTTGAAGGGGAAGGGCATGCTACACCCTTAACCTATTGCTTGTATTAGGATATGAGTAGCTGACTTATGGCTTACCATATCATTTTATTCCACTCAAAATTCCCTGCTCTTAAGAAAGTGAATTTTCAAAATTTTGAGTTTAAGTGTCTTCTCTGTTGTACTGAAAATGTTAAAAGTCGTGAAATTGAGAAAATCTACGTTTTTGGGTCATTTTGTGTGTTTTTCGGGCCTGTCGGACATTTTTGTCCCGCGTGTCCCAAGTTCAAAAGTGCGCTCTGTTCCCCGATCGGCCGATTTCCCCGAAGTTTGTCTTTTTCGGGCCCGTCGGAACTTTTTGTCCCAAATGTCCCAAGTCAATTTGTGCAAGTTGTTCCATTTTCGGCCGAAACACCCGAACCGCGTACTTCGCACTTTCTTGTCCCAAATGTCCCAAGTCAAATTGTGCAAGTTGTTCCATTTTCGGCCGTACAATTCACCCGAACCGCGTACTTCACGCTTTGCGTCCCAAATGTCCCAAACTCTTCCGGACCCATTGTCACCTTTTCGTCCGATCCGGCCGAGTCGCGTGTTTCGCGCATTCGCGTCCCGCATGTCCCAAAAGGCATTTGTGCATCTTTTCCCCGCTTCGCCCGAATCGGCCGAGCCGCGTGTTTCGCGCATTCGCGTCTCACATGTCCCAAATGAACCAAGTGCCATTCGTGCTTATTTTTCCCGCTCTACCCGAATATCATGCTTATTCAAATTGGTAGGTATGTATTAAATGCGCATTCATTGTCTTTCTCTCTCCTAATCGGCTATATAATGAGCGAACCCCCTTTGCATTTTTCACATTGCTTCCATGCTATCCTTTGCTCGAACCCTTGCAATCTAAAAACCTGCGCGTGTATCCCTTTCCTCTGTAATTCCTTCCCGAGTCTAGTTTGCGTCTCTGTCCTCCGAGTTACTATCAATATGAAGATCAAATTTCAGGGACAGGAACAAATCTCGCCACTAGAATCTGCCGTTCACAATATTGGGGACAGTGAAGCTCGTCATCTTGATTTCAGTGATTTTTGGGCAAGGATGGCAGATGCAAACCCTACACCAATGGCGCAGATGATTCACGACAGCGGTTTGGCTTTTGCTGGAGGTTTCCCAATCTCGGTGCAATGTGCTGATACAGTGCTTTCATGCGGAGCTCACTTCGACCCTGATTCGAGTGAATTAACCAATGTACACGGGGAACTCATCGCCAAGCTGGATGCTGCCGCCATTAGCACTGCTCTGAGGATCCCAGAAATGGATAATGCCATAGTTGTTTCCCAGGATCAAGCACAGGCCCTGTTTAATCAAGACAGCGACAAATACAAGGCGTGGGTGGCGAAGTCATGGCTTAAAAACCCTAAGAAGGGAGCGTCTCGTCTATCCAAGACTCTCTTCCGAGCAGATTTCAATGAAGAGTTGTCAGATTTCATAATCCTACTGGCTCGGGTTATGGGCTTACCTTCTACTAACGAGTTCCATTTCTGGATGTGCCCGCTCATCAGCATGGTGTGCGAGGGAACTCAAAATATCAACTGGGCAGAAATCATCAGCATGAATTTGGCGGAGCAGCTGTCCAATGTACAGCAAACGAAGAAGTTCTACATGACTTCGTACCTGATGTATACTCTGGCGGCATCAAGGCAATGGTTTGGTTTTTCTTACATTGATGCCCACAAGGATGATCCTGTATATGCCTACTGCCCGCAGTTCACCCTAGAGACCAGCAATCACAATTTCAGAAGGGTAAATGATGCTTTCACCATGTACGTGGTCAGGCTGCTTGAGGGTGACACTGCTAGAAGGTTTTCAGATGAAGCCATGAACCTGATATCGCACTACGGTGCCTATTTTATCCAATTCAGAAAATTCTCTTATATCAGGCTTGCTGGCTATGAGAGCACCCCTTTGAGGCTTCCCATGTTCTGCAGTGATAAGATGGCTTTGATAGAAGTATGCAGGCAGTTAGACAAATTGCACAGAACCTGCAGAGACAAGAAGATTTCTGGTTTGCACTTTCCCATCTCTTTGGGAAATTACACTTGTAAAACAGCCCTGGACGCACAGAACATAGAAAGAGCCCTGGTTCCTATCACTGTTCATTTCTTCAAGCCAAGAACTTGCTTCGACTTGAAGAAGTTCATTGAACAGAACATCAAGATAATCTATCATCATAGGGCAGATACAGAAGACTACTGGGCTGACTGTGCAGATGATTTTGAAGCTAGAAGGAGGCACTATGGCAGGTTCTCTCTGCAATTGATCCAAGAACTCGGCTTGTACCAAGTTCCTGAAGGACTCCAGGATGACAATTCTGATCTATACTCATATGAGTATGACAATGTGGTTAAGCACACTCCCTTGGAGGACTTGGATTGGAACAGGAAAGAGAAAGATGATCTGGCCGAGATCCTTGCTCCAGTCTTAGTCAGGACTAAGGTCTGGTTTGACAGGAAAGTTCGAGAGCTCAGAAGGCACTCAGGAGAATCCTCTTCTAAGGATGTTTCAACACCAAGGAGGGAAGCATCGACTCCCATATCAGACACACCTGTGCAAACCCCTCCTGCCTCATCAACGCAAGGACCTGCAGCTTCCACTCCTTCTTCATCCACTCAAGTGTACCAGAAGAAACTCAAAGAGGTTAAGAAGGAGCCTGTGGAAAAAGATCCTCAAAGAAAGCAGGTAGAAGTGCCTTTGGGACCAGAGAACATCATTGTTCTCAGTGAAAGTGAAGAGAGTGAAGTGCCAGCCCCTGCAAATGCTCCTGAAGATCCAACAGATAAAGATAAGGAAGTCCAGAGCACTGAACTTCCAAGTGCTATTGATTCCTCTGCAGCAATTGTCTCCAGCGCCCCACTCACATCTCAACTTGAGACCACAGCTGTGCAAACCTTGAGCGTCATGAGCTCTATGTCTCTTGGTCCTCTTGCCCCTCCTGCTGCTTCCTCTTCCTCTTTTGCATGGGTCCAACCTTTTGTTGACAGTAGAAAGAGGAAATCTTCCTCTCGGAGCTCAGGGCCAAATTTTGATGCTGTGGCAGCCTTGTTGGGCACTACTCCTTCTCGTGCCAAGAAAGCCAAAATCACCTCCAGGATAGTGTCTGATGCTCAAGGTCAGCAATTCCTGGAGATTGCTAAGCCTACAGTAGACAAATCAGAGCAGGACTTGCAGGCATCTGACTTAGAACTCTCAAGAATTCCAATGGGAGAGTCTACTCCTGAAGGTGAGATCCACAACCTCCAGGAAACAGTCACAAGAGTCATTGGGAGGGTAGAGAAAGGGCAGCAAACTATTGAACAGTTGGAGGAACAAGCCCAGATTCTCACAGGTTTCATCAAATCTCTTTTGTCTAAGGACAAAGTTTTGGACCCTACCCCATTGACTACTCTTCCACCACCTGTAATTTTGAGCCAAGATGAAGTACAGAGTATCAAAGATATGCACAAGTATTCTGTCTATGGCAGAGCTATGGAGGCCATGGTGGAAGATATGCTTGTTGCAGGATTGAACTTCATCGATGAAGCTTTCAAACTCCACGGAAAGGTGAATAATTTGCAACAGAAGCTCTCCTCCACTATCGGGGTCATAGATAAAGAGCTCAAACTCTGGAGCAGTTGCATAGTAGACCTCCGTCTCATGGGACAGACAGATGAGAACATTTTATTGGCAAATAAGGTTTTTGATGATGCAAAGGATAATCTGTCAAAGTCCTGGGTTTACAGCGTGGAGTGGAAGATCAAAGTCTTGGAGGAGGCTTTGGGAGAGCTGAAGAATAGCTGGCAGAAGGGTGAGGCTTTCAAGACACTGGTTGTATCTGCTTTCAAAGATATACATTGTCATCTTCAGGATGAAACTTCTGGTGTGCCTCTTTCCCTGCAAGAAATCAAAGCTCAATTCAGAGCTTTTGTCAAAGATAATCTATTCAAGGAAAGCTCCATTTCCAAAGAGAAAATGAAGGAGATCTGCTCTCTTCAATCTGCCATTGAAGAAGCAAATAAAGATTATCATACTCATGTCGAGTTTGATAAAGAAATGGAGAAGTGTCTCAGATTTTGGGGTCAGTCTACAGCCAACACGTCAGTCCCTCGTGGCAGAGACATAGCCGAGGCATTGAAGAGATTCAGGCAGCGAATTTTGAAGTCAGTGGGTCCCTCCCAGTCATAACCACCTGTCTTCTTCTCCTTTTCTTCTCTTCTTTTCTAATTCTTTTTCTCGAATTCATTGTAATTAGTTGAGGTATTGCGATTGGCAATCCTTAACTAATCTTTAGTTAAAAGAAGTAGTTACAAAGAGTAACTGATTTGTAAGCTATATAATGGCCTCTCCACGCCATTTTGAAAGGAGGAAGAACTTGGTTTATTTTCTGAAAGTGTAAATAGATCATAAAGAAATCAATACAGAAGGGCTTTCCATTCTTTGTCTATCTGATCTCTGTTATCCCTAAGCTTTCATTTAATTTTTGTGAAGATCATTTGTCTCTAGTTTGTTAGTCTTGCCGATTGCATACTCTCCAACTTTGCAAGCATGGTGATCTTGTATAACCAAGAAGGAACTTTGTGTCCTTGATTAATGAATCTGTAGAACTTTGTGTCTTTAAATTCCATCTTATTTATATGATACAAATGATCTTGTTTCAATTCACTGTAACTTCGCATACATAAAGAATTACTCTGTTATCTATAATTCTGCATGTTGCCTTTCTGCTCATTCTCGTACTCTCATTCCTCAGTCCTTTTGTAATTGATGATCTTTATAGAAAACACTTTCGTAATATCCAAGTTTAACCAGAAAATCATGTTTTGTATATTTGTAAATAGGTTCGTTTCTGAATAAGGGAACCTCTCCCATTAAAGAGGAGGGACTTCTTGTCCCCTGACTGTTGCTCTTCGTAAAGTCCTATTTGACGACCAACAGTTTTTGGCGACTCCGCTGGGGAAAATCATATTCCAGTTCTGTAATTTTTGATCATCCTTTGATCTGGCGACTCCGCGTTTTACTCGAGGGAGAAGGGCCCTTGGTATTGAAGACTCTCAGTTTCAGCTTTTGGAGCAGCAGGGTTTTCCTTTCCCTTCAACAAGAAATAGAAGGACTCGTTCGACAAGCACTCCACCTGTTCAAGATAGAATTCCTACGGGTGGTATTCCTTCAGAGCCAGCTAGTCCTAATCTTCGAGCTTTGATTCTTGCTGGTGTTGCAGTTCCTCTCCAAGCCGTTTTTCCAAGAATGGCGGTACCATTGCCCTGGGGTCATCGTGTCGGGCCCCTTGCTCTTCCTCAGCCTTTGCATGAGTTACCCAGAGGTAACCGGAAGAACTTCCCTAAATTCAAAGGTGATGGCAAAGTGCATCCTGATGAACACATCGCAGCCTTCATAGTTGCATGTGGAGTTCTGGGAGTTGAACATGAAGACGTCTCCGTGAGACTGTTCGTTGAGACTTTACAAGATAATGCTGCTGATTGGTTCTATCACCTTCCGGCTGGTACTATCACTAGCTGGGACACCATGAGAACTAGGTTTGAAAACCATTTCAAACCAGCAGAAGATGTGCATGCCTTGCTAGCCCAAATCTCTCAGATAAAGAAAGATTCACCAGAGCCCATGAGAGAATTTGTGGCCCGATTCAACAGGTTAATTAATAAAATTCTGGTAAATACTCGACCTGTTGATCAAATCCAAAAATGTTTCTTCCTAAATGCCCAATCGCCTGAAGTTAGTTATGCGCTGAGAAGGGCTAATCTCGCAACATTGGTTGAGGATCAAACTCTTGCTGTTAGTGTCGAGGATGATTTGATCATGTCAGGGAAGTTGAGGAGAGACCCTTCCAAATCTAAGTCTGCTGCTTCCTCCTCTTCCACCCCTGGACCTAATACTGATCCATTAGTTCAAAAACTTGCGAATGATCTCATTGCTATAAAGAAACAATTGGCTCAGCATGCTCCTTATGCAGACGTTCCAAGGAGAAATTTTCAGCCCAGAAATCGTTTGCCTGCTTCTCAAACAAGATTGGCACTTGAAGGACCTCCTGTTAAAGTTCCTGTCAATGCAACCTGTGAAGTTGAGGAACCAGATGATGATGAGGATAATGAAGCTTGCGAGGAATTTGCGGAAGAAGTTGATGATGAAGCAGATGAACTTGAGGGATCTCGAGTTAATTTCTTCACCACTGAGGACATTGATGATGGAGATGATTATGATGAAGTAGTAGCAGACATGAATAGCGAATCATTTGCTGTCATGACTCGAGAGCAGACAAATCAGAGGGAGAAAGTGACGCAGCCCCCCAAGAAATCTAAGGAGCAGCCGGCAACTATCCCTGTAATTGCAAAAAGAGGATCTCCTATCCCCACTTCATCTACACCAAAGGTGAGTCCTGTCAATCCTGCTATTAAAGTTACTTCTTTTTCCCCTAAAGTTGATAAACCTAGGATCTCAAGTGATGATGGCCCGTCTACTTCTGGGTCTTTTGATATTATTGATCATCTGAAAAAGACTAAGGTTCAAATCTCAGAGGCTGAGTATTATCAAACCCATCCCAAAGCTTTTGCCAAAATGATTCAATTTGTTAATTCCCATTCTAAAACCACCTCTAAAGGCCTTTTACCTACTCCTTCTTCTGCACCACAGCCTAGTCTGGTAGCTGCTGTCACCTCACCTAATGACAAAATTAAACCATTTTATGTAACACTTCTTATAGCTGGCCATAGGCTCAGTAATTGTGTCATTGACTCAGGAGCCTCAGACAATGTGATGCCTGCTAAAGTAGCTCATGCCTTAGGCTTGACCCTCACACGCACTTATGGATCTTGTTACTCCATGGAGAGTAAGGAAGTGCCCCTGGTCGGAAGAATTAAAGATGCACAAGTGGCTTTTGCTGCTTTGCCTGAAAAGAGAGTTTTGGCTACCATCTTAGTAGCAGATATTCCTCCTTCATACGGGATGTTGCTAAGTAGGAACTTCTGTAAGGATGTGGGTGGAGAAATTCAAATGGATTGGTCACATGCACTCGTACCTGTTAATGGACAAATGAAGAAGTTGATGCCTGAGAAGCAATCTGAGTATATTGTACAAAAAACGGATGATCCTAAAGCACAAATACTCTATGAGGATATGGGTCATGGTAACTACATGATTATGTCCCCTGATGAAATCCAACTCCCCAAAGTGTCACCTAAAGATCCTAATGGTGTTTGGATTTTAGAGTTTGATGGAAGTTGTTCCTCAGCTGGTTCTGGAGCTGGTGTCCTACTGGTGTCACCTGAAGGAAGCCTACATCCTTTTTCATTCAAGTTGCAGTTCGAAAATACTAATAATACAGCAGAGTATGAGGCTCTCATTCTTGGACTGCAAGTGGCCAAAGAACAAGGTGTAAAGAATCTTCTGGCTCGTGGTGATGCAGAATTGATTGTAAAGCAAGTGAGAAGCCTTTTCCAGGTAAAAAATGGAAGGTTGAAACATTACCGGAATCAGGTTTGGGATTCCATTGAATTTCTTGATGCTTTCTCCATCGAAGCAATACCTAGGGAGAAGAACAGCAGGGCTGATTCACTAGCAGTCTCAGGGTCACTACTGATTCCTCATCCTGACTTCTCTCAGGATAAGTTCACCATTGAGATGGTCCATCGGCCTAGTGTACCTGATAATACCAATAACTGGCAAGTTTTCAATGATGATCAACACTTGCTTTCTTTCCTTGAACTCAAGGGTAATTTCGAACAGCTGTATTTTGAAGGAAGTGACAACCTGCCTCGTGAAAGTGTGCCCTTTGACAAAGCAGTCACCCAAGGAGAAGAAACGGATCAGGATGGATGCATCAATCTCAAAGGAAACAAGATTCCTAAAGGATTGGTGAGTTTGGAGGAACTATTTGATAAACATGACAGGTATGTGAAGTCTAGAGCTTCCACTGGACCTCAACAATCAGCTGAGTATGACAAGATTGATATTGGGAGTTCTACTGATCCTAAGCTCGTGAACATTGGAAAATGTTGCACAGCAGATGAAAGGAAGAAAGCAATTGATCTTTTAAAGAGGTATAAGGATGTTCTTGCTTACTCTTATGAAGATTTGAAAGCTTTCAAACCAAAAGATATGCAGCATTTTATTCCACTCAAGCCTGGAATTAAGCCTTTTAAGCAGAAACAGAGGCAATACAACCCCAAAATAGCTGACACCATCTTTCAGGAAATTCAGAAGTTGTTGAAGGCCAAAATCATTTTTCCCATTCACCATTCAACATGGATTGCAAATATTGTGCCTGTTAGGAAGAAAAATGGTGAGATCCGCATCTGTGTTGATTTCAGGAATCTGAATCAGGCTTCCTTGAAAGATAATTATCCTTTGCCTATGATGGATCAGGTCTTGCAAGCAGTAACAGGATCTGAAATGTTATCTATGCTTGATGGATTCTCGGGATATAATCAGGTAGAGGTTGATACTGCAGATCAACACAAAACAGCTTTCACTACTCCTTGGGGTACCTTTGCTTACAAGAGAATGCCTTTTGGGCTCATTAATGCTGGTGCCACTTTTCAGAGAGCTATGGATCTGGCTTTTGGAAGTTTGAAAGGGAAGTGTATTGTCATATACCTTGACGACTTGACAGTGTTTTCTAAAACAAGGGCGGATCATTTTGATCACCTGGAGACAGTTCTGCTAAGATGCAGAGAGCATGGGATTTCTTTGAATCCTAAAAAATCTGTCTTTTGTGTCACAGAGGGAAAATTATTAGGGCACATCATTTCCAAAGATGGTATTAAGATTGATCCTGAACGAGTACAAGCTATCCAGCAAATTCCTCTCCCAACCAGCAAAAAGGGCGTGCACTCTTTCTTTGGTAAGATCAATTTTTTAAGAAGGTTCATCCCTGATTTTGCAGAATTAACTTTAAATATTTCTCAGATGATGAAAGGGAAACAAACGTTTGGTTGGTCTTCTGAAGGAAAGGAATCCTTTGAAGGTATTAAAAGAGCTATCGCTAAAACTCCTGTTTTATCCTATCCTGATTTCAGCAAAGATTTTATTATTTATTGCTATGCCACAGATAATACCTTGGCTGCTGTTTTGACTCAAGAAGACTCTAATGAGCATGAACTCCCAATTGCGTTCATGAGCTATATTCTGAAAGATCATGAGTTAAAATACACCATGATGGAAAAACATGCTTTTGCAGTGGTCAAAGCTGTTAAGCAGTTTCGTTTTTACATCCTCAATTCTCATTCCATGGTGTTGGTTCCAGATACAACTGTTAAGTCAATTCTCACACAACAAGAATTTGGATCCAAGAGAGGGAACTGGGTTGCTAAGGTCCAAGAATATGACATTGACATCAAACCGACCAAGCTGGTTCGTGGAAAAGGTCTTTGTGAGCTCATTGCTGAAGGAGCTAAGCATGAATTACTGGAGAACAAAGTTGGCCTTCCTACCGTTCTGTTCCTTAGCTCAGTTGATGAATGGTATGCTGACATCACCCATTTTCTCACCTATGGGGAATGCCCCTCTCATTTAACTGCCAAAGAAAAGAGGACTGTTAAATTGAGGTCAGTGCAATATGTGTTGTGGGAAAACGCCTTGTTCAAACGTGGGTTAGATGGGAGATTTTTGAAATGTGTGGACAAGGAATAGCAGAGAAAGTTGCTCTCATCTTTTCATGATCAGGCATGTGGAGGGAACTATTCATCAACGGTCACTGCTCACAAGATACTTCGTGGAGGATATTACTGGCCTTCCTTGTTCAGAGATGCATCCAAGTGGGTTGATAAATGTGAGGCTTGTCAGACCTTCGTGGGAAGACCCAAATTGGCCTCTTTGCCTCTTAAGCCAGTTGTAATTGAAGAACCTTTTCAACAGTGGGGTTTGGACTTCATTGGAACACTTAATCCTGCTTCTAGTGCTGGTCATACTCATGTGTTAACTGCCACGGACTATTTCACCAAATGGGTGGAAGCTATTCCAGTTAAGAGTACTACTTCTGAAGTGGTGTGCAGCTTCATCAAAGAGAACATCTTGGTAAGGTATGGTGTACCTAACAAGATTGTAACAGATAATGCTTCGAATTTCTCTTCAACTGAGATAATGGATTTTTGCTATGGGTATGGCATTTCTTTGGCTCACTCCTCAGATTACTATCCTCAGGGAAATGGGCAAGCAGAATCCACTAATAAAAATTTGGTGACTATTATAAGGAAATTAGTCAATGAGTCTCAACGAAACTGGCACAAGAAGCTCTATGATGCTCTTTGGGCAGACAGGATTACACCAAAGAGAGCTATTGGAATGTCTCCTTTTCAAGTGGTATATGGAGTAGAAGCTCAATTGCCAGTAACAATGGAACTGCCAGCCTTGCATCTAATGAAGGCCATTGAAGATACTAGTTTCAGTGATGCTTTGGATAAGAGAATTATGTACCTTCACAAACTGAATGAGGACAGATTGGAGGTTGCTGATAGGATATCTGTTCACCAGCAGAAGGTAAAGGTCCTGTTTGACAAGAAAGCCAGGTTCAGAGATTTCCAAGTTGGAGACACTGTGTTGTTATGGGATAAAAGGCATGAACCTCGTGGCAGCCATGGCAAGTTCGATTCCCTTTGGCTCGGACCTTTCAAGATCAGACACTTTGCTGGTAAGAATTCCTTTTATCTTGATTACATGGATGGTTCTCCTCTCCCACTTCCTTATAGTGGGCAGTACCTTAAGTTGTTCAAGTCTTAGGTGATTAGGGAGTCCTTTGTATATTCTGTACAGCGTTTTTGTTTTTCTTTCCTTTTTGTTTTGGTGTGTTGTCCTCTGTATTGGTCTGCTTTTTGACTCCGTGGCCCAAGGGATAAGGTACTGGTCTGCTTCCCCGAGTTTGTCTAAGTTCTTACCTTGTCTCATTCCTTGAATTTATGCCAAGTCATCCCCAGAAGGAGCCAGCTGTTGTCCACTCAAAATTCCCTGCTCTTAAGAAAGTGAATTTTCAAAATTTTGAGTTTAAGTGTCTTCTCTGTTGTACTGAAAATGTTAAAAGTCGTGAAATTGAGAAAATCTACGTTTTTGGGTCATTTTGTGTGTTTTTCGGGCCTGTCGGACATTTTTGTCCCGCGTGTCCCAAGTTCAAAAGTGCGCTCTGTTCCCCGATCGGCCGATTTCCCCGAAGTTTGTCTTTTTCGGGCCCGTCGGAACTTTTTGTCCCAAATGTCCCAAGTCAAATTGTGCAAGTTGTTCCATTTTCGGCCGAAACACCCGAACCGCGTACTTCGCACTTTCTTGTCCCAAATGTCCCAAGTCAAATTGTGCAAGTTGTTCCATTTTCGGCCGAAACACCCGAACCGCGTACTTCGCGCTTTCGCGTCCCAAATGTCCCAAACTCTTCCGGACCCATTGTCACCTTTTCGTCCGATCCGGCCGAGTCGCGTGTTTCGCGTCCTTTCGTCCCGCATGTCCCAAAAGGCATTTGTGCATCTTTTCCCCGCTTCGCCCGAATCGGCCGAGCCGCGTGTTTCGCGCATTCGCGTCTCACATGTCCCAAATGAACCAAGTGCCATTCGTGCTTATTTTTCCCGCTCTACCCGAATATCATGCTTATTCAAATTGGTAGGTATGTATTAAATGCGCATTCATTGTCTTTCTCTCTCCTAATCGGCTATATAATGAGCAACCCCCTTTGCATTTTTCACACTGCTTCCATGCTATCCTTTGCTCGAACCCTTGCAATCTAAAAACCTGCGCGTGTATCCCTTTCCTCTGTAATTCCTTCCCGAGTCTAGTTTGCGTCTCTGTCCTCCGAGTTACTATCAATATGAAGATCAAATTTCAGGGACAGGAACAAATCTCGCCACTAGAGTCTGCCGTTCACAATATTGGGGACAGTGAAGCTCGTCATCTTGATTTCAGTGATTTTTGGGCAAGGATGGCAGATGCAAACCCTACACCAATGGCGCAGATGATTCACGATAGCGGTTTGGCTTTTGCTGGAGGTTTCCCAATCTCGGTGCAATGTGCTGATACAGTGCTTTCATGCGGAGCTCACTTCGACCCTGATTCGAGTGAATTAACCAATGTACACGGGGAACTCATCGCCAAGCTGGATGCTGCCGCCATTAGCACTGCTCTGAGGATCCCAGAAATGGATAATGCCATAGTTGTTTCCCAGGATCAAGCACAGGCCCTGTTTAATCAAGACAGCGACAAATACAAGGCGCGGGTGGCGAAGTCATGGCTTAAAAACCCTAAGAAGGGAGCGTCTCGTCTATCCAAGACTCTCTTCCGAGCAGATTTCAATGAAGAGTTGTCAGATTTCATAATCCTACTGGCTCGGGTTATGGGCTTACCTTCTACTAACGAGTTCCATTTCTGGATGTGCCCGCTCATCAGCATGGTGTGCGAGGGAACTCAAAATATCAACTGGGCGGAAATCATCAGCATGAATTTGGCGGAGCAGCTGTCCAATGTACAACAAACGAAGAAGTTCTACATGACTTCGTACCTGATGTATACTCTGGCGGCATCAAGGCAATGGTTTGGTTTTTCTTACATTGATGCCCACAAGGATGATCCTGTATATGCCTACTGCCCGCAGTTCACCCTAGAGACCAGCAATCACAATTTCAGAAGAGTAAATGATGCTTTCACCATGTACGTGGTCAGGCTGCTTGAAGGTGACACTGCTAGAAGGTTTTCTGATGAAGCCATGAACCTGATATCGCACTACGGTGCTTATTTTATCCAATTCAGAAAATTCTCTTATATCAGGCTTGCTGGCTATGAGAGCACCCCTCTGAGGCTTCCCATGTTCTGCAGTGATAAGATGGCCTTGATAGAAGTATGCAGGCAGTTAGACAAATTGCACAGAACCTGCAGAGACAAGAAGATTTCTGGTTTGCACTTTCCCATCTCTTTGGGAAATTACACTTGTAAAACAGCCCTGGACGCACAAAACATAGAAAGAGCCCTGGTTCCTATCACCGTTCATTTCTTCAAGCCAAGAACTTGCTTTGACTTGAAGAAGTTCATTGAACAGAACATCAAGATAATATATCATCATAGGGCAGATACAGAAGACTACTGGGCTGACTGTGCAGATGATTTTGAAGCTAGAAGGAGGCACTATGGCAGGTTCTCTCTGCAATTGATCCAAGAACTCGGCTTGTACCAAGTTCCTGAAGGACTCCAGGATGACAATTCTGATCTATACTCATATGAGTATGACAATGTGGTTAAGCACACTCCCTTGGAGGACTTGGATTGGAACAGGAAAGAGAAAGATGATCTGGCCGAGATCCTTGCTCCAGTCTTAGTCAGGACTAAGGTCTGGTTTGACAGGAAAGTTCGAGAGCTCAGAAGGCACTCAGGAGAATCCTCTTCTAAGGATGTTTCAACACCAAGGAGGGAAGCATCGACTCCCATATCAGACACACCTGTGCAAACCCCTCCTGCCTCATCAACGCAAGGACCTGCAGCTTCCACTCCTTCTTCATCCACTCAAGTGTACCAGAAGAAACTCAAAGAGGTTAAGAAGGAGCCTGTGGAAAAAGATCCTCAAAGAAAGCAGGTAGAAGTGCCTTTGGGACCAGAGAACATCATTGTTCTCAGTGAAAGTGAAGAGAGTGAAGTGCCAGCCCCTGCAAATGCTCCTGAAGTTCCAACAGATGAAGATAAGGAAGTCCAGAGCACTGAACTTCCAAGTGCTATTGATTCCTCTGCAGCAATTGTCTCCAGCGCCCCACTCACATCTCAACTTGAGACAACAGCTGTGCAAACCTTGAGCGTCATGAGCTCTATGTCTCTTGGTCCTCTTGCCCCTCCTGCTGCTTCCTCTTCCTCTTTTGCATGGGTTCAACCTTTTGTTGACAGTAGAAAGAGGAAATCTTCCTCTCGGAGCTCAGGGCCAAATTTTGATGCTGTGGCAGCCTTGTTGGGCACTACTCCTTCTCGTGCCAAGAAAGCCAAAATCACCTCCAGAATAGTGTCTGATGCTCAAGGTCAGCAATTCCTGGAGATTGCTAAGCCTACAGTAGACAAATCAGAGCAGGACTTGTAGGCATCTGACTTAGAACTCTCAAGAATTCCAATGGGAGAGTCTACTCCTGAAGGTGAGATCCACAACCTCCAGGAAACAGTCACAAGAGTCATTGGGAGGGTAGAGAAAGGGCAGCAAACTATTGAACAGTTGGAGGAACAAGCCCAGATTCTCACAGGTTTCATCAAATCTCTTTTGTCTAAGGACAAAGTTTTGGACCCTACCCCATTGACTACTCTTCCACCACCTGTAATTTTGAGCCAAGATGAAGTACAGAGTATCAAAGACATGCACAAGTATTCTGTCTATGGCAGAGCTATGGAGGCCATGGTGGAAGATATGCTTGTTGCAGGATTGAACTTCATCGATGAAGCTTTCAAACTCCACGGAAAGGTGAATAATTTGCAACAGAAGCTCTCCTCCACTATCGGGGTCATAGATAAAGAGCTCAAACTCTGGAGCAGTTGCATAGTAGACCTCCGTCTCATGGGACAGACAGATGAGAACATTTTATTGGCAAATAAGGTTTTTGATGATGCAAAGGATAATCTGTCAAAGTCCTGGGTTTACAGCGTGGAGTGGAAGATCAAAGTCTTGGAGGAGGCTTTGGGAGAGCTGAAGAATAGCTGGCAGAAGGGTGAGGCTTTCAAGACACTGGTTGTATCTGCTTTCAAGGATATGCACTGTCATCTTCAGGATGAAACTTCTGGTGTGCCTCTTTCCTTGCAAGAAATCAAAGCTCAATTCAGAGCTTTTGTCAAGGATAATCTATTCAAGGAAAGCTCCATCTCCAAAGAGAAAATGAAGGAGATCTGCTCTCTTCAATCTGCCATTGAAGAAGCAAATAAAGATTATCATACTCATGTCGAGTTTGATAAAGAAATGGAGAAGTGTCTCGGATTTTGGGGTCAGTCTACAGCCAACACGTCAGTCCCTCGTGGCAGAGACATAGCCGAGGCATTGAAGAGATTCAGGCAGCGAATTTTGAAGTCAGTGGGTCCCTCCCAGTCATAACCACCTGTCTTCTTCTCCGTTTTCTTCTCTTCTTTTCTAATTCTTTTTCTCGAATTCATTGTAATTAGTTGAGGTATTGCGATTGGCAATCCTTAACTAATCTTTAGTTAAAAGAAGTAGTTACAAAGAGTAACTAATTTGTAAGCTATATAATGGCCTCTCCACGCCATTTTGAAAGGAGGAAGAACTTGGTTTATTTTCTGAAAGTGTAAATAGATCATAAAGAAATCAATACAGAAGGGCTTTCCATTCTTTGTCTATCTGATCTCTGTTATCCCTAAGCTTTCATTTAATTTTTGTGAAGATCATTTGTCTCTAGTTTGTTAGTCTTGCTGATTGCATACTCTCCAACTTTGCAAGCATGGTGATCTTGTATAACCAAGAAGGAACTTTGTGTCCTTGATTAATGAATCTGTAGAACTTTGTGTCTTTAAATTCCATCTTATTTATATGATACAAATGATCTTGTTTCAATTCACTGTAACTTCGCATACATAAAGAATTACTCTGTTATCTATAATTCTGCATGTTGCCTTTCTGCTCATTCTCGTACTCTCATTCCTCAGTCCTTTTGTAATTGATGATCTTTATAGAAAACACTTTCGTAATATCCAAGTTTAACCAGAAAATCATGTTTTGTATATTTGTAAATAGGTTCGTTTCTGAATAAGGGAACCTCTCCCATTAAAGAGGAGGGACTTCTTGTCCCCTGACTATTGCTATAGCAACTAGTGTAGGACTTATAATGTGTGCATTGATTTCACTTCACTAATGTGATGCTTTGATGTTGCATGTATAATTTCAAAATCCAAATCCAAAGGATGTTGAGTCATTTGTTTCTTATGAAATTATGGGAAGTAAAACTTAAATAGTTCAAAATTGAATACTAGATGGTGTATAAATAGTGTATAATAATTTCCCATGATACTTTCCAAGCATGACCTACAAATCATGGGTCATGATCAAACACAATGAATGTTAGGAATCCAAAATGTTCACAAACAAGGGTGAAGAATGAGTAAGAAGTTTCATGTGCATTTATGAAAATTTTGTAAGATATCATGATGGCCATACTCAAAAACCTATACACTACAAAAACATAGAGTTGTTTTAGTGCTTATTCATAGGTATTCCTATTATAAATTCTATGTTGAGAAACTCCCATGGCTTAGATGGAACTAGAAAAGATATTTAAAGTCCCAATTTCATGTTTGTGGGTTTGGTGATGCAATAAGAATGTAATCCTTGATGCAGTGCTTTATTTTTTATGCATATGTGAGGCTTGTAAAAAAAATTTGTAGCACTACCACTATCATGTTATCTTGGCCTAGTAAACCTCTTAGATGAGCCTTTATCAATATACGTTATTAAAAGCACATAGATGACCAAGATTTTAGAGAATATTTTGGACATGTGTAATTCATGTACTTGTTTACCTTACACAAGGGTGATGTAGACTTTGGAAATTTCTATGTTTATTAAATAGAGAGACACCAAGTAAGAAAAAATGTGGCCACATGTGTCAAGTAATATGATAATTACTTTCATTAATGGTGGGTGAGGCAATATGTTCCCTTATTATATTTACCCTTCTTGTGCTTGATCATCTGGAATTTTTGTAATTAATTCATGCAATTGATGTGGCATAAGTTCTTTATCTTTTTATGGATATGCAAGAACTGAAGCAAATTACAATTAAAATGGATAATCATGTTTGTTTACACAACATTTAGAGGAATCATTGCTTGAGTACTTAAATGGAAATGCACAACTATTTTTCATAGATTGAGTAGTGATTAACCATGTTATTAAATGTCTATGTATGATACACGACCACATATATGTGTTTTTTAGTACTATGACACATGTATAATTAGAACGTAGGTTTAGATCTCAAAGAATTAGACAATGTTAGCCATTACTAAAATATGTGTCTCTACGAGGCATTGTTTGAGATTTGTGAAGGCACATTGTTGTGAATGGATTTAGAGAAAGGTTATTTTGGTGTGCATGAATTGGCTAAGAGGCCATGATATGTGTGAGAACCTGAGGATAGAAAATTCTAAAATATAAATTAGAAAGTCCACGAAAACTCCACAACTAAGTGAAAATGCATAAAGTTGACCATTTTTAGATTTAATTATATCGTGTTTATCTTTACATGAATACACACACGGTCGACAATGTATCATAGATTTTGAATCTAGCCGGTAGAATGTATACTTATCTAATTTGGCTTGTAGCTTGTGTTTGCACAATGTTTTTAAGATATGTGAGATATGATCCACATTTTCCTCCCAATTTTTTTTGTAGATAAGGATGTTATCCAACTAAAATATGACAAAGGATTTTTTAAAGGGAAAATTATGTCATTCATCAGGGGCATGAATATTGTTAACATGTTTGTGAAGAAAAATTCATAAGAAACCACTCATAAAATTCTTCTCTTTGTTTTGAAAATTATCTTTCAAATGTATTTGGGACAGACTATCCCCTAATGGTAAGGTCAATATTGGTGTAGTGTCACACACCTTGGAGATATTCTAATAGGTCATCAATGCAGAATAATGGATATTTATTCTTCATTGTTATCTTATTGAAAGTATAAAACTCAATTGCATAAGCGATGTGTTCCATATTTCTTTGGCACATGGACTGTCAATTTTTCAGAAAGAGAAGAGTTATGTTTGGTATTTCCTTGATTAAGATGATCTTGTATGGGGTTTCAAACTTCATCATTATATAATATAGATTCACAGTACATATGGTTTTTTGGAAGGAGGGATTTAGGCACAAAATTTATTTAATGTTTCACAACACAATGATTTGGAATACCTTTATGTTCCTGTAAAGACGTCTCTGTATTGGTGTGTTAGCATGTTAAATTATTTCTCTAATAATGATTATGTGAGATGGCATATTTTCAATGCATGCTAAAAAGTGTTTACACCCTAATTACATGTCATAATGAAAAATATATAAGGATATGTACTAGGTATATTATTTTGATCTAATTAGCTTCTAACATCAATTATGAATTGATGTAGGGGAATCACAAGAAGAACACCAAAAATGTAAAATTCTCATTTGTTCATGGTTTTAAGGTCCAAGTAGATGTGTTAAGATGTGTTGAAGTCATGAGGAAAAGCATTGGGCGGTTTAGTGACCTAAAATTCGAATTCTTGTCTTTCCCTCCAAATTGCAATTCAAACTTTAAACATGTAAAAAAATGAATGTGTGGGCCTTGAAAAGTGTTAAAGCATGTTATAGATGTTTTCACGTGTGTAAAGGAGTCCTAAGAGTGAGTATGAGGCATAAATGTTGGAAAAGGATGTATTAGGCCAACTTTGGCAATGTATGAGCATGAGAGGTAAATGGTGAGTCATGGTGAGTTAGTTAGGTCTTCAAAAGAAGTTGAAAAAGTGATGTAATTCAAGTTAGTGGAAGAGATAAGGGAGAATGTGAGTAGAGAGAGGATCTCTCTCAAGAATATAAATGAAGGAACAAAGAAGAAAATGAAGGTATGGAGAAGAATAGGATTTTGTAAAGGAAGAAGAGACTGTAATTTTGTCAAATAAAAAAGAATATGGATTTTGCATTTAAGTTTCATATATTTCATGCATGCATGATTCCTTAATATCTCTTTATTATTTTATAACATATGAAGTCATCTATTAATGTTGTAAATGTAAGAAAGACCATGTGTATAGACATATTGCATTGCATGATCTTTGAAGAGAAGTCTCTTAGACTGTCATTTAGCATATTGAGAAATCCTTATTTGAAATACATTATGAATTTTTTTAAAAGGTTTTCTTAAGAGTGTTGAACCAACTGTGAAAGGGTTCCCTAATCAATTCCAAAAATGCAAGCCCAGTCATGTTGCAAATAACATTATGTATGCTTGAAACCCTCAAGAAATTACATTGTGTGTGAATAACCAGGCTTGTTTTATAGTGAAACCTAAGTGCATATTATTTTAGATGTATGTGAGGAAATATTTCAAGGGAGATAAAATTTAATTTAATGATTACAACTAATTTTTTAAAAGAAAGATCAAATCTGAGGAGAATAACTCCATTGCATGAGCTCACTCAGTCTTCTACAGGGAAGGACAATAGCAATAATATGTGTTTGAGAAATATAAGGACTAGATAGGTTGTACTGGAAAATAATCACGTGAAAGATGTAGAGATATAACTTCGGATCAAATTTTGTGCTTTGAAAATGAGTTTAGAGGATTTTATAAGAGTTTTATGTTACCCGGGTTCATAGGAAGCCTTTCTTGGGGCTTAGCTAGGGTTTATGATTTGAAAGCACAAAATGTGGAGTCAAAGTCTAAAATTTGGAAGAAATCACAAGAACATAGTCCTTAAGGAGATGGAAAGGAAATTTTATGTTTTATTTTTTCAAAATGGATATTTTCATGACACTCTAGATAAAGGCCAGATGTATATTTAGCTGCACCTGGCTCCCAACCCCAGCAGGACTAATTAACAAAAGAAGTATCGGTTTTTTCCATGGACTCATCATCTTGTAAATTTGTACCCAGAAATAATAATTAAATAGGTATCCAAATATTATATACTTGTGTCTTGAACCCTCCTACAATGAGAGATATGCTTGAAAATGTCTCAAACCACGACTCAGTTTGCCTAGTGAAAGCTAAAATTTAAAGTGAGGGATTGTGAGACAAAACATAATGTTCTTTATATAAGCAAGCAAAAATTAGTCACACCATAAAATTATAAAAGGAACGTGAGGAAGATAATAATTGGTTTTGGTATCTCTATAAGTCTCTAACCATAGAGCTAGAAAAATACATGGTCTTAAGGTATAAGATGACAATTTTGAGCAAAATGAATACATAGTGGTGTTTTGATATTTATGAATCATAGTGAAGGATGGATTAAATTGTTTTATGAGTGTGAAACAAGGTAAAGGAGTTATAATACATTAATGAAGGCTAATTAGGAAAAATTTGTTTATTGAGACCAAGAAACTAGTGTTAAAAGTGAAGGAAAGTTTGGAATCAAAATGAATTGATTGTTTCTTTGATCAAAGATCCTGTTGACAGTATGAATGACATGGCATGAGGCTGGTTGAACAAATTATGGAGTCCTTTCAAGGTGAAAATAAATCAAAATTTACAGTTTTATCCATTTAGGCTTCTTGAGATCCTCAATTTGTAGAGTTTGAGTAAGGTAGTTGATTATTCCTCTTGAATTAGTTGAATCAATATCAAGAATTTGTTTTACCTTGCATCATTTGATATCATATTTTGAGGTTAAACCTCTTTAAATTCATAATTTTCACTAATGTTGAAGTGATTAAGTTGTAGGGTTGAAGGAATCGTGTTTGTAGAGGAAAGTAGTGAGAAGGAATTTCTTGAAAGTTTGTTGTAAGGATCTTAAGGTACCGATACTTGTCTTAGGGATATTGTATCTTTCTTGAAATTTCATTTAATAATGCTAAGATTTGAAGAATGGATCTTTCTTGGTTTTGCTTGTAGAATTACTATTGAGTCTAAATGTTTGAATCTTCTTGATAATTTGGAGTTTGATGCTTGGATTTTCTGGTTTATCATTGAATGAATTAGTTTTTATGAGATTTGATGCATGCATGTACCTAACAAATGGTTAAGTGATGAATGGTTGATAGGTTGAGGAGCTAAGAAAAAAAGTTTTTCAAAGGAGACAAATTAAGGTATTGGTAATCTTAGAGAAGTACCTAAGGAGAGGTAAAATACTATAAAGGATAATACCTATAGTACTGAAGCTATTAGACAAGACCAAGAGACTAGGGTGAAAAATACCTAGATGAGGACTTAAGGAGATCAATATACCAAGGTGAAAGAGACTTGGGTGAAGATCTTATGGAGAGATTGAGAAAAGACATGGGCAGCAAATTCAAGGATTTAGAAGAAAGAAAATGCCATAACTAGGTGAAGGAAAGTACAAAAAGGAAAGAGTTACTCTTGAAAAATAGGTAAAGGAGGTAAAAGAAAAGATTGAGAAGTTGGAAACAATTATCAAGACCATGATGGAAGAGAAGGTCCAAGAATTTTAATGGAAGATGAAAAAGAAGATAAAGTGGCCTATCAAGCTACTTATGGAGAAGAAGAATAAGAAGAGGCAAATAATTATTGCTTTGAAAAAATAAATGGTGAAATATACTCATGGAAGGGTGAAGAAAAATTACTTATTATGTGAAGAAGAGTTTGAGAAGAGAGTTCTCCTTGGAGAGAACAAGAAAGAGGATAAAGTGGAAAGAGATGAGAAGAAGAAAGCGTCTATAAAGAAGAATCTCATGGGGGCCTTATGGGATCTTGTTTTGTTATATAACTCCATGTTTGAATGTGTTTTTGCAGATATAAATATAATTGGGATGAAGGTAAAATAAAATACCTCAAGGTGGATGAAATCAAGGTCAAATAGAGAACCCTTGAATGAAGATGAAGCTAAAAGAGAACAAGTACAACTGGTACAAGAAAATAAAGATAAAGTAGAAGAATTTGAACCTTATCAAGAGAAATATGGAGATAAAATGACAATCTATTAGGCATGGGGAAGTCTCTTAGAAGAAGAGAAACGATCTAGTGAGAAAAGGAGGACTACCAAAAATGGAACATAAAATATTTATTAGACTATACAAGTTGGAGAAGAAGAGTCTAGAGGTTTGAGAATTACTCATAATGAAGAAAAAAGATAAAGGATGTATGCCAAGAACAATCACCAAATTTCTCATTAAAAAGAGAACATAAACCATGGATGCATTGTTCCTAAGTGTCTTGAGAGAACAAATATTAATAGGAATGTGTTGAAAGTGGAAAATGCAAGCAAAGGGAATATCTACCAGAGCTACAAATTAAGTCTACAAACCAATGAGGGAGAAGGAGTTGATAAAGAACAAAGTTTGGGAAATAAATGCAACCAAACAACTGATATGAGGTCAATAACTCATCCAAATCATATAGTAAGCAATAAATGGATAATCAAGAGAAATAATCGTGTGAATATACCTTGAGAACGCATGAAGGAAGAGGAAAATTCCAATTTTAAATAACAATATAACATAAAATAATAATTCCAAGGTTGGAAGCCAAGAAGATTCAAGAGTAGTGAACAAACTCATGAAGAATACAATGAAAAACTTCTAGGTAAATAAGTGGTTTACGAAAAAAATGATGATATACTATATCATGGTGACTTGATATCATTAAGTGAAGCAAGAAAAGGGGAATACAAAGCTTGAAAAGAGATGTATAAAGAAGCTAAATGTAGGATTGGTGAATGCTCCTACACAAATGAAGAAGGAACATGGAGATAATTTGAAGATTATGCAAAAAGGAATGACCAAGACAACCCCAAGTTTGATAAGGCAGTTAGAGAAGAAGATACTCTCATGTTGAGAGAGGAAATGTACATGATTGAATAATTCTTTAACTCTTTAGAAGAGATATAAGAAAGGAATGAAAGCAAGGTGAGTAAATTTGATGGTTTGATACTTAATAATGTTTATTGTGCGAGTGAATTCCTTGAAATTGTACCAAATTACTCTACTAGTGTATTTGAGAAACATGACACAAGCAAAAATGAGTGGATGTATGGTATGATGAACTTAAGGAACATGATGATTAGATTTGCATATGTGAAATAGATGAGTTATTACAAGATTTGATTCACTTAATGAACAAGAAAGAGAAGAGTGGGGATATGATTTAGAGATAAATGATTTCTTGGTCAAATATTGATCAAAATAAGAACAAAGAGGTCGTAGGTACAACTATAGAGTAGCTTATTAGGATGGGAAGTAAGAGCAAGAAAGCCATGAGACAAGAAAATAAATATTATAACCAAGCCAACGATGAATACGAGTTGGATATGAGTTACATAGAGATGAAGAGTGTCACAAAAGATGAAGAATAAAATGTATTTGTTGTTATTATAATTGTGTGTGCAGGTATAGTGGATGACAGTTTGAGAATGATGAAAGTGAAAATGCAATTCAAGAGAGAAGGAAGCAATGTTAAAGAAAATGCAAGGTAAAAGACTAATATATGGGACCCAGGTGGTTGTGAAGCAAATAAGCATAGAGGGAGTGAAACAAGAAGACCAAAGGCATGCAAAGAGAAAGAATAATCAGCTTCAGACATGATTATACAAACAAAGTATATGAATACTTCTTCTCCACCTTCGGAGTATGATGTGGGGGCATCACAAGAAGTGAAAGGAATGATAACTAGATCATACCAAGCCAAGAACACAGATGTTAATCAAACACCACGATCAATAAGATGAAATAAATATCCACACACATAAGTGGGTGAGGATAAATACAATAAAGGTAAATAAAGTACCTAGGTGAACATGAGATAAGCTAAATACCTACTATAACACCCCCCCTCAAGTGAAGCTAGGGGCCAAAATAAATGTGGTATGTCCACAGTATGAGTCCTAGTAACTAGGCCTGATGAGGTGCTCATGTACAATAACTAGGAAAAAAGGGACACCACAAGGTACCCAAAACCAGTAACAACAAAGTAAAGAGAGTAAAGACCCACTCCAAGGCATCCCAAGAAGATCGGATCAAAATAATTGTACAATGCCAAAGAAGTTTGGTGTGCACTGTGGACTGAATCCATTGCTCGATCACAAAACTCAAAAACAACTGACACTGGGTTTCACCAGAATAGCTCCATACAAGGAGACTATCAATGGAGTGATGTCGAAAGTGCAAAAAAAAACACCAAACATAATTTGATCAACTGCTGTAAATAGGTGTGCCACAATCCAAGAACAAAAACCAAAGCAACAAGGCAAGGACACAAAATCTAGAGTGTCACAATCCAAGAAAAGGCAAGGTAACAAGGCAAGAACACGAAACCTGAATAAGTAGGATCATTACCACACCCTCCCATACTACTGAATGGGTGGAGTGGCACTAAAACTCTGTATGAGTTTTCAAAACAACTACTCGAAAAATGACAAAATAACACTGGGCTCCACCAGAATATCTCCCCCACAAAAGAGACTGTAAACATGTCAAAAGTTTCAAAAATACAGATACAAAATATCTCAACAAACAAGAGAGATACACTACACTTGCTAAAGAAAAATGCTCAAAACAATAAACATCACAATGCATAAGGTATAGAAAGTGGAGCAAGAGGCCGAATGGTGGAGGAGCCATGCCTGTAGAGTCCTCTCAATGAATGCTTATTTCGCTGCCATGAGTGATCAAATATCCACCACAAATCAACACAAATGGATGAAGAAGATGCCTACATATGACTTGGTGTAAAATGCACAATGGGTGCATGCAAAAGAACATCAGAATGTGTGTCAGGTTGATCATGTCTGATAGCTGAAATCTCAAGTTTTTCAAGCATGAGTAAAGGTGCAGAATGCATGTGTTGCTCATGATCCTCATAAAGAGTCGAGTGAACAAAAAAAGGAGCTCTATCAATGTGTGATCCCAATGAAGTATCTACTCGAATACCAATGTCATGATGAGAATTCCACTTAACATGTGGAATAGAGGAAACAATACCTTGTGAATGTCTGCCAATGACTCCGCTAGTGAGACCCATAGAACGGAGCATGCGAGAATTGAATGTAGTGGTATGCTTCTCAAAAAATCCATGCAGCTGAGCAGAAGTAGGATACACAACATGTGGTACTGTAATAGGCACAGATGTGGAAGAGCATGCAGTAACAAGCTTCATAGGTGTATGAGCATCAAAAGCAGGAATAGACTCAAAGAATGACAGATCAATGTCATTGGATTCATGAGCAATAGCTGCAAGTGGACTAGGAGCATGGATATGGCTGTCCACAATATGATGGTGATGTTGTAGGACATCAAGTTTGTTCTACAGGAAGTGTATTATTGTATCCTTATCATGGATGAGTGATTATAGAAGAGAATTTCACTTCTTGAGAAATCTATTTTCTTCCACAAATTTAACAATATCCTCTTGAAATCCACACACTTAAGATAAAAGAAATTATTTTTAGAATCCATGATAGATACAAAATGTAACTCCCAGAAGTTTAGAACGTCGGGCTCAACCAAAATTGTGTCCACAATTGATTACAACACTCCTCCATATTTGGCACTTTATAACTATAGTTCAAGTCTCAAAATAAATATTTCCAATGGAAAGAGTATGAAAAAACAAGCACCTTTTGCAAAAAATGGCACTCAAAACTAAGTTACCGATTAAAAGTTACAAGCTTTTGAATATTTTGCTCTGTTAGTTATTTTAATTGTCACTAAAACAAAAAAAATTGTTGTTGCCTTCACCACACAAATAAAATTAAAGGGGGCTAAAGTTAAGCACCTACTGGTAGGAATCACAAGCTTTAAACCCTCATATGACCATACCATATGGCCAAGGGCTAAGGAGTTTATAGTCGATCCTAGGGTTTTCACACCTTTTGGATCCAATGGAAGCCTCTATTTTACATAAAACTGCATGCAACAACAAAATACGACCAGATCCCAAATATATGAATATACAAAGATTTTATTTGCAAAATAAACTTATAGATGGATATCAACAACAATCTCCTTCTCTGATACCATGAAAGGAATGATAACCAGATCGTACCAAGCCAAGAAAATAGATGCTAATCAAACACCATGATCAATAAGATGAAATAAATTTGCCAGAATAGCTTTACATAAAACCTTTGCAAACAAATGAGTAACAATATCATGTATTCTAATGGAACTCAATGCAATACATTGAGAATGGGCCTTACTTAAATAGGCAAGGAATAACAATCTAAGAACCAATAAAGGTTGTAGATCAAGCCATAAATCAAGGAAATAACTAGTCATCAAAGAACTAGTCAAGATCATAGATTTAGGAGAGAACTAGACATCAAGGATCTAGTCAATACCATAGATCAAGGAAAGAACTATACCTAACAACTAGATAATATCTCCTAATATATAAATAAGATAAAAGAAATATCCACACACATAAGTGGTTGATGATAAATACAATAAAAGTAAATAAAGTACCTAGGTGAACATGAGCTAAGGTAAATACCTAGTCTAACAGATCCTAGATATTTTTCTTTGAATTCTATATGTTTTATAAGGAGGTGTGTAATTTTTCATGATTTATTGGTAATAATTCCACATTAATTTACACAATGGTAGGATGTATTCAGTATTCAAATAATATTGGTGATTATGAAGGAGGTATTTTATTCTTATCTACTTCTTGAATATGTGGCTCTTTTATTATTGCAGAAGTTTCATCATTTGATATTACATAATGTTCACTAGACATATATGGATCGACTTTCGGAATCCATTGAGATTTACAATTTGGAGATGAAGGTTTAGTAAAATGTCATGTAGTAAATTAAATTAACCCTTTACCCTTAAGTTTTTGAATTATTCATTATAAAGAATATAAATTATTTTTGTGATGTCCATTAATTCTATGATAATTTCAAAATGGTTGACCTTTGATTCTTTCAAGCCGATAGTATGGGTAGTAATGAGTAGGTAAAAAAGTGATTAAGTTCTTATCGAGTATCTCAAGTAAGATATCCCATTGTCTAACATTCTTACCAAATCAGAGAGGTTCATTCAGCTGTGGTTTCCTTAGTGGTTATGATTGATCTTGTGGAACACACACATTGTTTCATCTATGTAGGACTTTTAATTCACTTGTATAAGCACAAGTATCATGTAAGATATTTATTATGGCATGCCATATTGAAAGGATTATTTATATGTGATATAACATCCTTGAGATATTGGATTTCAACATGCATGGCTTATTATTGGGTTTGAAAATCATGTTGTAATGATTGAATGGACTCTATGAGGGTTTTGTAGAAGATAACATCATTAAGAATAGAAGGAGCAGAAATAAAACAAGATATGATGGCAAAAGAAATGAGAGAAAAAAACTCAAATTAGGTAGAAAATAATGATAATCAACACATGGAGGGATGAGAATCAAGGGACCATGGGGATAAGACCCAAAAAGTGATGTTGATCAAAAAAATTATTGTCGTTTGTTGGAGAAATAATTTTTTGCGAGGGTAAATTAGTGGTTTTCACCAATGGCCATAGGAATAGGTCCATCCTCTTGGGAATGGGGAGGATCTCATTTATTGAATGTAAGAAATAATAATAAAATCTGTAGTGGCTATTAGGCCAGGGATCACACATGAATACTTCACTAAGCCCATGGAAAATTTCTTGTAATGAATACAAGAACTAAATTTTCTTAGGGAGAGGTGAAGGGGAGATAATAATATAGGGAGAGAGGGTTAAGGTAGTGAGTAGGAACTTACAAACTTCACTGACATTAACCAAAGTAGTTCCACATCCAATAGGAAGAGAAACAACTATGTAAGATACACAAATATTAATGAATTAAAGACACACAGTTCTATTGATTTATTCCTCAAAGATACAAAGTTATTTCTTGGTTATACAAGATTATAAATCCTTCATAGTTTAAAATTCGGAAGTAGAAGAACATAGATAAGGGAATAGAAAAAATAACTTCTTACTTTTAATAGGTTAAAAAATCTATCCATCCCAATATATAGCCTTAAAAAATGTCTCTTCATCTTCCCCCCAAGTGAATTTTCACATTCCTACCACTTGTGATCTTTTATATTCCTATAGGAATAAAAAAGTGTCCTTTTCTTATTAATGAAAAATAAATCATTACAATTTACAATCTTTGCACATTATAGGATACTTTGATTAAATAAGATGAAAAATCTAAAAATTACATTCCCAAATAAAGAATGAGAATGTGGAGATTTGGGAAGAATAAGTGATTCAATATGAGGATGAAGAAGTAATTATAGATGCATGAAGAGCTTACCCTTGGCGAACTATTTAGTGGATCCTTGCATGTATGAATCTGTATCTTACCCATTCTTAAGAGGTGAATTCTAGAGTGATGATCACCATGTTTTTACAAGTTGGAATTTGCATACATTGAGCCCACTACACCTTTATGAAGTGAGGAATTCTAGAATTAAAATTATTATCTACCAAATTTTTTCCTTGATATCTGGGTCATAGTGTTGGGCATAAGCTAGGACTATCTCTATGCTTTGAATGGACAATGGATGACCACATAATCTTAATAACCCACTTAAGAAGATATTTTCCACCAAAAATTCATGAGGTCCACTTAGCATCCTAGCTTTTAGACCCTCCAGGTCCATGTTTTTCACATCGCTCTCACCCACATTGTGATACTCAGTGTTTAATGTGAAAATTAGTTCTAAACCCAAGTCCTTGACCTTCATGGTGAGTGGAGTTAGTAAAAATAGATAAAAAGATGGATGATTGTTGAATGACCACCCCAACCTAACACTTCATAAACTTTTGGAAAACAAGTCCCACCTCAATTGTTTACCCTTTTGGAAACTTTCGTCAAATTGCTCACTTTTGAGTAAATTTTCCTCTTGATAAAGGAGTAAATGGTCACATGGACTAAGTAGCCTGTTTCTGAAACTTAATATTTTTTAGAATGTGAGGAAAATTTGAAATTTTTATTTATATAAATATCCTTGTGGTATGTATGGAATGGTTAATATTAATTTAACAATGGACTCATAAAATTTTAGATTTTTTATGTGGATGCTCTACTCCAAATTTTAGACAATTCTCTCGTTTGGATCAATGGAGAAGTGAAAACTTCATTGAAGAGGGAAGTGTTAATAACTTGAGATAAAACTCAGTCATACATATCTCCAAAAATACTCCACGTCATCATGAAATAAATGGATAAAATTAATTGTACCCTAATTTAATGAGAGATCATCTACTCATACTTTAAGGCAATTTGGCTTGTTAGATCACCGGGAAAATGCAAAGACATTTTCAGCTGGTTCTAGCAAAAATGGAGTTCTTGGCTGAAAACATATTTCTCAAATAGAAAATAAATCATGCCATGATAACCCCCAAGGCATGGATCATTTGAAATTCATTTGAATCAAATGGAGCATTCTTAGTAATGTTTCAAGGTGTTTGTCGGAACTACAGGATCACTGATAATGAGAAAAAGTCAACATTTTGGAAACATAGAGCACAAAGATGTTTATAATGCTTCCATGGAGGAATGAGGGGGCCTGTCAGAATTTTAAATGGAGTTCGTGTCATGTTAAAATTCATCTGATTTTTAATGTTGAGATGTCTATTTTTGAATTCAAGGTGTAGACACACTAATCCCTATCACACACTTTGGGTAATTATCTAGTCTCGATCGCGTACTACTATTCTTATGGTTCATAAGTAAGAAAATGGGACTAATTAACCCATGTATTTGGCCACCTTTTATTGCTTTATGATCCTAATTTCAGTCTGGTGCACTTTTACTTGCTCATTCTATCTTTTTACCTTTTAACATTTGTCATTCTAGACACTAGCACTTATTCTAGGACATCAGTGCCAGGCGCCCCCATCCCTTCTAGGCACTCTTTTCCTCTTTGTACTTTGGTCACACTTTTTTGGTAATTTCTAGCCATTTGAGCATATTATATTTTTGGTAGTCAATATTTATGGTGATCATTATGGTCTCATGACCAAACTATGGTATCCCTCTTCTGATCCTTTGAAATATCCATTGATACAATTTACGTTATTTAGGTAAGACTTATGGGTCTTCCCTTACAGTTTTGGGATAAATATTGTTCTTGAATCCATTGGAAACAAGTTGGGGGAGATTTCTAAAAATATTGCGATTCTACTCTCCAGAATTTGCATATAACAAATGCCCATATTTTATTGGATTTAGACATCTCCATTAACTTACCAGAAAAGATCAATCTGGAGATTAGAGACAGGACATGGATGCAACGTATTGACTATGAAAGGTTATCCTTTTCTGCCATATATGTTTTGAAATTGGACATTTTTTGGAGGATTTTTTGTATTCTAAGAATAAAAATCATTCTAAACTAGCTCTGTGGAAGGATTCGCTCCTTTCACACTTTACCGTTAATGCCCCTTTTTATCATGATATGTATTTGTCTTCAGATACGTTCCCCTCTATGATTAATTTTTATGTGTTTCCTTCTCATGCACATATCAAATAATCAGGGTACTATCTCCATGATCCCTTATCGGATGGAATTAGACAAGGTAGCCACCTCTTCTTCTAATAGGATTGACTTTCGACCTATTACTTCTCTTGACATTCTCCTCCCTTATGGTCCTGACAACATTGAGGAGTTTAACAAGGAGGAGTGGATGTTGGCCCAAAACAAGTAAAAAGTGCCTCTTCTAAGTTGCAATCAGCCCCTTCTCGAATGACTCTCAGATATCATTCTTTTAATTTGGTCATTAGTATGTTGTTTGTTTGGTTTTGGTGTTGCATTGTTGTCTTTGTAGCATTCTCGTAGCATGCCTTTTTTTGTTTCTTTTGAGCTTCATTGCTTCATCTTAGTTGTTGTTGTTGTTGTTCCTGGGTAGAGTCCCAGTCAAAAAACCTTTTATCCTTAATAAACTAATAATAATAATAATAGATGTTATAAAATGGTCTAAGAAAATTCATGGAGTTGAAATTTTGGTGGATATTTCTAATAAAATGAAAAATACTCTCCTCATTTACAATCTATATCCAAATTCATTATCATAAATGTATATTAAATTTGTAAGGAAATTTAAAAAAAACTAGTAACAATTAAACTAGATGTAGTGTAGGAAATAATTTTCAGAATTTAAGTATGATGCCACACATACTAAAGTAAATTTAATTTGATATAGAAGAGAATCGAGAAAGTAGGTGGCATTGTTTATATCAAGTATGATTTTTAAAAAATAATTTATTAGTAGAAGAGGAAACATTAATCTATATCAAAATGATTGATTTTTTTATGTTTCCTAAGCAATGATTTATAAGAGTTTAATTTTATTCCAATAAAGATTTAAATTCAAGACCGGCCAATTATTAAATACTTGTTCTAACGAACTAACCTATAAGAGTTCAATAAATTAAATTTAACTCACATTATTGTTCTTAATTCATCTTTATATTTTTTAAAACCCATTTTAATATTAAATTTTTGAACATAAAAAAATTGATCATACAAAAAAATGTGAAGTGGGGAAGAATGTGAATTGGCTAAATGATTATTCACTTGCAACCAAATTATCACCCCTTCAGTCATTTCTTCTTTCACAATTGTATTTGGAGTCACCTGTGTAGTTTTATCTCCTCCTCCGCCAAATATTGGATCAGCCACAACCCCACATAGAAAGAACGCTGAGAAAACTTGTTCAGATCTTGTAAATTGGTTGCAGAAGAGGGACTCAACAATGGAGTGGAAGGGCTGAAGAAAGATTAAAGGACCCCTATGTAAAAAGAAATGACTCTCTCGAGCCATTTCTGTGTCTTGAATCCATTTTTCAAGTTATAGGTAGACTCAACCATGGAATAGTAGGATTTGAAAAAAAGGGGCAATGCCGCAGAGGAACCAAGAGCAAGAAGGGGAAAATGGTGAAGATTCGAAGTCCCTTTCAGGCTTGAAATGGTTCAGAAAAGGTCCAAAAAATGACTAAGTATGGAGGAGGCAGTGGAAGAACCACATGTCTACGACACTTCTCCAAAGGTGAATCCAAAAAGGATTCCAAATGAGTGCCAGGCCTCCACGCAGTCCAGAGTCCCAAAAGTTGTAGGGCCGTTGAAAAGTCTTCAACTAAGAAAGAAATGCCAGGTGTCGGCTCGGTGCAAATCTGAAATGGGAGCCCAGGCAAGAGACTCAAACTTGCGCCATCCCTCCACGTAAAAAATGGTCAAATAGGGTCAAAAGGCAGACAGGGTGGGCCTCAAAATTGGCTAAGTATAAAAGTGTAAGCAGAGAATGCCAAGTGTCAGTGTGGCGCATCTCCAAGAGTTAGTCCAAAGGCGGAGACCCAAATGAGGTGCAAGCTCCACATGTAGCTCAAAGTCCAAAAATAAGAGGGACCGTTGAAAATTCCACAGACCTAGTAGAGGCTGAACAAGTGTCAACTTGACGCTCCTCCAAAGGAAAACTTTGAGTTGGGCTTTCAAAAGTGCAGTGCCTCCACGTATCCAATCTCAGAAAGGGGTAGAGTCAGTTGAATAGTCAATGCATGGGGCCAGACCGGCGGAGGCTGCCAAGTGTCTAAATGGTGTTGATTCAAGGATTGAAGAGAGAAAAGGTTGAGTCAGAATGCTCCACCAACAAAAGCGGACCGTGTGGGCCGTCTTTGGTTTTTTTCCCCAAATCCCAAAAGGATAAAAAAACACAAAATGGGCCTGCAACTCTGCCCAAAGGAAAAAGTCAGCATTTGAGCCCGAGTCAAAGCCAAAGTGGGGAGTGGAGGAAAAGGTTAAATTTTTCCTTTTGTCAAAAAGGGCACAAAGGAAAAATGGAAGCACATTTCCCCAACCACCAAAGTGCCACGTGTCCAGTGGAGCTTTGGGCCCTGGGTTTTTCTGAGTTTTGCATTTTTTGTGGAAAAAGGGAAAATGGATAAATTATGGACCACAAACCTGATTTTTTCTCTAATCTAGTCTGCCACGTGTCCCATATAAAAAAGGGGACCCATTTTTCAAAGTTTTTCCCACCCATTTGTACGGACTTGATTTTCGAAGGGGCATATCTTTTGACTCAGGGCTCGAAATATTACAAATCTGACACCGTTGGAAGCGTCTCGACGTCTTCTACACCATGGAAAGATAAAAATTCCTTTTTTTTTTCAAGACCCTGGTAGGTGAAAAATGGAGAAATGTCTTCAAGGGCCATCAATGCAGGATCCATTGCCTCAACAACCAAATCGGATTCGATCTATTCTGCCATTTCCCCTTCCTTCAAGGCGTCAAACCAAGTGGTTGATGCAGTAAAGATGGATTGGGGGTAGATTTTATAAGAGGCATTAACAACGCAGTGGTTGAGCTTCGACCTACTTTCCCGCTTCTCTCTCTCTTTCTTCTCTCTGACTTAATCTATAAATTTAGGGACATCATTCATTGTAAACGGTTAGACATTCTTTGTTTGGTAGCCTCCATTTTCCTTCTAGCAAAGAATTTTTGGAGTTCAGCCTTCCATTAAAATTGTAATATGTTTCTACCTTCCTGGCTATTTTGTAATGCATTGTATCAATCTGTAGAGCAATAAAACACGTATGTGATCGATTCTAGATCCTTTCTATCTCTTTTTATCTTCATTTGGTCTTTCATTATAAATCTGGTTATCTGTGCTTAGATTATTGTATGTATTTGGTTGGTTTGTGTCTATCAGCAAAACTAGTGTTCATCATTCCTTTGGTGCATCACCTTGTAGTTTAGTTATTTCTTATTTCTTATATTCCTTTTATCCCTGTCTCCTTGGCAAATTTTAGATTAGGTATAAGAGATAGATCCTCTGTAAGTCCTCACATATGCACCCAAATAGAGGAATAGGAACCAACCTTTAATTTGGAGGGATTTCCCATTTTTGCAAGGTCCCAAACCTTGGGGAAGGTTCAATGTTATGCAATCACACCAAATGACTCTTCCTTAGAAAATCAGATCTATATAACTCATTTGGGGGTGTTGATATTTCACACTAACAGTTTTGGCACAACCGGTGGGACAGAGAAGTCTCCATCGTTACAGTAAGGTTGATGTGCACCTGTTGTGATTCTAACTTTTAAGAAGTTCTAAAATTGTACATCTGGCGAATCCAAAAGAGAAAAATCCACTGATTTCAACAATCCAAGCAAGTTCATGAGAAGAATACAAAAATGATCAAGAACCAAAGAAGAGGGATTATTTGTCTATCTAGACTTGTCCCTAGATAGAGGGAGGGAAGGAAGAAGATCCCAGAGGTCTCTATCTCTACCAAACATAGCTTTATGGAGACTTCCTCCTAGCAGGACATTCTCTCAATCAAGAGGGGTGCTCAGGCCGATCAGGATGGCTCAGCCAAATCCTTATGTCAACTTCACCAGCAGCAGCCCACTCACTCTGAATGCACAAAATTTGGTCCCGATAGCAGCATTAAAGAGCATCCCATATTTCACTGGGGAAAACTAGACTTCTCCTGGTGATCATGTCCAAGATATTACAAATGTCTGTACAATCCATGAAATCCATGAGATGGACATTGCAGTCAAGTTGCTCACCTCTTCACTCAAAGGTAAAGCTTCACAATGGTTCAGGAGCCTTGAGCAGGCTCTATCCAAAATTGGAACCAGCTGTGCACAACTCTTCACAACCAGTTTGGAGAGAAAGGTGATAACTTATCTTTGTTAGAGCAACTAACAACAATACAGAGAAACCCGAGTGAGGAGCTGACGGAATTCAACCTCATATTTCAGTGGACCTGGGATAGGATTCCAATAGTAGTAAATCCCACTAATGAAGGTGCCTTCTTATACTTTCTTAGGGCTTTAAATTTTGATATTTCTTTGATGATTCATTCAATGGGGGGCACAACCTTACCTGTAGCCTATAGCCTTTCCATAGGGGCTGAGAACCATTTGATTCAGGCTAGAAAAATCACTCCTAGGCCATCCATGCCTCTGTACCCTGAGTTAGGAAGCCCAGATACCAGCCAAATGCCTACATTAGCTCCTATACCCACCCCCAGGAGTCAAAGCTCAGCTGAAGCCTCCACCTCATCATCTAACACCTCTAAGGAACTCCAGGAAGTCATGAAACAACTTCAAAACCTAGGGAATGAGCTAGTAACCATCAAAAGGAAACAAGCTCAGAGTTCTAGGCCGTATCAGCCTCAGGCTCAATCTCAGGGTCAGTATCAGACTAGACCCCAGTACCAGCAAAATAGGCCACCATCTCAGACTGTAAATTAGAGCCAAAACCAAGGACAACCTCAAGTTGCTAGACCTTTCAGGTCATATGATCCAAACACAGCTTCAACATCAAGGGCATTGGTTCCAGCACAGAACAATATGGCACAAGAATATGATTGGTGTTTCCCATGCAATCAGCCACATAACCAATCAATGTGCTTTAATGGTGCACTAAATCAGGCCTTGATGGTGCAAACCAGTATGGTGTCATAGGAACCTAGCCAAGAAGGAGATCAGCAGTAAGGAGCTCAACAAGAGGGACCTCCAAGTGAGACTATGCTTGTCAATTGGCAAGCTGAGGACTTCTGTGGGATGAATCAGTTCCCTTCTCAAAGTGTGGCTGCCAATACATGGTCCAAAAAGAGAAATATTGGAGAGTGCCAACCACTGAATTCAGGTGACCCTCAACCTTCCATCACTCCACAAGGTGTTGGTGCTCCAAATATAACTCCCAACATGCAGAACCAATCCAAGCCACCTTCCAAATCCACTCAAGCACTGACTGTGACAACCCATGTATAAGAAAAAAATGTGCCTGGGAAGGGGCAATAGAAAGATAGCTCATTCAATATCATTGAGAAAATGAAGAGGAAAAGTGTGAATATTTCACTATGGGAGTCACTGGCCATTCTAGGGTAGAGGGATCTGTTGTAGACTGCCATGCAAAATTGGTCAAGCTCAAATCAACCCCCTAATCAGCAAGAGAAAGTGCTTACCAATGTGGCTCAACCTGAGAGAAACCATGGAGAAAAACAAGGTAAGAATCTGAAGCCTCCTCCATTCTATGTTTCATTGATTATTGGAGACAAATTGGTGCACAATTGTATGATTGATTATGGGGCAAGTAGTTCTATAATGCACAAACAAATAGCTGATCAACTGGGTCTCCAATATGAAGTCATCTCTAGAGGGGTAGTGCAATTAGATGGGACAGCAAGTGACAACTATTGGAATCATCAAGGATCTGAGCCTCACTTTGCATGCCTGCCCCAATGTGACTGTTTTGCAGAATGTATCAATCATAGATTTGCCACCACATTTTGCTTTGTGTTTGTCCAAGGACTTCACTGCCAAAATTGGAGGCTATCTGTCTGTTGATTGGTCACATATGCTCTTTAGAACAAGGTATGGGGAAAAGGCCACAATCATATCTGAACCCATTGTTGATTATCATATTGAATCTTATGTGCCTAGCCCAATCAATGCCAACTGCTCAGCTTTTGATCAAGAAGACATTTCCTAAGCACTTGTGAAGCAGACACCAAGGTGGGATGTATACCATACTTGACCCTCGATGAGTGGGCCAACAAGAGACATGATTTTGACCCCTATAAGGAGATGGAATAATCTGAGCTAGGTGTCTACTGTCTACATGAAGAGAATCATCCTCTTCCTGACCTAATTAAGCCAGAATATAAAGATGACAAATGAGGTATGGAAATTGTTCTTTGATGGCTCAAGGAGTAGACAAGGAGTTGGAGGAGGAGCTATGATTGTGTCCCCCAAAGGTATGAAATATTATTCAGCCTTTAGATTTCAGTTTTCCTGCTCAAACAACACTGCTGAATATGAGGCTTTGGTCCATGGTCTTCATTGGGCAAGGAAGCTAGGAATCAAGAACTTGCAAGTGTTTGGTGACAGTGAACTGGTTTCCAATCAAGTCAGAGGACTTAATGTTGTCAAGAATGACCTACTCAAGAACTACAAGAGTAGGGTATGGGATCTCATGGAGGATTTTGAGGCCTTCAGCATTGTGTCCATACCCAGGAAGGAGAATGAAGCTACTGATAGGCTTGCAACATTGGAGCAATGTTTGATGTGGTCGACAACATCAAAAGAGACAAAGAACAACCACATATCCATATAGTTGTGAGGCCAGCAGTGCCAGATAACAACACATGTTGGCAGGTGTTTGAGAATGATCAACAGATCATTAATTTTTTGCAAGAAGAAGCTGAATTCTCAGCTAGAAATCAAAGAAGATTAGAGCAACAATACGGGAATCAAATAGTACAGCTACATACAAACAAGCTTCCCAAAGGCTTAGTGACATTGGAGTCTATCTTCAATCCTAATGATCAGTTTAGAAAAGAGAAGGCTAACATATAGATCAAAGGAGAAGATTCAGAGTCAATCCCAGTTGGAGAAGACAAAACACTTCAAATTGGCAAAGTGGCCACCGAGCAAGAAAGGTATGAATTCATACAACTTTTCCAAGAATTTCCAGATGTATTTTCTTGGAGCTATGAAGACCTAAGAGGGTTCAATCCAAAGCTAGCACAACACACAATCAAACTAGATCTAGCTACTCAGCCCATCAGGAAAAAGAAGAGACCAGTCAACCCACACATTGAGCCTCTGATGAAGAAAGAACTGAACAAGTTGATAGAGGCAAGTATCATATTTCCAATCAAACACTCAAGCTGGGTTACAAATCTGGTCCCAGTCAGGAAGAAAAATGGAGAGATTAGGTTGTGTGTAGATTTTTGAGACTTGAACAGAGCCTCCCTCAAAGATCACTACCCACTCCCTTCAATGGAGCAGATCTTGCAAGTAGTGTCTGGGTCAGAGAGATTCTCCCTCCTAGATGGCTACTCAGGGTACAACCAGATCATGGTGAAAGAAGATGATCAGTTCAAAACAACTTTCACCACCAAATGGGGCACCTATGCCTACAGAAAAATGCCATTTGGATTGTCCAATGCCAGAGCCACTTTTCAAAGGGAAATGGATATGGCATTCAAAGGGCTGATCAACAAAATAGTACTGATCTATCTGGATGACATTACGGTGTTTTCCAAAAATGCAGCAGACCACCTTTTCCACCTAAGGCAGGTGTTTCAAAGGTGTAGAAGATTTGGGGTATCATTGAACCCTAAAAAATGCATATTCTTGGCCCATGAGGGCAGGCTTCTAGGCCATATTGTATCAAAGGAAGGATTGGAAATTGACCCAGAGAGAGTTGAAGCAATAAGAGCATTGCCATTGCCAAGCCACAAGAAAGCTCTTCAAAGCTTCCTAGGAAAAATCAATTTTGTTTGTAGGTTTGTACCAAACTTTGTTGCCCTTGTTAAGCCAATAACGTTGATGTTGAAGAAGATCTTAGCATTTAGGTGGATAGTTGAAGGAAAGGCAATATTTGAGGCCATTAAAGAAGCTATATCACAAGCCCCAACTCTCGTAAATCTATATTTCTCTAAAGACTTCACACTGTATGCCTTTGGTGGCAGTGACACAATTTTTGCAATCTTAGTTCAGCAGAACAAAGAAGGTACAGAACAACCAATTGCTTTCTTCAGTCAAGGTCTGGAAGACTATGAAGTGAGATACTCCTTCATCGAAAAGCAAGTCCTGGCAGTAATCAGAGGATTAAATAAGTTTAAGCATCTGGTTTCAAATAATAAAATCCAATTGTTGGTCTCCCATGCAGGAGTTAAAGAATTCCTTCTCAGCAAGGACCTGAATGAAAAATGTGCAGGATGGATCACTCATGTCATGGAATATGACATTGAGATCAAGGTCACTAAGCTGGTCCATGGGAAGGGGTTGTGTGAACAACTAGCCTCAGGTCAACAAGATGAAGCAAACAGTGAAAAGGAGGTTGTTTTTGTTCTACAAGATAATCAAGAAGAAGGAAATGATGATGTACCTACTCCTTATTGGACTCAAGACATGGTGCACTTCCTTCAAATAGGCATGTGTCCTCATGGGATGAGTAAAGAAAAAAGGAGGCATTTCAGACTACAGGCCATCCCATATGTTCTTATTGATGGTGTCTTGTTCAAAAGAGACATCAATGGCATTCTGCTGAGATGCATTGAGACAGATCAGGTTGAGAGAGTGTTACAAGAATTCCATGTTGAAGCAGCTGGAGGCCATTTTTCTCCAAGGGTGACAACACTCAAGATCATGAAGGTGGGTTATTATTGGCCCAGAGTGTTTAGTGACTGCTATGCATGGATCAAAAGGTGCAAGAATTGTGCATTCTTCAAAGGCAAAGAAAAGCTAGCAGCACTTCCATTGCACCCAATTTCAGTTGACCAACCTTTCATGCAATGGGGATTGGAATTCATTGGAGTCATCAATCCAAATTCAAGCCAAGGCCACAAATGGATTCTAACAGCAACAGACTATTTCACCAAGTGGACCGAGGTAGTGGCACTCAAGGAAGCTAATGAGTCTAGTATACTAGATTTCTATGAAGGGATAGTGACCAGATTTGGAGTGCCAGCCACCATTATATCAGACAATGCATTGGCATTCATAGGTTCCAAGATCACAGGATGGGCTGTTAAGAATGGGACTTACTTGAGCACTTCATCAAACTATTACCCTCAAGGTAATGGCCAAGCTGAGTCCACAAACAAGAACCTGCTAAAGATCATCAGAAGAACTCTTGATGAAAACTAGAGAACCTGGCACACAAAGCTCAAATCAGCCTTATGGGCTGATAGGATAACACCCAAGAGATCTACAGGCAGCTCTCCATTCAAACTTGTCTATGGGAAAGAGGCAGTGTTGCCTATATCACTTGAGTTGCCAGCATTGGAGCTCATGAAGCAGCTAGAGATGTCTGAATTTGAACTGATGGAGGCCAGGTATGCGGAGCTGATAGAATTGGAAGAAGCTAGAGAGCATGCACTCTAGGCAATAGAGAAAAATCAGGCCTCAATCAAGAAATGCTTTGACAAGAAGGGCGAAAGCAAGGACCTTCCAGGAAGGAGACCTGGTTTTGAAATGGGATGTAGATCGAGCAAAACCAGGAAGGCATTCCAAGTTTGATGCCATTTGGAGTGGCCCCTATATGGTCACAAGATGCAAAAGTAGCAATGCTTTCCAATTGTCTACGTTGGATGGAGAGGAATTGCAGATTCCAGTAAATGGAATCTATCTTAAACACTGCTACTAAAAGGGAAGTTCTCACCCTGTATATATTAGTTTAGTTTCTCTTTCCTCTAAGTGCTTGTGCACATTGTCTTGTTGTAGTTTAGGTTACTTTTCTCCTAAGTGCTTTGCATGCTCTGCATGTTCTATTTGGAGCATGTATGATTTCAAATTTTGTATATAGTTGTGGTGTTGTTTTATTGCTCTTGTGCAATCCATTCAGAGAGACAGATGAAGCCCCGGGTCAAAACAATTTTCTACTCTCAGAAACCTTCATTTCAAGATTTCTTATGAAAATTGAGAGTGCAAATAGCCGGGCTCATGAATCAGAGGTAGAATCAGTATCAGACTGTCGTTCTCGACTCCATGCCCAATGGATATGACAAGGAAATTGGTCTTTTCATCTAGCAGGTAGATACCCCTGTGAGTCACCAAATTGTTATCCATATTTCACCCCCTGGGCCAAATATTGGATCAGCCATGACCCCACATAGAAAGAACCTGAGAAAACTCATGCAGATCTTGTAAATGAGTTGTAGAAGAACTCAACAATGGAGTGGTGGGGGCTGAGAAAGACTAAAGGACCCTATGTAAAAGAAATGACTCTGTCGAGCCATTTCCATGTCTTAAATCCATTTTTCAAGTTACAGGTAGACTCAACTGTGGAATAGCAGGGTCAGAAAAGAAGGGGAAATGCTACAGAGGAACCAAGAGCAAGAAGGGAAAAATGGTGAAGATTCAAAGTCTTCGGACTCGAAACGGTTCAGAAAAGAGCCCAAAAAATGACTAAGTATGGAGGAGGCAGCGAAGAGAACCATGTGTCTACGTGGTGCTTCTCCAAAGTTAAATCCAGAAAAGGAATCCAAGTGAGTGTCAGGCTACCACGCATCTAGAACCTCAAAATTTGTGGGGCCATTGAAAAGTATTCAACTAAGAAAGAAGGTGTCCAGGTGTCGGCTCGGCGCAAATCTGAAATGGGAGCCCAGGGCGGAGACTCAAACTTGTGCCAGCCCTCCACGTAGCAAATGGTCAAAAAGTGTCAAAAGGTGGATAGGGTGGGCCTCAAAATTTGCTAAGTATAAAAGTGTAAGTGGAGAATGCCAAGTGTCAGTGTGGCACATCTCCAAAAGTTAGTCCAAAGGCAGAGACCCAAATGAGCACAAGCTCACCACATAGCCCAAAGTTCCAAAAAGTAAGGACCATTGAAAAGTCCACAGACCAGTAGAGGCTGACAAGTGTTAACTCAATGCTCCAAAGGCAAACTTTGAGTCAGGGTAAAGCACGGTGCCTCATGTGTCCAATCTCAAAAAGGGAAAGTCAGTTGAATAGTCAATGCATGGGGCAACCGGCGGAGGCCTCCAAGTGTCTAAATGGCTCTGATTAAAGGATTGAAGAGAGAGAAGGTTTCCAAATGAGTGCCAGGATGCTGCATGTCCCAGGTCAAGAGATATGACCCCACCAAGCAAAAGACTTAGCCAAAAAGAAAATCAAAATAGGCTGCAAGTCTGCCCAAAGGAAAAAGTCATGTTTGAGCCCAAGTCAAGGAAAAGGCCGTAGGGGGGAAAGTTGGTTTTTTTGCCCTTTGTCATCCCAAAAGGATAAAAGTTACAAAATGGGCCGCAACTCCAGCCAAAGGAAAAAGTTAGCATTTGAGCCCGAGTCAAAGCCAAAGTGGGGAGTCAGAGGAAAAGGTGAAAATTTTCCTTTTGTCAAAAAGGCACAAAGGTAAAGATGAAGTGCATCTCCCCAGCCAACCAAAGGGTGCCACGTATCTAAGCAGAGCTTTCGGGGCCATGGGGGTTTTTTGAGTTTTGCATTTTTTACAAAAAAAGGGAAAAAGATAAATTACGGACCCACAAACCTGATTTTTGCCCTAATCTGGCTGCCATGTGTCCCATATAAAAAGGGGACCCATTTTTCAAACTATTTTTCCCACCCATTTGTATGGACTCGATACAAACTTTGAAGGGGCATATCTTTCGACTCAGGGCTCAAAATATTGCAAATCTGACACTGTTGGAAGCATCTCGACGTCTTCTACACCATGGAAAGATAAAAATTCATTTTTCTCAGGCCCTGGTAGGTGAAAAATGGAGAAAAAGTCTTCAGGGGCCATCAATGTGGGATCCATCTACCTCAACAACTAGATCAGATTCAATCTGTTCCATCGTTTCTTCTCCCTTCAAGGTGCCGAACCAGTGGTTGATGCAGTCAAGATAGATTTGGGGGAAGATTTTATAAGAGGCATTAACATAAGTGGTTGAGTTTCGACCTACTTTCCCACTTCTCTCTCTCTTTCTTCTCTCTGATTGAATCTATAAATACAGGGGCGGGATTCATTGTAAAGGGTTGGACATTCTTCATTTTGCAGGCTCCCTTTTCCTTCTAGTAAAGGAATTTGTGGAGTTCAGGCCTTCCATTAAAATTACAGTATGTTTCTTGCCTCCTGGCTATTTTGTAATGCATTGTATCAATCTGCAGAGCAATAAAACACATCTGTGATTGATTCTAGATCCTTTCTATCTCTTTTTCTCACATCTGGTCTTTCATTATAAATCTGGTTATTTGTGCTTGATTATTGCATGTATTTTGTTGGTTTGTGTCTATCAGTAGAACTAGTGTTCATCATTCCTGCGGTGCATCACCTTGTAGCTTAGTTATTTGTTATTTCTTATATTTCTTTTATCCATGTCTCCTTGGCAAATTTTAGATTAGGTATAGAGATAGATCCTCTGGCAAGTTCTCACATATGCACCCAAATAGAGGAATAGGAACTAGCCTATAATCTGGAGAGCTTTCTCATTTTTGCAAGGTCCCACACCTTGGGGAAATCTCAATGTTTTGCAATCACACCAAATGACTCTTCCTTAGAAAATCAGATCTATAGAACTCATTTGGGGGTATATATGTTTTATATAAAATAAATGTAACCAAGATATATATAAATTAAAATGTTTACCTAAAAAACTAGAAAAAAAATCATGATTTTTGTATTTGTGTTCATATTTGAATGTTTTTCCAGTGTTTTGAAAATAGATATGTAGAATAAGGAGGATAATACAAGAGTTATCCTATGATGTCCTCATGAAGAGGAATTTCATTTGTTTAAGGTGGAGGGGATGAATCCACTCAAGTAGAAGAATAGGAAAAGGATACTCATGTATAATCCATCGTATGTTCTGAAGGTGAGTGAAAGTGGGAAGACCCATGAGAGGTAGGAAATGTATAATATTATCAAGTCACAAGCTAAATGGAATGTTTCTATTGACAATAAGTGTGTGTCCTAGGTGAGTGAGGAGGATACCTATGTATGTGTGTATAATAATATATATAATGAAAAGTACCAAATGTAGCAGGAAGGGTTGTAGATGTGCTAGAGGGAGTGATTGTATGTGTCAAGCCAAGTTGTGATGATGAAGGAGTGGTGAATGATATTCCCTTAATTATAACCACTTGATTATTATAAATGAACTTGACACATTGGTGCAATACATATGGTATATATATGAAGGTGAGAAACCAATAATAACCTAGTCACATATCACATGATGCAAGAGAAGAGACCACTAAGAATGTGAGAGAAAATATGGCTGGTCCAATTATGATGGGTAATATAATATGTCCAATTTTTGTCTCAGGATCAATAGTAACATTGTTCTTAGTACACCCAAGAGAGAGGAGAAATCAAAAAGTGCACATATTATGAGGGTTAGTGTTATCAGTTAAAACATTGTGTATAGGGTGTTGATAAATTTTAGTAGGGATGTATAAGGTATCAGAGGTAAATTTGGGTTTCATATCATTATGATCAAAGGTGATGATTGAAAATGATTATATGGTGATAATAGCTCTGATCACTTCACCAAACATGTTATCATAAGATGGAGGAGATTGGACAACATGAAAAACATTGTGAAATTTTTAGTTAGATTTAGCAGTCTCATATTCTAGAAGAGAATCACTAAATATTATTAGTTTTGCATTGTCATTAACAAGATTAGATTGAGGTGTATTCTCCTATTCAATAGTACCAGTGTTGATTAAATCTTGGATAATGTTGCATAGCTTAAATAAGTTATTAGTAGAATGACCAATACGTTGGTGGTAGTCATGGTGATTAGTGGCATAAAAATTCTTACCATTAGGTACACTTGGATTAAACTCAAACGATGGAAGGAGAGATACAAGGTTGCACTCAAGTAATTTTTGAAGCACTTTATGAGGTGAGCAGGGAAAACAAGTGAACTAACTTTTATAAAAAGTGTAATTGTATCTTTTGTGGTTACAATATAACATTGATCGTAGTTCACAAATCATTTTTATTATCAGTAGGTTTGTGCTTAAAGGTAGTCTTAAATTGAAACTTTTTAGCATAGGTGCTAGGGGGATGAGAAACATATTTGAGCTTTACTCATGATGAGAAGCTTAGCCTCATGGTCCTTTAAGGTATAACACAAGTGATATAATGAAGGAAAATTATCAAAAATTATTGATTCTTATAAGGGAACTTGGAGGATTTGAGTGAAAATATCTTGTAATTCAGTATCTTCTAGTAGATTTTTCATCTTAGAAATTTTAGTCTTATAACTCAAAACATGTTCACTAATGGGATCTTTGGAACCTTGCCACATCTTATCCATTTGGGCACAGGATATTTTGTTACAAATGTTGATACAAATTTTTGCATGGAAATAATTATCCATAGGCATAAATGTTCTCACAGAATGCATGGGTAGGTCATAAAACCATTGTAAGAAAAAATCTTGATAAGAAATGTATCATTGGAAGAATAGTCCAAGAAAGTAACATGAAACATGTGTAAGTGTTCCTTTGGATCCCCTTTACCATTTTAGATAGGTATTTTAGGAACAACAAAATAAATAGGAAAATAATATGAAGCATTTAAAATGCAAGTATTTTATGAAGAAACTAAGTAGACTCCATTATATGGGAGGAAACAAATGTACCTTGTTGTAATTGTAATATTTGAGATTGTAAATTATGAACAAGGGTTTCAAGTTCTTGAGCATTAGAAGATGAAGCATGTGAAGCACTATGATTGTAGCAAGGTGATGTGGAGATAGTATTGGTCATAGGTATAGTCATAGAAATAATGTAAAGCAGAGAATTTGATACCCCTAATGACATAGGAATATTTGAAGTGGGCATGGTTGATAGATGTATAGTAGATGACAAGGGAGGATCCAAAGATCTAAAAAGAGACCACTCATTAGAGTATTTATCATGGGTGAGTTTAGCAGTAATGAGAATGTGAATGAGAGGCTCAATATGATGAGACTTTTATCGAATTGTGCCCAAAAATTAGAGTTCATCTCAACCTATTTTTGGTCCACATTATCATCTTCATTAAGATCATCATCTAAATAAAATTCACTAGTGATTTATACTTTATTTAAATCATGATTAGGGATATCATCTAGAATGGGAGGAACTCAAACCATGTGGGGTGGAGAAGAATATTTAGGGGTACGACACTTATAGGTATGTGGGAAAACTCAATGTCTTTAATGGGTTGTTGATTAAGATAAGTGATACATTGAAAAGGAATATAAATAAAACATAGATAATATGAAGCCAAGAATACCCTACATATGCTAGGTTTTGTGTGATAAATGTGATTCAAATGTCAGTTTGACCAAATTTTTACATCCTAATTAGATTTTCTAATGAAAAGGATGTAAGGATATGTAATAAGTAGACTATTCTGATATAATTAACTTCCAACATCAGTTATGCATAACCAAAATAATACATTCCAACTTGAAATAAGATAAATGATTGATAAAAAGTAACTTTTTCAAAATACAAGAGGAGAGAGAGACTTATATTATTTAGGAATATTATGGAATGACTTGGATGTGATAGGTAGTGGAATAGGAGAATATGGAGATTTATATTCTATACATAAAATTCTATAATTGGAAAACTTACGTGCTCATAACCGTACAAAATATATACGGTCTAAGAAGGGGTTGTACAGTCTAGGACATGGATTGTATGGTCTTGGACTAGAAGATAGTTGAGATTTGAAACTTTAGAAGTGTTTTTTTGTATGGAAATGATGATATATGTGTATTTCTCTTCTTTTCACAACCTTGGGATGACTTATAATGATCTACAAAAAATTAGAAATCCTAACAACATACAAAACCCTTCATCAAAGCATTAGAAAACTAAAGAATAAAAACATGTTTGTGTGTGTTGAGGTTGGACCACCCTAGGCATTCAAACTCCTAGTTGTTGAACCAATGTTACATTACATGTCCTCGATGTGGAATCGATTTTCATTTAGTTATCCTAGGTGTTTTAATAACTATATAAAGTTAACCAACCCCTAGGGCTTGTGTCTCTTGACACCAAGATAGTGAGATGACTGCATAGTATAGAATGTACCTATTTATTTACACCATTTTTAAAAATACTATATTTATTTTATGGAATGCACAAAAATAAAAAGGAATATAAGGTTCATTACAGGGGGTTATTCTGATTAATTAACTTCCAACATTAACCATGTAATATCAAAATAACACATTAATACATACAACTAGTGATTAGAATATAATATGAGCTCAAATACATAAAGGAAGAGATGTAATTGTCTATACAGAATGATGAAAAATAGATATGGGTGCACCATTTGGAAAAAATGGGAGTATTGAACCTGAAGATGATTCATTCCTGAGATTGTGAATGAAACATGTAGACACTCAAATTTGGCAGTCTATCCTTTGACATTGTTGATCTTGACATTGCACACTTGTATGTATAAATACACTTTCCTCACTCTTACTTAACACACCCTAATAGCACTTCATTACTTTTTTATATTTCACAGCTTTGTGTCATTAGTTTATAAAATTAAATTACACAAAATACATCTTAAAACATCCATTTTTAGGCCCATTAATTCAAAATGTGTGTTTCTCCCTCCTATCCAAAAATGTCGATTTTAGTCAAGTTGTAATATTACATATCAACCCTATTGTACAGTTTTGGACCAATATTTTGTACATTAATTATTTCAATTCCATCATCTTCATATAAACAAATATACACCTTTGGTTGGCATTTCATGTCATAAAAACCTTCAGAAGTATAAATAAGCAAGTAAATCATACATCATTTAAGGGACCTAGCATTTTATGAACTCCTCATGGAAAATCAAGCATAAATGCACCCAAATCTCCCTAAACATTGAAATAACTCATGCACGTCCATTAGGGAAACACCCTCTACTAGTAGGAATTATCTTTCCATGTTTAGGAGTCTCCATTATCATCTTACAAGTAATAAAATTGAACCTTCCCAAGAATTTGAGAAAGTGTGAAACTCAAACAAGGAATTGTCAAAACACGATTGACAAATTATGATAGCAGTATAGTAGATATCACATACTAGGAGAACGATGTGTGGTTTGAGGCCTCTTTAGATCAGTGTGTACGAAAATAGTGCACGGGGGTGCCCACAACCCAAATAATTTTATTTTGCAGGAACTCCTTACATTACAAGGGTTTGAGGGTTTGAAAAAAGTTTACAGGTCATTATATAGGTGATCAAAGAATACAAATAAACAACAACACACATTTCCAGGTACGTGAAGCACTTAAAAAGTTTCATATCTAGATTTCAAGTAGGTCTAAGACTGTACAAAAGGTGTTATGCCCTTAGTCATATAGCTTATATCGGATATGTTGTGTCGACTTGTCACTTACATAATCTCTCTTATCGTATGTTATCCATTTGTGCTTTCATATGTGTAGTATGTTAGCCTTGTTGTCCATAGCAAAGGAATAGTATAAATATGTGGTACTAAGGAGTAGTTAATCATCATATTGAACATTTGAGTCTTATTGTATGGTTTGGATGTTACCCCCTCGAAGTGGTTAAGCTATTCTACTTGCATATTTTGATCATTTATCCACAATTTGGTGTTCTTTGGTGTTATATAGTTGTTGATATTAAAATTTATCCAATTAATTTCATTACAAGTGGTATCAGAGATTGATCTCATCCAGAACTGTGTTAAAACCCTAATTATGAAGACTCGGCTATATCTCCAAATAGGTAGCAAATTTTTCTACAATTTTTTTTTTGAGTTGTGAAATAAGTCATGTAATGATTGCAAATTGTGTAATTTTTTCAAGTTATTTACATTTTCAGAAAGAGGATAAAAAATTAGTTTTGAGTTTTTTATTTAATTTTTTCATATTTAGACAAATTCCTATTGAAATCCCAAACCCTAAATTTCAACCTTGATCCCTAAATCCTACTATTTTGGGGCATCATAGTAGAGCATTCCACAAGAGGAAAAAAGAATCATGTCACTCTAGGTAAAACTCCATACAGGGTAAAACACCATACAAGGATGAGATAATAGTTGAGGAGTTGAAGTCAGAAGGGATAAATATTGTTTCTTTAGGAGTAGGGTTTACTCCAGTGGACCATAGGATTAGTAAACTTCAATATAATCTGCAAATCCTATAGGTTGAAATGGAAAACAAAGAAGATGTAGAAAATATTGGAAAATGATTAGATGATTTCATGTGGCAGATTAGTATAAAGATTACAAATCAGCCATAAATCAATAATTCTCATATCAACTAAGTTGGATCTTCAAGAAAAAGTAATGGACCAAATTTTTAGGGTAGATGTTTGAGCCTTCATAATCCAAATACAAATACTCTACATGCCCATAGAATGTTTCCAAAAGTGGAAATATGTAATTTTTATGGAAATGATCCACTTAATTGGATTAACAAAATGGAGAATTTATTTGATCTACATCAAATCCCATTGGGGCAAATGGTAACCATGGAATCCTTGTATCTTGAACTTGACCAATTCATCTAGTATCAATGGTTATGTTCTTAGGGGAATTCGAATAATTGTCTCATTATCACTTGGAAAGTTTTTACCAAAGATCTATAATTGCATTATAGTTTTAGTGTATTGGAGAATTACTTCATCCAATTAGAAATGTTATGACAAAAATGATCAGTCAAGGATTATGTTCACCAGTTCCAAAACCTATCCTTATATGTGGAGAATATTATCGAAAGGAATATAAATGACCTATTTCTTGGGGGTTTTAAGGACCACATTGAGCATGAGGTATACATGTTTACTCCACTCACGATATCTGATTCTATTATCATGACACGTAGGGCAGAGGAAAAATTTATTTCCACTAGAATGCATATGTTCAGTAACTTAACAAACTGTAGCACATTTCCACCATCATACCATCATCCAGTTTGACTATGATTAAAAGAAAATGTAAAATAATAGCCTAATATAATAAAATTTTGTAGTAAATAAATTAATACTAAAATACTAAAATAATACCCAAGTAACTAAGAAATGAAAATATGAAACCCTAATGTGCGAAGAGGGTTAGAAGAGCTTTATATGATTCGCAAAGGTTTCTCCACTGTGTCACAATAGAGACCAAATGAATGGAGATGGAATAATGTTGCACAGAAGCATGGAAAAATGTGGATCTAGCATATTTGACTGGAATGGGGTTCCTGGAGAGGGTTCATACCCTACTCGTGGGTACCTTGGTCTTGATTCTGGGTGCCCTGGTTTGCGTAGATGCTCATAAAACCTCCTCCAATGCATCACAAGATGTTTACACTTGTTCTCTCTTGATCACCTCAAGGTCTCTGTAAGGTCTACGAAGTACCTGCAAATCTGGAATGAATAAATCACCTATAAAACCCCAAACAAAGCATAAAAACCCTAGAAAAGAAATATGTAAATGAAGTGGTTGGACTATCCTCAGCTACCAAAATGAAGGACTTATCACTGAGTGCTACACTACATCTCAGACCCAATGTATTTCTCTATGTGTTTGGGTAGAATTGTGCCCTAGGTTGCTCTTGTGCCATTCACACGTGGATAGTGAGAAATTAGCTAAATGTAGAATGTAATAAATTTGTGTATGGAAACAATAGACTCCCCTCCTATGAAGTGTGATCCAGATGAACCAACCTTTGTCCCTTTTGATGGAGCTATATGGATGAAATGGGAGCTATAGATGCCTTTGATGGATTCAACTTTAGGTGGAGATAGTATATGGTTAGTGTTTGGTCCCTTATTATGATCACATAACTTTATATTTATATGATTCCTTTACTTTAATTTCATAATTAACCCCGAAAAGGTGGACTACCAAAAAGATAAGATGCTCAAATGGCTAGAAAGGACCCAAAAAGTGTGACCAAAGTACAAAGAGGACTAGGAACCTAGAGGGGATGGGGGTGCCTAGAACTAGCATCTTGGCTGACACTCCATTTATCCAAAAATCATAAAACTGAAGTGTGAAAAGACAGACTGGGCCAGTAAAGTTTTAAGACCAAAAGTAGCAATAGAAAGTAATGAAATATGACCAAATACATGGGTTAATCAATAATTTTCTTACTTACAAACCATATGAATAGTAGTATGCAATTGAGACTAGATAATTATCCAAAGTGCATGATTTCTTGTCTACATACTGACACCTCAACAAATTAAAGAAAAAGGATAAAAAGGGTTATGTTTTAACTATGACAACAAATATGGACCAGGTCATAAATTGGGCGAGAAGAAATTTTTTTACATTGAAGGGTCTAGTGAGGAGGAAGAAGATGAGGAAAAATCAAGTGATGAAGTGGAAAAACTAGAGGAAGAATATGTAGAGACTCAACTAAATATCACATTCCATGTTCTATCTAGCATTATCACTCTAAAAACATGTCAGGTCGTGGTTTACCTTAAGAAGTAGAAAGTGAAAGTATGGATTAATTTGAGGAACACACATAATTTTATTAATAATAAGTTGACAAACAAACTAAATTGTTTCATCTACCCAAATCCTAAATTTCATGTAATGATTGTAGGTGGTGGTACAGTCTAATTTTCCTATAAATTCCATAAAATCAAACTTATGATGGGTGACTATACACTTGAATCCAGTATTTTCACTATTCCTATGGGTGTAGCTTATATTGTCTTAGGTGTTTAGTGGCTCACAACTTTGGGCACCATAGATCTCAATTTCCAAGATTTCCTTAGGTGATTTAATTATGAGGGTAGACAGTTTGAAATTTGAGGAATACATGAAAAATCACCTCAGGTGGTTATTTCTCACCAAATTCAGAAGATTCCTAAAAAGGGGGCTAAAGGATTTTTAGCACGAATGTTATCCATGGAAGTTCAACCATAAATTACGGTAGCACATCCTAATATTCATAAGGTTATTAATAAACATGTAGTTTTCTTTAATGATCCTAGAGTATTACCTCCTGAAATATATAATGATAATGTCATTTAGTTAATTTCAGGCAGCCAACCCCCTAATAGTAGGCCTTATGGATACCCATATGTGTAAAAGAGTGAGTTTGAGAAGATGGTTGAGGAAATGTTATAAATGGTTATTATTCATCATAGTCAGAGTGCTTATTCCACTCTATTGTTGATGGTGTGTCATAAGGATGGAAGTTGGTACATGTGTCCATACTACAGAGAACTTAAAAAGTACACTATCAAAGATAATTGTCCTATTTTTGTCCTTGATGATTTATTAGATGAGTTGCATGGTGCAAGTTATTTTATAAAACTAGATCTTCATTCTGAGTATCACCAAATTATAGTAAAGAAAGAGGATATTCATAAAAAAACCCTTCTGAATCATGAAGGGCATTATGAGTTTCTAGTGATTCATTTTTCTCTTACTAATGCACCATCCACATTTTAGATTTTGACGAATTTTGTATTTTGACTATTCCTATGGAAGTTTGTCTTGGTATTTTTGATGATATCATCATTTAAAACACATCATGGGAGAAGCATTTACATCATGTAAATATAGTCTTAGAATCCCTCGAGAAACATCAACTATATTCAAAGCCATTGAAGTGTTCTTTTGGGGTACAAGAAGCGAAATACTCGGGCTATATCGTCTCTCATGAAGGTGTTAACGTGGACCCTCATAAGATCAAGGCCATGGTAGAATGGGAAGTCCCAATAACCCTCAAACATTTACAAGGTTTCTTAAGTCTCACAGGGTAATATCACAATTTTTTTAAAAACTATGGAAGTATAACAACAATATTCACAACATTGTTGAAGAAACACTCCTTTCATTGGAATGAGGAAGATTCTAGGGAATTTGAAAAATCAAAGGCAACAATGTGTACCACCCTATTATTGGAAACCCTAAATTTATACAAGACATCTATAGTTGAATGAGATACTTCAAGAAATGATATTAGGGAAGTAATCATATAAGAATATCATCCCATAGCATTTGAGAGCTAGAAACTAAAATGAAAAAATGTTGAAGCCCACATATGAGAAGAAATGATGGAAATTTTACATGCATTCAAATAATGGAGACCATATTTGATGGGAGTACACTTCAAAACTGATCAAGATAGTTTGAAAAAATTCTTAGAGAAACAAATATCTTTAGAAGAGAAACAAAAATGGGTCATAAAGATGTTGGGTTATGACTTTTAGATTATTTATAAGAAAGGGAAGGAAAATGTGCTAGATGATGTGCTATCTAGGAGGGATGAGTCCACAGAAGAATTGTTATGTTCCATCTCTATACTAAATGTAGATTGGTTAGATCAAGAAAGGGAAGAATTACAAAAATATGTAGAGACCCAGAATCTCATTCAGAATCTCCATAAATATCCAACCATAAATAAAAAATTTATATACAAGGGTGATACATTGTGGTAAAAGGACAAGTTGTATTTGTGTAAGAACTCTACACTTAGACACCATGTTCTTTCATATATACTAGGTGGCCATTCTGGGTTCTTAAAAACTTATCATAGAGTGAAAAACAATTTCTTCTAGGAGGGGTTGAAAGGATATGTTCAAACATTATGGATTTTTTTTTTGATTTGTCGACATAATAAGGGTGATACCATTAAGACACCTGATATCCTATAACCCTTGTCTATTCCTAGTGAGATATGGGAAGATGTATCTATGGATTTCAATACATGATTGTCTAAATCAGAAGGGAAAATTATCTTCATGGTCATAGTGGATAGACTTACCAAGTACAATCATTTTTGTGCCATATCTCATCCTTTCACAACTAGTATAGTTGTCATATCTTTTATGGACAAAATTAAAAATATCCATGGTACACCCAACATTATAGTAAGTGATCACAATATGATATTTCTATATATTTTTGGACTAATTTTTTTCTCTTGTTTGGTACCAATTTGGACCAGAATTCATCTTATCATCCCCAATTAGATGGGAAAACTGAGGTGGTAAATAAATGTTTGGAAGGGTATCTTTGATTTTTTAATTTAGATAAACAAGAATTTTGGGTGCAATGGTTTCCACTTACAAAGTGGTGGTATAATAATTCATTTCATACTTAATCCAAAATGTCTCCATTTCTATCACTTTACGAGTACCATCATCCATCACTCATCTCTAGCTTGAAGGTCAAACCTAAGATGAGAGAAATTGAAGTTCACATTCAACACCAAAACTAGGTACTCTCTATCCTTAGAGGTAATTTAGAAATGGCACAAAACCATATGAAGCAATAGGTTGATCAACACCGTAGTGAGTGAAACTTTGAAGTGGGAGACTTTGTTTTTGTATGGTTACATCCATATAAGTAGTTGTCCTTAAAACAACAAAAGAAGGATAATAATCTTGCACCTAAATACTATGGTCCTTACCAAGTTTTTCTAAAAATTGATAGTTTGGCATATAAGTTGGAGCTACCTCAAGGAAGTACAATACATCTATTCTTCCATGTTTCTTGCTTGAAGAAAGTCATTGGGTAACAATTACCTTTTTCCTTTGAATACACCCTTCAAACTGAAATATTGAAGCTTCCTTCCTTGGAGATGCACTATCATGTGTAACAACTTCATCATCAACATATTCTTCTTCTTCTTCTTCTTCTACTACTGATGTTGCTGTTGCTACTTCTTCTTCTTATTCTTCTTTTGTTTCCCATTTTTCCATGAAAACTTGTTCCATTTCATCCAAATACCAATTAGACTTCTCCTTTTCTAACTCAGAAAACCAAATCTATGCAGGGCCACTAATCCACAACTTGAATAACCAAATATCTGATGGTTGAGAGAATTTATCCCTAAATTTGTTCCACCATTCTCTAGCATCAATCCTGCCATCTCCAAAAAAATTTACCATTCCCATGATCCACAAAACTAGGGTTTTAGGAATAGACCCTTTTGATCAAACCTTGTTTTAACCTTTTCGGCTAAATTTCAGCCAAAAATCAGAAATCATAGAACACAAACCCCAAGTTAATTTTTGAGAGGTTTTCGAAAATGTAAGAAATTCAAGAAAATTCCTCAAATTATGGCCCAAATAATCAATATATGCATAATAATACCCTTAAGGTAGGGCAACACCATACAATGCTCCTTAAGGAAGGAGTAACTCCACAATCTCCCAAGATGGGAATCCATTTCGAGGGGGATGCCTCCAATATACTTCTACCAAGTAGAAGACTCAACTCATAGATCCATGACCTTATAATGATACTAACATCCTTTAAATAGGATGGGTAACACCTAATCCCAATGTAGGCCGACCCATTACCCAATATAATTAATTCCTATGTGATCCCATATAACTAACTAAGGGGATGTGTGCCACATGTCGGCATATCCATCAACCCATATACATTATAATATTATATCCCATGTGAACCCAAACACTTTTTTACAACTTCAACTCATGATCTGAATTATACAAGTACTTTCATTACATTGACTATTTAACCCGACCCTATCCCTTTATGAAACTGGAAAAGTGGAGGCCCCGCACTCACTTAAAAGCCCGCTCAGGATTTTCCTTTGAAGGAGTGTCGAGTTGACATGTGGAAGCCTCCATAAGTTCTTTGGACTTTTCAATGGCCTCCCTTACCTTTTCAGACCCTAGACAACATGGTGAGCCTGCGCTCATTTGGGTATCCTCTTTTGGATTAACTTTTGGAGATGCACTAAGCTGGTGCATGGTGGCTTCTGCTAGCACTTTTATACTTAGCCGATTTTTGAACTCATTTTGAACCGTTTCAAAGCCCGAAGACTTTGAACCTTCATCATTCCTTCTCTTTTGAGTGTCTTCCTTCTTTGACATTATCTCCTCCTTCCCCAACCCTATTATTCCATTTTCGAGCCTGCATGTAATTTGTTTAATGGTTTTAAGGCACGGATTCGCTCGACAGAGCCATTTTTTTAATTTCTTCTTGCACAGGGTCATTTGATATTTCGCAGGTCCCGCCACTCCATTGTAAAGTCCCTTTCCAACCTGTTTGCAGGATTCAAACGTGATTTCTTTGGTTCTTTCTGTACAGGGTCGTGGCTGATCCAATATTTTTTCAAGGGGGAAATATGGATAGCACATACCCGTTCAAAACAACCTTAATTACTTTACACACACACACACACACACACACACACACACACACACACACACACACACACACATCCAAACACATCCGTGTTCGAGACTTTCTTCTTCTTTCTAATCCACCTTATACTAAAGGGGTCTTTATGTACATTTCATTCCTCCCTATATTAAAGGGGTTTGTTAATATACATACTTAGTGAAATCTTGAATAATTTTACGACTTAATTTTATGTATTTTCTCTTGACTAAATAAATTTAGAATACATAATAATTTATTTATTTCATTTGCATTAATCACTAACTTCTAGACTTCAAGATTTTCTCAATGTGGGGAATTTTTCACATAACATTTCTCCCCTCCTAAATCAGTTTCTAACCTCATTTGCTTTATCTTTATTTTTAATTCTTTTATTTCTCTATTTATATTTAATTATCAAAACATTCTTTATCTAATACAAGCATAACTTTTGAAAAAAATCAATATTAGATAAGAACAAAGATAAATTACTTGTTAGGAAATAAGGGATAAAATATGTGGAACAATCCCACTCAAAATCGTAATAGAGGAAACTAATATGCAAAAATATATTACAGATCTAAAATAAAAGTTCAGAAAATAAAAGAACAAAACACAGAGACAAGATTTAACATGGCTCACCCAATTTGGGCTACGTCCACCAAGAATCATTCTCTTGCTTGGGGCCCGACCTAGACCCAAACCCCGGAGAGATAACTATGGAGAGTATACAATACTTTTAGTGTATAGTCTTCAACACTTCCACATATGAAAACAAGCTCCACAACATAACAATCTCCCACTTGGAGACTAGTTTTTCCTCTAAGCAAGCTTCTCAACCCTTCATTGTCAACCATGAAGAGCAACCAAATTTGAACACAACTTCAGTTTCTCCCTTTTGAACACCTTGTTCATCATGTCTATAGGATTCTGACTGGTATGAATCTTCTCCAGCTTCAACTTCTCTTCCTCTAAATTTGTCCTAATGAAATGGTAGCTTAACTGTATATGCTTCATCCTAGAGTGGAAAACAGATTTCTTATCTAGGTGTATAGAACTCTGACTATCACTATGCATCTTCCCTTCCTCTTTATGCCCCAATTCCTCAAATAATTTTTGTAACCAAATCATCTCTTTTCTTTACCTCTGTAACAGAAACATACTCAGCCTTCATGGCTGATAAAGCCACAAACATCTATAGTCATGAAATCCAGTTCATTGTTGTCTCCACCTACAATGAAAATATAACTTGTTGTGCTCCTTCTACTGTCTACATACTCTAGCCATGTCTAAATCTACATAACCACGTAAAGTGGTGTCTGATCTACTGTAGCACAAAATTTTCCCCACAATCCCTCTCAAGTACCAAAGGATACACTTTACTACCTTCCAGTGATCTTTACCTGGATCACTCATAAATATACTCACTTCTCTCACTGCATGGGAAATATCAGGCCTAGTGCACACCATGGCATACATCAAATTGTCAACCATTGATGAGTAAGGTACTTTTGACATCTGGTTTCTCTCCTACTCTATCTTGGGAAATAGCTCTTTTGATAACTTGAAATAGCCTACCAAAAGAGTCCCAATTAGTTTAGCATCCTACATTTTAAACCACTTTAAGACCTTCTTAATGTACTCTTCTTGAGATAAAGTTAGCTTCCATTCCTTCTTATCCTGAGATATCCTCATAACAAGGATTTGTTTGGTTTCCCCCAAATACTTCATAACAAAGGAGTCACTTAGCTGCTTCTTGAGTACTTTTATTTCCTACATGTTTTTTCCTGCAACCAACATGTCATCCACGTACAAGCACAAGATAATATAACTATCATCCTGAAATTTATTTATATACATGAAATGGTTAGAATGGAATCTAATATAACTTTTCTCCATCATGAAGTTATCAAATTTCTTATACCATTAATGTGTAGCTTGTTTCGGGCCATACAAGCTTTTCTTCAGTTTGCACGCCATCTTCTCTTTACCATTTACCTCATAACCCTCTGGCTACGGCATATATAGATCCTCCTCCAAATCATTGTGGAGGAATGAAGTCTTTACATATATCTTCTCTAAGTGCAATTATTTTGTTACCACTATTCCAAGAACAATTCTAATAGAAGTCATTTTTACTACAGGAGAAAAAATCTCATCAAAATCTATACCTTTTTTTGTGCAAACCCCTTAACCACCAACCGGGCCTTGTATATTTTCTTTCCTCATTCTTCCTCTTTAACTTTGTACACCCACTTGTTTTACAATTATCTTTTTCCTTTGGGTAGCTTCACCAAATCCCAAGTTTATTTCTCCATGAGATCCTGATGCTCCTCATCCATGGCTTGCTCCCACTTCTTCCTGGCATGTACCTAAATTTCTTCATCAAAGCTCTCATGCTCTCCACTGTCAGTGAGTAATAAGTAATAAAGAGATGGAGAAAAACATCCATGTTCTCTTTTTACCCTAGAAGACCTCCTCAATATAGGAGTTTGGGGTTCTTATTGAGTAGGTTCTTGAACTGATTCACGTGTCACTTTCCCATCTGGAAGATCCTCTACCACTACATATTATTTCTTGGATTCTTCGTTGTTTTCCTACAACTTTTGCTTATACATAAATTTCTCATTAAATACCACATCCCTAGATCAAATTATTTTCTTGTCCTTAATACTCCAACATTTATATCCAAATTCATCACCACCATAACCAATAAAAGTTCATTTTTTTAATTTAGCCTCTAGCTTAGTCCTATTATCCTTGTCTATATTAACAAACATCTCACATCCAAAGACTCTAAGAAATGAGTAATCAACTTTCTTACCAGACCAAGCCTCCTTAGGTATGCCTCCATCCAAGGCAATTGAGGGTCCTCTATTTATCAAGTACCCAAAAATAAATAGGCATTCCCGCATATAACCTCATCCTCCTAGCACATTCCATTATTGTCTTGTTCATTATTTTAGGCACCCCATTCTGTTGCAGAGTTCCTGAAACTGTCTTTTACCTTCAGATTCCATTCTTAGAACAATAATAATCAAACTCATTGCTATAATACTCCCCTCCATTATCTGACCTGAGACATTTTAGCTTAATACATGTTTCATTCTCTACCAAGGCTTTCCATGTAACAAAAGTGTCAAATACATCAGATTTATTTCTAATACAATATTCCCAAACTTTCCTTGTTGCATCATCAATAAAATTAACTTAATGATTTGAACCCCCAAGAGATAATACCTGAGCCAGCCCCCACACATCAGAATGTACCAGCTTTAACTTACTCTTTTTTCGTAGGTCCAACCTTGAGAAATTTTACTCTCTTTTGTTTCCCATATACACAGTTCTCACAGAACTCCAAACTTGTTTCTATATATCCAGGAAAATTATTATTTATGATCTCCATGCCCTTATGGACCATATGACCGAGCCTATAGTGCTACAATTTTGTATCTATGTCTGAAGCCATGAGATTACAAGAATTAGTATTATCACTATTTAAATACAAGGTTCAAACCTTCTTACCTCTTGCCACCACAAGATCACCCTTGTTAGCCTTCCAAGAGTCTGTTGTAAATATCACAGTATAACCATCATTTCTCAATCACCTCGTTGATGTCAAATTTTGTCTTAATATAGGCACATGTATGACACCCTTCAATAGCCATGTATTCCTATTCTACATCTTAACCTAAACATAACATTTTCCAACTATGTTTCAAGGATCATCATCACCAAGAAAAACATGTCCAAAATCCCCTTGAACATAATCAACAAAATAATGCCTATGTGGAGTAGCATGGAAAGAAGCCCCTGAATCTAAAACTCAATATTCAATAATATTATGTAAAGAAAAAATCAAAGCATCCTAACATACATTACCTGTTGTCACATTTTCCTCTTTGTTTTCTTCATGTTGTTTCTTCTTGTCTCGAAGCTCCCAATAGTTCTTCTTTGCGTGCCCAGACTTTCCACAATGCCAACATACCATCTTGCTTTTGGATTTTGACATTTCCCAATCTTTCAATTTTCCATGGCTTCCTATATTATTTTGTCTCCCTCTATTTTCCACCGTCAAAGCATTCCATGAAGTAGAAGATTCTCCAAATATTTTTCTTTGCATTTCCTCGCTTATAATCACCCCTAAAACATCCTCAAACTTCAACTTTGAGTTATCTTGAACTGAGTTGCTTACTGCCTTGACCAGGCTATTCCAACTCTCAAGTAAAGAGCACAAAATTAATAAAGCCCTAACTTCTTCATCAAATTATATTGTAACCGAAGCTAGAATATTCACAACCTTATTAAAACCATTTAAAAATTTTAGTACTGAACTATTCTCAGACATCCTCATATTAAATAACCTTTTCATTAAAAATATCTCGTTAGAGGTGGGGGGTTTTTCATATAACTTCCCTAATGCATCCATAAGTTCTTTTGTAGTCTTTTCCTTTGAGACATTAAATAATATCAAAGATACAAGACATAGCCAAATTGTTCCAAGTGTCTTCCTATCCAACAAATCCCACTCCACATTCTTCATGCTCGAGGTTTTGTTCCTTTTCTCATACAGTGGAATATAAATATCTTCTTGATAAAGGTAATCTTCCATCTGCATGTTCCAAAGACTAAAATTTTGCCATTGAATTTATCAACCGTTGATCTTCCATCATCTATCATAGCTCCCAATCAAGCTAAAAATTTCCCTATGATTCAACACTTTAGCAAACCAAACTAGGCTCTAATACCAATTGTTAGAAAATAAGTGATAAACTATGCGGAATAATCCCACTCAGAATCGCAATAGTAGAAACTAATATGCATAAATATATTACAAATCTGAAATAAAAGTGTAGAAAATAAAAGAAAAAAACACAGAGACAAGATTTAATGTGGTTCACCCAATTTGGGCTACGTCCACAAAGAATCACTTGCTCGGATTTTATTACAAGCCACCTCTTTCTCTCAATACAATACCCATATCTATTTGGAGATATGCTCAACAAACTCTCCTAAATTCACACTTGAACTCACACATGTCTACAATGATATGTCTACCCTATCAAAATCTCAAAATCCCATCAATAAGAAACTTCTTAAGCATTTTTACAATACCGTGGGTACCAAAACCATGGGCCAAAACCGCCCCATAAACCTATGGGTCAAAATTCCCGCCCATATGAGAACAACACAATTCCCAAGATATCAAGAATGTTTTTCAAAGTGATAAAACTTTGGAAAGTTTACATTACTTTTAGTTTACATTCTTCAACACTTCCACATATGAAAACAAGCTCCACAACATAACATTAATTTAATAATTTGATTAAAAAAAATTATTAAAAAAAGTCTGTAAAAAAAAGGGACCTTTATGATGGGAGGGAGTCATTCTATTTTATTAAATGCCAAGTGCCATTTTTTTAAAAACATGGGAGGGGGAGTTTAAATGTTTATATTCAATATAATTTTTATGTTGCGTTGTGGAGCTCAATTACTTTAGTTTAGCATGTAATGGAAACTTGCTGGAAAATACAGTAACTGTCATCGGTTAAGGGGGAACCGGCATTGGTCACCCATGACCGGTATCGGTTAGGCAAGGGAGGAACTGAAAATGGTTAGGGCTAACCGGAGTCGGTTACCTGTGTAAGGATGTTTTAATTAACTCTCAGGAATTAGATCTATTTTTAGCATTAACGTATATCTATTGATTGTAATTTCATGGCTAAGCTCCCTAAGTCTATAAACGACTATATAAACATAAAATATAGGGTTTAGAAGAAATGATTAACAAGAATTAGAAAGAACTTGCAAAGGTTGGTAAGAGAGATAATTCTTGGTGATGAAGCAAAAGCTTGAGAGAAAAAAAGTATTGTACATCTGAGAGGTGTGGAAGATTGTAAATCTTCATTATATATCTTGTCAAAGCTTTGGATAATAGATTGGCTTGTTTCATGGTGGGTATAGCCCACACTGGGTGAACCACGTTAAATCTGGTGTTGATTTATGTCTCTTGTTTTGTATATTTCTTCTAGTAGAATATCCGCTTTTATTTTCATGTATGCTTAGATCTGATATATTGTCTGTACAACCGGTGTGCTAACCCTAAAAATTGGTATCAGAGCTTTGTTTGAGGGTTTTGTGTGTTGACAGATTTACTCACAAAGGGTTTTCTGATTAAGTGGGAGCTATAGCAATGGCATAAGAAAACAAATACAAGGTAGAGAAATTTGACGGTCGTAATTATCAATTATGGAGGATGCAGATTGAGGATTATCTGTATCAAAGATATTTGAATTTACTGTTGGATGAGAAGTCTAGACCTACGAAGATGGCTGATGAAGAATGGAAGATTCTTGACAGAAAGGATTTGGGATCTATAAGATTGAATCTGGAAGCATCTGTGGCTTCCAATATTACAGAAGCAACTTCTATGGTAGAGTTAATGAAATCTCTTGCTAATTTATATGAAAAACCTAGTGCTTCAAATAAATTTTATTTGATGAAAAAACTATTTAGTTCTAAGAGGCATGAAGGTGGATATGCATCTAGTCATTTGAATGATTTCTGATCTATTGTAAATTAGTTAAAATCAGTTGTTATACCATTTTATGATGAAGTAAAAACACTTTTATTCTTATGTTCTTTTCCTGATAGTTGGGTTAACTTGGTAATGGTTGTTTTTTATTATTGGTAAATAGTTTTTACCCTTGTACAAAAAGGCTCAAAATCCAAGATAGAAACATGAAAGCCCAACAAAAAAAATAGTCTGCTTACAAAAGTACCAACACCCAGCATCAATCCAGCAAAAAAACAGCTGAAGAACAACAACTAGTCTACAACAACACCGCAGCACCATGGCAGATCCAAAAACAACTGTTCAGTAAAGACAAGGAACAATGTAGAATAGCCGAACACCAAAAGAGAAACAAATCATCGAGGTGGAGAAGTGGCATTCTTTAAAATAAAATTTTTATTTTTACAGACAGTTACCCAACCTGATGATGCCTCCACGAATGGAGGGTTAGAAAAAGGAGTATTTTCCATAGTTGCAATAATTCCAATTGAAACAACATCATTGTTTTCTTGAGATAATTTTTTTTTCCTTGTTGTCAACAACTAAATGAGATAAATTTGTTGCATTTTCCTTGTTGTCGGAAATAGGATTTTCCAATAAAGGGGTTTCAGGGACTAAATCAGATTCAGCCTCTACATTTGAATTTGATTGTAGGTCCTATTTTGCACCGAAAACCAAGTGTTCCGAGAGGGCATCTTTCCACCAGCTACGTTTCTCATGTTGGTGCTTTGTCATCCCACAATTAGTAGAGGTGTGACCTAAACAGAAACATCTTCTGCATCAGAATGGAAGACCTTTTTAATCTAAAAGTTGTGACCAAGTTCTGTTTTGCACTCTGAGATCAATGGTTGCAGGAAGGTATTTTTCCGTGTCTAGTTCCACCAAGATCCGAGCGTAGGTAGTATGGGTGTAATCAGATGTTTGAGAATCTATAAAAATTGTAGTTCCCAAGGTGTTTTCAATAGATTTCAAACATTCACCACTCTAGAATTGGAGGGGTAAATGGGGTAATCGGATCCAAAAATGTTTGCATGAAAAAGATTCAGTGAGACCATGTGCTTAGATTGGTAAACCCAAAGCTTAAAATCAATGGAGTTTTGGTTAACTATTGAAGAAAAATTTACAATGAAGATACCTTTAGCACATGGGTATAAGTCTAACCTCCCAGCGATCAATGGAGTCCAGTGCTTGGAGATCCATGCGTGTAGATCAGGAAGGCTCATCCAAAGGCCTCTGAATCTACATATTAGAGCATGTTCCTTATAGTATTTTTCAGTTGAAATTACCTCCTCCCCATATGTTATGCATGGGGTACTATCTACAGGCTTCATAGGAGAATCCTTGCTCCTTAATGCATCTTTGAATGAGGTTACAGTGGGGTCGTGCATGGGTTACCTGGTAATGATTGTTAGTAATACAATATCTGATAATAATATTTTGAATTTTGATTATGTGGTTAGTGTAATCTTGAATGAACAAACTCGCAGGAAGAGTACAGAGGAATCATCATCTGGAAATGCTTTGAATATAGAAAGCAGGGGCAGGAAAAAGGAGAGATCCAAGAGTAAGAGTAATGTGAAATTAAATTCAAGGGATAGCAGATATAAATCCAAAAGTAAGGGAATTACTTGTTGGAAATGTGGAAAGAAAGGACATGCAAAGAAATATTGTTGGTCAAAGGATAAAGAGAACCAACAACCAAAAAAAGGTAAAGAAACAAATCTTGTTGCATCAGAGGTAATGCAAGATGCTCTTATTTTTTCTTTAGATAATAGAATTGAGTCATGGGTTTTATATTTAGGAGCTTCTTTCCATGGAACCCCTAATAAGGGTTATTTTAGAAATTATGTCCAGGGAAATTTTGGGCATGTTTATTTGGGTGATGATGAACCTTGCAGTATTACTGGTAAAGGGGAAGTTTATCTAAAATTACAGAATGGAAATACATGGGTATTGAAAGATGTGAGGCATGTTCCAAGCCTCAGGAGGAATCTTATATCTGCAGGGCAACTAGGTGAATCTGGTTGCATGGTTACTTTTACAGGAGATGGTTGGAAATTCACCAAGGGTGCTTTTGTTGTGGCAAGAGGTAAGAAGGTAGGAACGTTATATTTATCTACTTGTATTACTGATTCTTTTTCTACATTATCTACTTCAGATTCATATGCATGCATGTGGCATAATCGGTTGGGTCATATGAGTCAAAAAGGAATGCATATCTTAAAGGCTAAGGGCAAGTTATTAGATTTGAAATATTTAGATATTGATTTATGTGAGCATTGTATCTTTGGAAAGTAAAAGAGAGTGAGATATCTTAAAGTTGGGGCAACTAATAAGGAGCAAAAATTGGAACTTGTACACTCATATGTATGGGGGCCAATTTAGGTAGCTTCTCATTAAGGATCCTAGTATTATGTTACTTTCATTGATGATGTTACAAGAAAGGTATGGGTTTATTATATTAAACGTAAATCTGATGTTTTTGAGACTTTTAAAAGATGGAAAGCCCTTGTTGAAAATGAATCAAATTCTAAGTTAAAGTGCCTAAGATCTGACAACAGTGGTGAATATTATAGCAAGGCTTTCAATGATTATTGTTCAGTGAATGGGATATGTAGAGAAAGAATGGTTTCAAGAACACCACAGTAGAATGGTGTTGCAGAAAGAATGAACAGGAAAATCATGGAACATGCTAGAAGTATGAGAATACATTCTGGATTGCCCTTACAGTTTTAGGCGGAAGCAGTTAATATAACAGTTTATTTGATTGACCGTGGGCCTTCAAGTTCACTAGATGGAGGAATATCAGAGGAAGCTTAGACCAGAAAAGAGGTAGATATTTCTTTTCTTAAAATTTTTGGTTCAGAAGCTTTTGTGCATGTTGATAAGGAAAATAGAAAGAAGTTGGATGCAAAATCCAAGAGATGCACTTTCATTGGTTATGGTTCTGGTGATTTTGGTTTCCGTTTTTGAGATTTAGATAATTCTTAAATTATTAGGATTCGTGATGTTGATGGAATGAAAAGAGAATGTACAAGGATCAAATTTTGGTACCCAAGGATGAACCGGTTGAGAATTTTTTGAATGAAAATGAACTCTCATATTTAAAAGAATTACCGACAAGATTACACAGTAACCAGTGTCGGTTGACCCCTAACCAGCACTAGTCAGATGACCCAGTATCAGTTACAGAAGATCCAAATCGGCATCGTTTAGCCGAACCGATGTCGGTTAGAGGTGACCAGCGTCGGTCACTATCAGATTTGGATAGGAATGTCCAGGAGGTCCAGATTGATCCTCCAATACCCCAAACTTTTATGAGAAGGTCACAAAGGGTAAGTTAACCTCCAAAAATATTTACACCTTCTCTATTTTATTTATTGTTGACTGATAATGGTGAACTAGAGAGCTTTGAAGAAGCAATGCAGGATAAGACTCATGCTCAGTGGGAGCATGGCATGGATGAAGAGATGGACTCCTTGGAATAGAACCAGACTTGGGATTTGGTTAATTTGTCAGCAGGTAAGAGAACATTGCATAACAAGTGGGTTTACAATATTAAGGGAGAAGAGGGTGGACAGAAAAGGTACAAGGCAAGGCTTGTAGTAAAGGGATTTACATAGAAAGTAGGTATTGACTTTGGTAAAGATTTATCTCCTATTTTTAAGATGACTTCTATTTGTATTGTATTGAGCTTAGTTGCAGTAGAAGATTTACATTTAGAGCAACTAGATGTGAAGACATATTTCCTTAATGGTGATTTGAATGAAGAGATTTAAATGCAGCAGCCGCTTGGGTATAAAGTTAAGAGTAAGGATAAATTAGTGTGCAGGTTGAAATAGAGCCTATATGAGCTCAACAAAGCTCCAAGGAAATGGTACATGAGGTCTGATAGTTTTGTGCATGAGCATGGTTACTTGAGATGTGAATCTGACCATTGTGTTTATTTCAAGAAGCTTGAAAATGGGAGCTATATTATTTTGTTATTGTATGTGGATGATATGATTATTGCAGGATCTAATATGCAGGACATTGGTGATCTTAAGGGAAAGCTAGCTCACACATTTTCTATGAAGGATTTAGGAGCTACAAAAAGAATCATGGCATGAAAATACATAGAGACGGAAAAAACAAGAAATTATATTTGTCTCAGGAGGATTATATTTACAAGGTGTTAGAAAGGTTCAACATGAAAAATGTTAAACCTGTTAGTACATCTATGGTTGAAAACTTCAAATTGAGAAAAGATTAGTGTACTTCATCACATGAGGAGGTCAAATACATGACACGAGTGTCATATGCTTCAGCAGTTAGAAGCCTCATATATGATATGGTTTGTACCAGACCAGACATTGCACAGGAAGTGGGAGTTGTGAGTAGATATATGGTCAATCTAGATAAATAGCATTGGAAAGTAATCCAATGGATACTTAGGTATTTGAAAGGGACATCTAGCATACAGTTATACTATGGAGGTTCAGATATTTCATTACGTGGCTATGTTGATTTGAATATGGTTGGAGATCTGGATGGTAGAAGGAGAAATACTGGATATATTTTCACAGTAGGTGAGACGGAAGCTAGCTGGATTTCAAGATTGCATAAGTTTGTGGCTTTGTCTACTACAGAGGCAGAGTATGTTGCAGCTACAGAGGCTATCAATGAGATGATATGGATGAGTAGGTTCATGGAAGAGTTAGGAAAGGAGCAAGGTGATTGTAAATTGTTCAGTGACAGTCAGAGTGTAATTAATTTGGTAAAGAAATCAATGTTTCATTTAAGAATGAAACACATTCAGTTGAGGTATCACTTCATACAGCATGTATTGGAGGATGGACAGTTGAATCTTGAAAAGATTCATACGAGCAAGAACCCTGTGGATATACTAATGAAGCCATTAGAAAAAGAGAAGTTGGAGCTACACTCCACTTTGTTGGTCTTCTAGTTCGAGACTTGAAGAGGAAGAAACAAAGCTAAGGAAAGATCCAAGAATGACATTGTATAGGTATGGTGTAGTAATTAATCTCCAAGTGGGAGATTGTTGAGTTTTAAAGCTCAATTGCTTCAGTTTAGCATGCAATGGAAACTTGTTAGAAAATACAGTAACCGTCATCGGTTAAGGGGGAACTAAAAATTGTCACCCAGGACTGGCATTTGTTAGGTATGACTAGCATTGGTTAGATAAGGGAGGAACCGACAGCAGTTACGGCTAACTAGCATCGGTTACCTGTGTGAAGATGTTTTAATTAAATATCGGGAATTAGATCTATTTTTAGCATTAAAGTATATCTATTGATTATAATTGCATGGCTAAGTTCCCTAAGTCTATAAACAACTATATAAGCATAAAATCTAGGGTTTAGAAGAAATTATTAACAAGAATTAGAAAGAACTTGCAAAGGTTGGTGAGAGAGAGAATTCTTGGTGATGAAGTAAAATCTTAAGAGAAATAAAGTAATGTACATCTGAGAGGTGTGGAAGATTGTAAATATTCATTGTATATCTTGTCAAATCTTTGGATAATAGATTGGCTTGTTTCTTGGTGGATGTATCCCACACTAGGTGAACCACGTTAAATCTGGTGTTGATTTATGTCTCTTGTTTTGTATATTTCTTTTGGTAGAATATCCACTTTTATTTGCATGTATGCTTAGATCTGATATATTGTCTAAACAACCGGTGTGCTAACCCCAACATTTTATTATTAAAAAACAAGTCCACATATATAAACACATTATCATTCAAACCACATAGGGTGAATATTAAAAGGTAGGGTTTTAAATTTATTTAATCACATGGAAAAGTGGTTAGAAAAAAAATGGTTATGTTTTATATGATTTAAGTCATTCTAATTTTTGTAAGAATATTTTTTAATAATTTATAACATTGTTATAAATTATAGTTTAGATCTGATTAGACAATAGTTTTTAAAATTATAGGATATTCATCTTAGCACTTCTCGTTTAGAACATAGGTTAGGAATATATAACTTAGCATATATCTAAGTAAATATTATTTCTACCCATATAGTTATTAAAAAAAGTATGTGCCAAACTAAGTCATAGGTTTTAATTCAAATACAAACGTAGACTATAGTTTTTTTTTTTCAAATTCAAATGTAACCCTCATTAATTAAAGGGTTTTGGGACATAGATGAATTTATTTTTGAAGAACAACTATGAAAATACACATTATAATTTTACTAGGGTATACCAATACACCTAGGGGAATAAGGGTAAATCTTGAACCAATAGGAAAAATTGATTTCCTATTCTCAAGGAGTGTTATCTCCCTTTAGGAGACATTAGGTAACTTAATTTTACACATCTTTACCCTATGTTTTTTTTCATGCACTAACAAAACAAAATAAATACAAATGCGAGTCTAAATTTATGAGAGAAAGAATTAAATTAAAAATAAAGTATCCACAGGTTTACCAAGGTCTTAGGGCTCTGATACCAAAATGTGATGTGAATTTTTCCAGACTAATAATCCTAAAGTTAAAGAAATATTTTACCATATAAAACATCCAATTGTATATTAAACAAAAACAATAGTTAAATGATTAAATACATATATCTAGGTGAGGATTGTGTGATGCTCAAGTAACTCCTAGGTGATACCCAAGATTCAGCACCTCAAGCTATGGCCACATTATTTGGAGGAAATATTTAATAAATAATCTTCTTGTCCTGGCCAAGAACCTTCTTGGGTTATACTTCATGTACCCCAGTTAGGACACCCACTAGAGTGCCCCTCTCCAATGCCCACCACTTGCCTTCACTCATATCGAATAGAAAATTATTTGAGCACACATTTCCATAACCCCCATCAAATCCCCATGCCACAAGTTTAAATAATCTTCCTCGGGTAGGATTTTCAACCAACATATCCATTCAAAACAACTTTAATTATTTTACAAATATATATATATATATATATATATATATATATATTCCAAATGGTACCCACTAACTATTTACCTTTCCCAACACATCGTGTTCAAGAAGTTCCTTTTTTTTAATCCACCCTATATTAAAGGGGTCTTTATGTACATGTCATTCCTCCCTATATTAAAAGGGTCTTCAAATATACATACTTTGTTAAATATTGAATAACTTTAGGACTTAAATATTATGTCTTTTCTCTTGATTAAATAACTTTAGAATACATGATAATTAATTTCTTTCATTTTCATTAATCACTAACTTCTAGACTTCAACATTTTCTCAATGTGGGAAATTTGTCACATAACAACTTATCTACATTTACAATATCTTCATGATTACATACAGACTCCTCTGAGCCTTCTTGGCTCTTCCACATCTAACCTCTCTCCTCCAAATCCGTATGAATATATCTTTTCATAGACCTAAATGGAGATAGTTACGAATGATTTTAGCTACCTAACCATGGTAAGAACTCACTACTACCTTAAGTGACCCCACCTTGATGGGTGAAGATACTTTAGTTACATAACATGAGGTCCTTACACCATTTTACATCATTACATGATTCCACACCTAGTATCTACACCCAAAATGGCTATTTTACATACCATGGAAGGTCAAAAAAGGTTAGAACCTTTGACAAATAAATAGAAATGACTTCCTAAGCCTACTTCAAGCCAAAATTTGCAATAAAACCAATTTTTTTTGTTTTGCTTCTTGATGCTCCGGCATCATTAATATAGGGTTTCGAAGCTAAATTTTTGTGCAAAGGCTAACCTAGGAGGATTAAAAGACCAAAAAAATATAATGCAATTGAAAAAAAAAGTTAAGAGATGTGTTAGTCCAAAACCGTACAAGTCCTCCATGACCAAAAATTACATCCTAATCATACTATATGATTTTAAACAGAATGGCAGTGAATGAAATTTGGAAGTTACATTACATTTATATTTATATTTTGACAACACATCAGTGTGTGGTAATAATAAATTTTGAAGAAAGATAACAAGATGTACTTAGTGGGGATAGAATATGGGTGTTTTATAAACAAAGGAGCACAGTCACAACCAACATTGTTAAAATGGTAAATTTCCAAATTTGAATATCTACACTAGCTCAGTGGTAGTTAGATGTGGTGTGACTTAGCCATGTGACCTAACCCTTGTATTGATTGAAACCCTTGTGTAATTTTTGGAGTGACTTTTCTCTTACTTAGGCCATGTCTCTATGATATTTACATGCTTGTAGATGGGTGAAGTTAAAATTCTTGACCTAGTTAAGTGCTTCAAACTTATAGTAGGGACTTCCCTCGATGTTATTCAACTGGTTTGATTAAATTTAGGAACGCTTTGAGTTATTTTGGAATTATGTTTGTAATTGGAGCTTGTAATAATGCCAATTGAGTTGGAATATGATAATTACTTGCTTATATAGTCTTCTGCGAGAAATATATTATGATAAGGCAGACCCTATGAAAATGAAATGACCTAAATAATGATTTAGCATTAGTGATTGAGAAGGGATTAGATCGTTCAGGTCGGCCAAGACCGAACCCCACATATTTATCCTTCTGTATGGTTTTGGACAAGAGAGAGAGACTACTAAACTAAAAGTTGTGCAATGAATATCATATGTTTTATGCATCTTTGATTGAATAATAGTTCCATATTTGTTAACATAGGGTGATGTAAAGATAAGAAAATTGTGGAATGGCTCGAAATATGATGAGATTGGCTTCTGAATGTGAATATGTGTCTTAGCAAGGATATAAGGTTAAAATTGGTATTTCACAAGGATAATTTACCAGATTTTGGTGTCTACACCCAGTTGTGCATATACCTTAAGACATGCCATAATTGTCATGAGCTTTTATACATCCAAAATGAGCTTGCAACATTATTTCACAAAAGAACAAAGTGATCTTGGTTTTCAGAGTTGACTCCACCGTGTTGAAGATGCAATCTATGACAAGGATGATCTAGTGTTGTTGATTTTGTGTGATATGTAGCATATTAGTCATACAAATGTGATTTTCTAAGCAAAATGTCATAAACCTCTAGTTGTGCAGCATCACAAGTGACTGCATCCTCCAAATATTTTACTTTGTACTCAGTGTATTATCACCGGATCTAAATAAATTTCCCCTACTGGAGTCATCCAAGAGAGTATATTTGAGGATGTGTTTTAGTGATAAGACCCAAGCATTAGACAACATATTTTATAATGATGCTCTTTTTGATCCAAGTTTCAAAGATTCCATGGAGAAATTTACCCTTGACCTGACACTTGGTGTGAAAGAGGTGTTTTCATTCCTATAAAGGTGTTAGCATTTTAATGTGTAGTACGTGATGTAGACTACACAATAAAATATTGATATGCAGCATTCAGGATTTTCATGTAAGAAAATGTGGTATCAAAGGCACAACTTGTAGCTTTGGTTCTTTCATTTGTCTGATGTTGAAGGTGCATAAACCTTTTAGTGATGCAACACCTTCTTATAATGTCCCCCCTTGCATAGCATGTTTTGCTTCTATTCAGGGGTATAAGATGGTGTGTTACATGTGAGTTGGCTTTTAGACATGACATTGGATGAAGAGGAGAACTTATAATTCAAGTTTTCCTTGTATTTTATCGTGGCAGTGAAATAGTATGCTTTCCCTAATTTGTCAAATTCAATGCCTCTACCTTTGTACAAATGTAAGGTGAGATTTTGTTGGTGTACTTCAACAAGTTATGTTGCTTTGTCGAGTCCTTTTGCAGTGTAGTCATGAAACTCATTAATGAAGTTTTCAACTAACTACTCCTTACGATGGTGCAACTACCAGAAGTTCACACACTCATCCTCATAGTGTTCAAGGGGGTTAAACTCCTACAAAATTTCAACAAACACATCCCAAGATCTGATGGGTTGGGCACATTTATCACACAATGCAATGTAGGATTCCCATTAGTGGGACATTGAAATGGACATCGTTAGTGTTGTGAAGTTGGTTTTATCTTCATCACTGAAATTGTGACCAAGAAGTAAGCCCCAAGTTATTGAATTTATTTATTCAATGTCATGGTGTCAATATTTCCGTCAAACATTGGTATATCAAGATTGACCTAGACCTTGAAAGGGTTTTTTTGTTGAAACTTTTAATGTGCATGATCGTATAGGATGCATATATGAGACAATTTCTACATCGTGAGTTTGTAAAAGTGTTTAGAATTCAACGTGTTCTTCCTCATGAGTGTCTCAAAAGGACTTATGGATTAATGAGGATTCCTCAGAGAAATTATTCTTAGGGATGCCAACCATTTTTAGTATTGTGAAGTCAATTTTCTCTTCATCATTGAAATTGTGACAAAGAAGTAAGCCTCAAATTGTTGAATTCATTTATTCAATGTCACGGTGTTAATGTGTCCTTCCAACATTGGTATATCAAGATTGACTTAGACCTTGAAATGGTATTGTTGTTGAAACTTTTGATGTGCACGATCATATAGGATGCATATATGAGACAATGTCTACATCATGAGTTTGTAAAACTCGCCGGAATTCAATGTTTTCTTCCTCATGAGTGTCTCAAAAGCACTTATGCATTCATGAGGATGCATCAGAGAAATTCTTCTAGGGGATTCCAACCATCTTACTCTTGTAATAATGCCTTTTGGATACACTAAAACATATCCTAGTAAGGATTATTTGTGTTGTTGTGTATACGTGTTTACACGCATATGATAACATATCCTAGTGGGCATCCTTTGTGTTGTTTTGTATATGTGTTTACACACATATGAGAGTTATTTCTCATATACCAATGATTTGCACCACAAGACCCAAGATGTTAATGTGGTGAATAACCCAACAATTGGAAACAAGCTACAAGTTATAGAATGCACAAAGGAAAACTAATATAGTAATAAACTAAAACACATTCAAAATGTAGAAAATATTTATACAATATTAAAAATTTGATTCAAGGAGAAATCGAGTCAGGCTGCCCATCTATATTTTGATAGATTATTTCACCTTGCCCCAAGAAGATAAGGCCAGATATATGGATTGATCAAGATAGAGATGGCATTTATGCGCCCACTTGACCTGGGAACTAATATTTCTATATAAATATAGCACCCCCTAGTTTGGGAGCCCATGATTTCTGCACTCGACCCCCTGAACTCACTCTAGATGGGGACCCCCCCTTCTCTATGTATGGGATATTGGGTAACTCCCTAGATATTTATAAAGTAGAATGGCATATAATGTTCAACAAGGTTGTGTGAGGATTCTTATTATTATAAAGGGGAACACTTCCTTGTGTGACTTGACTAGATTTGAATGACATACATGTGTATGAGAGATACCATATACTCAAGGCATAAAAGTATTTTCTACATCATTGCAAGAACGTGATTGTAACAAATGATGGTTATAAAAGAATGCTTACAATGGTTCATATTTTGGTCGAGTGATGGTTGAGATTCTTACTTCTTACAAGTGGGATAATTAATGATGCAAGAGGGGTCAAGTTCACCAACCAACTCAATAAGTTAGTAATCAAGGATTTTCAAGATCATCCAAAATATGCATTATTCAAGATGGTCAATTTGCATAAACACCAAAATACCTCTTGCAACTAAAACAAGGGCTATGGACACCTTTCACCTGCTCAAAATCATCATTCAAACATGATTAATACCTTCAATAAGAATCAACACACCATTTTACTCTATTCACTTTATATACCTTATTCACTAGCTTGTACCCCTTCTTAATGTCAAATCCTACTATCTAGAGCACACCACAAGGACCCAAGGTCACTGTTAAAATTTTTAGATACCCATTGAGGATTGTAAACGTATCCCAAAGTTTCAGAGGCCAACTCTTCCACTAAATAAATTTATTCCTCCTTTACCGATTTATATTAGCCCTTCTCTAATAGCCTTGTTTTACATCAAACCTTAATACCCAAAACAATCTACAAACTTCCTTGAATAACTATTCACATTGTTAAAACACCCATTATCTAGTTTTAACTTTGTGGAAAGTTTCATTGTCTATCTCTTCATATTTTTCACCCAACGCTTACTCTCCCAATTAGCCTTATTAGGCCTCCGAGTTTTCTAAAACTAAGTTTTCAAGGGTTTGGATGTTTTCCTATGTTTCTAACTTATCAAATCACATTTGAAATCTTCATAAAAGTCTATTCAAATGCTCAAACACCCTATTCACCATTAATCACACTTTTCACTATTTTGATGTCATAGGTTATTCTCACTTTGTTAGTCTTGATTTGTGGTTTACAAGGTTCTTGCTCTATGAATTTAGTGTTCTTATCTTATACTTTCTTCTCAACTTTTATTGTTTCTCAATACATATGTTTCCACCTTTCCTCATAATTTTCTTCATAAGTGTTGGACACACCATAGAGTTATCTCATCCATCATGTTTAGGACTGTCCCCATGGTTCTTGACTGTCTTTTTTCTATTTTTTCTACCAAACACCCTAACTTCTCTTTTTTCACTTCCTTAATATTTTTTCCACCTTTCTTTATCTATTTAATCATGTTCCAAGCCTTCTCTTGATATATTACTTCTTAATAGTTCATTTCTCTTTTAGACTATCATGATTCTTGATCGCTAGACTTGACATGTATATATCTCGATTTTCTCCTCTTGAATCAACATATAGGTCTTCCTCTAACACCTTTACACCTTCATGTACCTACAGTACAAGTTTTAATAACATCAACAAACAAACTAAGTTCATTATATCAAAATTCCTTGAGTATAACCTCCAAAATAGGGTACTGGAAGGTTAGACTAATTTAGGAGATTCTAACCCACCTAAGCTTATTTTCAAGGCTTGAAATTTCATACACGCCTTTAGCGCTCTAATAAATCTATCTTCACCAATTTTTAAATAGTTTCACTAGATAATTTTCAAGATATACATTTTTCTTTCTCTTTTAAAACATTAGGACAAGGTATAAGCCGAGAGGGCTTATTTTGGCTTAGATTTTGTTTCTTTGTTTTTCAACCTTTTTCATAGTTTATATGGCTTCTACAGGACCTTATAATGTTTCAAACTTCATTCACCCACAAATATCCTTATGACGATGTTTTCTATCACAAATTTTGATCACACAGTCCTTCACAAAACAATTTTACACATGTTCATCAACTTTAGACTCTTTTTACTAAGTCTTCACATGAATTGATGCTTAATATGAATAAGTAACAAGGAAAATTTTAGTGGTGAATATTCGTTAATTCACAAATATTCCAGTTTTCAAAATTTTAAATTGGTGAATTTTTCAGGTATGAATAGGGACTGGGTCGCCAAAAATTTCTGGGTACAAGTTAATGTTAGGGGTTGGTTCGCCAAGGAGTTTCCACCAACAACCGAATGTTATCATTAAAATCGCCCTTATAGAGAAATTAAAATATGTAAAATTCACCTCATATATATTATATTTAAGTATTTATAGTTTATTATTCATAGTTCTAAACATCAAACTTAGGAACCTACGTAAATTCACAATTACCAAATATTTCATTAAGTCTTTCTACTTTCCAAATTGGAGGACTGGTGAGTAGAGGTAAATATTTCATTTCTACTTTCAAGGTACTTTGGCTTGTTTTGTAGCATAATGTCTAGCATCTGCATGATGTTGGTCGGTAGCATGAAGGATGTTACCGGCTAGTAGCATATTGCACGATGTCATTCAATAGCATGTTGCATGTTACCGGCCAGTAGCATGCAGCATGCTACCGGTTGGTAGCATTTTGTATGCTTCTGATCGGTAGCCTGTAGCATGCTACCAGCCTGTGGAATGTTGCGTTCTACCAGCCAGCATCATGTAAAATGTTACAATTCGGTAGCATTCTGATACCGGTTGGGTGCGCATTGCATGCCACCTTCCGATAACATGCATTATGTTATCAATCGATAGCATCCAGTGTTCTTTTGATTACATTTAAAAAATTTAGAATTGTTTAGATGTTGATTACATTTATATAATTTAAATATTTTCATGGATAGATAAAATGGCTTCTTTGAACAATCAACAAAAGGCAGAAACTCAAAAGAAGAGGTAGCATAGCAATTTTTTTCAGCCCCACAAAAAAAATGAAGACCCAAGTTACTACCACTGGAAACATGAACAAGGGTACTAGTGAGTTATAACAGACTATCATAACCATTTGGCATTTTCCTCTTTTAAGTTTTTCTAAGTACAGTTTAATTTTTTTAATAATTTTGTAACGATCAAAACATTTTTCATTTTTGAAAACAGAAACCCCTTCTGTTAATATCATTCAGAATGAAATAGTAAACCAAAACATAAACCCTAAGGAAACAATTATTACAGTAGATGAAGATTATATTGACCCATACATACTAGAGCTTGAAGATATTCCTACTGGTAAGTTGTAATAGACTATCACAAGCATTTGACATTTTTCTCTTTTAATTTTTTCACCAGTACAGTTTAATTTTTTTAATAATTTTGTAACTATCAAAACATTTTTTCAATTTTGAAAACAGAAACCCCTTTTGTTAATTTTATTCAGAAGGAAACAGTAAACATAAACATAAACCCTAAGGAAACAATTATTTTAGTAGATGAGAATTATATTGACCCAGACATTGCAAAGCTTGAAGATATTCCTGAATGTCAAATGCCTTTAACAGATGAATGTTCAAATGAAAAGATTCCAACAAAAGATGATAATGACATAAACCTTCAAAAAAATAAGTATGGGAGAAAGAAGAAAACATCTTGGACAATTAGAAGGTCATTCCAAGTAGATTGGGCAGCTAAATACCCATTTATTGAGCATGTATAGCCAGATAATGGTAGTGATACTCCCAAAGAATGTAGATGCACTATTTGTACATGGAAATTGGGTTAAGAACATAGAATGCGGCTTAAATTGGACACTATAGAGAAAGATTGTGGAAAAGTATATTACACAGTCATTGACAATGATGGAAAAAAAACAAAGACTCGTAAATGGAAAATTGCAAAAGAGTGCATGCATATAAGATATAAGGAGGAGTATGACAATAAGATGAAACACGCTCAAAAACTTTATGAGAAAGGTGGTACCATAAATGCAAATTTTGGAAAAGCTACAAATGAAAATCTGAAGGCAAAAACCTCGCAGTTTTCAACCATATTCTTTATTTTGAATATGGGCAGACCAAATTCAGAATTTTTTAGAATATAAAAAATTGTTCGAGTTCAATCGGTTTCCAAACCTTCCAAATTCACATTGGTCAGAGAGTAGTGCGTTGGAAATGGCGAGATGTCTTGTGATGATTGAATAAGAAGATCTGAAAGAAAATGTAAAGAATGCAAGTTTCATCTCCCTTTCAATTGATGAGGTTACATCTATTGACAACACTTCTTGGGTTTGCATGCATGTATATGGGTAAGTGCAGCAAGTTGGTGGAAAATTAAGTGGACATAAAAACCTGAAATTTATGTATCACGATCGCGGAATGTTTTTTTATAGGTTTGGTTATTTCTGAACCTAAAACCACGAACGCTATCATCTGAGACAAAAAAACAGACCCGCGACCCCTCATTTTCCCCCATTTTCCCCTATGAACCGTGATTTCTCCTCGACCTTTGGCACTCGAGCTTTGAATACCCCCTAAAAATTGCTCTTCAGACTTCTGGATTGTGAAATTTTCAATAATGCTGCCAAGACGAAGAGGTAAGCCCTCAATTTTGATCAAATTTCTTACATTTTAGGTTATTTTTTGTGATTTTCATGGGTTTTTCAATTTTTTGTTTATGTATACAATTTTTTTATTTTTTCAGTTTCTCGCAAGCTTGTAAGCTAAACCATACAAATATTCCTAAAAACCCTCCAAACATTCCTCAAAACCCTCCTCCAAACGTAGATCCACCTCCTGTGGCTCCTTCTATCCCCATGGAACCAGCAGGAACACAAGTTGATATCGTTGGAAGAATCTGACAAAATAAAATTGCCATTGAGAACCTTATTCAGACTATAAGACAAAATCATGCCACAAATCCGTCCAGCATGACTTTAGCCAACACATTGCAAACATTGATTAGTGAAGTCGACTCCACAACCAACCAAATAGACAAATGGAATACCTTTAGAGGTGATTATAGGTGGTGGTATGCAGATAAATTATCCCATGCAGCCGTAAAAGACAAAAAAAATGTAAAAGACCGCATTTGTGCATTATTTACCAACCCGAGAACCAATCCCCCCCGTAACTACTTGAAAACAGTTCCCAATCCATTAGTATAGCGACGACCGAATCAATAACAATTTTTGGGACCGATGGTGGATGGTTTTTTACTATCCACCATGTAACAAAAATGAGGTTCCTCCCTATTTTTTGAAGAAATTATATTGCGAGTTCATGCTTAATGAGGTCCCAAATTATTTTGACTTTTTTGAGTTTTATGGGTGAGGAGGTGGCTCTGCACAAAGTAGACCTGGTGTATGCATTGGTCAACCAAGGATCCCCCATGCCCAAAAACTCTCACTGCCTTCAGTTATCCCTCCTACAGTGAAGGACGTTGTGGAGATTGACACACTACATGCATTAAGGGAGCTCACTCACACTCTGACCCAACATAGTGACCAGATTACATCTAGTGATGTTAGTGGAGGTGTCAGTTCTATTGCACCACACCACTATAGATCATGTGGTTCCGTATGCACTGCAGGCGAGACATCATTTGTTAGATCACATGATTTATTTTCTCTAGATGAGATGATGGTGGATGTTTTTTGAACTGGTGCAAATGATCTTGGTCTTTCACAGGTAAATGTCAAATAAATATTATATATATACAATAGTTTAATTCATTTGAGATTTTAATATATATGTATTTGATTATGTCATGTACATACATGTAAAAACTAATTTTATTTTATTTTAAACCAGCAAGAGCTAGTGAAGGACACATCTGGCATCAACATGCTAGCTACTACAGTCAGGCGTGTTACAGACGTAAGTTTCAAGTTGTAATTACATTTCAAATTTCATTTGATTGCACTTTTATTATTATAATGTTTCACATGTACATGTACATATTAATATGTTTGTCTTTTATACGTAGGAGCCTGGTGGGTCATCATCTTCTCTAGGCACTGAGGCTATTGGCACGCCTCACATGAATTTTACGTAGGTTAGTTTCTCTTTACACTTTGTTTCTAATTGTGGAAGTTCAGTTGTGTATCAACTCTTGTAGGAATTTTGGAGACTTGAGTAACATCGAAAATTCCATAGAAGATCATTAAACCTAGATTCCTTGGTTCGTTTCTATTAGCAAATTAATATGTATTGGTCTGTTATGTGTCGATTATGCTTTCGGTCTGTTATGTGGTAGTCATGTAGATTAATATTGATATGTACATGTTTTTTGTATAGCTTATCACTGCCAGAGAGACTCCTCCATATATGCAAACTGTGGAGGTTACTGTAGATACTGCCATAGCATCTGCAAATCCACTAACTCAGGTACAATTTTTCAAATTTGTTAAATTTTGGAGGAATTTTTTCTTATTACTTAAATCTACAATATAAAATTTTGTACATGAAATATTTAATTTGAACTATTTATTTGTATGTAGCTTACCCCTCGTGAGTCTACCGTTGACCATACGACGCATTGATGACAAATTTATAGGGATCATGAGATTGCGGTAAGATTTCACATGCATTAACTAAATTCTAAGTTTCTGAATTTTGAATGTATTTTAAAAATTTGGGTGTTAAAAACTTATTATTTATGAATGTGTAGGCTAGATTGCAGGCCTGCTTAGAGACGCCTAGGACCACACAGATGAAATCTGTAGTGGCATCTCCCTCCACTACATCCCCAGGTCATGGACATGCTTCTTCTAGCAGGGCGAAGAGAGGGAAGATGTTTCATGATTAGATTCATAGGACCTAGATGTATAGATATATATGCCATCTGGTCCTAGTTCATGATTCTTCATATAGTCCATATATATAGCCTTATGTGACCGCATGTGGTCCTATATGTATGACACACTTAGTTCGATACATGTTATGAACTTATATTTTCATAGACACGTCCAATACACTTAGTTTGATACATTATATCCATGTTGGTTTTCATAATGATATTACTTCTATGTTTGATTTGATTTCATTGCACATATGATATCCTTCTATGTATGTTTTCATAACCATATTAGTTCTATATGTTTGATTTGATTTGATGGCCTCGATTATGTGACCATTATGGATATGATATATATGATATATGATATGTTAAATGATATATATGATATATGATGTTATGTTATATAATGGTTTTGAAGGTTCTTGGGTGCAAGATCATTTTTTTCAAGAGATTCAAGTGTGGACTTATATCAATTTTCTTATTTTAAGCACGTGGTTAACACACTCCAAAGTGGGAAAAAATGTACAGAATTAAAAATGGTCTTGAGGGATTTATTACAAGTCATTTTATATGTTTTTAGTGTACTTAAAATTTATTTGTTAAGTATTAGTCCAAATTAAACTTGTTATTGATGTGTGTAACAATAAGGTCCTAATTTGAATTCACTTGTAAAAAAATACAGAAACATTGTAGAACTTAGTTGGCACAAGATATGCAAAAAATATTCTTAACACTCTATTGTGTATTAACATGCTTTAAAAAGAGATCATTTAACAATCATTAGAGTATTTACATGGTAATGTGTTAACCTTGTTGCAATCTCATTGATGCAAGCCGAGTAGCGAGAAGTCATGCCCTGGGACCTCGTGGGAGCAAATTGTCACCGCCAATGCATTCGATTGGGGGGAGTATATGCCTTTCGGGTGCTATGGAGGGATCTAGGGAGGCCTAGTTTGGAGTCAGACCACCCGATCTGGAGCCTTAATGACATTCCTTGAGCCTTTGTGGCATAATTGTTTACAAACTACCTTTTCTAAGGCAGTCCTAGGAAATGAACGGAGGCGAGTAGTGATAAGTCATGCCTCGAGATGTTGGGACATCGTGGAACCGAACTGATTGTTCCAACATGTTCGCGTGGCTAGGTGAACGCTAGAGGAGGCATTGTTTAGATGCGCGACAAGTGCTTGAAAATTCATAGTCCCTTAAGAGCCCTGGGACTACTCGAACTCCGTGGCACCTAGAGACACATTAAATTACACCTTGGCAAAGTGACCCTTCATAGGCATCCAAGTCCGTGAAATAGTGCAGTTTGAGCCAGTGTAAGGCTGTCAAACACTATATTTTACAGACCGTGGGTTGTGGCACTGAACCAACTACACCAACACGTTTCCAGGATGGCCAAAAAATTGTTCAACTTCGATGGGTTGACATACTTAGACTGAGACCATGGAACTTCGACTAGTGACTACTCACTTCTCATTGGATCTTACACCTCATTGTAGGGAGCCTCTACAATATCATGTCTTGTTTTTTTCTTTCCTCCAATCGGTGCTCTCACTTCCCTATTATTTGCAAAATGCGTAAAATAGTACAGTTTGAGCTAGTGTAAGGCTGTCAAATGCTTTATTTTGCAAACAGTGGGTCGTGGCACTGAACCAACTGCGCCAACATGTCTAGAGGAGGGTGGCCAGGTTACTTCTGGGCTACTTCGTTGCTAGTCCCTTAAGAGAGACCAAAAAATCGTTCAACTTTTGGTGTGACTACTCAGACTCTGTGGAACCTAGAACGTCTTTGATCCTAAACCTAGGGATACAATATTGTCATTTGGTATCGCTAGTATTGTTTACAAATGCGTGAAACAGTGTATTTTGAGCTAGTTAAGAGCTCTGAGACAAAAAAAAGGTGAACACTAGAGGAGGTTCAACTGTTGAAAATGGGTGCTACTCAGTCCCTTTGTGAGCACCAAAACATATGTCTACACTCCGTCAGACATTTCCTATACCCAACGTAGGGACCCTCTACAATATATTTTCTCGGTTTCTTCCATCTCTAATCAGTGATCTCGCTGCCCTATTGTTTGACAACGCGTAAAATAGTGTAGTTTGAGCTAGTGCAAGGTTGTCAAATGCTATATTTTGCAAACTGTGGGTCGTGGACTCAAACCATTTTTTTATACGACAATGTCGTTGCTTCCGGGCTACTTCGTTCGGGCATAGTCCCTTAAGAATGAGACCAAAAATAGTTCAACTTCGACGGGTTATTACTTGGACTCCATGGCACCTAGAGACATCTCATTAGATCCTACACCTCAGTATAGGGACAATCTTCGTGTTTGCAAACGCGTGAAATAGTGCAATAAGAGCCAGTGTAAGGTTGTCGAAACTATACTGCACCAACTTATAGGAGGCATTTTTTGTCGAAACAACGTCGTTGCTTCCGGGCTACTTCGTTCAGGCGTAGTCCCTTTAGAGCCCTGAGACCAAAAAAATTTAAACTTCGACGGGTGACTAATCGGACTCCGTAGCACCTAGAGACATCTTGTTAGATCCTACACCTCAGCGTAGGGACCCTCTACAATATCCTGTCTTGGTTTTTTTTATCTCCAATCGGTGCTCTCGCTGCCCTATTGTTTGTAAATGCGTGAAATAGTGTAGTTTGAGCCAGTGTAAGGCTGTCAAATGCTATATTTTACAAATGGTGGGTCATGGCACCAAACCAACTATGCACTCACATAGGGATAGCCTTGTAAACACTTGGGGAGATGCTCTTTTGGTTGTCTATGTTCCCGGTGCTTCCAAGATACCTCCTTCGGAGCCAAGAACCCCCTCCATAGGTACATAAATTGTTGTTAATTACTTCTCTTTTTCCTGTAAAACAATGAAAGCTTCTCTTAGCTTCGATAATATAAAATTCTCTACTAATAGTCCCAACCACATGAAGGTGGAATATTTTTTGGCATCATTAACCTGCATAAAAGTGTTAGTCAAAGAAATTTAAGCTGAATCAAAACCATACTAGATATATACAAAATACACACATTTAATAAAATATATGAACTTGAATCTAGAACTAACAAATTTAAACAATTCAAAAAAAAATTATATATACCAGACGAGCTCAGTGTAAATTCATTCCAATGTTCACCATCAGGATGTGAAAGTGTTCAAGCTTTTCTGGCACCACTAACCTGCATAAAAGTGAACTAGTCAAAGAAATTTAAGTTGAATCAAAACCATGTATACTAGATATATACAAAATACACAAATTTAATAAAATATATGAACTTGAATCTGGTTGAAAAATTTAAACACTTCAAAGAAATTATATATACCAGACGTGAGCATGTAAATTCATTCCAATGAACCATCAGGATCGGATCTATTCTGAATAGCGGACAAGATTGCTTCATGATCTAACTCTTGAACCTTCCAAAGAATCTTGTTATTAGGCCTTCCTTGATGTCTATATAGTTGAATATTTTTTGCTAGAACTATATGCTAATATAAGAGTATCTTCTTGTGTGTCTCAAAGTCTTCAAACACCCAAAGAACATTAGAGGAATAGTTTTTAATAAGATACTTTGTGTATCAAAGTCTTCAAACACCCAAACAGTTTTCAGTAACTACCATTGACCTTGTAGGTTACTCAATATCTTCACCATCTATAATAAGAGAAGTCAACTTCTTTCTTTCCTCGATGCAATGACATAAGAAATAGTATGTTCCTTCTTCATTGTCTTTTGTCGCAATAACTGCAAACACATGTCCTACAAAAAAACAAAGGTTTTAACTCAAATTTAAATTACATATTAATTTCAATGGACATAACTCAATACAAAAATTGTAAATAACCATTTACCTTGTCACACCAAAATCGAAATTTTCTTCAAAGTCCTTGGATGTTGTAACTTCATCTGCAGAAAAAAGTCATAATTCCTATGGAGGTTGATAACTGGGAAGCAAAGTTAGAGGCCTACAAATCCATCCATCCACCCATTCTTGTGAATCACACTCAACAGTGACAAATTTGATACAAGATGCACAAAAACATGCCAAATTTATTGTCCATGTGGCCCACAAAGTAGCGTCTGAGCTACAAAATGAGTGCATATCACTGGACCCTGTGAGTGTCATACAATCCTCGTAGTTAGCAATTTGTTGTTCCTCTATCAACCAAAAATATCTGTGAACTATGGAATTTTCTTGAGAACCTCGAGCCATGTTACGAATACATCATTCCACTATGCTATTTTCTTATTTCAATTTAGCACCATATTTGTACTTCAACTCTTCTCTAGCAAGACCTCTTTTCACACATGCCCCTACACCGTCATGCTCTCATTTTCCATCTCCAGCCTCAGTAAAACTCCAAATATGTTTCACACCCATCTTGACGTGCATCCTGCTCATCCAATAAAACATTGGTGCATTCTTAAACTGAGACGTGTAATTATCTGACCATATATAATGTTGTTTGAAGTGGATGTCCCTATCAGACAAGTTTCCATAAAATAACTAGAAACACCCTTGCACAAATTCAGTAGAATGAGTACGATCATCACTGATATAAAAGTGGTACTCTCTTAAAAAAAATGATCATTCTCTGTACTATCAGGAGAATGTATAAATGCTATATGCACAAAAATGGCAACTTGTACTGAGTTGTAATATTGCGATTAAACCTCCATTTGTGGTTACAATGTGTAATTCTCTGCAAAATCGACCACTGAAACAATAGTACCAATAGGAAATGTTTCCTTGCATATCTTGAACTATTCATCTAACCATCGGGCTCTGTGTGTATCCCTAGCATACTCATAAACAATTTCATCCTTAAATTTTCTCATAAATTGAAAAACAGACATATGTTCTATAACTAGCTCACACCGTTTAGACTCCTTTCCATCTTTCAATTGGTATGGTACTGATTTATATTTATCAAACTCAACTAAATTATGTCCTATTGCACCTTCAATTTTCTCATGGATGCAAATTTCCAATTTAGGTAATCCACCGCATGTACCATAACTTCCATCTAAACAATCCTGACTATAAAAAAATTGTCCAACTTCTCTTTCACAAAATATCATAGGAATGAAATCCCTGAAAGATATTGGTGGAACTTGAACACCACATTCCAATAACATAGTTTTAGAATGAAAATTGGAATGAATACATAAAAATTTAGCATAATGCATCGCAAATTCAACATGTTTCCTACAATAACAAGTGGTGCAAGCGTGGTTGATTTTCACATAGAATGGTTTCAACATTTCAAAAAAACGTTGACTAATTTTAATTTTTAGATGCTTCTGTTCAAACTTATGAAAAAATTGAGTTTGAGTCATATCTAAGAAATGCTTTGGATGTGGTTCGCGATTAGTAGAACCAACTCTCTATTTTACAACATCTCTTGTATTAGGTGAAACTCTAGTGTTATCATGCCAAAATTGAATAAAAATTCTATTATAGCATCAGATATATCTTTGTCCTTACGTCGGTGCTCTAGCAAGAAAATGCCCAAAAATCAGTGTTATTGAGTGATTAAAGGATATTACGTCTTTCAATTGCTTTTATTAGAGTTTTTCGATCAACTTTAAACATTCAACTTGTTTGTGTAATCAAACATTTTTTTATTGATTCACTTACAACACTAGTAGCAAGTACATGATGCACAATATTATTATCCCTAGTGCGTCTCTTGACACCAATAGTGTGATATGCATCATGAAGGTTTTCAACAATTGTACAGGTTTGACCATGTATATTAGATGTTTTCAATCCTAAGGTGTTTAATGTAGGTCTCATTTTAATCAATTTCATCAAACTAACCAACAACTGACATCTTTGGGAATCATTTAAAATTTCAAAATGATTATCCCAAATTTCAGTGGCTTTTCTTCTGATTTTCCATTCAGAAAGTTTGTCAGACATTGGTTTCAAAATGTTTTCATCAATTTCAATAAAATAATTAGGTTTCTTACGTAAAATCCTAGGAGGTGTTTTTGTCAAATTTTGTTTGTCTACAGTTTCAACCTAAATTTCCTGATTCACATTTTCATTGTCTCCTTCAATTTCAACATCAGCTACATCACAAGTATTTAATTCTTCTTCAACATTGACAGTAAAAACATCTTCATCACGAGTATTTAATTCATCTTCAACATTGACATTAGAAACATTACTTGGTTCCTCATTGCTTACAATAGTAGGGGTTGAAGATGAACCTCTTCTTATTTCACGAAGATTCTGCATTCGCACAGCATTTTGAAATTCGTTTGCCTCTAATCCGTCTGGTGTTTTTTACTTAATGACTTCTTTCTTGACTTTGTTTCTTGTCTCCCATGATGTTTTGCTTCCGGTGATAAGAAAAATGTGTAGAAAGTGACAAAATTTCATAGTAATTCATACGCTAAGGTCAAACAGTAAAAATCATATGATAATTCAAACATTGGGATGCATGTAAATATGATTTAAGAACACGTTCATGTTTATAAAGTATGATCGGTGCTTGTTATCAAAATTTCGATCACAGTTTACAAAGCACGATCATGGTTCTATCTATATCATCAAATCAGACCCTAAGGCTTAAGAAATCTTTGTTTTTCCCCAACCAAAGCTATGGGAGGTCATTATGGCATGTAAAAGGTCAAAAACTTCAAATTTGCTCTTCCCTAGACTTGAATCATGCTGACAAATTGAAAACATCTCATAAAAATGGTGTCATCGGGTAGGGGATATTGTTAGCTTCATAGAAATATTGATTTTAAAGTGAATAGAATAAGATAAATATCATTTTATAATTTTTACTAACAATAGTCTTTAAGACATTTTTTCCCGCGAATGTTCATGTCTATGTTTAAACTGTAACTTTTGTTTCGCTTATCAAAATGTGATAAAACTTATACCATCCCAAGCGTGGCAAAATTCTATACACGTTAATTTAAAAATAATATTGGATTTCGATATTTTTTATATAGTTATGGCGAACAAACGTAAAGCGTTCCATTTTCTAAAAAATTTCAGACCACTTTCACGGAAAAAATCATATAAAAAAATATTGCTCGAAAAAATACAAAATAAAATCCATCCCAAGATAGACAACGACATCTAACTTTTCACCAAAGGAAAAAAAATAACAAGATTTGGTCATCCAAATCGCAGGAAAATGGACTACAATCTTATAGGTTTTTTCAAAAAAAAAAAACTAAGTCATATAATTTTGAGTGTTTAATATAGCTAAACTTGTATGTTTTTAAAACAAATTAGTAGTTTAGAAACTAGATTCTGGATGCTACGATTCATATTTATATTTTTTTTTCTAATTTTGAGTGCGTGTATTGCTAATAATCCCTACAAGTTGAGATTTCGTTGTTTTTTGCAATATGACGTCCACTTATGACCCTTTTTTTGTCCATAGTAAGCACATTCGAATGTTTTGAGAAAATTGAACATCTTATCTATGAAGTGCATGCCTATATGTCAAGCAATCCGAAAATATTTCTAGAGATTCATAAGTTTTCACTTAGGGTCACATATGGTAAGAAACTTCTTAAAGATGTTGATACTAGATGGATTTCTATGTATGAGCCTGCACACAGAGTTTTTGAGGAATATCCATCTTTAACTGGTTTCATGTATAAGAACCATAGGCAAGTTGACAGGGTAAAATATTTGCTTTACCGACTTACAGACTTTGAAACATTGTTAACACTTTGTGGGATTCTTCCAATGTTGCATGAGATGAATTGCATAACAAAATTTGCACAAGAATGGTCCATATATATAGTTGACTTCATTAGGTTCAGAAAAAGGGTGTGTCAGACTCTAGATATGTTATATAAACTCTGATGACTACTTTAAACGACATGTTTTAAATCACTGGCAAGCTCTAACAAATTCAAAAGATCCTAACAACTACTTCATATTCAATATATCTGGTCATCTGTGTATCTTTGTTAACGGGAAAGAGATTAAAATGCACACATCCAAAAACCGAATTGATATTGTTAGAGCAGAGCTTGAAGAAGTGCATATTACACGGAATTTATATGATGTTATTATATCTTAAACAAGGAAAAAATTTCATAAATCTCACAATGCTTATCAAATGAGATCAGAGATCGTTTAAAAAAAGGAGAGCTTCTTGAGGCCATGGGAGTTGTCAATCCTAACTTTTGGAATCCTATAGGAGGCGCTTTTGCTGATACATTTAAAAGACAAATGGGTACTATAATTAAACATTTTTCACAATCAGTTGAATGTAATGGATTTCAAATTAATGGTATTCTTCAAAAGGAAACTCTTGCATTGCAATCAAATGATTTCGGATAGGTAATGAAGGAACAATTTGAAGAACTGAAAGATCCAACAGAGAAGGGAGCAATAACACTTCTATGGAAAAGGTTGTATCCTAGTTCCATCCTTCGTGAAAGCATAAGTGATCATTTCCGATTGTATGAACTATGTCAGACAATGATATTGGGATCAGTTGAAGACGAAAGAGTTTTCAGCACATTAACATTTATAAAATCAAAATATCGGAACAAGCTTGATAAAAATCTTGAGACCTGCTTGAGATTATAAGTTTCAAGATATGATGTGGATACCTTTCCTTATGAACAGGTAATGGTTGTATGGAATTATCTTGCAAAGAGGAGAGGGATCAATAATACTAATACAGGGACTGCAGATAACAATGAAACAGTGACTGAAAATCGCAGCGAAAGATTAGATAAAAGTTTTGGGCAACAAACTTTTCAAGATAACTTTGCATTTGATCTAGCTGATATTGAATAAAGAAGACAGACTATACATTTTTATTCTGGAAAGAACTTTTCATATCGAGATTCTGATTAGAATTATGTATATTGTTATTTTTGTTATATGACTGTACATTTTTTAATATTTTCAATGTTGCAATGTGTTTACTGTTTAGATTTTTTAAATGTGTCATACTTATTGTTCTGTTGTCTTTAAAATGAAAAAATGTATAATTACATTATTGGAGAATTTTCATTATTTTTAGATCATTTCTGTTTTTGTTCTTTGAAATATAAATGCTACTTGTAGTTCATTGTTCTGTCAACAAAGTATTTTAAAATGATAATAATAAGAAATTTAACATGTAATAAATATAACAAATATAATTGAGAATAACAATCACATTCAGAATCGATTTGAATAGCAAAACAGTCACAATATAACAAAAGTAAAAGTAAAATGCCACAATCCACATTGATTCATGTTTGAAACTTTCAATATTGTCATATAATCTAAAACAGTTTTATAAAAAGATTCAACAAAAATTATAAGTTTGAATAGCAAAAGAGTCACAATATAACTTAAAAGTTGCCACAATCCACATATTCAACAATATTGAGAAGATTATTCTCTATGTGATTTTTTCTCCTGCACTAAAGAACTTTCTTTGACAACACCAGACTGAACCAAATCCTTTGCAGCAGCTTCAATATTTGAAAGAATCACTTTTTCTTGATAAGCCACTTCACCAACAAACAATAATGTTTGATCCTCTTCAGCTTGCTTCTTCAATAGTATCTCTGGATCCATTGCATTTTCCTTTATAATTCTTCTCGAGGATTTATTCTACTTGTTTAGGATAACAAGCTTCTCTGTCAATTCAATTGTTGCATTTACACTTTTACTTGTACTTTGTAAATGCAAATCAAGCACACTAGCCTCATTTTTCAAATTTTCATACTTTGAATGAATTTCACAAGAGAAAAACTATTAGTAAAATTTTAAAAAATAAAAATTATACTTGAAAAATTAGTAAGACTTACCAATGTCTTATCTCATTCCGCATTTTCTATAACTATAAGGCCCTTATCTTTCGACCACATATTGTAGTAGGCTTGTGCTTCTGAATTTAAATTCTCAGCTTTGTTCAACATAATGTTCAACACTTCGTCATCATAATTATAATCAAATGATATAGAATCAGACACAGTCTGATTTAAAAAAATATCAATATTTCCTGGCTCGTTCTGATGTGAAGAATACAATATAGGTCTTTGGTTGTGATTTTTATATCGTGAATTTATTTCTTTAATCAGAACTTTATCCCTAAACTCCAACAATTTTTACTCTTCAACCTCCTTCGAAATAATATCAATATTGGCTTTCATGTTATCAGCCAAAAGAATACCAAGTGGAAAAGTAGTTTTCTGGTCATCGGTTAAGACAATGTCAGTCTGTATTGGAGATGGTGTTCTTGATCTATCATGTCTTCTTGGAGAAGGTTGCCTTGCCGCATGAATCATATCTTGGGGATTGAATGTTCCATGCTCCTGAAGTTTGCTTTCAATCCCAAGATACTCCTCATCTAAATCAATATTGTTCAACACTAAAACACCTTGTCCACTAGGAAAATTTCCCAATGACAACGTTGGAAAATCAGAGGCAAAATTAAGTGTGCCACTGCTTGTAGTTGGTCAAGCAAATGAAATATTCTTGCCAGTGAACATTGTCCTCATATTTCTTGGTGGGGGTGGCGGAGGTGGCATCTGCATTTGTAGTGGATGCTGAATTGGAGGCCCTAAGACATTGAATTGTAATTTTGTAAATAATATGACGAAATTCAAAATTCAAACATAATAGAAATGAAAAATAAATAAATTCATATAAGATTATTAAAAATTAAAATTACTTTGATGAGAAGAATGTTACTAAGGTGCAAATGAAGCCTGATTCTGTTGATGTTGTTATGGAGGAGTAGACTGGAAAGACTGGTAGATGTGATCTAAAATATAATTAAGAATTAAAGATCTATTAGAGTATTGAATTTTATATCATCAATTATCCGCAAATATATTAAAAAATAAGAAATTCAAACTTGGGGCAACAAACTGAGGTATTGAAGATATTTCTACGTCCTGCGTTTGAGGCCGATGATACGATCCTATTTTGTTGGTAGTTTCTGCAACAAAGCAATATAAATTGCAAGAAATTTTGAAACACAATAAGTTTTATATAATTAATTACATTTATTGTCAAAAATTTTGAAACACAATAAGTTTTATATAATTAAAGTATGTGTGATTAATGCATGTGGTATTTTGGATGATTGGGTTTGAGGGTTTATGGAACTCCTCATCTTTTTAGCATGTGGAGGGGTGTCCTCCTCTGTTTGTTGATCGTCAGAAATAGTAACAAAATCTCCTGAACCTGGTAGTAAGTGACCTCTGATAGCAGCATCCCTTCATGATGCAGCCGTAGCTGCCACCTTCTGTTATAATTTAACAGTAAACTGTTAATTCATTTAAAATATTAATTTTAAAAGATAAATATTACAATATGAAAAATTATAATTAAAAACCATCTAATAAAAAATTGGGACTCACCTCTTGCTCTTCAATTATTAGTGTTAAATTCAAAGCCTGTAGCTTTGAATGCATTGTTGTCGGAGGAGAGGTGCCGCGTAAATTATAGAGAGACTCATAATATAAACCAAGAATAAAATTTGTTGAGTTGATGGTAACATTCTCATTCAAATGAATATTTTCCAAATCAGCTCTTATCCTGGAGGATAAGTAGTTGCACTAGTCAAATTTATGCCCACATAAGGTACGAACGATATACGCTAAAGCCAAGGAATATCTGTATACCGACCTTGTAAAATAATTATAGCCTAGAAGAACTGCACAACAGCCTGCAGAAATGGGTGACTGAAATCCTTGAGTTGAATCCCTCTTTTGAAGGGTTTTGGGAAGATGTAATTGTCAATACAACAAAGAGAAACATTTTGTTAGTAAATTTTAAACATAAAAAACTTTGTTAAATTGAAAATAATGAAAATGTAATGTTGTAAAACATAAAATAAACTTACAAGCAGTAGCAGCTGCAACTGCATCAATAGAAAACAGAAAATTAGACTCCAAATACTTGCATTCTTCATCTGATAAAACAACCTTCATCGTGACAGGATCCACATCTTTGTGTGGTAGTCCTGTGAGACGCTCAATGTCATCAGGTGACGTTCCAAATGACTCTGCATGAGATGGGAGTGTATAATGAAATGTGAAAGTGAAAGTGTCATAGTTGAGTAGAAGATTGTTAAGTGATTTGTGGTCTGTCTTAAATTGGGGCATATACAGTAGCCCTGTGAAACTGGTTGCTTCGATCCATTGGGAAAATGTACTAGGATCCTCTAGAAATTTGTACATTTGAGGAAATACCAGGCTCTTGTATGAAAACTTCTTCATATTTGTTGTTGACGCAACTGGGCTCTTCGGCTCTCTGGAAGTGTTCTTTCTTCTTGGCATTTTTTCAAATTGTTATAAAACTCCTGGTTGTAGCTGTGCTTTAGCATTCTGGAATTCTTCCTTCCTTTTTGTATGTCCTTTGGCGTTCAAGTTTCTTCTTTGTTTTTCCTTGTTCAATTTTCCTCTTTACGATTTTTCCTCATATGCTTCTCACTGTTGTGTGGAGTGAAAATGACTACCTTCGTGTATTTATAGCAAGCAAAGGCGGTCCGCAACAACCTTTATGCCACCTGTTATCAGTATTAAATGTGTTACCGGCCGGTACCATACAAAATGCTACCGGTCGATAGTGTGCAAAATGCTACCAACCGTTAGCATGTTGTATGCTACCAAGTGGCAGCATTCTGCACACCATCGGCCAGTAACATCTTGCATGCTTCTAGTCGATAGCATTTTGCATGCTACTAGTCGGTAACATACAGAATGCTACCCACCGGTAATATTTTGTATGTTGTCGGTTGAGGGCATTCAATATTGTTGTCATTCGATAGCATTCTGCATGCTACCTGGTTGTAACATTTTGAATGCTACTGGGTGGTAGCATTGCTACCTGGTAGCATTCTGCGTGTAGCAGTGGATTCTACATGCTACCGGTCGATAGCATACAGGATGTTGTCGGTCGATAGCATATAGAATGTTACCGGTCAGTAGCCTTTACAGTGCTCCCTTCCCATGTCATATCTTATTTCTACCGCATCATAAGGCCAATGGATAAGGCCCTACCATTCCCACAATCATGTTAAAAAATTACCTGCCGAACGAAGCTACTTTTCCTGCAATTCGCCATACATGCGAAAGTGGTTTTACCAATATTCACCAAATATTTTCTAGGGCTTTTTTCCGGAGGGACCCTTAAAATTTTCCCTGATAAGTAGTATTCTTGACTGTACCATCTTATGTTAATGTGGACATGAATCATTATAGAACCTCCTCATTCATTCATTAGTCTACATGTACAACAGTGTTAACTCTTGCCTCTAACCAAACTTGTCTTTGTTGCTTCTATGTCTTCAACCCTTCTTATGCTCTGTCAACTTTTCTTGCCTCCTTTACAATTCCTTAAACATGTATAACCTTTAAAAACCCTGCAATATCATCCCTCAAGCTAAACATAATTGAAATCCATCCATTAATGCATAATCAATCCTAGTTACATAGTTTATACTCAAAAAGTCTCTTTATTAATCAAACCAATGGATCGCACATGACTTTTTGAGCATCTTGTCTCTATTACAAACGTCCTTCACCTCTTCAAAACCCTTTCTCTATCCTTCATTCTCTCTTCTATTCAAATCCTCATCATAATAATGAAGGAACAGAAAAGTAGTTAGGACTTACATCCACCTAACTTAACTATGGAAAAGATAACCATGGTGAATCAAAGCCAAGTTAGGATCATGTGGACCATGTCTCAAGTGTATTAATGTCCCATGACCCCCTTTACAACATTTATTCTAACTCCTAGACCCTAAACCACACTAAAGACTAATTCAAATATTTTGAAAAGAGAGTTTTGGAGGGAAATTCTAAAACCTCCTTATTACATAGTAAAAGAGGTTCAAATGGACAAGTGGCCATGCCTAACACCTAAGAGGACCTCCAACACCTAATGCAAGCGAAAATTGATTGAAAGCTAAAATTTTGTTTTATACATGATGATGCCCCTGCATCAATTAAACTGCTAGTGCATAGTATGGTGGCAGGTGCTCTGACATGGTGTACACGTGGAGGTGTCATTTTGGGTGCATCGTCTGAGAACATGAGGTTGAGACATGGACTATTAAGTTCTTGAGGTCATGTGTAATTGAGAAGTATTGCAAGGTTGTGAGGTGTTACGTGGTACTACAAGACTAATGAGTGGTATGTTGTTAGGTGGTGTGTTGCACTCAAGTATACCATGAGACAACACAAGTCGTGAAGTTCAAGATGTGTTGCCAATTGTTATGGAGTTGCATAGTAGCACACAAAGTATTGTGTCGACACATCGAGGTACCTTGAGTCCATGTATGTGTCACAAATTGCCACGAAGATAAGCAACACAAATTCCTGAGGAAGAGAGTGTGAACCTACATGAGCTCACATGCATTAACGATATAAAATGATATTGAAATAGCTTCTTCATTTAAGAGTAAGGTACCAATATGTTTCAAAAGTAACATATGTTATACAAGTTCAAACCACAAGATACATGTTGATTTGATATTTTTACACCATAGGTGTTTCATAGAGTAAGATCATTGTCGTCTTTCATCATTGTCGTTGACAAGCTTCACATATTGTGCCACCTCCACTACTTCCTCTGCCACATGTACTCGTCAATTTTTCTGTTCTATAAAATTTCTTTTCAAGAGAACAAAAGGGGGAATAGAGGAAAATACTAAAAGATATGGGGAGGTTTTGGATTATCAAGAAGTAGTTGAGGGTGCCCAAGATGTTCTCCTAAACAATGATGGAGATGGATGAATAGATATGCCCTAGTTTTGAATACGGTTTATCGGTGCAGGAAAATTCTATGGAAATGTGTTTGGTTTTGGATTCAGTGGTTTTGGCTATATTACTTTCCTTTATTTATGATGCGACTACAATCTCTAATTGATCCATTCTAGGTTTCAAGTTTTTGTGTTGGGGAAAAAATTAGAAAGGATTTCCATTGCCTTGTTGAAGTTAGTAGTGGTCAGATTATCCTAGTGTAGATTATGGTAATACTAAAATTTTCATAAAAAGACAATGTATTTATCTCTGGGAATGAATTTATCTTTTTGTTTAATTTGTAGGCGAAGAGCATTTTATACCTTTGTTGCTAAGAACTAGGCCAGGCCAAGATAGTCAAAGAGGTAGAGGTCGCAATGGCCACATTCTTGGCAGAGACACGAGGCTTGGTAGTCATCAACCAAATCCGGCTCATTCTCAACAATCCACCAGAGTGGGACCCACATGATCATTTCATTAGAGCACAGGACTCATTCGCACAAGGATGCACCACGTTGTTTTATTTGTAGGGCCCATGATCATTATGCACACTTTTGTCCACGAAGGCCAATTATTTGCCGAAAGGGAAAAGGCACTTGTTTCTAAGTAGATCATTTAGGGTGCACCCATCACATCTTCACTACGGTAGAGAACCGTCATGCCGAGCTCCAGGCCACGGTCATTGAGACATGTATGATTAGAGGTACACCTATTACTATATTGTTTGATTCAAGAGCTTCCTTCATATCACCCTCTTTAGTGGATAGGTGTGGTTTGGTATTGCTTTGTCGTTCTTGCGATCTTGACATTCTAAACAACCCTTAAAGATTATCATACCTTTTAAAAACAAAACAAAAAAACCAATATTATTGTTTTTATCAACTGATGTTTGGTTTCATAGTCATCTTTTTTATCAAATTTTGGAACTCACATTGAGTGAGGCACTACATCTCAAAATCATTTTGATGTTTTTATTAGCACTGAGAAAATAGCATTGGCTTTACCACATCCTTACATGACTTTTGAAAAACTAAGTAGATAACAATGGAGAAATCATAAAACAATTTATAACCCATAAAAGTTTTTCCAGATGTTTTGATACTATGTAAATAATCATCTATTTCAGGGTGCCCTTAATATAATGAATTATCAAAATGCATTAAAAATTATATGTTCTATACTTTTTTTATTGGAAAGACATTGGCATATCTTAATGAAAAAAAATAGTACTCAAGTAATTGACACTCACAAAAAAGCTATTAAGTACCAAGTCATACAATATGGAATAATTAAATTAAAACTTTACGTGGAAGCAATGACACTTGAAAGAGGATTAGTTAATCCAAACCAACAAATTAGAAATTGAGTTAATTGTTTTGCTTGTTTGATTGTTTCTTTCCAGTTTTAAAAACGGTGGAGCCCTTAAAAAGAGAATAAAGCTTGCCACAAAAATTACCTTCAATAGTATATTATCAAGACCACTTTTTGACAACCTATGGCTGATAAATTTTATAGCTAAGATTTTGTTAGTGACTTTATTTAATGAAGATGTACTTAACTAAAAATGTAAAACCAGGGCTAGTCATTTATTAGTTGTTTCCACTTGAAATGCGTCATCCATATTTTATGTGTATAGCTGTAAAATTTTGAAATTAGCACCTCTTTTAACATGCATATTAAAAAAAGATAGTTTCATATAAATCCATCTCCATATACATAAAACAACGGTTTTAAAATGTGAACTGCTTCGTTTTATGTTTATCAAAATGTCTTTTTCATTTTATAAGTAATGCAGTTATATATTTCTTATACACAATTTGAAGGGCAATATTTAAATTTTCGGATACTAAAAAATTGTTTGATGTCCATAAGCAGCGGCCAAAAAAAATTTTTATCAAAAGTCTCTTTTTTTGAATTGGCATTGTATTAATAAAATTGTTATGGACAATTTAAAGAGTAAAATTGACATTTTTTTGTATTCAAAATTGTTTAACGTCAATAAGTGGTAGTCAAATTTAAAAGTTGGCGAAGAATGGTAGGCAACTGGAAGAGGATGAAAGAATGGTTCACACAATTATCTACCAAATACAAAATTCCTTCTAAAAACCACAATTATTAAAACAAACAAAAACTTGAATGTTTATGACATACATTTGCACCCTTGGGAGCAACTAATGTTTGTATTATACCATGAATCATTATTCACCACCTTTTTAAAAAATAGATCGACAATGAGTTTTATGTGACATGTGCCTATGTGCAAATTGAAATACAATATCTGGGTAAATATAGAGGGTTGCCTTTAGCAAATGATTAAGAACATTTGTACTTGCAATCTAAGAGTAAAAAAGGAGGACATTTATTTACAATCTAGTTATACAAAAAGGAGGTTACAAGAATATATGGGATATTTAAAGCTTATTAGAACTACAATTGTGTTCTCTGCCAAACGCCCAAGGTTAGACTAAAATACAAAATATAATTAGATACATACGATTACCTAAAGGAAATGATAAATAACTTTAAAAGCATTTTTAGTTACAGTCTAGTAGTAAAAAACGGGGTTCCAAGATTATAGGGAATGCTTATATCTAATATCCATGTTTTGAACATGTTGCGCAAAATCTTTGCGCAAATCTATATCAATAACCTGTCCCAAGTAGGTATCTTGTTAAAAAGGGATTGCATACTTGCCTATATATCCTTCCATTTCTACATTGTACAATGTTTATTTCCCTTGTAGCAGATTGGACGCAACGATGGAAAATGCCAAGATGTATTTGATAGTTTGCAAGAGATGCTATAGATGGCGGGCCCTTTTACTCAACAACGTTTACAGCCAAAAAATGCGTTTTGAGAAATTCATTAATCACAATATATGTAACTGCAATGCACAATTTCAGCATCAATATAGTTAGGTGTATATTAGTGAGTACGTTACTTAGCTTATCACGAGGCATATATTGAAAATTTCTGATCCCGGCAGCTTCCTTTGACAAAACCAAAGAAATTGTTGATAACTTCAGCATTTAAAGTGTACTTTTACAATAATATACATATAAGCTAAATTAAAAAATGACTCAGGGCATTCATCTGTGTCCTTTCCAATAATATTTACATAAGCTAAAGAACAGAAGGACTACATAACATTGATCTGTGACTTTTACAGTACCTCTTAATAGGTTTGGTTGAGGTCGTTTATGTGCTCAACCACTCACGGGCCCCTATCTATATATGGTGGATGAGAGAGGTAGTCTTATGGCTACAGCCCATATATATATGGAGAGAGGGACACATGAAATAAAGTCCTGCGTAGGGATTGCGCAGTTCAAGTGCCTCTGCCTCGGGAGAGGTTGGGACAGCTCTTCCCGCTCCCCCGAATTTAGGTCTTGAACAACTTCCCACGCCGACAACCCTTGAGTTGGTCATTGACCAAATTGCATTTTTATGCTCGCTGCAAGCGCAAGCAAGGAGAGAATTTGCAGCATTTCATTATTGGGGCACGGGAAGAGCATATTCTTTCCCAAAAAGTGCAGTGATATTCACATAAGCTAAACAAAAAATTTACCAGATAGCATTGGTGCGAGTGTTTCTTCCTTTTCGTGATATTTAGGCTCTTCATTTCCAACAAGCATTTGAAATACATGGTTAAAAATTATGGAAGTGCAGCTTTATTTTCTCTTCAGGGTGTTGAAATGTTCAGTTCATATACATATGGATTTAGCATAACTTTTAGAGCTGAAAAAAATATAACACAATTGTCCTATGTTTCAACTAGCATACCTGTTATAGCCCTAAAGGCATTAGAATGTTTTTTGTCACCAATTCTTACCACAGATCTGAACCTACCTATTGATATATCTTATATCACATCATAAACCAGTTAAGAGTATGATCATGAATCCAACAGCTGACAGCTAAGTAACTATATGGAAAACCTCCTTTATTGAATTAGTGGTATGCTACAATTTCTGATAGCAATAGCCCTCGTGATTATAACATCCTCTAATTCTGTTCTTCATGTATTTAGGTTCTTCATTTCCTACTAGATTTGAATTCACTTTCTACATGTACAAGGTTAGGACTATCCACAAATTTAAGTTATATCACAATGCAAATAACCAAAATAGATTAACCTCTAATTTATTAAACTATTAACAATAAATCAAAAGGAATCAGTGCTGTGTTATGCTTGCAACAAGAGAGAGAGAGAGAGCAAAATTGCAGTTGACGTGTATATAATTTGTTGCGCTTGACATACCAAATAATCTCAAAATTGTGGCAAGTCCTCTGACATTTTTATCAGTCCATTGACACCAAAAGAAGGAAAAGAAACAACCCATGTACAAGCAGTTGTAGCCATCCACTAAGCAGCAACAAAAATTATAGAATCTGCCAGTCTCCAAATGCATATCTTCCCAACAAACATGTAAACATTTTCCAAAGAGTCAATCCTCTATTTATGATGAAAGGATGGGCACTTAGATTACACATCATTGCCAAGGATTCCTTCTCTCTTGCTTCTTGAAGCTTGGCCACTTGCCGCCTTTAGAACTCTGAAGCTCAAGTAAATAGAAAATTTAGCAAAGCAAATTTTAACAAATATGATTTTTATGGAACATAATATAATGAGTACAACCCGCGGATATATCAGCATCTTGCAAAATGCATATCTCACACATTAACTTACAGATTTAGTTCGTTTCTTGTTTTTCCCTCGAAATCTATTTTTTGGAGCCTTGAGCTTGTAGATACGAACCATCCAATGATGCGTAGTGAAAACCTGCATTAGGATATGCTCTTAGGAAATGCATCTTTAAAAGTTCAAAACTAGGGGAAATTTTTCATAAAAGCGCTTGGATTCATTTCAAAAAGCACAAGTACAAACCTCTTCAAAATGAGTCAGCTTAAAGTGTTTCTTCCCTATCTCGGTTCTTCTCACTCTATCAAATCCTCTAGCATCTGCATCTGTGAATCTGTACCAGAAATATCATTTAGCTTGAGAATATCTTTCTCATGAGTTGTATCAAACAATTATAACATTTGCCTTTAGCCATATAATGCAATAGTAATAATGGAGTTAAAATCTGTAAATATGATGCTTCTGTTATGGAGCAAGTCATACTTAAGATATATTAAAATGAATAATGTATCACGATGAAGCAAGTTTTATCCATTACTTTGCACCACAGATGTAATTGTCAAAAGCTTAAACTCAAGGCAAGCTATTTCAGGACACATGAACATTGAATCCTATGATATAGATTGAAATATAAATAATATTGCTGATAGTGATCGAATGACATACACACACAATTCATGAGTATTTCCTTTATCTGGCACCGATTTTTATAGACTTGAATGCCCAAATAACAGTAACACCCCATGAAACAGTCAATATTTTCTCATTGACCAGCACACAGCTTTGATGCTCATTACTCAAGAATAGTGTCATTAGCAATCACATTATCGATGAAGCCCCAGAAATTTATCCAAACTGAAGAAAATGTTTATAAGTCTCATTCTTTTACTAACATTCCTATCTCCCTTAGAGGACCACAACGTGCTCCTCCACTTCGCACTTTGATCCTATTTTCAGCAGTTTTGGTCCCATATCAAAAAATAATTGTGCTCAAGCCAGTTACACAAAAGGATGAGGGAGAGAATGCGTAAAGACAACATGTTGCATTAATCAGAATTTTACCCTTCACAATGTAATGTGCAACAATGAACATATATTTTATATGACAACACTTCATGTATAGCCGTTCTTTCTTCTCATTAGACTTGTAACAAATCTATATCCCTATGGCAGTCCCATTGACCTACGTTACTCATTTATGGACATTAAAATAACTTTTTTCTTTTTTAACATAAACCTGTAACCAAAGGGTTTAACTGGCACATACCCTTAAATTGAAAACAGAATAGAAGGGTTTTGCTTTTTTCCCAATTTGCCCAATTAAAACTCTCAAGACTGAAGTAAACCTTTAGAAAAAGGCTAGAATCAACAAATACCCCGACTACTGACTAGACCTAATTTCTCCTTTTAATTTTATTCTAGAAATGGTTACAACTCCTTTGACATTTTAAGGACTGCTTTAGAAGAACTGAATCCTCTCAACCCATATGAAATAGAATTTGGGTGTGTCTAGCTCCCTTTGATCTTCAAAATGTCCAAAGGCACAACATAAGGATCTTTTTCTCGTTGATTCTTCAAACAACTGTCCATTGCAACTTATTTTGGAGGCATTTTCTTGTCCTATACCAATGGTTTCAAAACTTCTTAAGAGATTTTTGTATTGTCATAGGTACTTGTAGCTTGTGTGTCATTGAAAATTCTTAAGCACGCCTTTCTATATTTGAAGCATTGACAACAGCAGTGTTACAACCTCCTTATCATCTCCAGACATGGCATATGTCAAACAATTTTATTCAGCTTAAAAGTTATATAGAATAGAATGGGAAACCCTGAACACAAACTCATATAGGATCCAAAGATTTAAGGTTCTAAATCAGATCCATTTCAGTGTCAGCTCTGGGCACAAGATTGTTAGAAGATGTATTTTCCTCGATGCGAAACATGACTACAATGGGAAACCTGATTAGGAGGTTCTTCCCCAATAGGAAAAGTATAGAATAGCATGCCAAGAATATACAGAAAAAAGAAAATGTGGATAGTGTGGGGCCTCCAGTTCCTATACCTATTGAGCTTATCGATGTGAGGTCATTCAGTTTTTTTTTATTTTCTCATCTCTCGTCTTCTCGAGGACAAAAGACGCTACTTTTCCCCTCACAGTCCTTTTTAACAACTAAAATATGATAGGGATACATATTGTTTTCACATTGGCATAGTCCATCTATCTCATAATCAAATAAAGAACATGGATGCAAAAAGATTGGGAGTGGCACACGTCCACGAATTTCAGACGTGGGATTCTATGTGTTTGAGCTAGAAGCAGCCATTCCAATGTTGTAGAGATTTATTATTGTGTATAAATACTATATTACATGGCATAATTGAAAAGATAGATTAGCAAATATAGTATGCTTCCTGAATATCTCATAAACATTATTCAATTTTCTCTAAAAGGAAATATGTGATTCCCAAAGAATGTCTGTCGTAACCAAGCATTACAATTAAATAGACAATATACGTTAAAAGCATGCAAGCTCATGTAAAGTTGTTGCTCTTATACTCTACAAAATACAGTTGAAAGCAAAGAATCAATGGATGCTCAAACTGGTGTCAGGTTTGGAGGTCTGAAGTTCAGATAGGTCACTGCATACCAGATAATGGTGTCGTGATGTTATACCTAAGCCCTAAACCCTAAATCGTCTAGAGAACATATAAAATGCAACTCAAGACTTCTCTAAACTCTCCAAACATGTACAATGTAATCCAAGTCGGTCTTTGAGCTTGTGAACAGAAATCTTTGGTGACTATTGTGGAGAATATCCGGCCACCTCTTCCAAACATGGAGGACATCCATCTATACACTATTCTCTGGTTTGATAGCCTTGTTCTACAAGGAAAGTATCGATGCTCATGTAAGGTGATTTGAAGCTGAAGATTAGCAACTTGTACTCATTCGTGTTGTTATACCTAAAGCCTAAAGTCTAAGCCCTAAATCATCCAAATTGCATGTAGAATCCATCTGTTTATGAGCCAACCCTTCTTAACAAGGAGAACATGAGAATATATTAAATCAAACCATGCTCAAATTTGTCAAACTAGTGATCTAAGGAAAGCATCGATACTCCAATTTAGCTGTTTCAGGCTCAAGATTGCTGGTCTCATTAGTGACACTAGACTCCCGTACCCTATCAAAGTTTCACAATATTATACCTAATCCCTAAACCCTAAATTGTTAAAGTTGCATACAAAACCTATTTGTCTAAACCAACAATAGACTTCACAACAGAGCCACACTCAAAGGGCAGCCAGAAAAGTATACATAAACTCTTTTAGATAGCATCAAACTTGAGATATCTCATCTCTATAAATCCACGTACAAAAGGTGGATATAAACTATTGCAGAAAATATATGGCCGCATCCTATGAAAACAAAGGACGTCAATCTATAAGAAATCAAATCATCACAAAGAAATCCCATTGTTATGTTTTATGGTATTTATTTTGTTCTCTAGCCATCCACTTTAAATATTCCTCTTGATTTTTTGTTGTGATGAGGTGTAAACAAGGTGCTTTATCACCCATAGATTTATGTTATCACATGGCATAAAGCTAACATCGGATTACATGATCAAAAATATGACTAAGTCTATTCGCTTTTGTTTGAATGTAATCACAATCATTGTAAGTTGGTTTTCTATGGAGCCATGGATATAATATATTATAAATGTCCATTAGCCGAAAAATCTATATGGACCCACCCATATTTGGTGCAACCCTAATTTTTATATGGAAGCACAATATTTTATATGTTATATGTATTAAAAGTCCGTTGTTATGTCCTTAACATTATATATTCATATTATTACTAAGGTTATGTAGTGGGGTGCATAACCTTAACCTTTCATTTATTAGTTCTTAATAAATAAGTTAGACCGACCTAATTAGGATGAAAGGGTGTGACCTGATTAGGATGAACAGGTGCAACCCCTCATCTTTATGTATATAAATATGGGTGGGGGTGATTCTCCCAAAGGCATCACATATCATGGCATTCAATCTATTTAATCATTTATTCTGATTTCTGGAGGTCTCCCCCTCGAAGTTGACTTTATTTGAGTAATTTGATAAGAAATATCTTAACAAGTGGTATTGGAGCATCGATTTTTGGCGACAATTTTTTTCCACCATATCTCGCACACATCAATGAATTTTTCAAAGATTTTTTCAAGGTTGTCATACACAATAAAAAGTCTTCACACCAAATTTCAGCCTTGTTTTATCTGATTTGCTCAAGTTATTGTAATTTCATTGTTTTTGACAAATCCACTAAATAGGCCGCAAAATTAGAAAAATTTCTAAGTTATTTACATTTTTGGAAACCTCATAAAATTTGAGGTTGGGTCCATTCTTTGTATTTTCATATTTAAGGTACTCTATACAAAGAGATTCTCAGGTCAAAGTGAGTCAACGGTGGAACATTTGAATCATATATAACACATATTTTGATGGTTTATGGGTACTACTCACTCTAGATACTTTCCCCCCCAGATTCATAATAAATCAAGAACTAGAAAACAAGTCACATCAGTATCCATGCATTTTGAAACAAAGAAGTTTAATCAACCATTGATCCGAATGACTCTTTATTGTCCACCACCTAAAATTGAGGGTGACATTCCTACTGGTTGTGAAACGGTGGTAATTTTAATACAATAGAATTTGTTTGCCCCATTTGCAACATCTTTGAATGAGGGCTTACATAGGTTTTTAAAGGATATGGTTTCTGAGTTGAAACCCTTAATTATCCACCTCATACAACCACTCACACACAAGCAAACCATATAGGAGGGCAAAATAGACCTAATATAGGGCAACCATTCCAAGGGTCAAAATTGAACCTACCAAAGATGGACATCTGTAAGTTTGATAATACATATGTAAATTCACAGATAAGTCTCATGGAACAATACTTTAAGTTGCACAATATACCGGATGATGTAATGGTTGACATAGCTTCACTACATTTAGAACCTAAACCATACCAATGGTACCATTGGATGGTGACTAACAAAAAAGGGAAGATTATTAGTTGGGAAGAATTTGTTGATGACTTGGTAGCCCACTATGAGCAGCCATGGATGAGAAGTTACTTCCCCCAATTAACGAATCTTAAACAAACAGGATCCGTAGCTAAATATAATGTTGAGCATATGAAATTGGCGATCCAAACTCTAGAAGCAACACCTTACCAAAGACTACAATTTTACATCAATGGACTAAATGATCAAGCTAAACATGATGTTCATTTGTTGGAACCATGTGTGCTTAGGAAAGCTATAAAACAAGCACTACACATTGAGCAATGCAACTCGGCTACTAAGAGATGCACTCAAGGTCAAACTATGGAATGGAGAGATAAAAATGAAACTAATAATATTAATAAAGATGTGGTAAACTCTTTTAACCAAAGTCAAGTTACCAAGCTCTCTCCTCAACAAGAGGCAGAAAAAAGAGAAAAAGGCCTATGTTGGCATTGTGATGGTAAATGGTCTAGAGGTCCTAAGTGTGTTGGTGGAGAGAAAAGAATCATGATTATTGAAAATGAGGCATTGGATGAGGAAGAAATTGATAATGCAAAACCAACAATAAAACATGAGCATGTTGACTTGGAGGAGGAAGAGAATCCTATTATCTCACTATATGCATTAAATGGGATAAGCACAACACAAACACTCAAAGTTGTTGGTTTTATTAAAAAGAAAACGGTGACAGTTTTGATCGATATAGGGAATACCCATAACTTCATCGATAGAAAATTAGCTAATGCACTCAACTACTTTGTGTTTCCTATCTCCAATTGTCAAGTCATGATTGCTAATGCGAAACAACTCTCTTGTAGTGGTAAATGTCGTCATATCAAACTATCAATGGGGGAGTATCTTCTCGATTATGAAATGTTTGCCATCCCAATTGGGGGAGCCAATGTAGTTTTGAGAGTGCAATGGCTTAAACAGTTGAGAACAGTTTCTTTCAATTTTCAAAACTTATTCTTAACTTTTAGTATGAATGGAAAAAATTACAAACATCGTGAGATGCAATCATCACCAAGCCAAATTATTAGCTCTCATAGGTTGGAGAAACTACTTAAGAAGGGAGCTTATGGTATGGTGGCACAACTACATTTCTTAGAAGTACGTGATGTGGAAAACCAGGGTTCATCAACTCTTCAAGAGATTATTCAAAACCATCAACAGGTATTTCAAGAACCAAAGAGATGACCTCCAATCCGAGATCATGATCACGCAACTGAGTTGATTGATCCGAAGGACAGTTTCAGTTTTCTAATGTTCCCTAAAACTCCCAAGACCAGTTGCAAACAGAAGTACTGTTTAAGAGCTTTCTGACGCCTTTTGAAAGAGGCAAAACGGAGCCCGTGTGAGGAAGATATCGTCCGCTTAAGTTTTGTCTCAACTGGCAAAAATAAAGGTGGTCAGCACAGTACAAAGATGACGTGGCACATTCTCAGTTTGACTAGTGGCCCAATCAGAGCAGGACACGTGACAAAAAAATTGGGTTAGGTGTTGGCCTTCGGTCTTTAACACTCGTTTTCGAACAATGGGCCCCACTATTTGTTGGTTGGGGGCCCTCAGCCACGTTCGACTCACTCTTTTTCTAGAGGGAGCCTTTGTCGTCGTTCTTCACTAGGTTAAGCTAGTGAATTTCTATATATTCACCATTCATATCTATGTTCCCATGCATGTGGGATGATTCCCAATGCTTTACAAATTCTCCATGTAGCTCACAGAGCTGGTATAGAGTTGGAGGGCAAGCTAACCGAGCTCACCATGTCACATTGCCAAGTCAAAGAGCCTGCCGAGCTAAGCGGCGAGTTGCCCGCATCAACCAACTAACTTGCGGGTCAAGACCGAGCCCTAAGGCTTCTCAGTTATCCACAAAGCCTGCATATCGAGTCGAACAACGAGCAAGTCGAGCTCACATTCTAACCAACCATCAGCTTGAGATTCAAATGGCCAACCAGGCCTCAACATGGCGAGTCAACAGTCAAGGTTGAGCCCCACTATGAGGAGAATCGGGTCTGCCAACAAAAGACAACCATGCGTGGTCGTAGCCACATGGATACTACCAACCCGCGGGCTATTTTAAGCCCTTACAACGCTTATCCCTGCTCAATATGGGATTTTTTCCCGCACTATGAAATGCCCATGCAATGGAAGCGGAAAGGGGATTTGAACGCAGGGCGTTTATGTAAAGAGATAAGAGCGCCACCAACTCAGCCAACGAGTTGGTCAAGTATATATAGGAGCTCGGTTATTTGTAAAGGAGTTACTAGAGGATTGTATATAGTTCTAAGTCCCTCTTGAAGAATTTAGACCAAAACATGTAGAGAATGTTTGTTTTTCTAATTGCTTTTACAAGAATAATGTAGGACAGAGTGGAGATATTATTGTCCATTTTTTGGAGAAAATTCAAGCCAACGAGTTGGTCAAGTATATATAGGAGCTCGGTTTATTTGTAAAGAAGTTACTAGAGGATTGTATATAGTTCTAAGTCCCTCCTGAAGAATTTAGACCAAAACATGGAGAGAATGTTTGTTTTTCTAATTGCTTTTGCAAGAATAATGTAGGACAGAGTGGAGATATTACTGTCCATTTTTTGGAGAAAATTCAGGCCTTTGGGGAGATGTTTAGCCATCTGGAGAGAGACATTGCAGATGAAGTAGACCGTTCGATGCCGAGAGCTGAGAGTTGGTTATGGTAGCTTCCTACAACTGGTCTGAGGTGCTTATAAGTCCTATTGCTTTGTTTTGGGAGAATTTGATGTAAGAAATGTGTTTCTCTTTACATCGTTAATAGGATTGGTTCAACATTTCACGAACCCGGAGACATAGCCCTTCGAGGTGAATTCCATTATCAATTTGTGGAGTTATTTGTCTCTGTATTTTCCTTCATTGCTGCTATTTATTTCAGTTTGAATCTGATTTTTAAACATTTAAATCAATTCACATAATTTTCCAGATTTTAAGAGAAATGGGAATGAAGGATATGCATGCGGGATTGTAGGTAAAGTTCAAATTTTCTCATTACACTTCAATTTCAGCTTGTTAAAGTGCCAAATTTAACATAGTATGTTAATTTGAGAGAATTCATTAAGTATCCACTATAACAGGAAAAAAAACTGAGTCAGTAAATTTCACCGTTTTGGGATCATTGAATCCGCGAAGTATCCCTCTTAATATTAGACCTTACCGCTATGCTATCCCTATCAGAAAATGTTACAAATGGAAAAATTGGTCACGAAAATGGTTGAATCAGGCATTGCTTGTCCCTGTAAAAATGTGTATTCATCTCCAATGATTACGGTTAGAAAAAAGGAAGAATCGGAGAGAAGGTGCCAAGACTACAAGAAGCTCAACAAGATCACTCTCAAAGATGAGTTTTTTATCCCTGTCATTTATAATTCAAACACACGAGGGTCAATATGAATGTGGTTATTCCATCTAGCTGAATGAGGGTCGCTAGGAAAGTAATCGGTACCAAGCTCCCAATAGGTCAAAGTTACTTAAGGTAGATGAATAAGGAAAGTTCATTATGGAACCTAACAAAGTTATCGAGAAAAAAGTGAAGCAACTAAGAAATCGAGCAATTACAAAATTTGTCATCAAATGAAGAATCTACCAGATGAAGGTAGATGAATAAGGAAAGTTCATTATGGAACCTAACAAAGTTATCGAGAAAAAAGTGAAGCAACTAAGAAATCGAGCAATTACAAAATTTGTCATCAAATGAAGAATCTACCAGATGAAGATGCGACATGGTAAGACGAACAGTTCATGCTACAACATCTTGAGTTGTTAAGCGTTGAGGGTAACACTTGATTGAAGGGGAAGGGCACGTTATGTCCTTAATATTATATATTTATATGATTACTAAGGTTATGTAGTGGAGTGCATAACCTTAACCTTTCATTTATTAGTTCTTAATAAATAAGTTAAGCCAACCTAATTAGGATGAAAGGGTGCGACCCAATTAGGATGAACGGGTGTGACCCTTCATATTTATGTATATAAATATGGGTGGGTGTGATTCTCCCAAAGGCATCACATATCATATCATTCAATCTATTTAATCATTTATTCTGATTTTTGGAGGTATCCCCCTCGATAGTGGATTATATTCGAGCGGCTTTGCACCATCTTGATCATGAAGTGGCTTTGCCTGCCATCTCACCATGCACCTCTTCCGCACCCTAGATCAGTGGAGTCACCTTATTTTGCACAAGTTGGTTCAAGTCGTCCATTTCTTGCCTTTAACTCAATCCTAGGTGTTGTCACTAAAATTGTGCACCCTGTGAATTGGGGCATTTCATCTTCCCACACAGTTGAAGCACTTTCAGCCATCCCAGTCAATTTTCATAGTGGATATGTCCCTCCAGGTGTGCAAGCACATGGCTAATTGTGACAAACCTCCGGAGAAGGTCGGGTTCCAAAACTAACTACTCTAATGCCACCCACCAATTACAACTAAACATTTCTTTGCTCAATTGTAAGGAAAAGTCACCCTCTACGGGAAATGTATTACAAGTTGCCATTGATAGCACCAAGTCAACAAGCTGGATCACTAGCCAACGAGTTGCAACAATGCCTAGGGCAATTACACGTACACTATTTCAGAGGTCCGACACAAGCCACAACTGGAACATCGCCTAGAAGAATCGAACATCACGCTCTAAACCTTGAGATACAAGGTCAAGATACGGATCCCCATTAATGCCACAGCACAATGACTTATGGAAACAACAATGAGGCGTGGGACAAAGTAACCATTTGCAATGATAGATGTCACAGATAAGAGATGGGCCACTACATCTGTATTACAAGCTTGAGCATACACATGTATCTAGCCACCATAGACATCAGAAGCTGATCAACCATCTACAGATGCTTTGGACCTAAGAGGCTACGAGGTACTCACAAATGTTTGCAAGTCCACTCCACCTGGGAACCACAAACATCAGCGGATTTATGAGAGTCTCATGCCTAACAAGCTGACAACAAACAAGCATATTTATAGCCCCAATTGAGAGAGGGAAGGGCCCACTCAGAAGCTCTCACGGGTCTCAGAATATTCAATAGGAATGATGATATATGGTGAAGAAACTTAACATGCTCCAGAAGGTACCTAGAGAGAATCATGAAGGTACCATCTACAAGATTCCACAGGCAATGTGAGATTCGCTACCAAAATTGTCCTGAGTGCATATTACCCGAGGTTGCCATCTTTGCTAACGGTCCACTGACGATGTACCACCCATGGAGGGGGTGAATCACGAATGCACTGGCAATACCAGATAACAACCCACTTGATATTTCTTTCCTAGTAGCCACAGCTTGAATACAAGCTTTTCAAAGCATCTGCCACCTGAGATCAGTCAGGTAAGATGAAATTTAAGTTGTCATTTATCTAATTTAGCCATGATTGCACTTGGACCACTAAACATCAACTCATCTCCATGACTTGACAAGCAGTTGCAAATACTCTATTTGCAGGTTGGAGTTGGATAACAAGGGTGATCAGTCCGAACGAATGTCCAAGCTTCTAGTTAAGGGAGATCAGGACCGCCTTTAAAGCATTCAAGCAAGAATGACTGTGACAGCCATCTCAACAACCAGAGCTGCCTTAGCAAATGACAACCTTTAACTACTTTGTCACCCAGCTCTCTTTCATTCCTAAAAATCATATGTCTTCTAAAATTGATCCCTGAGTGTTAGACTGTGGTCAAAACTTTTTTAACGGTGCTCACGGGCAGGTAAAAATGAGGTATCAGTCTAATTGTTATGAGGCTTATATCTGAAAGCCACTATCATTAGACTGCCATGAAAGTCCCCGATGCTGGAACTTACATTAGGGAAAACCATCAAATTTAAGCTCATGAAGAGCTCTATCAATGAATTCTTGGCCTCACGAATCGGTAATAATACCACGTCTGTTCTAACTTACGTTTCTGGAACAACAACAACCTAGGTCTCGAAGTTTGGAGAGCTAATGTCTGCAATTCAAGGAATCCTTCAGGATACAAATGGACTGAGTTGATATTTACTTTTTGTGACATTAACCCTGTGACAGGAAGAGGCAAGTTTTACACTCCTGCATTAGCTGGAACTCCGTGAGAATGCAGCCAATCTGTTTTCTGACTACCCAGAATCTGCCCTTCAGAACTGCAAACTGTTTCTGATCACTGTTCACATGTACAGTTCAAGACTTGGAACAGCAAATCAATAAACTCCCTGTAAACCACGAAACTACTGATCAATGACATGTGTACTGTTCACTGCCATGATGTTGTTCACGTAGTGACTGTGTCACACGTCATGCAGAAAAGTTGGATATAGAGTCTATGTCAGAGCGGGCTACACACTCGAGTGGGTTGAAGAAAGCGGATAAATTGATTGCTTCCCATGTTTTACCCTGGGTTTAAACTTAAAATGTTCGGTGCCAATGAAATTAATCCGCCTTGTTCCCAACTCTCTTGATTGGGATGCAGATTTGCATCAGTAAAGCTGTCCACAAAAAATCATCTCAAATAGCTTCCCACAATATCCAAATTGAAAGTTCTATTGAATTTTCAATAGATTTATATTTTCACAGGATTCGGGAAGCATCGATTGAGGCCATGTATGTCACTCATCAGTGAGGGTCAGAGGAAACATATCCATTAAACAGTGGAAACATATGATAGTGATCTGTTCATCAAAATGGTTACGTGCCCCCTTTATTCATCTACTAAAGTCTCTACCTAGTTTGCTCCTCAAATAGCAATAAAGGCTAATTAAGATTTCATATGTCTGTACCATCATATAGCCAAAACAAGCTAAACAGCCAAGTCCTTTTTGAACACATGTCAATAAGTTGTTAGAGCTTCTCATCTATTTGACACATCCTTGGAATCACATAATCCCGCCTATTCTCCCATAGTAAAATGGAATAAAATTGATCAAAAGATGCCATAATACCACACCCTATGGAGAAATGTTGTCTAAATGTTTCCAATATCATGGTTTCTCACCCATCCAAGTCTATAATTTGGATTGGACCATGTTTTGTCTTTCACATAGTCTAGGCATTCACATTTTATTCTAGCATGGAGAGGGAAGGATGATAAAAAGTCACATGCATTACACTAAAGACGTACCATTGTTAAAACCACTTGGTTCGACTTCTTTTCATGTCATTATCTTCAAATTCAATTACTAGTGTTCCAACTATGAGAAGAGGAATGATCTTACATCAAGGACTTGGCACAAAATGGAATTTAATTGGTGTTTAGGGCTAATGACACACTCCATAATCTACACATTACTTGACAAAAGAAGAAGAGGCATTTTCAAGTTTTATCCCACACCCTAAAAGAAAAAGAAAAAAATGTTCACTCTGGATATTGTTAATAATCCTAAGGAATCAAAGACTATATGATATTGAATTTTGTTGATGGTATAAGAAGAATAACAAGCAACTGTCTTGGACCTAGATTTGGTGAAATTAGAGCTGACGCAAGAAAAATAAAATAGTACTAGAAAGATGATTTGACTCCAAGACTTGATCTACCGACAATGACCTTTGTCCCATAGCAATCCACCAAGCCTATATTTTCAATAGGGCATCTGTGGCTTCACTGCAGCTCCACTTCAGATACGATTGTGGTCACTTGAAAGGGTAAACTTCATCCACAGGTTGCATGGTACCTCCAAGACCATCAACCTAATCTATTCCAGACACCTACACATACTCCAGAAATCACCTACAGTGCGATCTGTGTAGATAGTCGGAACCGAACTGTGGAACCAGCCCATGTGTGCACCAAGACCTTTTGACTGGTACATGTGGATCGGCTTCAGCAAGGTCTGACACACCTCTACTGAAAAATACCATAAAGGACTAACTCACACTGTAACGAATACCACAATATATGCTGACAGACTTCCTTGCCATCCATCCCAACAGGCAATTGGAGCACATGTTCTTCAAAGGCTTAGCCATGTGCAGCATGTAAGCCCCGCACCATATAGCAAAATGTAATCACAATGATGCCATTCAGTATCCATTACACGCCACACTGTGCCAAGCCATGTGAGGCACTCCCAATGGCCTCATGAGTCCAAAAAAAACATGCTACAAGATACTCCTTGTCAGACACATCACATAACGGTCAACTCGGTGAAGAGTCATCACCACGGACTATGATTGTGAACCCCATTCTCATAACGAATGTCACCATGCCTTCTCGGTTGTGGTAGCATGGCTAGTAAACTACACATGTTTGGTAGCCACTAGTGGTAGCAATCAAAGTCCAGAAGCCATAGACATCCATAGTCATCTTTCTCAATAGTATGCCATTAGTACATGATTCACAGACTAAATAAACGCATGTTACTATTCCAGTGTCTACTTATTTCTCATTCTAGATTCTATGCATAGATTCTAAATAGCTTCCGCATGGACATATAACACATCTAAATACCTCATTTAGGGTGTCGTCCACTCAGTCACGTGCTAGGTTCCGGATCAATTTTTTGTCAGTCTATGACATTTTCTTTTGAATCGGTAGGTTCTTGTTCAGCCGGTATTTAAAACACTTTCTTAGAGATATCTAGGCACACTATTAAGAAGGTGAATACAAAGTATTGAAGAATATAGCCCTTAAAGCACATCACCACAACAGCAAGCTACAAATCTTAAGTCATCCACATTGCTGCCCTCGATAAAGTGTTGAGCTAAATCTGAAGTACAAGTGCATGTTGCCAAGTGTGAGGGCCGAATCAAGGGCTCATTTTCTATTATATCTATTTTGTTGCATCTCATTATAGGTTTGGAGAACTACAAGTGGCTTCACCCCTCTTCGAACTAGTGGTATGTAGCACAATACTCATCACATCAGGGGGTGTGGTGAGATAGTCTAACCCAATCGTTGCTAACCCTTTTTTAGGTCAAGGATGCAAGGTTGGAATTTGAAACAAGGAGAAGCTATATCTAATTCAGAAACGATCATCACCTAGACTGCACGGATACGGGTACGGTACGCTGATACAGCAATTTTTTAAAAATCTTGGGTATGGTAGGTTTTTGGGTACGTTTTATATATATATATATATATATATATATATATGTATGTATGTATGTATGTATATAAATTATAAATTTAAAGAAGCATTTGCATACTTATTGAAATTTAATTCTCATACATTGCATACTTATTGAAATTTATTATTTCTCTATCACAGTTATTTATCTTAGTGACTGTGATAAGATTCACGGAGTTTTGATTGTTCATGGTGACCTTCCTTGATCCACTCAGCACGATAGTATTGTCTAGCATATTTTCCGAAACATCATAACTAAGCAGGAAAAATATGGATCCAAGCTGGTAGGTGGGACGATTAGTCCGAGCATGGGAGTAACTCGCCGAGTTTTGGAAAGCTATCCAGTATTTTTAATTACTAATCTGTCTACAGGCGATCAAAGCTCATGATTCTTTCAGAAGATTGCAAGAAGTTGCTTGGTCCAAAAAGGTGCAAAGATGGATTTTATGAAAATAAGAAAAATATTGCCATCAATGTGTAGAGCTCGAGAAAATATACACTTTTAGAGAAAACGGCACCTGAAACACAGTCACAGAATGAAAGTTATGCCACATGCAAGTTTTTGCTGCTACATCTTCCCAAACCCTTTCCAAAAATGGCAATTTTTTTCTTATCCTTGTGATTTTTTCACCAAAAATCCAAAAAAGAAAAGAATTGCCAAAAAAGGAAAGAAACGCTGTCTTTGGCAAGGTTTTTATAGACGGGTGCGGCTCGAAACATACCCACAGGGACAGGGTACGGTCCGGGTACGGCTGTGGGTACGTTTCCATCCATACCCACAGCATACCCTACCTCGTACCAGTACCTAGTACGTTTCCAGGCTGGTACGGGGACCCCCAAGGTGTTTCGTGCAGTCTAGATCATCCCAAAGTTACAAATCCAAAACGTAGGCACACAGACACAAACGAGCAAACCTCGAAAAAGCAAGTACGCACAAATACCCAGAGGACAAGTTTGGCGATGATACTATCTAAACTGCTATGAACCAGTCCAGAGCAGATTTCCAAGTGTTAGAAATAATATCCTAAAACTAAGTATAATGTTCACCACTTTAATATCAATGGTTGTAATTTATTGTAAATAATGCACACACAAGGGAAGTTGAACGGTCATCTAGAAGATGAACCGAATACTCTCCCTTTGTGGCTATTTATGTCTGTATGCATATGTGCATTACAAACAAGAGCTTTATTGAATACATGAGAGCTTCATTGAATATTTTCTTCTTGTCTAATTTCTCTTCCATTTCATTCTGTCAAACTTTCTCTTGCAATTTAATTCCTGGCCTGACATCGGTATCAGAGTTTAGGGTATTCAATCATTTGTTTTATCCTCCAAATCTGATCCCCATGCAGTAAATTTCTATTCCTAGCAATTCCAATCCCTGTGCAGCATACAACGCTGCGATAACATCAATTGAGGCACTAGAATTGTACATTATTATTTAAAATATGTGCAGACCTGCACACTTTTCTCATTGTCGTTTCAGTTTGAAAGCCACGTGAGATACGCAAACTTCTGTAAGCTGCAATTTAAATATTCTATGAGAAGACAGTCGTGATCAGTCATTTGATCAAAGTCTTAAAGTGTTGCCTGTCATCCACTGCACTACGCATTGTGCACTGCTGCTAACATCAGCTTAACAAACCAACGTTGGAATTGCTATTGTTTGATGTAGAAGTCAAGCTCCTGTAAATTCTTTCCTGCTGCCGCATACTGGTACAGCTTGTTGCATACATAAAGGGAAAATAAGCCATATATTTTATTCTCCCGAAGTGTTCCAACTTCCATTGTTAGCGCTGATTTCTTTGCTTCCAACCTTGTTTTCTTTGTTGTCCCTGAAATCTGAGATGATAGATTAAGTGCAATCACCGACATTTGGATGGTAGATGACAGATTTTTAATTGAAAAGAATTATTACTTTTGTCCAGCGCTATCTGGTATTTTGGTTGGCCTGTGGGAGTTTTATATGAGGAGGTTCATTCCAGCTTACACAATACAGATCGGATTGCTGAAACTGTGCATGATTATACAGCCTACTGAACAGATCAGCATTTCTTTACACAACCTATCTACCTGCAGCTCTGCTTGAAGATCCAGGTGGACACCTCTCTCCTAACGGCAGTCCACACTCATTTATCGTCCAAGTATCAATTTTGTCCAATGAGCATTGGAATATAGGTATCCTTCAGCCCCTTCCATGGACCTCTTCCACCATCCACATCAAAAGATAAGTCTTTGAAAATTATTTTAATATTTTGTTTTTTTTGGAGAAGCTTTCAATAGTCAGGTTTTAAAAATTTTGAGGAGATTATTAATATAAATTGTCATAGGGCAGTTGGACTGCCTCATTATGTAAGCCCCTTCATTTCCAAGAGGTTTTAAGTTCAAAACTTGCCCCCTTCAATTTTGAATTAATTGACAAAACCAGGAAAATTAGTACCGTTGTCTGTGTTTGTCATCACATACAGGTTATTAAGTCAAATTTGTTCATGAAACTTACCTTTTTAGAAACTAGACTTGTCCACGATTCCAAGGAGTACAAATAATAAGGGATCCAACTTGTCCACCTAATATTTTGACCCTTGTAAGTCAAGACAGTTTGCTGAAATTACATTGGAGAGGGTTCTATCTTTGTCTAAATCCAATTAAAACTTTAAAACAGTATAATTTTTGGATATGGTGGCCAAATTTGGCTTATGACCACTTGTTTCTCATGAAAGCAGAATTCTGAAATCATTTACACAGATAAATTTTGATTTGCAGCTTCTAAAAACTGTTTTGAAGAAATAAGACTTGTCCAATCAAAAAATGGTTTGTACTTTTTGAGCACTTTCGGTGTTATCTGACTCAGAACTTGTTTTTTTGCATACTCCAACACACTGCATATACAATGATCATATTGTACTTAGACGGCATACTATCTTTGCAACTTTATGTCCGCAAAAATCAGGAAGCAGATTTGATTTCAGAATGTTGGAGACTGTTCAAGGCAATGTTTATGCAGTGTTGTAATCAATCCAATATGTTGCGGCAAGAAATCAATACATTGCAAGATCAGATATCCAATGCCTCAACTGAAAATAAAGATGTTGTCAACAATGATGTTCCTTATTCAAGTAATTCAACTCAAAAGGTTGGTCAAGATAAAAAGTCATTGAAGAACCCTCATGCCACACAAAAATGTTGTTGTGTCTAACTCAATAGGTGTGTTGTCAAAACCCATCACGGATTCAATACCTATTAATCCTCCTATTGTTGAATCTACACATGTTGTGCGAGTTTGGAAGACAATGAAACACAACAAACATCATATTGGTCTAGGTTTTATAGGTGTTGTGAATTTTCATATGCCAGAATATTCTAAACCCTACGTAGCCGAAACGGCTGTCTGGGGCACCGGGAGCGGGTACAGGAGCGGCAGGGAGTGGGAACAGCGGTGGGAGCGGCGCGGGAGCGGGCAAGGAGCGGTGGGAGGCCTACGGAAACGGCCTGTGCTGTACCCTGCCATTTCCGCAGGCCTCCCACCGCTCCCTGCTTGCTCCCACGTCAAAAAAACATTTTTTTTTAATTTTTTTAAATTGTTTTCATGTTTTAAAACCTAACTACTAACAAAAATTAAATATTAATCTAATTTACACCCTAAAACATAACTCTAAGCAATAAAACAAAAGAACAACTCAAAAACAAAACATAAAGCAAAGAAACTTACCTTTGGCTCTCCAAAATTGCACTGTACTTGTCTAGGGTTTGAGGAGTTATTGCTAAGCTTGTAAGAGTGTGAAGAGTTGTAAAGGAGGATGATTTGTCAAGGATTTGTGGTTTACTAAGTGAAGGTAAGTTTTTTTTTAATTTCTAACCTTGTTCCTCTTTCTTTTTTTTTGTTATTTAATCTTGCACACATTAGATTTTTTTGCTTATGTTCATCTTGTTTTTGCTCTTTCTATTTAATTTTTTTAATTTTCATTGTTCAATCACAATGCAATTGCATGCCATTGTTTTCTTTGCTTTTTTTTTTTGAGCCTTGTAGGTATTTCTACAATGGCAACAAGTTCTGCTTCTTTTAGGTGATCTTTGGCTAAGAACTTTGACCCAAATTTATTGTTATAGAGGCATGTAACAATACTTCAACAAATTGCAGGTGGTGGTTGTTTTTAATGGAAATGCAATGATTGTGATGGACTATTCAAAGGCTCTTACAGTAGGGTAAAAAGCCACTTGTGTGCCATAACGGGTAATGGTATAAGAGTATGCAAGGAGAGGAATAATGTTGGGGTGCCAAAAAGCAAAAGTTTTGGCATATGTCAAAGAGCAAGAAGATGCAAAGGCAAATGTGGCTATGAGAGCGGATCATCCATTGGCCAAAAGAGGAGGTTCCTCTCATTCAACGAAGCTTCTAGTTGCTCCATCACCTAGTGGATCCCCCAATTGTGGCCATTCGCTACATCCATTTGTGGCTCCTATCTCCACGGATGAGGATATTTCCCTTGCACGAAAGAAAAGTAAGACAAAAGGGCCATTGGAAAAGGCCTTTCGGCATGAGAGCAGGGGAAATTGCGTATGAACACATTGCAAGGTGTGTATATGCTAATGGGTTTTCTTTTAATGTTGTGAGATCACCTTATTGGCATAAGATGGTGAAAGCCATCAATAAGACTCCAAAAGGGTATAAATCACCAGGATATGAGAAGGATCCACATCACCCTTTTGGATAAACAAAAAAAATATGTGGAAACCTCCTTGCAACCAATTAGGGGACTCATGGAGCAAAACAGGTGTGTCCATTGTTTTTGATGGATGGAAAGATGCAAGAAACCGCCCTTTAATCAATCGTGATTTGCAATATGCCCTAAGGGGAAAATGTTTTTGAAAGCGGTTGATTGTGAGGGGCAAGTCAAGGATGCCCAATTCATAGCCAACATTCTCTTTGAATCCATTGAGGTAGTGGGGCCTGAAAATGTTGTCTCAAGTCATAATGGACAACACCAAAAATTGCAAAGCTGTGGGGATGCTAGTTGAGGCACGGTATGGGCATATTTTTTGGACACCATGTGTCATGCATTCATTGAATTTAATGTTAAAGAAAATGGCAAACAAAATAGAGTGGATCCAGCACGTGTATGCAGAAGCTGAAGAGATCCAAATGTTTGTCACCAACCACCACATGTCACAGGGCATTTTTAGATCATTCTCGCAGTTGGAGCTACTAAAGGTAAGGAAAAGCTTTCTTTCTTTCTTTTTAATTTAAAATTTAAATATAAGTTTTTTAGTATTCTTTTAGCTTTCAATTTTATTTTTAATTTTTGTTCCTCATTCTTATTAGGTTGCTGAGACTCAGTTTGCACCACACACAATCGTCTTGAGACGACTAGTGAAGGTGCGAGAGGCACTCATGAGGATGGTAACATCCAATCTTTGGTCTGTATGGAGGCAATCAAACACTCAACGGGCTCAAAAAGTGAAGAACCTGATCTTAGAGGACCCTTGGTGGGATAGAGTGGATTATCTGTTGAGTTTTACGGAGCCCATTATGAGCATGATCCGGTTTACTGACACGGATCAGCCATGTCTAGGAGAGATATATGACGGCATCGACTCAATGATTGAGAAGATAAAAGCCGTCATAAATGCAAAAGAACAAGATCCCGAGGAAATATTTTTCAAACAAGTGAAGTCAATCCTCATTGAGCGGTGGAACAAAATGACCACCCCATTACATCTACTGGCTTTTGCATTGACTCCTAGATTTTATAGCACAGAGATCCTTTCCTTGCCAGGGAGGGTAGCACCATACAGGGATGCGGAAGTCAGTGAGGGATATATGGCGGCATTGGCTAGGCTCTTCCCTGATCCTGAGGCCCAAGACCAGGTTATGGTAGAGTTTGGCAATTTCATAGCAGAAACGGGTCATAGCCTTCTTGCTCTTCGAAGCAAATACAAGATGGATGCTCATATGTGGTGGTACCTCCATGGTACTTCATCGGTTTACTTGCAACCTCTTGCAATCAAGGTCTTGGCACAGGTAACTTTTAAAAAAAATTATTCTCTTTTCTTTTAGTTTTTAAAATTTAAGTTTGAGTGTTTAAGTTTGAAGTTGAACTTTGCATTGACTTTGAAGTTTAGGTTGCCTTAATAGGTTGCAAGTTCATCTTCCTCTTGAGCGCAACTGGAGTACACTATAGTTTCATCCACTCACAGAAACGCAACAGGTTGGGGGCTAAAAGGGATGAAGATTTGGTATACATACATTCCAACTTGCGCCTTTTATCCCACAAGCAGCCAGAGTACAAGGAAGGGTCAACAAGACATTGGGACATTGATCCAGAAGATAGTTGACTTGGATGCTTCCATTTCCCACCATGGAGCATATGATGATGAGGGGAGTTCTGTGGCACCACGAGACCTACATGCACAAGGGGGTGCAACTGGCAGTGGCCCTAGTGCGAGTGGTTCGAGCCCATGTGGTTCTAATGAACCACATAATGATGATGATGTAGCTGATTTTGATCCTCTTGATGAAGAGGAATATGATGAATATTGACAATGAAAGATAGTTTGAACTTTGAATATTGATCTATGATTGAATTTAATATATCATGAGATTCATGACATTCACATTGTGTTTGATTTAAGTATTTTAATTTAACTTTTAAGCTTTTAAGTTTCTAAGTTTTATCGGTATCCTAGCTTGTTTGTTGTGGTTATTCACTTATTTAGCTTATAGCTTGTCTTTTATCTTGTCTTTCATATGCATAATATGTGGTTAATAATTAAATTCCTATTTAGAAGGATGAAATTTATATATTTTTTATTTTTTATATAGTTTTTGTACGCCGTATCCGGGGTCAAAAAAAAATTTGCCGTTTCCGCGTATCAGATACTCCACTCCCGCTCCCATATCCAAAACGTTTCGGCTACTTAGCACAAGACCAATGCCTTACAGACAACACTTCGTATGGATACTCAAGAGCCGGATAATGAGGAGTAAGAGGAGACATGTCAGGCAGATCTTCTCCACTTGCTGAAGGAGGAGACTGAGCCACTTAGTGAGAATGAGGATCTAGTAGAGGTGCCTGCTTCTAGTCAATGAAGCACGGGGAGACCTTGCACTATTAACCCAGGTTTGGTTGGGTGTGCAAAGGTGTTTTCCTGAAATTTTGCTCATCGCAGTCATACCTTTTGTGGTTGGGCTGGTGTTGACAGGAGGATGGATTGGCAGCAGCTACTATGTGGTCGGCATGTATTCTGGGAGCAGAGAGAGCAGATCGGGAGCCTCAAATTTTTGTTCACTCCCAAGGATCTGATCAGGCATGTAGAGTTATTTTTGCAAGGAAGATGAATGCAGACTTCCAAGATGGCATTCACTTAGAGATTCTTCCCGTAGCTCTTCCTTTTCTGTACAGGTGAGTACAAGTCCTGCTAGTAGGAAGTAGCTTTTTGGAGCCCAACCTGGCAGCAGAGCTGCCTGAGCCTGATTATGCAAGATAAGCTTCTTTCATAAGTATATCTATGTAGTATACAAGCACTACTAAGAAACGAAATTGTAAGAGATGAAAACTGATATATCTAAAGAAATGCAGAACTGGTTAATTTTGTGTGTTGTCAGTTCTTTTCTGATTTGCCTCTTCCTTCAGATTTCTGCCTCGAAGGAATGGTTTATCAGATTTTGCAATTCGCCAGGTCGATTCCAGATGAACCAGCATCAATACAGGGTTATTGATAGGTTATCTGTGGGGCTGGATTGCCATTTTTGTTTGTCAATTCCTTTTTTTTTTTTTTTAAAGAATTAACCTAAATCTGTAGCCCATGAATGCTGGCAAGGCTTACACAACTCTTCTCCATTCAGTTGTAAACCTCCATCTGCAGGCTCTCATCTCCAAGTATCTTTTCATGCCTCACCTACAGATAAGTGAATACAACTGGAAATTATTCCATCTTCATTACAGAATGTTATGTTTAGCATGAAATTCCAAGGGGAGCAATAATTGACCCACGTTACACTCCTATCAAATCTTACAAGTTTTACAAATCGGATACAAAACGTCTATGAGTTCCTAAAATAGCTATGGTATGCTCTGAGATTTCTAACCATCTATGGAAAGATTTGTCAGTGCAGCATGATTTTCCCAATCATTAAGTGTAGGCAGTTCACCAGGTATTGAAGAAAGTTTGCCCACCACAGAAATCCTGTGACACAATACAATGTTACTATGAGAAGAAAACTTCATACATTGCAATTTTGCAACATATTGCACATTATAGCATATAGCCGCATATCATGCCACCACATGTTGTCTAGGTTACAATGATTCTTAATAGCTTTTTGACGATGCAACTATTCCTAGTTAAAATGCAAACTATATACAAATTATCACATATAGCCGCTTTTACTTTCTAAAATAGAATGATGCACAATATAAGTGAGAAAGGATGAAGTCTCAATACTCTGAATGACATGCCACTACAGTCAATATACTTCTTGTTTCAGATACACAAAGTACATAGGAACATCTAAAGCATAATCCACATAACTTTTAATGTAGATTTTCTGCATCAAAAGAACAATTCAAAATTAGTGTTGACATGCGTCTTCATTTGAAAGCATTGTGGATGGAAAGTGGTTCACATTATCATCTTGACAGACAGTTGGGCCTTTCACTACATGCTTCAACACAATTTAAGTTACTCGTGGGCGCAATGAGCCTGGGTTTTCCAGTATTTGCTCTCTTTCGCACATGGTTTATTTTAGGCATCATCTGCATCTTGAAAATTGCATAGGACAAATAACACATTAGACTTAATCTTACAGGGGGGTGTTAGAAATAATATCCTAATATAAGTCTAATGTTCACCACTTTACTACTAGTGGTTGTAATTTATTGTAAATAATACACATAGAAGGGAAGTTGAACAGTCATCTAGAAGATGAACCGAAGAGTCTCCCTTTGTGGCTATCTATGCTTGTATGCATATGTACATCACAAACTAGAGCTTTGTTGAATACATGAGAGCTTCATTGAATATTTTTTTCTTGTCTAATTACCCATCCATTTCATTCTGTCAATCTTTCTCTTGCAATTTAATTTCTGGCCTGACACCAAGTCCTTCAATTTATTGAGCAACTTGACAACTTTGTTCTTTTGCACATAATCTGAGCATTCTATCACACTTTCTAATCTGCATATTATCGTTCCACTCTCTAACCCTAATTGTACTTTTTCATATTCTAGTGTTTGTTACGTTCAATGTTTACATTACAACATTTTAGGATTGTTTAGGACTACCCTTTATTAGTTCTGAATCATTATATTTTGTGATAGGTTAGACTAGGTCTAAAACCCTTATTTCCATTTTATATTTTGATGAATCCAAATGAAACCGTTATTTTTATCGAATTGTGCAACCTAGGGTTTCATTCTTCACCCTTAGGGTTTTAGATTTGTGTTATGATCTTCGGGTTTCTAAAAACTTCCTTATATGTGTCTTACATTTTAAAATGACAACATTGATGGTAATGTTTCTTTCCATGGATGTTGATATTGATACAAATGTTGATAATCATTTTTCTTTCCATGGATGTTGATATTGATACAAATGTTGATAATCATACTTCCGAAGTTGATGTACACAGTTTCATAACTCAGTGAAACCCAGTAAGTACTCTCTAGCAGCCTGCAAAATGATCACTTGAAACTCGCAAAACAAGTCAAAGACTGAAATTCGTGAGTTTCACCCCCTCAAAACTCACTGGAACTCAGTATTACTTGATGAATACAAGAAAAAAATAGGCTGCCGATGCAAACATTGTTCTGTAGAAGAAAAAAATATCATTTTGCATGCAAAAACTCTCTTTATTCTTTCCTCTCTTCCAGGACAATTTGTGCATTTCAACAACTATTGCGAGGTGACTAAGAGTGATTTCCATTGATTCCAATGGATTTTTAGAGTGATTTGATCAGATAAGTGTGTTTATTTAGTTTTTTTATATAATTTGTTTTGAATTTATTTTTTCCATTTTAGATGCACTAGAACCGAGTTTTTTAGGTTTTTTTGGGTTTTTTTTCCCATTTTAATCTTATTTCTTTAAAAAAACTTGCCTCTAGGGTTTTAATCTAAAACGTTTTTTTGGTTTTGTAGGGTTTATACTTGTTCCAATTTGCAATCGTATACATCTAACTTTTCAAAAAATGGCATCTGCATCCAACTCCCATTCATGCATCCAATTCCCGTTCATCTATCCATAGCAAGCCTAACTCTGAGGACCCTTCTTGGAGGCATTGTGAACAAACTGCAACGGACAATCATGTCATATGCAATTATTGTGGGTTTGAGATGAGTAGAGGTGTCAATCACCTCAAATACAACCTCCTACGTATTGTGGGTAATGCAAGCAAATGCCTTCTAAGGCTCAAAGAGAGATGGCTTCTTACCTTGCAAGTTACGTGGAGAAAAACGGAGGAAAGCTGAAGTAATCTCAGCCCTAATGAATAGGAGGGCAGATGCTGATGATTCCGATGACTATGAGCATGACATGGGATCCTATTCTAATGCCCCAACACCAAGGGGATGAGGACGAGGACGGTCATGGGATCCTATTCTAATCACCCCAAAACTTTTGGCATTACAACATTACAATTATTGTGGCAAAAAGCCCATATAGAGATAATTCACTAAATGCATTAACCATTTCCAAGAAAAGGTTCATGGCTCCTACTCCTTATGATTTGAGTTGCCCAGTGTTGGAGGGTGCTCTTCAAAGTACACAAGCTACAGTTGATGAACAAAAAATATATGGCCTAAAAAGCATTGCAGTATTTTATCTAATGGGTGGATGGATGGAAGAAACCGCATTTTGATTAACTTTTTAGAGGCTTCAAGTGGACAACTAGTGTTCATCAAGTCAATTGATGTCTCCCGCCAGGTGAAAGATGCAAACACTTTGTGATATGTTGGAAGAAACGGTGATGTAAGTGGGTGCGGAGAATGTCATCCAGGTTGTGGCAGGTAATGCAGCAGCATATCTAGCAGCAAGGAGATTTCTCAAGGAGAGGCACCATACACTCTTTTGGACCCGACAACTATTGCATTGATATCCAACTTGGAAAGATGACTAGGATGAAAAATGTGATTGAAGACGAAAGAAATATCACCAAGCTCATCTACAATTACCCTTGGGTGCTTAACTTGATGAGAGAGCACAACAATAGAAAGGAGCTTGTGCAAGTGGTAGTCACATGAATCGCCACAAAATTCATCACATTGTAGCCTCACTAGTATCTCTAAAACAAATGTTTATGAGTAAATGATGGTTGAAGTCTCCCTGTGCTAAGAAGGCCAAAGTGGAAAGGGTCATGAAGACAATTTTTTATGATATTTTTCCAAAGAACACAGTTTTATTCATTGTTTATTTTTATTAGAAATCCTTAAGATAGCCTTAAACTAATCTGTTTTATTTTTTAAAACTTTTTTATTCAAATTCACTTAATTTTGATTTTAAAACCACCAAAAGAGCACATTATTTTGTTTTAGGTGTCAAAGCCTTTGGTTAAAGTTCTTCACTTGGTGGATGGTGGAAAACACCCAATGGGGTATATGTATGAGGCCATGGACATGGCCAAGGAGGCCATAACAAATTATTATGGGAAAAAATAAAATTAAAAATGAATCTATTTGGCGCATAATGGATGGAAGACGGAACAAGCAGCTCCATCGACATATACATGCAACAACCTACCACTTGAACCCCAACTCTTTTTATTTCAATTCATTTAAATGAATGAAGAGGTTATGGGGTGCCTTAACACATGTATAAAGAGGTTAATCTATGACATAGACGCCCAAGACGCAAGTTTTGATGAGCTCCAAAATTAACAATGGAAAGGGGAGGCTCTTTTCTTTGCAAGGATGTGTTTGAAGAAGAAATACCTAATAGCTAGGTAAAAACAAATTGAGTCATTTGTTTTTAGTATCGGTATTCATCAAATTCATTCATTTTTAAAGGCTAGTTGACCTACAAAATTATAAATGTTTAAATGTGTTAGAAGATGTGAACAGAGAGATAATGAAGAATCGGATTGTGCACATTGTAAATTGTGTCCATCATTTGATGATGCAAGAGACAGTTACAAAATGGTTGTGAAGGTTAAAACCGTTCTTCAGTTAATACATAACTTATAGTGAGTTAATAATAAACTATAAGTCTTAGATTTTAATACCCCTCTTAAGGCTTACAATACAAAAAGCAAAAACAAATAAACTGATAGAAGGTTAAAACAGTAAAAGTAAGTCACACATTCTTCAAAAACTTTCTCCTTGAAAATAGTTCTTTAACCAGGTAGAACTCCATAAAGTTGCCTCGTAACCCTCGTAAAGGTGTAGTTCCCGAGCAAAATTCTCAAGTTCCCAGATTCCACCTCCCCAAACTCACAAATTACCAACCTCCCGAATTATTGGACAATTGTTCATGTTGAACTACATCCACAATGCTCCATCAAGTTGTCTTGTAAGCCTCATAAGGGTATAATTCTCGAGATCCACAAACTCCCAAACTCACTCGGCAACCATCCATGTTGAGCTTCATCTACACTCTTTCCCTTCTTGTCTTCAAAGTGTGGGACTTCTTTAAAAAATGTATTGTTTATCAGCTAATTTTTTGCCACTTTGGTTTGTCCTTGAGCTTTCCCTTGTTATATTTAGAAAGCAAACTTTTTAACATAATATCTATGGCATCTTCATCATCTACCGTACTCTTGATCTCTACTATTTGTCTGATGAGAAACCTCAAATTGTATATATGGCAAGACATAATGACTTCGTCATCCATTTTACATACTATTCGACTATAGATCCATACATTAATGCGAGAAAGAAAGTACATGTTTCTGCTTGAGTGATCGTATTTGTGCCCTAGAGTATCACAAATGTTTCTATTCTTTATACCATATTCAAAAATGTGTTTGAAATCCAAATATATTCAAAATGCCCTAATGACGATTGTTTTATTCACTCGAAATCTAAGAATGGAATGTACATTATTGACGTGTTTATCTCCTCACCACTTCCTCCTTCACATCCTTCTCGCATTTCAAACCCTGCTAAGCACCAATGGCTCTAATACCAATGTTAGAATATGTGAACAAAGAGATAATGAAGAAGAAGCGGATTACACACATCATAAATTGTGTGTTTGTCATTTTACTTCGCAAGAGAGTTACAAAATGGTAGAGAAGGTTAAATTCGTTCTTTAGTTAATATCTAAATAGTTGGTTCATCCCCCAGCTGTACCCAACTTGGCACATACTCAGAACGTGGTACAGGTACATTACCCCTTAGGTACATCCTAGGCATGGGGGTACGCTCAAGTACGTTTGCAAGCGTACCCCATAGTCAAAAATAGACTTTTTTTTTTAAGTTTTTCAATCAAAAGTTAACATAAAAACACAAATGAATATAGTAAAAACTAATTCTAGCCCTAAAAATAACTCAAACACAAAAAACAAAGATAAAAGACATGAATTCTTCCCTTTCACATCAGTCATTGTTTGACATTGACTCTCTTGGGAGGCATAGTATAGTTGGCGGGAGTGGTGGAGCTAGTGGGAGTGGTGAAGCTAGCGGGCATAGTAGTCCTTGTGGTTCTAGTGCACCACATGATGTTGATATTGATGCTCTCGATGAAGAGCAAGATAACTATGAGTATTAATGTTGATGTAATTAATTATGATCAGCACATGACATTTGAGATATTTGATTGTTAAGACATTTGGTATTTGGATAATATTTTCATTTTTGTGGTTATTTATTCTTTAAATGCATATTGTATGACTAATGACAAATGTCTCTAATTTCTGATTTATAAGGCTATTTCTATATTTTTATTTTTTATATACTTTTTGTACAGACGTACCCAAGGCAAAAAAAAACAATGTACCCATGTACCAGGTACTTTGTACCCACACCCGAACCAGCTATTTAGGTTAATATTTAACTAATAATGACTTAATAATAAACTATATGCCTTATATTCTAATAAGATTTTCTATTTGTAGATTTGTGGTGCAAAGATTTCGGTGCAAGTATATCAAATCTTCAAAGACTAACCATGTGCATTTTGTGGCAATCGTATATCTGATCTTAACGTAATTGAAGCATGTTTGAAGCTATTCGAAGAAAGGAGCACAACAGGTTGACGATAAAACACCTCAATGACTTTGTTTTTGTGCAATACAATCTTTGTCTTCGTGTGAGACAACTGGAGGGGCAAGAATGTTATGTCAACTAGATTACGGAACCTGAGAGTTTGGATGCACAGCCCATGTTTATTTAGGACATGGCACGGTTGGAGAGGAAACAAAGGAAGCGATAGCATCAAGAGCAGCAGAGGCATCAAGAGTGGGAGGGGTTGGTGAGGATGCAGATGATATATTTACGGCTAATGTTGTTGTTGAGGAGGAATCTTTACCTTCCACTTATAGGGGTAGCAAACTTATACTAGGCACTGGAGATGATTTGATATTTCATATTAGTATATTTTGGTGCATTGATGCCTATGTCGCTATAGTCCATGACAATATGAAGCCATGAAAGTTGTAGTTTGTATTTTGTACTATTTTATAGTAAAACATTAATGGAAAATATACTTATGTTTTCTACAATCATTTTTTATGTCATTTAAGAGTGTTCTATATGTTAATTGAGCTTGTTTTACGAATTTATATCTTTTTCACATAGCAATAAAGTTGTCAAATTATTGTTGGACCTCCAGTTTTTTTGGGTTGTGTTTGCGTTGTACAGCAGGATGTACCCGGGTACATTCTGTGAGCAAAAAAGCTAAATAACCACAAAACATATGCCAAATGTCATGCTTTTCATTGGTCGAACTTGGAACAAATACATTGTGCACACGTACAATACATACACTATGATCAAGATACATCATTATATTCATTATCATAATCATATTTCTCTCCAATGGCTTCATCAAGAGCATCAACACCATCATGTAGTTCATTAGAATCACAAGCAGTAACAGTGCTGCTCCCACTATAGTTCCACCATCAAGTCGTGCAACGAGAGATGCAATGTCAGATAAATGCGTTGTTGTTTAAAAAGAGTTTGGTAGTGTCTTTCAGGGTCTACAATGATATTTAGATTATCTTTTAAAGTCATTATCAAACATTTTTTTAAAAAAAATTAAAATGTTTTTGGGCTGTGTTCGCACTGTACAGCAGGACATATCTGGGTACATTCTGCTGTACCGTGTGTGGCTCCCCCCTGAGAACCCACGGGCATTTCCGTACAAGCAGGTCTGTATGAGTGTACCCAGTAACATAGAATAACAATGATGGTCTATTCAATGTCAGCTATTTTTACTCTCAATGAAGTGAAAACCAATGTCAAAATTGTTAGATGATGTGATTAACTTGTTGATTAAAATTGAGATGATTGCAAATATTTGCAGTTGATAAAATCAGTATGGCTGAAACTATTATAACTTTCCAGGATTCCAGATATTTGTAAAACCTACAGAAAATTCTTACCGGTAATATGAGAGTTTATACATAAGTGAATTCAGCATTGTTGGTGTTGCCTGGGAATCTATCCGATACTGACCATCCCTCTATCAGAATATCATCAGAACATGAAGTTAGATAGATGAATAGCACAATTATTTCATAATTCATATTTCTTTAGATAGTATAAAATATTAGAAGCATCAAAAATATACATTGGAAAATAAATGTAAATATGAACCAGCTTCCTTACAAGATAATCAGGTTCCTTTATATGCGGGAAAACACCTCCTCCTATGCGAACCATCCAGAGGAATTTATTGATATCATCACTTGGATATCCAACCAAACCTACACATTCAGTTTTGTTTAGTCATAGTCATTCACGAATAAAGGTTGTTAAGGGAATTAGGTTGCAGGTCTTCAACTTATTTTGACAGGCAGTTATAACATCTTGAGGATAACCAATGACTTCTGTATTCTGACAAGCAAGATATGTCTCAAAATGTAACATACCTCCAAATACTACAAAAACATATTTCACATCCAAAGACTCAAAAATCTCCCATGCTTGTCTCTCAGGAGATGACATAGCTGTACCAACGGTGGCAATATGTGTATTATTCCATGTATTGTTGTCAACTATCACTGTTCGATTAGCCATCGCAGTTGTTTGGTAGCCATAGTCCCACCAAGATGCAACCTGTAAATTAAAAACTGATAAATTTATAAAAATATGACACGGCAGGAATTCAATGGAATAATACTCTTCTGATATATCACTCCTTCAAAATGCTCTTTTTATGATTCAATACCATGTCATTTGGTTAACAACTCAGAGTGGCTGGTATAATCTACACCACTTCCCATGCACTGAATATTATATTTCAGACCTGGATACCATATCATTTTGGCTATCATATCTGTACTAAAGTTATAGCTCTTGTCCGCCTACTGTAAACCATCCTTAAGAAAAAACTTCGAATAGAGAATAATAATATCAATAAGGAGTACGTCTTTAGACATCTTATCACTCTTGATTACAAACGCTATAAACAATTAGCCAACTCAAGATAGAGTCTCTTTATCCTTTTGAGATTCTTTTCCTTTTCTTTCTTTTTTTCAAACTTGCTTTAGTGTATGTAGGGACAATGTCAGCAATACAAGTGTATTGTAGCTATCATATCAGTTCATTGGAAGAAGAGATGTCTTTACAGAAATTCTCAGTGGAAAAGGTCTACATGTAATTAATGTCACAGTAAACATGTAACAGCAATAAAAACATAACTAGCAAAAACATGCACCTTGTCATCCTCATCAGTATTATGGCTTAGCCATGCATAAGCTTCGCGAAAATCATCAAAAACATGAACTCCATCAGAAGTATGAGATGAAAGGACAATTGATGGAGCTGAATAGGCTTCTGCGGCAGCCCAAACACAATGAACCTGCAAACAAACTCGTCATATCACCGTACTATAATAGGCAATACTTAAGAATGCCCTAAGCAAAACAAAACTTCCGAGAAACACAATAGTACCATAGAAGGATATTGTATAAGCATCTAGCTACACTCAAGAAGATGAACCTAAACCTATGATCTGTAGATGAAAAATGTTGCCACCAGGGAACTGAGAAGAAAATAAAGATATATAACAAAAAATCACTTCTTTGCATGCAAAACTTAGTACCAATGCTTAGAAGATAAATTTAAATATAAGAAGCAGAAGAAGAAATATTAGCATACCACATAAAAGCTTCCCAATATAATAAGTAAAATAATAGCAACTGCAGACACTTCCAACGGAAGAAGCAATGACTGCATCTTGTTTTCCTTTTTATCCAGAACCTTTTCCACATTCTCCTTTTCTTTCTTTCTGCTCTTTTTTGAAGGTCTCTCTCTCAAAGTTTCTTTATCTTTTTCAAGTACAGAATTTTTAGACCCATCCTTCAATTCATTTGTGATCGCTTCCGATTTGACTGGGGAAGGATCTTTCTGAAGAAAAGTATGCAAACCCAAAACAAACAATTTATGCTGCTGAAGCAACAAATTATTACTTAAGATAGAAGTTTGTACAAGAATGAAAACGTATTATTTCCACTAATGACCAAATTAATTAAATGGCACTAAATGTACATCAAAAAAGAAAAAATAGAAAAGAGGGCCCCTACACATTAATCTAGCCTAGTTGAAATAATATCTGTAAAATCAAAGTACATAAACAACACGCTTCAAGTAAAACACGAACCTGGAATTTTATCGATCGAGTTAGCACTGTAAAAGCTTCAGAAAGCGCAATTCCAGATAAAATACAAGCTGCTGGAGCCAGCACTAGCATAAGTCGCACCTGAGACAACAAGTCACAACATGCTTGACTAGGAAACAATATGTCTATCAAACTAAGATATTTCCCAACCAACAAGTATATACTATGAAGAAAATGTGTTACAAATTAGAGAGAAGTATTACCATTACACCAGAAAAGTATACTGATGTCACAATATAGAGAACCAAAAAAGAGCTTGCATCAGACAAAGGTAGAAAACATGCCTGCAGAAACAGAAAGGTGAAATCAATAACCTTCTAATTGCAAACCTTTCTCAACTCAAACTGCAGTTATACCAATCAAATTTTGTTTATACAAAGAGATAACCATCACCCAAGTCAATAACATGCGTAAACCCAACAATTTAGAAAACATTTCCACACATTTGACATAGCTCGCAAAACCTTCAGGATGGAAGGAATAAGCATTGTCACCTTAGTGCATATATTTTATCTGCATTACCAGATCCAATTCCCAGGTGATTGACCTTGCATGAGAAGAAGATGACCATCACCCAAGTCAAGAACATGGGTAAACCCAACAATGTGGAAAACATTTCCACACATATGACATAGCTCACAAAACCTTCAGAATGGAAGGAATGAGCATTGTCAACTTAGTGCATATATTTTATCTGCATTACCAGATCCAATTGCCAGGTAATTGACCTTGCAGGAGAAGAAGATGCCACCTCAAATGTAGTACTCTTAGGTAAATCTAAATTGTCTGATATTACCTTCTCTGTCCTCCCTCACCGTCTCTACATGCCTATAGATGTTGCTTATGGATACATGCACGATAACCCTCTTCCAAGATTCTGCAATATCATCATTCCTGCAACAGGCTGCTCATGCTACAAGCACAGACATTGTGCACGATTTTTGCAAATATGCATTATTAAAATGGCCTATGACAAAATAATGAGATAAATTGGTTGTTCGGCCTGAATACTAACAACCTTATGATCCACTTGTCTAATTAATCTATCATTCCCATCAAGTTGATTCCCAAAAAAACATGTGAACTTAGTTGTTTTCCCACTTTATTGGCTCTCACATCTCAGATGGACACTATTCTAGGAAAGTTAAAGAAAGAAAGAAAATATATTAATATCCACAAATGACCAAAAGTAGGTCAAGGGTATTCAAGTTATAAGTCATTATATAAACATCAACTAATTAATTATTAGTTAATGTATTTTAGTTATACAAAGTATAACTACCTCACTTGAATGTAACTACTTTATGATTAATAAAAGAAAGACACCCACAAGATGTCAATGTGTTGTGTGCCATATGCCTTCTATTCTCTTCATTCTCTCTCGTATTTACTAAAATTGGTATCAAATCTGTTCAAGGAAGCCCCAGTCCATTACGAACAGTGCAGGCTGTTCGAGGAAGCCTGGGAGAAGGCTACGAACAGTGCAAGGGAGATGTTTGAAATAGAAGAGCTTCAACATAGATTTCAGGCAGGAAACAAGGAGAATCGATTTTTGAGGTCATGCAGATTAGGAAAAGCCAGAATGGCGGTGTAGAATCGTGAGAAGGCCAGGCAATAATGATTGAAGGACAAACGAAGTTGCAGGAATGATTTCGACACAGAATGCCAGAAAGAACATCATGGCAGAATGAGGGTGACGATGTAGAAGAAGACCATGAGAAGATCAGACATGTGAGCTCTAGACATCATGACAGAAGAAGACCAAAATGTTCCGAACTAAGTTCAATTCGTGAAAAAGACCCAGAAGGGACATATTATTGCAGTTGTGGAAGAAGACTTTCAAATATAATCATTCCCGGAAATCATGATTTCCAGAGTTGCAATTTTGAAGACTTTCCAATAGTTCTATGACAGTTTCAGAGATTTTTTTGGCAGGCATTAGGGTGCGGCAGTCAACATTTGTAGTCTAGCGACAGTGTCAATAAAATCTGAAATCGCAATTTTAGATCAGACTTTCCCGTCTGAGCAGACAAGACTGAGGTGAAGGACAAATCATAATTGTAGTGAACAGTCATGCTAACGCACGGAAAAAGAGTGTGTGACATTCAGACTCCACGTGCAGATATTACTGTGTAAAAAAGAAAGAAAAACACTGGTGCTGGATGATTTTCTTTTTATGCAGAATGTTAAGGAGACCACAGATGGAGGAACAAGTTTAATTGTTTGATTTGCTACCAGCCAAAGACAAAATAAGTGCAAAAAGTCAGGGCAAGTCATAGTTTCACGATATTCAATTTTGAATGCAAACAGCAGAGATTTGTAAGTAATTTGGCATTAACGAATTCTATGAAAATTCTGATTCTATTGTATAGGCTTTGCATTTATTTGGCGTTGATCTAATGATTCAAGTCAATATTGTGTGTAAAATGGCCAATATTCATAATTTAGCTCTGCCAGAAGCGCAGAAGTGAAATGGTCAAAACTACGACATCTGGAGTCATTCAATTTTTGACAATTATGGAATATATTGATAGTGATAAAATTATTCTCGATAAGGAATCACGACCTACTGCGAAGTTTTTGACTAGACAGCCTGGAAACGCCCTAGAGGGTCCCGTACCAGCCTGGAAACGTACCAGGTACTGGTACGGGGTACGGTATGCTGTGGGTACGGCTGGAAACGTACCCACAGGGACAGGGTACGGTCTGGGTATGGTTTTGTCGTACCCGGACCGTACCCTGTCCCTGTGGGTACGTTTCCAGCCGTACCCGTCCAAAAAAAAACTTGCCAAAGACAGCGTTTCTTTCCTTTTTTGGCAATTCTTTCCTTTTTTGGATTTTTGGTGGATAGAAAAAAATTTGCCATTTTTGGAAAGGGTTTGGGAAGATGTAGCAGCAAAAACTTGCATGTGCCATAACTTTCATTCCGTGACTCCGTTTCAAGTGTCCTTTTCTCTAAAAGTGTATATTTTCTCGAGCTCTACGCATTGATGGCAATATTTTTCTCATTTTCATAAAATCCATTTTTGCACCTTTTTGGACCAAGCAACTTCTTGCAATCTTCTGAAAGAATCATGAGCTTTGATCGCCTATAGACAGATTAGTAATTAAAAATACTGGATAGCTTTCCAAAACTCGGCGAGTATTCTCCCGTGCTCGGACTAATTGTCCCACCTGCCAGCTTGGATCCATATTTTTCCTGCTTAGTTATGATGTTTCGGGAAATATGTCAGACAATACTATCATGCTGAGTGGATCAAGGAAGGTCACCATGAACAATCAAAACTCCTTGAATCTTATCATAGTCACTAAGATAAATAACTGTGATAGAGAAATAATAAATATCAATAAGTATGTAATGTATGAGAATTAAATTTCAATAAGTATGCAAATGCTTTTTTAAATTTATAATTTATATACATATTTATTTTCTATATACATGTATATATATATATATATATAACATACCCAAAAGCGTACCGTACCCAAGATTTTTAAAAATTTGCCATATCGGCGTACCGTACCCGTACCCGTACCCGTATCCAGACTGTCTAGGTTTTTGACTATGACAAAACTCATAAGGAGGCCTTCTTGTTAAAATTGTCTATGTCAAATGATTTATTTCATGGAGTTTGGAATGCCATCATGGCAAGTGTGCTTTGGCCCAGTCTCCAAAACAAGTATCAAACTTCGGAGAAAAGTGAGGGCTTGTACCTGAAGAAATTGTTGCTTTCAGCAAAGATGAATGAGGGTGGGTCCCTTTCAAAACATCTTGTGCAGATGAAAGATATCCTAGAACAGCTCGCTGCCATAAAGAAAAAGGTAGATGATGACGACCCAGTTGCTCTTGCTCTGAATAGTTTAAAGCCCTCCTATGAAACATTTGTGCAAGCGCTACACTTGATGGCAAAAAGCCAGGCCCTGACTTTTGCACGGGTTAGTTCCTATTTATTGCAAAAGAAATGCAAGCAGACACAGACTGGTGAGTCTACTCATAGACAAACAAAGAGTGCACTTGGAGCTCAGCCATGGGAAAGTGGAAACGAATTCCTAGTTAATCATCTTCCAGATGCTAGGTGAAATGTCATTACTCTCATAAGGTCGAGCATGTAAAAAAGGATTGTCAAAAGTGGCAGTGTGGTCTTTCTTCCCACAAGAAAAGGGCGCAAGGTCGGGCAAATGTGGCAGCAGTTGAAGTACAAGATTCTGAGGAAGTATATGCCCTTGGGCATCATGCCCGAATGATGTTGCTACCGGTTGTTGGTTTATTGATGTCGACACATCTAGGCATTTTTTGTGTAGTAGGGACTGGTATGTAAAATTTACTGCAAATACGAAAAAATTGATTCACTTGTATTAGCTAATGGGGAGTCACTTGCAATAGAGGGGATATGATGATACAGATTGTGATAAATAATGCTCAAAAATTCACAATAAGGAATGTTAGGTATATTTCTAGCATGAATAGCAATTTCTTGTCTATTTGTCAGTAATAAAAAAACCTCAAAATTGTTGTAAATTTCTCTGGGCATAAGTGTATAATGTCAAATGTGGAACAGGACAAGGTAGTTGCCATGGACATTGGGCAAGGTGGTGTGTATAAGCTTGTTGACCCTAGTACAGTCAACTTAGAGGCACGCATGGAGGGAGAATCCACCATACAAAATGTGTTGGAGGGTGAAATTCCTCATAGGATTGTTGACCTTGTTCCAATCAACTTCACATGCACTACTTGTGGAAGGAATGTGCACTATAAAGGATGTGCGGGAGGCTGAAATTCCTCATGTGTGGGAGCTTGAATTTCCTCGCTCAAATGCATGATAAGTTGTGAAGAGAGAGTCCACTATCTAGGATATAAGGGAGGTGCATGGTGAGCTAAGCAAGAAAAGCCACTCAAAAAATTGTGGTAGGGATGACTCCACTATCTAGGTTGCGCAGGATGCGCATGGCGAAGATGGCAAGAAAAGTCACTCATGGTGAGATGAAAGGCATTGAGCACTCAGCAGAGAAAGTTCACTTTGCTCTTGGATCTGACCTTTTAAACAAGGTTGTTAATCTAGCAGAACATATTCGCTGTTGCTCTCGCATCTAATCTTTTTACAAAGGTGAAGGTTGTTAATCAAGTATAGCATGTTCATGTTGCTCTCTTTTTACAATACCTGCACCGCAGCAATAGTCTAGAGCAGAAGCCATACCTCAAGTGGGAAACAAGTCACGACAACCATGCAGACAGAATGACGCCTTGTTAGCAGAACCATGCCAAGGAGATGGTGAAATCACCCACTATGATAAAAATGGCTGGATATACTCATTGGTTACAAAGCTGGATGGTACTTTTGACAAAATACAATCCAGTCGTAGTCTTGCTCTAAAAGGCTTTTCACAATCAAGGGGGAAAAGACTATGAGGAGATCTTTTGCTCCTACTACCAAAACTGCAACGAAGGCCACATTTCAGTTGCTTCTCTCCATAGATTTGGACGAGGCGGTTTACTGTGTGCAACTTGAAGGTTTTCAGATACCTAGCCGTGATCATCTAGTTTGTAGATTGATTAAAGGCCATGTACAAACTTAGGCAGGCTCAACGAACTTCATATATTCAAAATGTTAATCATCCACAAGATCTTGCATTCAAAACTATGGAGGTCAAGCTGAAGTTATCAGCCAATGATGATTCATCGCCAGTCCAAGAATCGCCTTATAAACAATTGGTGGACAGTGATATATCTTATGCCTACACAACCAGATCTATGTGTTGTTAGCAATCTTTCTCAGCTTTTAACTCAACCAAACCTCATACGTTGGACAGCGCAAAGTGTCAAAGGACTGCAGATTTCATATTAACATATAAGGGGCAGCCTATTGATTTAACAACTAAGTCCTTTGGTTCCACTGTGTTTGTAAAATTTCAGGATAAACTTGGAGAAGTTTTTGGATTAGTCACTAAGAGGGCTAATAAAGTTATCAAGTCATTATATAAACATAAATAATTATATGTTAGTTAATGTACTTCAATTATACAACATATAACTAACTCACCTAAATGTAACTACTTTATGATTAATAAAAGACAGATTCGGACTTGTGAATGGGTTGGATTATGTGTTGGGACCAAGAACCAGTAAAACATGAGCAAACAACCTCATTAATGAGCCTTGCCAATGGGGAGGCAAGGAAATCCACGCCATATTTAAGGAACTCAACTTGGAGGCCCTTGTGCTTTGTTGCTTTGCTGGTACACAACTTTTGAATATCCCTCATGAGTCATGATTGTACCGGTAGAGAAAACAATGGAGGATGGACGTGGAGTGAAGACAATGACAGCAGACTAGGCGGGGATGTCATATAGAGAAATAGCATAGGAGACATAGTAGATCCAAAACTTGTGAAATTGCATTTTTAGTGATATGAGAAGGAGCCACAGCCCTACTTGCTGGGTTTTTCACCCTCGTGGGTCTTTCAAGGGTATACACTGTGTTGATTACTAGTGTGTTTAATGAAGCGTTTCTCTTTTCTATGTTACACATTCAATATTCATTTCCACTATGGAATTGGACACCTTTATGAATATATGGGCAAAAGATGAATTAGACATTGTTCTAGCCAAGCTAATGTGGATCTATTATTCATACTTTTGAATGACAATATAGATCACAAATTCATCTATTAATAGAGCTTCTTCATTCATAGACAATTGATAGGCTGTAACACCAAAAGTGAAGTAGCAACCGCAGCATTTGTACATCAAACCACATCTCATGAAACCGCTTGCCCACCGTAGCTTTCCTCCAAGAAATTTAATGAATAATACTCTTGTTCTTTTGACATTTTAAAAGTCGACAATTAAGCCACTTAAGGTCACAGGACTTAGACTAGGGGATGAGTAAACAAACCACAACTCGCTAGAAGAAAACATGATCAAAGGCTCAATACATTGTAAACTATATAAAATATCCAATACTCTAATTATTTAACATATTCTAACATGTTTACAAAGTGTGAAACAAGTTTTTGTTGATTACAACTGAATTTTGTCGTGTTTGATGAGTCTCAATGAATTTGTCCGAGTCTCGTTAATTTACTTGTTTGAGGGCAAGTCAAGTCAAGTCAGCTTGCCAAATCTTGCTGTGGTTCAGCATGTATTATTACTTTGCACTAGGTAGATATTTTCCTTTTCCAATCAAACAAAATCATCTCTGCAATGAGGAGTAGAAGAATGTTTTATGTAATACTCAATTTATGTGGTTCTATCAAGATAAAATTGAAAAAATATACGCAATAACTAGTACAACACATGAATAACTTATTACACAACATCTATAATAAATCCTTTCCAACATCTACATCTCATGTTTTTTTTCACTTAAATGTTATTAGAATGCCGGCACAATGGCATTGTGGTGCTTTAACCGAAAGAAATTCACTTGCACAAAAATATCTCCATGTACATGATGACTAGAGAAAACCATCCATCCAAAATATCTAATCTGTCAACATTGCTGGAAAGAATCAAGTAGGAAGAGAAAGGGAACTCCTCATGAAAGCAAATTTCAATTACTTACAATGATGCCTGCAGGTACTAGAAATGCTAGTACATTAATATCCATAAAGTATGATGGCCAAGTAGGCGGCTGATGTTCACTGACACTTGCAATAATAGGAATATACTTGCTGGCATAGGTCCTGTCTCGTGAAAATACAACACTAGATTGTAAGCAGACAAATTTTGTCCTCGTTTCTTTTACCAGCCAATAACATAAATATCTTTTGAAAAATATTAAAAAAATATGTGTCAAACTAAACTGGACCAGATAGACCCACATTGAAATGCTAATAGAGTAATACTTTCAAAAATGATGATCAACATATTGTGGGGAAAATCACAAAAACATGAACACTTTAGGCACATGGGGATAGTGATACACAGCATCCCTCCACAGATGACTCAGTTGTCTTGTGAGTTTAAGATATCCAAATATATAAATAATCATGCAAAATCTAAAAGAAACATGATATTTATGTATTATATGTAACAACCATATTTGAAATCATGCAAAAAGACATGAACAAACTGGAAGTATGTAATAACATTACTGAATCACATATAAACTGAATTAGACCGTGAAATATGACCAAATCAAATAAGGGGCGTCAGAAACCTCAAAAGGACAAATAGAATCTTAAAAAGGCTCAAGAAAGGATACCAATATACCTATGGTAAAAAAATGCATAAGACAGATCATTTTCTCTTACAAGAAGTGAAATCCGATTACATGTTTGCAAGTGTCAATTTTGAAAGACTATAATACCACTCTTATGTTAGGGCTAATGTTTAATTGTGTTATAGAGTGGTCAATATGTGTCACACATAACCCGAGGTTATTCTATAATCAATTGGTAGTTAGTTGTGATTAAATGTAGTTAGGGCTGGAATTAAACAAACACTAATAAGCTATGGGTATCCGCCATGCTAGTCTTTAAGCTAAGGCTAAATGTTGCAGATATTTCTATTATTTTTGATATAGCATTGTTACTGATGTATTCCACTTTTCCGTAATATGTCATGGATATTTTCTTGCTCTTATTGTTTCTTCTCTCTAACCCTAGCAATTTCTATTGTATTTGGGTGTATTGCCGAGTCCCATTGACATACTTTTGGTCATTCGTGGACACTAATATAATTTCTTTCTTATGCTACGATTATTGTTCACATCACTGTTTATTCACACAAGCTTTATCTTAGCCCTGAATCCTACCTACGATCCACGACAAGGGTCAGTTCCCATCATGGTATCGGCAAATTGTTTCTGCAGAGGATGTGCTGGAGGTCCTATATGTGTGGATCAAGAAGTTGGTATTCATTGTTATGGCATAGAAGCTTGCAAGAGCGGCACCCTGGTGCAAAAGATCATTGCGGAACGCCGGAATATTTTCAAACTTGACATTCCATTAGTCTAGAACATTGGCATACTGTCATAACATATTTGCTTGGTGACTCTCTTGAAATATCATTTGCTTGAAGAAAGTTGTAAGTGGTGGAGGCTTGTTGCATTATTTGGTATGGCAATATTATTTCATTCATTTTTCTTTGAAGACTTCATTTTTTTATTATTATATTTAAGGTGGATGAGATGCATATTTTGAAGCACAGCGAAGAAGTTTGCGGTGATCATGTTCTCTCAAAGGAAAAATCTTGGTGAAGGCTGATTTGCAGACTTGACACCATATCAATAATTTACAGTACTAGTACAGATATCTTAAATATATTTATCTGAAAAACACCATACATATCAATCTCAAGTTACTTGTGTAGGATTTGGCACACAGTTTTTCCTATTGAAGGGTTTCACCATTCTACGTGAATTAACAAATCTATAGATGACCTCAGTCTAACTGCACCACTGGGTTGGGCTCAATAAAAAATCTGTGGAAACAAAAAACGGCTCCAAACTCCGCTATAAGCCCAAAATATAGCAATTCTTTAGTTGCCTTCTCCAATCAAAGAAAAAAAAAAAAACCCATGACGATCAAACGGACATCAAAATTAAGGTCAATCATTTTTATTGACATCTCGCACTATTACACTCCGCCAACCCCCTCATGGCCATTGTAGATTATGCCTATCAGCATAATATGGATTTGTTTTTAAAAAATTGTGCCAAATAGTATAGATCCAAATCCCCGACCTTGCATTTTGTGGATAAATTATAAATCAGTCATTTTTATTGACATCTTGGACTATTACACTCCACCACCACCCCTATGACTGTTGATGACTCTAAAAATTGTCCTTTGTCTGATGTATCTTTTCACCATTGACTCATCCACCTAATGCTTGTACTGCCTAAACTTTGCCCACGTGTGCACTGTCTCTTGTAATTTGTATGTCAAACATTGTATCAATTTAAGTAGTTGTTTGCTAATACAGAATGTCATATCTTATAGTTATTTCGTATTGTTCATTTTACTATGATATGTGCTAACATTTATAATACATCAAGGAGCATACTGGCATCCTGCAGCATCTACATGGGAAGCACGTAGCAACTGCCCAGGCAACCCGTAGCATCTACCCAACAAGGAGCATACTAGCACACTGCAACTGCACAGGCAACCTGCAGCATCTACCCAGCAAGGAGCATATTAGCATACAGCAACTACCCAAGCAACTCGCAGTATCTACCCAGGTCGCCCGCAGCAACTGCTCATATCAGCCTGCAGCAACTGCACAGATCAGTCTGCACTAACAGCCCGCAGCAACTGCCCAAGTCAGTATGCAGCAACTGCCCGGGTCAGTCTGCAACAACTACCCATGTTGGGTTGCAGCAAAGGGAAAGTTGGCCTGCAGCAAAGGGAAAGTTAGCTTGCAAAGACATGCAAAGTGGGAAGGTGGCTAAACTTAGCTAACAAGTAATCGCATGTCCACCTCAACAAGGGCAGCCTTGATTATGTGAAGGAGTCTTATTTGACTTCTTCTTCTTTGAAAATGTCATAACTATTCCAAGCTCAAAAAGTCAAATGTAATGTGGCATATCTCATTTATAGTTAGTTTGTAGACTCCTCTTTTGATTGTTGTTTCTAAAAGAAGCAATTCCTCCTACACATTGGGAAGAGGATTACATGTAACAAGACTAATGATTTATCAATACCTGCAGTCGTACTGTTAGAGAAGATTGTATATGGAAAATAAAAATTAATACAAATAATTTATTTTTTGAGCAAGTAGAAGAGAGTTGATTTAATTAGAATATTTGACGAATTACAGTCACCCAAGCAAGGGCCCACTTGAGGTAGTTTGGAATCCCTATTTTCTATTTGAGCAAACTTGTTTTTGTTGTTGCAATTCCATAGCTTGCAGCCATTCTTTCATGTCCCTTTCCTTTGTTGTTTTAATGTTTTCCATTCAGTATTTCCCTTTCAACATTGTTATTTAATTCTTGTATTTTCAATTCCTAGAAAGTCGTGGTCTTGAGGAAACCTCTACTGTACATACAGTACAGACATCGTGTAAAAGGATACATCCTTGGGTTGATATTATAAATGAAGCTGAGTCATGATCAAACGGTTGCTCAAGTATTGGATGGCCTATCCCATGGGTTGTGTTCAGCACGGCTGAACCAAATTAATTGAGAATTGATTCAGCTCGTTAGCTGCCATAGTAGGTTATGCCTATTGGCATAATTATGGATTTGTTTTTTGGTAAATTGGGCCAGAAAGTATAGATCCAAACCCCTTGCCTTGCATTTTGTAGAAACATTACACAAACAAACCCAATTGAGTGACCAGGTACTTATCTAGATGATTCTTATTCTCACTTGCAGCTAAACCATGCTTAAAGTAGCAATTATCTTTCTCGCAAAAGTTGACAACAAGAATGCCATTTTCAGTAAACCTATTTCTGTTATCCAATTTTCAAAAGGAACCCACTGCTACAATTATTTTTCTCACCTGAATTCATCTAGAAACACAGTTTTGTCATTCTTCAGGAAAGCTACATGTCATCTACAGTTTGGTGAGGAACTATTTTTAAAAACTAAAGATGAAGACAACCATGACCACAAATGTGAATTGGATAACAGAGATTGAGATTGCAAAAACAGGAGCAGACAATCTCATAGCCTAATATCCCTAGGCAATTCTGCATTGCGTTGTGCGAGGTTACCCAGTTTTGGAACCTTGCCCTTGAGAGATCTCTTTGGGCCCTACAGGGCATTGATGTTGTTGGTACTTTGAGACCACATTGCTCCTTAAATCTATTAACATCTCTATTGATTGGCTCCCTTCATGTAGTTACTCCTTGGATTCCCTTTGACTTCTTCCCTAGAACGAGGTCGTTAATAGGGTTCCGAAAGAGAATATATATAAGAAAAGCATTCAAATTACTTGAACTTCTCCCCCTAAACCTCTCAACCCCAATTGCCTTTTGAGGACGAGCTTTTCTGCAGCTCCCCACCTGGCCTAAGTATTTCTAATGCTCTTGATCAATGCATTGTTAGGAGTGAACCTAATTTATTGTGTCTTACCAAATCCGGCTGGATCTAGACAAAATCTGGCCGATCCGGATTTTTCAGTGGGCCCAAATAAGTTCAGTCCAGGTCGGCGCTGTTTTTTTTCAAAAACAAATTCAATTTTTTCGGCTTTGTTTGCAAACCAAAGACTCCCAGCAACCTTATATATTATTTAATATTAGATATATTAACATCTTATATGACGTTATTAATTTTTCATTATATTTGTCAATTTTTGCATATTTAAAAAATCATACTAATGTATAATATGTATTATTGTATATATTTCTTACCCAATCTTTTCGAACTTTTTCAAGAATTCAGGATTTCTATATTTTTTGATCCTTCGGAACGGATTCAGATTTCTAGACTTGGTAACTGTGGTCCTAATAAGTTGTTTGGACCTATGTATTTGATGAGATGCTCATGATAGTTCATGAATAACTGTGGCATATATTTTTCACCTTCTAATTCCACTCTTCTGTAGAAATATCAGGATCGCAAGGTAGCGATTCTTCCTCATTTGATCTTGTCTGTCACTGTCATATAAATCAATCAACAAAAGTTTCTACAATTCCCACAGATTAATTTTCTGTAATACCAAAATGACTTGTTAACTCCAAAGGATGATTGCCTTATAAAATTTGCAGGAATGCAATATGCTGTCCCAATCTGAATTTATTTCAATATGACAGTTTAGAATGTTTTAGAAACTTGGAATTAGTGTAGTAAGCTTTGAGAAACATAAACAGAACTTGCAAAACTGAAAGATGAAAGTAATCAACTATGAACAGCAAGTATAAACCATGAACAATAAAGGATGCAAGGATTTTGGTCTAGAAAACCCCAACGTGGGCAAACCGCAGTTGAAAGTGGCAATGACTCAGTTTCTCAGTCTTCATATGGCCAAAGACGAAATACAAAGATATCAATAGAAAACAAGTACAATTGAATTACGCTATCTTGCTCTCTCAGCTCCTCCCTGCTCCTTTTCCCTTCTTCTACAACCAACCCAACACCAATTCTGTCAGTCTCACATTCTAATGCCTTAATCTAGATTCATGCCTCCTACTTAACATGCTCAAGAGTGTCCTTTTATGCACTACAGGCCTCCCAACCATCTTGGAAACTGAGGAGATAACATCCTTTGCCATTATTGTACCCGAAAAGACAATCCAGGCTAAACCATCGATTAATGTAGACTGATGGTTTTGTATCCGCTGCTCTAAAGAAAGCAGCAGTTGCGTTGTTACATTATATACTTTAGGCAGCAGATTTGTCCAAGAACGGATATGTGATCACATGTCGGGATGATATGAATGTCAATGGCCCGAACTAAACCTGATCAAACCCATTTGACAAAACCCACCCTGGATGGATGATGAAGTGTATTGATTTCCTTGATCCCTGTGGATCAGAATGTTTCCACTTGCTTTACTTTGAATTGATGTAGTTGAAAATGCAAGTAAAGTGATTGAATATCGTGTAGAGGGGTATGACAAATGGTTTTGATTGGAAAACCATTCTTTTTCCTTGAGTAAGTCTGTCAACAAAGTACATCACTTACCTGGAAAGTGAAGGCCATGTGTCATTTGAAAGGTAAAAGGGGTTATATGCATGAACAAAACGAGCATGAAGGAATTTTCATGAAGATATAAACAATGGGCTGATAGTCATACTACAAAGGGACATGGGGATATTATAGGCTTTGGTTAGTAACTTAGTAGGAAAAGGGCCTGACATAACATTATCACGGGGGTCTATGTTAGTTAAAAGATTTATGTGGGAAGATTATAGCTATAGAGAGCTTCGGGAGAAGAAGAGGGTGGGCATGATAAGAGGGGTATGTGAAGACACTAAGCCTGAAAAAATAGAATATATTTCCAACCTTAGAATTTATGAAGTTCTGGTAGGGAATGCGAGAGATTAGGAGCGGAGGAATGAGTAGGTGGGGCACATGGCTATGTATATAACTATTCATACCTAACTTTTGGCTATACAAGTTTATGAATTTTACAACATGAGCACAGTCCACCGTATTCTTTTTTATATCGTTGCCTTGGACTTGCCCATCCATTGACACCGTGGTTAGGATTGGTAGGTTTGTAAGGCATCCAATGTTCGAACTTGACCAGAGAGTGTAGTTCCCCCTCTTTGAACAATTAGATGCCTATGTGGAGGCTGATCAACTGCTACTTTGTCCAGCAAATGTGCTGCCCCATTTTGATTTCTTTTCTCATGCTTTATAACAATATCTTGGAAGTGCTCCATGCATTCCATTGTCTATGATATTACGTGCTCTATTTTCCAATCACTGTGGTAGGGAGATTTGTCATTCAATGCTTGTTTTGCTTCTACTTGTCTTGCTTTTCTGACAATATTAATGATAATCTGAGTCTCCTTTCAGAAATTGCTAGTCCATCCACTCTATCAAGAGGAACGGGCTTACCTCTCAGAGGGTGGAGATGCTACCTTTTGTCCACTATGCTGTATTATCCCTTATAGGATATCACTGTAAAATATGCAAAAGATAGACAAAACACAGCCGAACAGAAATCTGGTTTTTGCAGAAAATTACAGCTAGGGCAGCGAACAGAAAAATATGAATAACTCCCAAAATACCCGTTCAAATCACTTGAAATTTTAAAGAGAACTAGATAATAATATAAAGAACACAAGGGAAATATTTTTGGAATTTTTCAGTCAATATAACGCTGCCAGAAAATTACAGCGTGCCTAAAACAGCTGGAAAACTTCTAAAATTCATATCTTCCCAAATACAAGTGCAAAAATTATGAAACTTGGGAAATAACATATACAAATATAGAAGATGACTTTCCAACATTCGGATCTAAAAACGGCCAACTGGAAACCCTAAAAATTAGGGCTGCAATCTCCCAAACAAGTCGCCCTCTTTGGTAGATGGCCAAAACCCTCGTGAAACTCTCTGTAGATGATGCCAAACCCTTCCTTTATTGCTGCCGTAGGTCTGATCCGAAAACCAGTTGAATATCTCCACCAAAACTCACCAAAACCCTCAAAACTCTATCTCTGAAAACCCTGAAAATATCTCTGTAAAACAGCCCTGAAATCAGCTCCAAATGACAAGCTAGGGTAGATCTCTCACTACCGAAGAATGCCCTGCTAGCTAGGGATGGATCTCTCACCACCGAAGCTAGGGTTCCCATGGGATCTTACTCCACAAGCTAAATAGTTGCAAACAGCAGTTGCACATGAAAAGAAATATAAGTGTATGCATGAGTGAATATCCTTTCACCCCTCTTCTCCTTTTATAACCTTTTCCATGTCAAGGAAACCCTAAAACCCCCAAGTCGCACTTTCTCCTAGAGAGGGCCCAATTAATAAAGTAACTTAAAGTTTTTTTTTCCCCTTCTAGGCGCCTTGGCCCAAAAAGGTGACCCCAACGCAAAATTAGAACATGAGGAGTTAAGTGGCCCCTCCCAACGATAAAACATAACATCTAGTCCCTTCGAAAGCACTTTATAACCCTGTCAATGGAAAATAATAACTGGACTAGATATTCATACCCAATAGCTCATAGTGTCCGTAACCCCTTGGGCATGACTAGGGTTAGGACTCGCACTGGCCCTCAGGCCTTGGGTGAGAGAAAGGGGACATTACATATGCCTAGCGCCTTCAGGATCACAAGATGACTAAGTATAAGGAGATCACAACAAACATGTTGGGGAAGACAAGGCAGGTAGAATAGGATTAAGAGCCACGTCGGGATTGGTTGGGGTCTTTTTGGAGGAGCTAAATGATTGAGTCATAGATATTTGTCAGTAAAGATTCTGACACCATGCTTGCAGTTTAGCATTTTTTCATGGCTCATATACAATTATTACATTTTTATTTTTTCATATGAGACTTAAACTCTTGCTGAAGTCATTTCAATGATTCAATAACAATCAGATGTTATATATTCATATTTGAATTTTGAATTCGTTTTTAACCAGCACAGATGACACAAAGATTTTAAAGTATTATGTTTAAAATTTGTTTCTTCGGAATGTTTAATGATGCTTAGTTTTATCAATTAAATGTTATAAAATTGCATAATTTTTCTTACGTATATACCAGGTAGCCAGTACAGGTATAGGTGTGGATGCAAAAAAATGGACCCGGTATGCCAGTTAGCCTACAATCGAAGTCACCTCGATCATGTCCTTGCAACACCATCTAGTGCTCATCCAACCTTTTCAGGAAGATAAATGTGACCATCTGCACAGTAGGAGTTAGAACCAACTCCGCAATAGTAGACGAAACAAACATTTCCATCTCAGCAGTGGGAGAAATAACTATCTCCGTAGTAGGAGTGAGAACCAACTCCGTCTCATCTATTTGCTCATTTATCCCCCTCTGTTGGGAAAAGTCTTTCACAACACAATGAGCAAATTGAAGACCTCTCACCTCCATTTTTTCTTCAAAGGTGAGGAGGTAGAGATCACCAGTGCTTATACATACTTGGGAGTTCAGATTACAGGCCCGCGATTCAGTTTGAGAAAGACCCTTCTACCCAAAGTCAATAAGGGTTATGGTTCCTTAGCCCTCCTCGAGAGACGGTGCTTTCGCCATCATTTCCAAGATGTCTCCTCCAAAATGTCCCTCATGGAATCTCTCATTAGATCCATTGTCCTTTACGGATCTGTTGTTAGGGGGCCTTCCCTTCTCGAAACAAACTGGGCTTGGATAAAAAGAGTCCAAACTCTTCTCCTCCGTCGGTTTATTCGATGCAAGCAAACCGTCCCCATCACATTATTTTGGTCGAGTTTGGTGTTCATCCTTTCAGATTGGAGGCTATGTTTGATATGATCTTTTTCCTGCAACGCATCAGAGGCTTCATTGTTTCTGTTGAGGGAAGGGATAGGTATCCATTCCTTGCATACTGCTCTTCAGAGGCTATTGCTCGCTTAGATAATTTGTGTTGCGGTCTCTCCTAGTTTGCGGAGGTTTCCAACCTTTTAGGAACAGTTGGTGTTCAAATGGATCATCTCCCTCCTTTCCATTACTCCTTACATGCGACACGTCATCTCCTTCCCACTAAGCAAGTGTTGAACAAGGCCATCAAGGCGGATATCTATAAATATTTCATCCTTACCACCTAGGCTAAACCCCGGGGGGTCTTCACCCCAAGATGGCCTTTTACGCGGAACACTTTATGGAGATGAGCGATGGCCTCATCATTCATCCACAATATACTTGCCATCACTGGACGCATGCGCTCCGCATCGCTCTCGACCAAATCAAAGTTGGTTCCCACAAATCCGATGCAAGACAGACCACCACCTTGATCGTTCTGACAGGATCTGCCCTCTTTGTAATCTTTAGGAGCCCGAGACAGAGATGCACTTTATTTTCAGATGCCCTACATAGTATGTGATCAGAGGGAGGTTTCATTGTCTCTTCAGAGGATCACAGACACTTTCGGACTTCTTCAGATATGAGGATCAAAGATGCCTTGCTTTATACATACAGGAGGCCATGAGGCTTCGTGAGCACACTCTTCAGATACATTCCAGAGCAAATTTTTCCCAAACTGATCACTTCCTTCTTCGCAGTGCTACCCTTAGCGAGAGGCACCAAGCGCCAATGGGTGACTAGCTTTGCCTCTGACTCCAAATCAATTCACCCCAAGGATAACACCCATAGTTCACCAAGCCATCATCTTCACATCAGCACCAGGCCCGGTGCTAAGTGACAGACGAGACCTACCAGATCCTCTAGATACAAAACGACGGCCAAATAGCAGCTAAGTAGACGGCCCTTGCACTATGCCGACTCCTAGTCCAACCGTCTCTCCATCTGGAATGTCTTCTATTCGGCCTCGAATGTTAGGGGAGCTAGTTCCACCATCCCATGATGGACTCTCTTCTCTTCTTCGCCACGGCCTTCTTTCTTCTCTTCTTCTCGCATGCAAACCCACTCCTGGTTTGGGTGTTGGGATTGTTTTCTACATTGTTGTTGCCTTCTCAGGCCCTTTGTACTTTCTCTTCTTTGCTCTCCTCTTGGGACCGTTTGGTCCCCCGCTTTGTATTTTTCCCTTGTTGGCTATTTCAGTCCCATTGACCTAATCTTGTGGTCATTTGTTGGACATTAATATATTTATCTTATCTACTGCCCTTCAAGCAAGTACATATGAGTGAGTGGCTTGGCATGCCATCTCACCATGCACCTTTAGTGCATCTAGACTAGTGAAGTCTCCATCCACAATAAATTGTTCTTCAGAATGAGGAAATCCATCCTCCCACAGCATGTCCGCCTCCTGTACATCTGGTATAGTGGATATTCCCTCCATAATAAATGCATGTAGGTTAATTGTATCCAAGTCAACAAATCAGTGAAGAATGGCTTCCTCTCAAGGCATTGCAGCCTCTTGCACATCCTATATGGTGGAGTTGTCCTCCACACGTGCATTCATGTTGACCGTAGCAGGATCAACAAGCCAATATAGGCCACCTTGCCCAATACCAAGGGCAATCATCCGTCTTTGTTTCATATTAGAAACAACACACTTCTTGCCACATAAATCGACAGAGATATTGGGATTTTCAGTTAATTGACGAATAGATAGAAGATTTTTTTGTAAAGAAGGTACATATCTAACATTCTGTACCAACAGTTTAAGAGCATTATTCAATACAATGCATATATCTCCTATCCCTTCTACTGCAAGTGATTCTCCATCAACTAGTACTACTGATTCAAAACATATATTTGCAATAAATGAGACATACCAGTCCCTGCGACATGAAAAGTGTGCGGCTACACCGGAGTCAATGATCCAACAACCAGTACCACTGTCATGCAAGCATGATGTCGTAAGTCAATAAAGAGCATGCCCGTCATCCAAATCCCGTTCTTCTGCAACCGCTGCCACATGCTCCTCATCACATGGCTTTTTTATGTTGCGCAAAACCATACTTCTACTTCCGACAATCCTTCTTAAGGTGCCCAACCTTGTGACGGTAATAGCATGTGACCTGATACCGAGTGGAGGACTCACCAGAATGATGTCTCTGCTTTCCTTTTGACTGTGTGACAAGAGCACTCTCTAATTGGTCACAACTAGATTCTTCCTGAATTTGCCTCCACTCCTTTTACAACAGGTAGGAACTCACCTTGTCAAATGTGAGAGTTTGACTTTCCACCATTAAATGGCTCATACGAAGAAGGTAAGTTGTTCAAAACCATAGCCACCATATCATCATCGTCCACCTTTTTGTTGATGGAAGATAATTGGTCTCGGAGGTCTTTCATATGAAATGGATGCTCAGACAGCAATCCACCTTCTTGTAACTTTATAGAAAAGAGCATATTCTTCAGGTATAAATTCCAACTCTTTTCTAACGTCTGATATTTATCCCTTAGACTGGTCCACAACGTGCTTGCTTCAGTAGCATTCCACACTTCTAGTATCATATCATCCAACACCAACAACTTGAGAAGCAATAAAGCCTCCTTATGACGTTAGTCATAATCTGTGAAGTTCGTCGTTGGTCGACCTTCACTACCCGTGATTATTTCATCACAATCACGAAATTCTACAAGGGTCAAAATCTTATGGCTCCATACATTGAAATTTGTGCCAGTTAATTTTTGAGTCTCCGACAGAATCAAGTTTGAAATATTTGCCATTTTACTATTCCAAAGTAGCGGAAATAATAAAACAATATATTGCTTACTCCAGCAAATAGTTCTTAATTTATTATTCCAATGCAAGTCACAAGTTGAATACCTTTGTTACGGAAAAAATGAATATTATTTAGAAAGACTTCTGCCCTCGAATTGTCCACGGTTTTCTCCTGACGACTGGAGTTGCATATGTCCTGCCGCGAATGGTGTCTACCCTATTTGCCCTTGTGAATGGAGGCCTAACTGTCTTCCTTCTCTGCCTTCACATATTTGCGACTTTGCGAATGGAGGCCTGACTGTCTTCCTTCTCTGCCTTCCGCTCATTGGAATTTGATATTTGCACTGCTAGTATACAGTTCACTCTGCGTCAGGTGGAATAGCTAACAAGACTTGGTTTGTAATATTATGCAAGTACCAGACTAATTTCATTAAGGATTTACCATACTTGGTTTATAATTATAAGTATTAGTACCGGTACTTGAATTTACATAATAATGGAAGCAAGTTGGTTTTGAACACTGTATTACTGTTGTTTCCCAGTTTTCCAAGACTATAATTATGTTTATATAGTATTATATTCAAAGAAAAAAACTTTAGCCTGAAATCATACAAAATTGTGATTACATATGCAGCTGTTTGCACTTGTATAAAGAAACCCAATTTATTGAAACTTACGGATCAAGAAGACTTAGACTCCGTCCACTCCATCCTTTGGTAGGGCTTCCTGCCACCGATGCCACCAATATTGCTACCAATGCAACAGACACCACCCTGAAAATACATGAACAAATAATACTTAGCACTCTCAATGGGCTTTTTCTTAAGTTGAAAAAAAATTCAACAAACCGAAACCCTTCTACAGGAAACCTCCTCGTGCATCAGATATTTGATTTACATTAAATTTACTGTAATATAACAGTATCACATTCTATCAAAAATAGTATCAAAGTTGATGCCACTCATTTATCATTTCACTCAAAAAGACAATTTCACAAAAGGGCACGACATGATAAATTACCTCAGCATTCACAACAATCCATTTTGATTCCTCTTGAACGATACAATTTCTCCATACATAACTCCAAGACAAAATTTCACTTAGTCTAATTCCTAAATTGGAGCAGCTTTGTGAGGACTGCAAAGTTGACAATAACAAAATGCAATTTCATTGGTGACAACCAACCACAGACAATCAAAATGAAAGAGCACAAACAGATTCACATAACCACTCAGAAATAACAAGACAATTCTGTTGGCTGTTGTATGTTCACTTAGAGTTAGTATCATGTGGTTCCCTAAAATAATACTGATGTAATAAAGCCACTAAGAGACCAAATAACATAAGTGATAAGATAACAAGATAATCATAATATCTCACTAAGCAATAATTCAGAATAGAAAACAGGAACACAGGTAAAGTCTCAACCCTGTTTGCATCTGCTAGAAAATGCTTCCTGCGTGTCAAATTTGACTACGACAAACGCAAATTGTGCTAGCATTTCCAAATTGCTACTAGCTCTCTATAGACATAAAAAATCGAGTAGGAAAAAGCAGGCCAATGGATATATGTATGTCAAACAAATACTATTTGAATAGAAGCGTGCAAATATCAGCATAGAGTGGCATCCATGTTTAATTACAGATTTATTATTTTGAAGCACTCTTTTTATTTTTATTACATGTTAAAATGCGCGAATGTGATAGTTTTTGTATCACAAAAGAGTATTTTAATTTAATTGTATGGCATATAATACCGATTCACATGTTTCAGTGTGACTATAACACTTAAGGTTCAAAATTCTAAAAATCATAGTTATCAAGATTATAAAAATGTGTAGACCCGTTCCTTCCGTTAGATTTCATTAGTATTATTATGGTGATAAGTAGTACCTTTAGCTTTATTAGAGATGCAAAGTCTATGAATATAAAAACCATACACACGAATTAGTAGCAGCCACAAGCATTTACGGATTATAATCTTACCCTAATAATTTTTAGAATATTTAAGAGCACAGTAATGAGAATTAACAACCAAGGACTAACTATCTTTATGTGTGTACTTGCAAGCAGATGGAAACTGGCAAAAACAACTCACAAAGATGTTTAAGGAAAAAAAAACATAGATGCTCATTTACAAGTTTTTAAGAAAGATTATAAAGCAATGCATTACAAAGAACGGGGCAGTACGTATTAAAGCCTAATTTTTAAAGCAAAATATGAGAGATCCTAAGCTTGTTTCCAACCATTCAATTCATTTTCAACTCATGAATTTGTTGTGCATCATGTCATGCATATCTTGAATGCTCAAGTGGCATTGGTGAAGCCATAATGCTGACCCGTTGACATGAAGAACACTTCAGGAAAAAAAATCTAACACAGATACAACTCAAGACTAAAACAATAACTTCGTCTGACCATAAACTATTGAAAACAGACTTTAGAACATCTCAAGAATTTCAAAATATTACAACAACAGGCTTTGCACTTAGCAAGTATCGATGTTTTGGGTATGTGCAAAGACATCAAGTAAAATCTCTATCAGACACCACCAGCTCCCAAGCTGATATGGATACCATACCTTCAATACCCTCAAAATGGGCAATTACCTTTATAACTGCATTCCAACCTCAAATTACCAAATCCACCAGAAACATAAATTTATCAATAAGGGGATGAAAGCAGCATAACATTTTTGATACAAATATGCGAGCTCATATGAGAAAAGGTATACCACGTACATTAGAAAACACCTATATGCTTTCAGCATGAGACCTAATTTTGGTGCCTGAATGGTGAGAAGGATATGTGGATTGACAAAGTGACAGGCTTGCTAGAGAAATGAGCTCCATCTCCATTTTTGGGAAATATGTGACTGAACAAAACATTAAAAAAGTATATATTTAGATTAATAGCCAGAGGATAAAATGCATGGACTATAATACGAAACCCAATATAAGGATCAAGCAGTAAGAAGTGGAAGCTTCCAAGCATGGAAAATGGATGTATGATGCCTGTCTGGCTAACGATTTAAAATAATAAAATGAGAGCAAGCTGCAGTCGATAAAATTCTTTTAAATAACAGGGTGAAAATTCTTTAAAATATTTCAACTGAGAAAATGGAGAAGCAACAATAAATGGCATTGGCCATTCATTAATTGGCAGGTCTTGGTTTCTCTTATGTAGAACCTGTCACTTCGTACAGTTTGTCTGGTGCCGCATAATCTTGTTGGTGTCATAGATATATTTATATTACAATCATATAATCTCATATGCTTTGCCAAGTCTCGTTGATACAAATCATCTGATGGATATTTTGGCAGTTGCTTCCGAGTGCAGGGTGCAGGGTTTGTACAATGCAAAAAAGACTGTAAAAAGGCTCCTTCAAGACAAATAAATGTTCTAATATTCTGCTGCAAGTCCAAAAATAATAGAAAACTATATTGTATTGCCGCAGCAATAGTCACTTGGGTTTTCATGACACATGATAACATGAACAGGTCAAAAGGGAGCCACAAGATGTTGAAGAAGCCTCATAAGGCCATACTCAGCAAGAAGTCATTAAATGCAAATGATTATGCATGTATGTGACCTCTTCATGAGTAAATCTGACAAAAAATTGGTATACTAATACAACAGTACATAGCCATCATTGTATTCTCTCTAACAATCCAGAAAATGTTACAAGCTGTCCCGCCAATACTTGCTCCTATTGATGAAGTATAAGGCCACAAATAGGATTTTTCCCACACATTTCACACAAGTCTGCAACCAAAATACAATTGGTCTGGTGTGAACAGCAACCATAACTAAACCATGTCTTGTGAACAGGCATCCTTTGACATTCATCTCCTGATTAGTATTGTGTAAATTAGGTATCCAAACACATTATGAAGTCATGTTCCCTTGGTTCTATGAGTGATACTTTATCCCCATTCATTGCCCTATGATCCTCCTCAATAAGAAGCACTTCCCAAAGGTCTGTTCCTCTGGTACAGAAAAGAGTTCTTCTATTTGATGTCCTCTTTATGTCAACATCAAGCGGAACTTGGTGTCAACAAGCTGATCAAGACCAACACAAATATAATATGGTGATACTAATATCTCTAACAACACGGTAATACTAAGACACCCTGAGCATTATCTATATAAATGTAATATTGCTAAGGTGATCCTTGATATTCAAGTTGGGACAATGTCCATCTTAAAGTGTCCTATTGAGAAAGACTTTATATCAAGGACCCTTTGTTTAACTGTACTCCACTCCAGTAATAGACAGGTGTATCTGTTTACGGCAATTAAATACCTGGACAGTTATGTCTCAGATAAAGAAATTGTTCCCATCAATCTCACCTGTGGATATTTAGTCTTAAGTATTTGTAGGTTTCTTTTGGTGCTAAGAATTTAAATTAAAGTTAAATATAGCTACTAGAGAGGAAATTCATTGGCTTGGTGATTCCGTTCAAAGAGGTTTAAGCAAATATTAAAAGGAAATTATATATTTTAATAAAGAAACAATCCTACAATTTCAAGTCAAAATATCAAATTTATTGCATCTATGCATATGCTAACAGAGATAGAGACAGGCAAATTGAAAATCACCACAAATACAAAAAAAAAAAAACACCCGAATTTTCAAATCAAAATCTAATTGATTTGCCTAAAAAATGAAAATGTCGGAAATCTGAAATAGAAACCAGGTATCTTCGTCTACAAACGGCAAGAAAACTCTGTTCAAAACAAATACATAGAACAGCCAAATCTCTCAGGTTCGTTAAGACAAACCAATCTCCGATGCATTAAGTGATTGTAAAGTAAGATCACACAATTTTACATGACAGAAAAATTCTTATCTTGCCATACTTATAAAAAAAGAAGTCCTCTCCTATATTTAGACGCACTCATTAACAATGACTAATTTTCAGAAAAAACTATCATTGATTTATCCTCCTAAAGCAAGCTTTAGCCTTTACATGCTTTTATTAGCTATATTCTTTCTTCCTATTTTCCTAGAGTAGATTTATGCTTTATTTCTACCCTATCTTTTTAAATTGTGTATGCTTTGTTCCCAAGAAGCATTCTCTTGGGACGCATATTGGGCACATAACAAGTCTGCCCCTACAGAATTGCTTTGTCGCAAAGCAATAGGAGTGCCATATGATAAAATGTTTTAGGCCCTTTCAACAACAACATGAAACTTCAAATCAGTTGGCATCTGGGATCAAATTGCCAAAGACAATAACCCGGTAGATTCTTTAATAGGAGCATATCTTCTGTGCATCTACAAGATATTTTTGTATTTTTCACTGGGGTACCTTGACCACATAAATGAGGAGAATTCATTTAACTCTTGCCTTAAAGGAATAGGATTGTACTAGTTTACCAACCACCACAAGAATGAATGTGTTACCAAATTTCCTCAATTGCACCACCACAAAAAATATTTAAAGAAATTGATGTGTTTTTGTTAGAGTAGGTATGTACCTTAACTCATGTTCACCTAGGTACTTTATTTACCTTTATTGTATTTATCCTCACCCACTTATGTGTGTGGATATTTCTTTTATCTTATTTAGATATTAGGAGATATTGTCTAGTTGTTAGGTATAGTTCTTTCCTTGATCTATGGTATTGACTAGATCCTTGATGTCTAGTTCTCTCCTAAATCTATGGTCTTGACTAGTTCTTTGATGACTAGTTATTTCCTTAATTTATGGCTTGATCTACGACCTTGACTGGTTCTTAGATTGTTATTCCTTGCCTATTTAAGCAAGGCCCATTCTCAATGTGTTGCATTGAGTTCCATAATAATATATGATATTGTTGCTCATTTGTTTGCAAAGGTTTTATATAAAGTTATTATAGCGAATTACTTTCATCTTATTGATCGTGGTGTTTGATTAGCATCTGTGTTCTTGGCTTGGTACGATCTGGTTATCGTTCCTTTCAGTTTTTTCATCAATTGAATGAAGATCATCCATCAAACTTGTAACCAATAGCTACAAAGTTTGAGGTATTTCAGCAAGTTCTATCCATGGTGGACGATGTAAAGGTTCAACTTCACCTTGTTCCACTTTAAGAAATAAGACAATTGCTTTTCGTGCCTCTATTGTGATTGTTCTCACCACTCTACCTGACCTTTCATCTTCAAGGAAAACTTTAAGTATAGGATCAATCCATGGAAGAGTTGCAAGACTGATTGAAATGTCTCTCAAATGCAGGTCCATGATTTCCAAGCCATATGCAATGTAACAGTTGCATCTTCTTCTTCTATTTCATGCAAATAAGATACTAAAATAGGGGCAAAGTTGGCTTTCCTTAGGAATGTGTTCATATCCTTTTCACCTTTCCTTGATGGAACCTCTTTCCTAAGGGCTTATCCAACAACTGCAAGATGATGATGACCACACCAATTGAATAAGCTTATTGTCATATCTTGAATATTAGCCTCATGTCTTAGTCTTCCTTGGCAACTTCACGCACCGAACTTTTGCCATCATTGCTCATGACCTCTGCAGCATGTTCCTAGAGTTCTGTAACCACTTCCCTTGATCAAAAAGAAGACTAAATTATAATGCTAGAGATTATATAGAGAGGAGGAAGTAATACTTCTCCAAATTGTGTCGTGGTCTACATTATATTTATACCATTCTTCATTGCTAACTTTTGTAATATTCTATTAATTCCAAACTGTCAACTACCTCCTAACAGTGAAGTGATTCATCACTATCAAAACCAAGTACGGTCATTACATATATTCTAAAAACATCTCTTAATCATCAAATAACAAACCATAGTAGTATTTATTTTACACAACACTGACATGGTGTGGCAAAAGTGCAAAGAGATTTCAATATCCTGTTTTAAAACAGTGAAAACGCAGGAGACAAAAACATGATATAATAGTAAATAAAATTGAGAAAAACTGATTTTGTTATTTCATGTCGCATATAGTGCATAGAGGTAAAAATAAACAAAATACATTAAAAAAAAAATGTGCCTCAAAAAAATGTGTAGGGTTATCAAAAAACTCGTTTACTTTTACCTAAGAGGTTTTATGTAATAAGGGGGCTGGCCCTAGAATATAATTTTTAAAAAAAACACATCAGGTTTCAAAATCAACTTCTAAAATACGTCTAGTCAAAGTAAAACTATAAAAAATATGCCCTGGCCCTGATACTACACAACAAAATAGTCTACATATGCTTTTTATTTTTCGGCCTCTTTTGAATTACTAATGGCATTTAATTTAAGACGAACTTCCATACTAGAAGCAAACTATTTACAATCAATTCATATAGAAATTTTTCAACAAATACTTTGTATACTTATTTTGAGTAACAAGACATCCATCATTAGCTTGCTCGAACCCTAGTCCGAGGCAATAATGTAAGAGACATAAATCTGTAATGTCAAGAGTAGAGCAGGTATCTGACATTACCAGTTGAATTGTGCCAGTTTCATTACCTATCATGATTAAGTCGTCCATGTATACAATGAAAAGGTCAATATCATCATTATAAATTTTGATGAATGGATTTGGATGAGGACTTCTTCTAAATCAAGATTTATTAAGGTGAGAATCATTTTTAAGTACCAGGTTCATGCAGTCTGCATCAACCCATAAAGAGCCTTCGCTAGCTTCCTTAGGCGTTCTTTTCATTATGTCCATTTGATTAAGTTTCCAACCAAACTACAAAGCAAAGGTTTCAACATGGTCAGAAGTGGAACCCTCTTGTTAGGAAAAACCCTTTCATCACAAAACTCACCTTGTGCTTGTCCAAGGATCCACCTGCCTTGATTTTTTTGTTTTATACACCCCCTGGGCTCCTTTCATAATGGTAATCATACAAAAACCGAAGTTTTATTTTTTAGCATTTTACTGAACCTACACATCCCCTTCCTGCTCCTGTTTCCCTATCCTTCATCATATGTGTTCAGCTCAAAAGTATTATTTGCCATCAAGATAAAATGACAAATGTCAAGTCATCACACAAAATGAAGGAAACGTATAGCTTCTTTCTTTGTATCTTAGGCCTTTCACTTGGAGTGTTTGTGAAATCATATGCCTTCTTTTACTGCTTTTATGGTGGAATATTACCAGTCGGGCCTATTCTAAACTAAAACAACCTGCAGATATGTTTTTTTAACATTCTCCACTTAAGGAATTTCAGCCTCAGAATCGACCCTACAAACATCCCACGACACCTGCATATCACCCTAGGAGTCTTGCACATGACCTTGAACCTCCTTTTCTATTTTTCGTATTGCTTTGTCAATAACTCAATATCTAGAAAGCACATAGAATACAATGCAGACTGAAAAGGACTATCATCTACCAAGATATCTGGACCAACTGCGAGCTTAGTAGCAGAGATGTCAACTAAGCTAAATGATTTTGAATGATCACTATAACCAATGACATAATCTGCTTATATTTGTTTCCCAACTTACTCCTCTTTTGTTTTGGTATAAGGACAGAAGCAATTGATCCAAAGATTCAGAGATGACTTACCTCTGGTTTCCTGCCTATCCAAGCTTTTTTAGGTGCCATGCCTTGGATTGCCTTTGAGGGGCTCCTGTTGAGCAGATAAACAATGAGGACTGCTTCAGCCCAATAAGTCTTTGAAACCCCTTTTCCATTCAACATGCTTCTCACAATGTTCATAATTATCCTACTCTCTCTGCCACATCCTTTTGTTCAGGCATATATATCAAATGATGGTTATGCATGCATTCCATTTATACTGTTCATCAACTGAATTTTGCAACTGTCAATTACATCCTAAGTTCCTAATCATCAACTAACTCATATCTATTGTGACCAAGAATGACCATTACATATATTCTAATATGATATTTTTTACAAAGCTCAACATATTGACCAATGATGGAAAATAGAATTCCACTTCCCTAAAAGCATTTGCAATTGATAGGGCTTTTCCCAAAAGGCCAAAAAATTGACATTGATACAACTGTTTTTATCCAAAATCTGATTGTATTTCCAAATAGAAATATTATTATTGGTGAGATCTGATACCGCTGTGATGATCCAAAACCTGAAAACAAAAATCTAAAAACTGGGCTTGATCAGCAGCTCCATATCACCTGCTAGGATATGACTTGTAAAAGATGGGACCAAATCACATACTTCGAAGATTCTGGTTTTATGTTATTCACTTGGTTTGTCATTTGTCTAAGAGAAGCTTTAAAGGAAATAATAAATATTTCATGGAAGAAAGAATTCCACTATTTCGTGTCAAAATGTCAAATTTCTTGCACCTATGCAAATGCTAGCAGAGATGAGAACAGATAAAGCTTGAAATTGAACTTGATCAGCAGCTCAGATTACCAGCTAGGAGGTGCCATGTACAGGATGGGACCCAAACACATATACTGCAACTTCAAATTTCAGGTTATCCACTTCCTATGCCAGTTGGGCTTGGTCTCTGGTCTCTGGTCTCTGGTGCATGCTCGTGGAAATTGGCCCCCATTGATAATTTTGATACAACTAAGATAGAGATGATACCCTACCTGATACCTAGCAGGAAGATTCTTTATTTAGTTATTGAAGGCATCTTTAGAGGGGCAACATGGGAATTAATAGATAACGACAAATAAAGAGTGCCCGTGTCTTCAATCACTAGGACCATAAAACATAGAAATAAAGCAAAATGAAACCATTGCTAATAAAATTGTTTCCAGAAAAGGAAATTATACAGCGTTTAATTGTTTCCCCTCCTGATGATGCCACAGTCAATCACTTTGGTTTGTTTCAATATATTCCAAACATACGATTGTATGTAAGTTATATGTATCCTAACATAGCATTGTAACTAACCTGACCAAGTTTCAGGCAAACATTATATCATAGAACCCAGAACCTGATCAGCAAGATTATATCTGATGTAAAAATTGTGTAAAATAGTAGACTTCTCATATTAATGCATGTAATTAACATAGTAAAATAGAGAACAGTTCTGGAAAACAATCCATGCTGCTCTTTTTACTTCAAAGTTGAAAAAACGAATCAGATGCTTAAATGAGAATTAAAGCTTTCCTGTGACACGAGCATTAATAAGTCCTCTGATGAATGTACCATGTTAAATCCAAAGTAAACTGAACAGTAGAAAAAGGAAAGGTAGAAATGCATACATTCCAGTAGAAATTATAAGTGTTATGGCCACCTTGAACATCTTAGCTGACACAGTACGTTTGATATAGTGCCCCAATGCTACAACATTTAGTATAATAAATACCTGCACATAAATACAGAGTAAAAAGAGTGCATAAAACGAATTACTATGAGCTGCCTCTATGTTTTAACCTGCTGCTAATACAAATGCAAAACTGCTCAAATTCTCCCTGTGAGGGTATCAAACTGTTTAGTTTGAAGCTGTACAGACACATTATGGCTTCAAACCTGTGATACCTTTGTTGATCCATCACACAGTCTTGTGTTTTTCTTTTTGTGCCAACACCCAATTTGATAGGTCAAATGCCATTGCCAGATAAGACTATTGAACTTTTAGTGTTTGCAATCCCAGGGCGATTCCCCCTGTGATTCCCATTTAACCCATAGCTAATATGTCTACCAGAAAACACAACTATTTAAGGTGAAACACAACGGCACGGTGAGAAAGATCAATGCCTGTTCAGTGTGCACTTATATCGATTCAATGTCAATGGCTCATTAATATACCAACAAATAACCTGAATTGAATAATAAAGCCCAAAATGCTGTCTTATGATAGCTACTTAGTAACTGCGATATAAGATCATATTAGCCATAACATACTATGAACATGGAAGTGCATTTTCATAGACAAATTGAGGAATATGAAGTATTTGTGGCTACTTTCTGCGAAGTATGTATTGCGAAGTGCAAAGTGTACTTTATTGATGAAGTTCAACTTAAAAAATGAAGAAAGGTAATCATGACGCATGTAAGAAAGATGAAAGCTGTGAGGCCCAATTTTTGTTATTTGCCTTTCTTTTTGGACTGCTCACATACCAGATAGACCCTGTTTCATTGTGATGTGGAATGAGATGCCAAGGCTGATTACTTATATTTACACGATTATGACAGTAATTCATTATGGACTATGATGGTTAAGTTACATTCAGATATTATCATGTTTTATTCGTTGATTATCAAATGTAATTTAGATACTCATGTTAGATATACATTGTGGCTCATTTATTGGATGCATTTGGTTTATATGGTTTTCTTATGTTATGACCATGATATATTATTATGTTTGGAATTGTATATATTGCAATGGATGGACCTTGCTAATTGTATGGATTGTTTAGGTGAAATGTTATCATGTGCGCTTAATTTATATGTACATATATTTTCGACATATTGATGGGTGCAATGATTGTGCATGGTATAGGTTCGACCAAAAGAACAAAATGGATACAAAAAAGCTCGAATAAGTCATGTCGACCACACATACACAATCCACAAGTAGTTTACAACCCCTTTTGAAACTTGGTAAACCCACCTTAAGACTAGTCGGATGTTAACCTTGTCTAAAACCTTAGAGGCTTAAGCTTATAGTGGTCATGTAAATCCTTGTGTTATAAGATGAAATGTTGATCCATGCAAGTGGGATAAGAATGAGGACCAATACTTTCCTTATTTAGGAACTCGGATTTCAAAGATAAGCCCAAAATTAGAAAGTGTGGAGCAAGTTTACCTTTCTTAGCTTGTGATTTAGTGATGATATCCGATGGGTTATGCTTGGGAGTGTTTAAGATGCCTAGAGGAGCCTCTAAAATGACTACAACCTTCTAAAATATGCCTCAAAGATGTTTAAGGATAGGGATGAAGAAAGGAAAGCCAAATCAATGGGACAAAAAGCACTCCTTCATTGGGCAAGGGTTTATGATCTTTCCTATCAAAAGGTAAAAAAAATGCTAAGCAAGGATTTTTTTGCCATTCTTAGAAAGAAGTGCAAGCAAAAACAAGTGGAGGACATGAGTAAGGCCTTGATCCATGAGCCTTTTTGTATGCCATTTTGTATTTTGTTTTGATTTTTTAAACAGTTTTTACGTTACTGGTTATATTACTGGATTTTACCTTTGTTGAGGCATCTTTGGGCATTAATTTGATGGATTTCATCTTGATTGTTGCCTTGTTATACAAAGGTTTTGATGAGTTATTTATCGTTTGTTATGCCTTATTTTACGGAATTTTATTTGGCTTGTGAAACCTTGAATGGTAACAATTTATTTGTTGTCCTTTACTGCTTTTATTGATGGAACAAGGCCTTTGACTCAATTCCGAGACACCTGCTTTTCCATAAGTTGAGGGACATTGGCATCCCGACTTCTTTGATTACCGCTTCTTAGAGGTTTGATGAGACAATTTCGTACTTCTCGCGGTTTCTCTAATTTTGTTAAGAACACCATTGGGGTCAAGCAAGGATGCCCTCTTTCTCCAACCCAATTCAGCATTTAGAATGACAAGTTAGAGGAGTTTCTTCAGCAGCATTCCCATTTAGATGATGATTGTAGTTTGCATGAGGTGGTTGTAGCTATCCTTCTTTTTGTTAATGATGTTGTCCTCATACACTCTATCGAGAGCTTACAACAACAACTTGATGCCCTTGCACCCTTTTATGATCTTCGACAACTTGTGGTCAACCTTAGCAAAACTGAAGTCGTGATTTTCAATATTTCCTAGCACTCTCTCAATATTCCAGTTTTTCTACAAAGAGGAACTTCTAGAGATCGCATCAGCCTACACCAACTTTGGGGTCCAATTTTCCGATCCGTCTTTTAGCATGAAGTCTGCCTATCACGTATGCCTTTGCAAGGGGAAAACCTCTCTTTATCTTGTAGTGCCAAGGTTTCCAAATCAACTTTCAAGACATCCCTTCCAAGTTACACCTTTTTGATACAATCATCAAGCTTACAGTTTTTTATGGTTCTGAGGTTTGGGGACCTAGTTTGGGAATTGTTGATTGGTCTCTTGTTGAGAGGGTCCAGACCCTCATGTTATAGCGCATGATTTGTTGCAAGCAGACAGTTCCTCAGTGCATCGTCCAAGCTGAATTTTCTGCCCAACTGCTACACCTTGAGAATATCTTCGAGATTACTTTCTACATCCACAACTTAGATCCTTAGGGACATCAGTTGCAAGTTGTGAGAGGTACCCATACTTAGCACTTTGCTTTTCAGAGAGGATTGTTTCAATAGCCCCCACCAAATGCCAAAATTGTTGGTACTTTAAGGCTAGGTTGCTTTTTCTTTCTATTGGCATCTTCATTGATAGGCTACCCCCTCTCATGTACTCCCTAGATGCCCTACAGGCTCTTTCCCACAAAGGACATAATCACCAAAGTTGCCATAAAGGACATCTACAGACAGTATATCCAGACCACCTATATCTTCCCCCCGTAAGCCACTCAATGTTGAGCATTTCTTATAGGTGGTGGATGGCATTATTTGTCGTCCTCACTACCTCGAATGTCGTTGGTCCTACAGCTTCAGATTTCTCCATGGCCAGATGAGAGTGTCCTCTCACAAGTTACACTCAAAATTGATCATCACATTTTCTAACAGGATTGGATATGTCGTCTTTGTGCCCTCCAAGAGGTGGAGACCAAGGAATGCTTCATTTTCAAATGTCCTATTTACTATGAGATCTAGGGAAGATACAACTGCCTCTACAAAGATTCAAACAACACTCAATCTACTGTTGAGCACACAGTAATACTTGGGGGGGGGGGGGGCGGGGGGGCACGACGTGAATCAGTATTATACAAACTTTTACTTATTTAAACATTAACATCCATAAGAGCAGCAATCACATAAGATATAACAATTGCACAACACAAGATTTCTATGGAAAACCCTTTCGGAAGAAAACCACAAAGAAAAAGACTGCTTGGATCTACTATCCAAATTCAACCCAAAATATCTCAATATACATTCGTAGGCACCAACCTACTGGAGACACCAATCCCCAATGTCGAGCACCAACTCAGTCAGTTTACGAGCACCAACTCGTTGGAGACACCAATCCCCAATGTTGAGCACCAACACAACCAAACAAATAAAATACACCGCTTCATTGTGCAAGTTTACAGTCAATATGTAGGTGCCTAAGAGACGAAGTAGGTGGTCAAATTTTCATGAGATTTGGTTGGGTAGATCATAAGTTATGGGCATTTTTCTCCATGGAGAGTGTGGGAGGAGTTGGAGCTAGAGCTGGAGCTGGAGCTGAGGAGCTATATGGAGGAGGAGAACAGAGTTTTTATGTTTGAAATGATTAAAATAATCATTTAAAACTCCTTGGATGCACTTTTTAATGTGTGGGAATAGCAAAATGCCAAAGCGCACTATAAAAGACCAAAAAGAACCTCATACAAGTGCCCAAGTGCACTTTACAAGCGCCTAGGAACCATTACCAATGGAGCGCATTATTACATGCCAAAAGGAATCTTTGAAAAGATGGGCGCAGTTTTTAATGTGTTTTGGAACCTAAATAAATGTCATAGGTGCATCACCCAAGAACTTTGGAACCTAGCAAATGGTGGGTGCATCATTTTGTTGCTTAGGAACTTGTTTAAGGCACATAAGCGTACTTTATGAAGCAAATAGGAACTTTTTTCAAGTGCCAAGCACACTTTTCCAGTGCAGAAGGAACTAATACATGTCCAAGCGCATGTCACAAGTGCTTTAGAAACCTAAGGAATGGTGGGTGCGTTTTGGAGGGAAGATTAGAACCTTGGGCACACCTTTTAGGCCCACATAGAGCATTTCAAGCGCCTAACCACACTTTCCAAAGGCATTTGGAACAACTAAAAGGTGAGGCGCTCGTGGGGAAGGTTCTGGGAACCTTGGGCGCTCCCACAAGGCACTTAAAGAACTAATAAAGTGCAAAGGCACATTCATGATAACCATTTAGAACCTAGCTAAGGCAAAAGTGCACTTATAACATGTTTTTAGTACCAAGCCAAGGCATAAAACACATGCATAATGATTTTTGGAACCAAAAAGGCATGAGGCACACATCAATCATGTTTTAGTACCGTTAACGGCCCAAGGGGCATTTAACATGTGATTTTAGAAAGGAAAAATGCACGAGGAAGGGGTTGTATGAACCACAAAAAGCTGCATGAGTGGACTAATAACATCATTTTGGAACCCACAAAGTAATTAGGTGCCTTTTCAATGAGGCGACAGAACCTTGGAAGTACTAAACAATCACCTTGCTTGCTAATTTGTTTATCAACAAGCTTTGAGACGGGAAGAATTGATACTATAGTTCCACCGAGAGACCAATCCTTCACTTTGCACCATGACATTGAGACCTTGTCTTGTAAAGGATTGGCAAAATCTTCTCATGATTTTAGTCACTGGAAATGTAGCTTATTTGGGAACAGGTCAGCATCAATGAAGTAATGTCCACCTTTTGCTTCAATATTCTCAAGTTGAATTTGAACAAGTAACATAGAAACCTTATCCTTCACATTGTTCCCATAGTATTAACAGTAGCAGCAGGATGATGTGACTCAAACCCTCAATGTCATCCATATAAGAAATGCCTATAAGATACTTAAGACCCATCAAAAGTACAACTTGGTTTTAAGGAATATAATGCTTGCAGGAATGTCTCTAGCTCATCACATTAAGCTCCAAGCTTTATAACTATCAATGCTCGACTTCAAATCATCTCACTTTCGAACCTGAGATCAGTCCATTCATGATATTTGCAAAATAGCATTATTCTCCAAATATTGTTCTCAGTTTCTCCATATATTTAAAACAACAAGCTCCATCTCGCATCTTTGTGATGATGGCCTTAATTCTCCACATCATTCAGTGACTTGATCTCATCAACTCAACATGATGTAATGTCCCCAATGGACATTATTTTACCCCTAAACGGATTTTAGGCAATCCCAACTTTAAATGCAACTTGTAGACAAAATACCAAACAAGTATCACGCAGATCTGAATTTATAAAAGAAATGCGACTTGGGTTAAGTGGAAAACCCACACCAATCAACCTCAAAATTTATATCATTCCACTCAAATCTAGTACCACTAATTTATAAAGCCCAAATATGTATAAAATTGCAGATTTCAGATATAAACAAGGCTGCAATAAATTATTTAAAAACCCTGTCTGTAACATAACTTCGAAAATTCATATCTTTTGCTAGAGAAGTTTGAATGAGCTAAAACTTTGGATCTTGGGCCACAAAAATATGAAGAATAATATTCCAAAATTAGTTTTCGCACAGCAAACACAAAACCCTAATTTTGCCCTAAAAAGAAGGTCGCCCAGCACATTTAGGGCATCAAATCAGCTCCAAAAATTAAGAAAACAAACTACTTTGATTCCCAAACAAATCAGCCCTGAATCAACTCCAATAATGACAAGCTAGGGTAGATCTTTCACTACCGAAGAATGCCCTGCTAGCTAGGAATGGATCTCTCACCACCGAAGCTAAGGTCCCTGTGGGATCTTACTCCACAAGCTAAAGAAAATCCAAGCGTATATGCAAAAACTACAAGCTTAAGACACAAATCAGAAAAAATCAAATGGTTATGCAATATCTTCCCCTCAAGTCGACTTCTCCTTATAAAGGAAGAAGAGACCCAAAACAACCTCTACAATATCCAATTAGTTCACAAGGATTTTCCCTACGCAAGCATTTAATATTTTCCCATATTAAATGTTTTTCCCAACAACTTTTTCCCTCCTAATGCAAGTCGCATTTTTCTAGGGGAAATACATAGTAAAATGGGCATTTATCCTTTCTATGTTCCCATTCCCCTTTCTAAGGCAAGTCACCTTTCCATCTAGGATGGATAACAATTTATATTTGAGCCTTTTCCATCCTAGATTTAATAATTATTAAGTCATATAAATTATTATAAGTGTTCTATATATTCTTTTCTTTTATTAATGACACTTTATAATAATTAAATATAACTTAAGTCACCCTTATATTTTTCCTTTGGCCGTCGGGTTGACAAAATAGGCCAAAGGTCTTCGAATAGGAAGGGGATATTACACATGGTCCAGGTAAAGAAACATGAACCAGAACAAAACTGCCTAATTGATGTTTTCCTTTCGCCAAATCAACGTAGAGCGCAAGTCCATCATCTCTTGTTATCTCATGTTTTTTTACATGCATCTCAAAGGGAAAAAGTTGCATATTTCCACACACCTCCAAGGCCTCCTCATGTAGATGACCATTAAAGACTTTTGTAGTAGCATGTGGGCCATCAGCTTGAAACAAGTTTACTACCAACCACTTTTACGACCTTACGGGGTTATGTTACCAAAATGGAGTCGAAATTGAAAATTTTCGAAAAGGTCCATTTTACGTGACAACACGCTCAAATCATCCTCAAATTGAAACTCTGCCACTTGAAATTTCCTTGGATGGAGAGGCCACCTCATGAAAGAAAACAAAAGGACCCTTGGAACAAGCATTCAAAATAGAAAAGAGGCACATTGTTGATGAATTGGTTGCTCGATACATTTACGCATGTTGGTTGCCCTTCAATGTGTTGAGGTCACCATATTGACAACAAATGGTAAAAGTCATTAATGAGGCGCCGCAAAGGTAAAAAGGTCCTAGCTATGAGAAACTTTGCACATCCCTCTTGGCAAAAGAACTGAAGCATATACAAACTTCTTTGCAGCCAATTAGAGATTCCTTGAAGGATTTAGGTGTGTCAATTATTTTAGATGGATGGAAAGATGCACGAAACACAACCCTAATCAACATTGTTGTACTATGTCCTAAAGTGGCAATGATCTTGAAGGTCGTTGATTGTGAGGGTGAAGTGAAAAATGTTAAGTTAATTACTAACATTTTGATTGAGGCTATTGAGTTGATAGGCCCCAAAACATTGTCCAAGTTATCACAAACAATGAAAAAAAATTCAAGGCAATGAGCTTCATTGTAGAGGGGAGATATGAGCACATATTTTGGACACCTTGTGCAATACACTTCCTCAATTTGACACTGCAAAAAATTGGAAAAATCCCATTGATAGAACAAATTTACGCAGACGCAAACAACATTCATATATTTGCCACAAATCATCGCATCTTAGGCCTTTTTAGGAAATTCTCAAGATTGGAATTGTTGATGGTAAGGGAACAATTTGTTAGTTTCTAATTTATATAATCTAAGTTATCTAACTTTTAATAATTTGAATTTATTTTAAATTTCCAATTCCTTAAATTCTTTTTATAGGTTGTTGAGACCATATTTTCCTCTCACACACTCATCTTGAGACGACTTGTTAAGGTAAAGCATGTCTTAAGCAGTACGGTGGTTGACAACATTTGGACAGTGAGGATGCAAGCAAACACAAAAAGATGCCACAAGATAAAATTATAAATCTTTGATGATGATTGGTGAGACAAGGTTGCATATCTATTTAGTTTCACAAAGCTTATTCTTTCTATGATCAGATATGTAGACAAAGATAATGCTTACATAAAAGAAATTTATGATGGAATTGACCACGTGTTTGAAAAAATGAGAGAGATCATACAAAACAAATAGCAAGACCCTAAAGAAAACATATATAATGAAATTAAGAGTGTGGTCGTGAGAAGGTAGAATAAAATGAACACCCCATCGCATCTCATTGCCTATGCACTAAATCTCAAATATTATAGCAATGAAGTAGTTAAATTACCTAGTAGGCAACCACCATATGATGACCAAGAAGTCGCAGATGGAACAAGAGTAGCATTCAGGAGGTTGTTTCCTAATCCATCTATAGCTAATACAATCCGCAATGAAATGGGGATGTTTGTATCTTCAGAAAGAGGAGATGGAGAAATAGAGGCTCTTTTTGACAAGTACAACATGACTCCAGTCAAGTGGTGGTATGTACATGACCATGATGCCAAGTATCTACGACCTGTTGCCATTAAACTTCTCTCACAAATATAAAATTTAAACGAAAATTTGTTGTTTATCAATTAAAATTTAAGATAGTAACACACATTTTTGTACATAGTTAACACCTTTTTTTTGCAATAAGTGCCTAATAATTCTTCGGCAAAGCGAAATTGGAGTAGATTTTTATTCATCCACTCAAATAAATGACACAAGTTGGCATCCAAGAAGGCTGGGGATATGCTATATCTACATGCCAATATGTGCCTCCTAACACACAAGACTAAAGGCTATACTAGAGGTCCTAACAAGATTTGGGATATTAATCCTAAGACTAATGACTTTAATGTTTTTGCTGCTACTTTCACCCAACTTTCATTGCTTGGTATTTGTTGCCAAAATTACCTCTCAGCTCATTTTAAGCAACCAAATCACATTTCCCCTGTTTTCTCACGTCTCCAAATGCCTTCATGGCCTTTGTTTGGGCATTTCACGGACAACAAAGTCACATGGCCTGCACAGTCTGCTTTGGAGCATTTTGAGCTCCTTTCATGAAAGTTGCAGTCGGCTATGGGATGGATTTTAGGCCTCTACTTTTGTTTGTGAACAGGCCAAACTGATTTCAATGCCTTTGTAATTGGGATGAAGCCTTGGCATGAGCGCTTTGTTTGCCCCAAGGTCGCTATTGTTGCGTTCAAAGCTTCAACATTGGTCGTTGCTTTGTATTTTACATTGAGGATTTATCCCACATTCACAAGGAAGTGAAGCACCTAAGGGTTTAAATAGACAAGTGCTTCCTTAGTATAGAGGAGCAAGTTCTGCAAACTGAACTCTTTTGCAAAACTTCGAAGCAGCTAAGGCAAGAATTGTGGAAGGCTAAGATCATGCATCGTGTCGGCATTTCGACAAAGATGATGAGCTCAACCCGACCGAAAAGAAAAACAATCTAGCACGTGGAGACACAGGATTGCGCCACATGGCGCAATCCTAAAAATTCGGGCACTCATGCAAAAATTGACTGAGGCCGAGAAGGAGCCCGAAAATACAAGATTGTGCCACGTAGCGCAATCTCGAGAAGCCAGGTGCCTATTAGTTTGAACAAACCAAAACAGAGCAAGGCTGGCCAAAAGTACAACAACCCAAATGAGTGCCATGCGGCATAAATTCAGGCCCTAAGGACATAGCGGAGCTAGCACATTACAGAGTCTGTAGCCAATCACGGCCTGCCATGTGGCACCCATCTAGAGAGCCCGTAGCCAATCAAGGCCCACCACATGGCACCACTCATGGATGGTCGTGTGTTAGGGAGAATTAGAGACCAAGCAGGAAAAACATGAATAGTAGAGACCGAGCAAAAAAGAGCACGAAACCTGTAACCAATGAGAGGCCACCACATGGCAGCAAACAAGACCAATCCAAGCCTACCATGTGGCCCAATGAGAAAAAGCGAGGCATGACTATAGTTTAAAATCAAAAGTTTCCGCCAAGTTTTAATGGTGTGGGCAAACGGCAGATCTCTAATTTTTTAGCCATATCTTTTGACTAGTGCCACCAAATCGAGTAAAATTGGATGCATTGGAAAGCTCTCAAACAACACTTTCTAATGGAATATATCTTGGAGCATGAGCCATGGTGTTTTGGGAGCTGCAAGCAATCAAAGCTTTGGAGGCCATTTTTTCTCATTTAATGCAAGTCAAAAGTGGATTTAGAGTTCGAGGGAGTTCATTTATTGAGGCCAACACTTCAATCTCTCACATAGTCTTGTTCTCCATCAATGTACTGCCTATTTTCAGAGGATTTGAAATCTAACATTCTTCTACAAAGGATTTTACAATTGGGAGTCAGATCTGGGTGTTTATTGTCTGCAACCACATTTTGAGCGGAATTTTGGCCTCTAAGTTTCCACTTTCTCTCTCTTCTCTCTTCTTCTCTTCTCTCTTCTTCTCTTCTCTCTATAAATGCAATGTGTACTCATTGTAAAAGGGTCTTCTCTTCTGGATGCAGGGAAACTCTCCCTTTTGAGTTCTCCCCATTCCAAGTGTCCCTAACCTATGTATAGAAGTGTTGTAATGCATCCAATGCCTCTCTCACCTCTATAACAGATTGTGCATTCTTATAAGCTTAATATAAGGTTGATTGTGTCTAGTATCTGGCCTTTAACAATGTGTTTTGTTTCTTGCCTTCTATTTCTCTTGTGATACAATGTGGATTATAACTGCAAAATTTTGTGTATTGTGTCTTTCCTGACAAGGAGAGAGGGAACCCTTCTATTCTGGTGCAATCACCATCTTTTACAATTTCCTCCCTCTCCCTTTTCCCCCAGCAGATTGTTAGCTTAGGACTATCTTAGTGGTAGGCATTAGAGTAGATTAGGATAAAAGCCAACTTTCTCTGGAGGTCTGCCTCGAAAGAGCTAATTCCCCACAACTCTGGGAGACTCTCCCATAATGTATGCCCACTTTTTGCGGGTTAATAGTAGGGCCATTGGGAGTGGAGCTGCTAGTGGCATTTGTAGAGCTGATCTTGAGGAAAATCTAGATGATATATTCTAGAGTCTAGATTTTAAACATGAACATATGAAAATTTAAACAAGTAGAATGTTTTGAACTTTCATGAATACAAAATAATTTAAGTGTTTAATTTTTTATCGATTAAAAATGAGTATTATGCATTTTTTACATATAATTATATTTTTATTAAATATATTGTATGGACATATGTGTGTCATTTTGTACCCAAGGATTTTTTTAAAACTGGTGTTTCCCATTTCAAATACAAACCCATATCCGTACCCATTTCCTGGCAACCTAGATTTAAATACATGGCCCTTTGGCTCGGGGTTGCTATTAGCAAACCCAACCATGGCTGATTCGATAAGCCTAGGGTAAGAACAAACTCGAGATGATGGTGGGGAGAGACAAAGATGCCAGTGAGCCAAGACGAGTTGAGTCAAGTCACAATGCCTAATATGTCAAAGCCACATGGTGACAATAAGGGAGCCACTAGCATGGTAAGCTTTGTGTGGAAAGAAGCTAGGCTAAGCAACCAGACCTGCAAGATTTTCTTTGGAGGGAGCCTGGGCCAAGTGACATGGGTATGTTTGTAGCCAAATGGCAACCTAAGTGGGTGAAGGGAATGGAAGGCGAGGGGGACAACTAGGCAATGCCCCCCATTTGGAAACCCCGCCCTCAGGTAACCTACAACATATAACCAAACCAATATACTTGCATTAAATTAAAAACTTGTAAAAGAAACCCCATGGATTTGGAGGGGATAAGCCTTGAAGGCTTTTACTCTTATCAAAGGAAACTTAGAACCCTAAACAATAAACATTGCTCAAATGACATCTAAGCCTATTCTAAACTATAATGTCCAATTCTAAGCTTTTCTCTAACCCTCGACATGTAGCCTTGACAAAAATGAGTGTCCTCTCATTGAGGTTATCAAAAGAGGCCATGAAGGGTTGGGAAGAAGGCTGTGGTGGAGCCCTCTCCCCTTGCCCTACCTCCCTTCTTGCTTGAGTTTGCAAATGGCACCTCTTGAACTTGTGGAACCTTTTGAAGAGATTCTTAAGGATTCTTACAATTAAGATTAAGGTTTCCTAGATGGAGGGATAGATTAGAACAATCCAGTGATTGAAATTGCATCCTACTCTTTTTGAATGGAAAAGGCTTTTGAGCTTCAGTCATATTTGAGCCTTTTATTTGCATCACTTCATTTTAATGTTCAAATTTGGGTTGAGGGGTCATGGGAGAAGGATGCAAATGGTAATCGTGTGACCTTGTGCTATGTGTGGACCCCTTGCTACCTAGTTCAAACTTAACCCGAGCTCTAAATGACCAATAACAAAGGAAAATGGCCATCTATGATATTGAATACTATTATTCAATTTGCAAGAAAAAATGCCATAACCAAGTCAAATGCCAAGGCAAACCAGCTACTCCAAAGAGCCACTTTTAGCAATAATGCAGACAGGATCAGACCAAACAGCAGAATACCAACAAGACCAATCAAAAAAAGAAAACCAATTATAATGCCGAAACCATGAAATTTTTATTTCCCAACTCATGGCAAAGGAAATCCACACAAGCCCATCAAATTCTATGTTGGATATTCTATGTACGAGAAACTTGGTGCCACAGAATCTAGGAAGCATGAAGATGAAGATTGAAACGAGTTCAATTTTTAGCCCAATATTATCGACTAGGAGACAACCAGAAGAGACAATGCAAATATTCTAAGTCCATCCCAGGCGGACATTGTGAATCAAGGTATCCAATGAACCTCCCCTAGATGACCCTCTCTCAAATGACACTCATTGAATGAGGTTTTTTAGATTCCATTCAACAAATGCAAATGGAACTGAAGATTCAGACCCAGCCATTCAGCAGATTCACATGCCTTAGGCAACCATTCGCCACTTTGTTTTCAATCGTTCCCAAAAACGGAGTTAGTGTTGTCATCAAGGGAAAACAGTAAACTCATCGGCTCCTATAGTCAATCAAGCACATATAGGCTCTAAAATCAGTTGTGTGAAATCGCATCAATCCACACCAAATAATTGGTCCTAGGTTGATTTCTGTAAGCTGATAATTGCTTACAATTGAGAAGTCACAGACATCAAAAACATGTTAAGGGAGCTCAAACCAATAAATACTAGCTAACTTCATGCAAATTTCCACTTAAACAAATCACAGCAAAAAAATGGCAATAATTTCAGAATTCTACCATCAGGACATAAGTATTCACAAAACTAGAGGAGGGTTGTTAATCATGAAAAAAAATTATCAGAAAAAGAAAGTTTATGATTGATCAGGAAGATAAACAAACCAGAAATGATCCAAAATGCTCAGATGTCATGACTGCATTGAACCCAACAACTGGAACAAGAGCAGCCAAGAGTGTACCCAAAACCACCTGGAATAATCACATAATTAGATAACAGAACACCATGGTTTATGTATGTAAATATAGAAGGAATGCTAAGTAACCATTCAAAATTAACCACCACCTGATCTATAAATTTTAAAAGTTAATACGGATAAAATAAAAATTATCAGCTCGGCAAATGGACCGCCAAAAGAAGTTAGGTTTGGCCATAGCCTCATAGTACCAATATACTGACCAAAGTAGAAACAACAACAATTTTGATGATCATAAATGCGTGGAATATGTGTGAGATAGGTACATAAAGCCCATTCTGATTCAAATGGTTGTTTCAGTGTAATAGTGAATGCAATACCAGGCATATCCACATCAAAAGAAAAATTAAATAAAGGAACAAGCATATACAACAGGAATGTAATAATATAAAACAAGAGCTTAGTCCAATATTGATGTAGTCAAAGATAGAGAAGGTCAACTGAATTACAGCCTGGTCTTTGAAGCCATTAACCTACACACTCAACAAAAAACACTCACACAAATCAGTTTGAGAACAAGGACAACCGCTTTATTTACTTCACATGACGAATTACAGAGATTCAAACTACACCTTCACTTGTTCTTCTCTCCAGTTGCTGTACAAAAGAACACCAAAAACCTCAATGAGCTAGAATCAACTCTCTACCCCGCTGTGCTTCCTGAGCGCCTTCATTTTCCTAGGAAGTATTCTCACTCCAGCCTGCCTTCCTTGAATCCTTCCCACACCTTTTTTGTCAGTGAAGTGACTATTGGAATCCCCTTGTGATCTTGGAAATTGCTCAAACTGAGCACTCAAATGTGTTTGGGTCATTACCGACCTTATGCAACTGCCATGTGCAAAATTGCCAGTTTGTGCAGACCAATAGTTGTGTAACCACCACAGACGTTTCGCAGCCAACAATTAACAAAGACCTGCTTTAGTCGTGGATTGAATCATGCAGCAGAGAACTCTGTCTCAACGACAAAAATTGTCCTTCACCTGTCCCAGGAACCTGTTGAAGTGCCACTGACCTTCGGGATCCTTGAGGGCTGTCTTCATAATGTTATTTGGGTTCGATTTCATGCAAACAAACTAGTAGATCTTTTTAGTTGATGCAAGATTGCTTGCTTACCTGGATGCTCTTGCATCATACACCCTGGGTAAGAGTTTTGTGAGCATAATGCTCACAAACTTAGGCTAAACGGTAGAACCATCCTTTTGACCTGAAGGGTAAGGCCACAACATGCCCTTGCACTATGCTAGGTACTTCCTCTTTTCCAGCCACCTGCTGGATCATAGATTGTCATCCTTCGCCAAATGATCCCCACACTATTCATGTTCCAAACCTTGCTGACTTTGAACTGACCACCTTCGAATAAGCTCAACATTTCTTTCACTTCCTCAGCTACACCTCCATCCTTTGCTATGCATACTCGGGCTGAAAACAACATAGGTTGCTCCATCTTTTATTCAGAGGAAATAAGCAACCCTTCAATTTCCATTGCTTCTATTTTAATTAAGAGAGAGCCTTCCGTCCCTTTACCTTGATCATATATTGTTGTCACACTTGGACATTCAAGGTCCGCCTCTTCACTCACCTTCTTTTGGCTCGCACCTTTGGCATTCCCCTTCACAATCAATGTGTTGGACACTTTTTTCTCCTCAAATTGCAAAGCATACTTGTTAGTACTCATGGCAAGATGGCGTCTATGCTCAAGTTTGTCTCGTTTTCCTTCAATGGACTTATGAGTATACCTTTGTCCGCTCTTCTTAGTACACACTGTTATCTCTTCTATCATACGACATCCAGCTATCAAATTGACATGGTCTGCCCAACAAAAGAAGTCAGACATCCATAGGCAAGCTGCAAAACATCACACAAAATTTTATCCTTGTACCTACAATTTTCATATCAACTTCACAACGCTTCCATACAATGATACCATGAGCTTCTAATAACCAAGATACCCTATATGGCTTTCGGTGTGGTGTACATACACAATTCAGCTCACCTACCATTTCATTGGACACTAAATTATACGAGATTCTGCTAACAACCACAACATCATAGCATGTGCCCTTTGTTTTGCACTTTGTCATTAAAATGTGTCTTCTTTGACATGCTTCTTCTTTTTTTCTTTCAAGACCCTCCTTACTAGCAAATTCTCTCCTTGCTTAGGTTCCCAACATGCTCAGGGGATGCCATGGAATCTGCATCTGCTTGCGCAACTTGTGCAATACGTTCAATTCCTTTTCTTTAGCCATCATGGTGAGCATGGGGGCACTCGAAAGTATAGTGACCAACTTCTCCACGCTTGAAGCACATTCCACTAAATGATCTTTCTCCTCCTCTCCCATAGCCGCCTCTTCATCTTCTAGAGGTGGATCCACTTCTTTCTTGTTGATTGGCACATCAAAAATGCTAGATCCTTCCTCATTCCACAGCTGATTGCTTTCATGGGATGGCTGATTTCTACTGCTACTCAACCTTCCTCTTCCTCACAATGCACCTTGTCGTCTTCTAGGCAACTTTTCTTCTACCGTTGAAGCGTATTGGTATGCTGCTTTTACTTTATATAACCTTGCCATGCTGATTTCATCTTGAATATTTAACAGCAGTCCGTTTATGTATCTTGCCATCTTTTCTTTGGTCCATCTCATTGTGACCAGCCAATATGTGATTTTGTAAAACTCTTTTGTGTAGTCCTTCATGCTTAGTTCCTTTTACCTCAAATTTATAGCTTCTTCAACAAGTCCAACTGGTAGTCTATATGTAGAAATTTACCTTTCAATTGGCAACCCCCTTTTCCCAAAGAATAATCTTTTCCTTACCCCTTTTGTTCCTTTTGTTTTGTACCCCTTTCCACCAAATGGTTGCATGAGCCTTTACTTTGGTATGAGCCACTTTCACCTTCCTTAAGTCAGCCGATTCATCAAGTTCAAAACAGTCTTCCATTTCAGTGAGCCCATCAATCATCTCTCGGAATTCAAAGTTCATGAGAAGCTAGGAACTTCCATCTCAGCCCTTCTTCCAATCCTTGAGATAGCTCTAATGAACCTATCTTCTCCTACATCTAATTGTGCATGCAATGGGGCTATGTCTTTTACTCCTAACTCTTCATCTTCTACATCACTCACATCATCCCCTGGTACAGATACCTTCATGTCTTCTTTAACCTCATCTCAAAAGGGGGGCATATAGTTAGCTTATTTAGGATCAAGGACGAACATATGGGAGAGAAAGATCAACTTTGGTTGCTTCTCCAATTAGAGAGCACCTATTTGTGCTAGTAGGTAGAGGATTCGATTTGGACCCACAAGATATGGTACAAAAAGAAAGAAAGAAATCATACTAATGTCTACAAATGACCAAAAGTAGGAAAATTGGACTCAAGAATACGTCCAATTACAATAGAAAGTGATAGGGTAAAAGGAGTCTAAAAACAATGACCAACAAATGAAAGAAGACCAAAAGCTCTAGAAGTAAACGTGGGGTAAACCCAATGCAGTAAACCTCCCAAGTCATGCAGTTAGGGTAACAATACAAATAATCAGATCCATAACACTGTGAAAGGCCAATGCAGGATCTGAAAAATGCTCTACAGGGAATGCCTACGGCTAAGGGGGTTCGGATAGGGCAATCCTAGGTGTAAGCAAAGCAATTACTCTAGAATCCCTCCAAACATCAAAGGCCGAAGAAGTAGCTCTCATGGCAGAAAAGAAACTTGTAATGTGTGCTTGCTTCCAAAGCCTAGGAGGTGGCCATGAAGAAGCAGAACCGCGATGCAAAGGGGCAGATCCATGACTAGGAGTGGATCTCCATCTCTGAAAGCTGGTGTGTTCGGGTACCTTGGGAGTAGTACTGTGCAGAGTTGAGCGCCGCCTCACAGACCTAGCCCCCTCAATGCGTGAAGCATCAGTATCCAAAGGGCATCTAATGCTTCTGGCCTCTGTGAGGGGTTGAAAAAAAAAAGTGATTGGCTCTAGGAGCTCTAGGGGCTCCCTTCCAGGACCTGCATTGATGGGTGAAAACCTCTCGAAGAAAGGCCAGGCACCATTGATCTGTGTACCGAAAGAATGTGGATAGTGAGGTGCCCAAGTCTCTAAAAAAAATAATGATATCTCCCCCAAATCCCATGATAAAAAGGGCATTTGAAAATGAGGTGCTTCTCAATCTCCACCTTTTGGAGGGGGGAGAGATGACAAATACTGATTTCCACATGGAATAGGATGATCAGTCTCAACCCACAAATGGTGTGAGCATACTCTTAGCAGAACAAGGGGAAACCTCAAGCCGTGAGACCAATGGCGCTAAAGATAATCAGGGTGATGAATGACACCATCCACCACCTACAAAAAGTGTTCAAGGCAAGCTTGGGGCTGAGCAGCTAAGGAGGAGAAGGTGTCAAGGAGGGGCATCCAAAGAATACCTAAAAGGAGGTAACCTATCAATATAGATGCCAATAGACTTGATGAGACAAATAGTCTTGGAATACCAACAACGTTGACATCTACTAGGGCCCAAAGATGCAATCCTCTCTAAAGAACATAAGGTTAAGTATGGATACTTTACACGCCCTGAAACTAAATCCCCATGGTTTTGAGTCTACGAATGTAGAAAGTAAGGCTAAAGATAGTCTCAAGGCACAGAGGTTGTGCGGGAAACTCAGCTTGGATGATGCAATAGGGAACAATTTGCTTGCAACAGATCACAGATCATACATTAAATCATGAGAATCTAGACCATCTCAATACGAGCCCAATCAATAGAACTTAGAACACGTCACCCAACCTCACACTGGTATAAAATTGTAGGCTTGATGACTCTATCAAAGAGGCGCATCTTCGAAGGGATATTTTGGAAGTGGAACTCAAAGCATTGGCACTCCAAAATAAAAAAGGAAGCAGAACCCTAGCAAAGGCACATCTGAGATGCAGGCTTCATGCTAAAATATGGTTCTTAAAACCTGATTCTCAAGTAAGTGTGTAGGCCAATGTGATCTACAAAGGTTCCTTTGAACAGGAACTAGAATCAAGAAAGAGAACATTTAGAGGTGTTGAATATAGAGACCTTAGATTGCTAAGGTTGACCACCAGGTGACATCGCTCGCAAAAACAAGCAAGGACATCAAGTTGTCTCTGTAAACCTGTAGCAAAGTGAGAGGAGAATGACATCATCAGCAAAAAGGAGTATGGTTATCACCATATCATGCAAAATAATATCGTTCGCTTTGGCCGAGAAGTGGACATTGTGGAGTCGATGGCACCGATATTTCTCCGTTTTAGAAACCAACACTTCTCCGTGCAGCAATCGAGGCCCGCAGCAGTTTCTAACAATTTCAGAGTTTTCAGCATCTAGGGAAATCAAGTCCCGTGACAATCCCCAAAGAATTCAGAAGAGGCAGCATGGTTCACTTACCAAAAGGTGTATTTGTTGCTTTGCTCATTACAAGTTTTCAATCTTTCATTTGATGACATTATCATCATATTATTGAGACATTGATCTCCTTGCACACATTGATGTTTGCTTGTAGGTACACACAGAGCATGGACAATAGAACATTCGCATTAGAAGACTTATATATTTCTCCCTTTACCTTTCTCTAAGGTATGGTCTCAAGTAACCGCTCATTTTATTTCTCCTTTAATATGCATGCCCACACACACATTAAAGGGGGGCAATTATGTAGATAACTAGTTTTGGTACAAAGCATGCAGCAACATCTTCAGCACCTTTTAGGACACTTGGACTACTAGTGCATATCAGGCCCCTTTAAGCATACTTTCCCCCTTTTTCAGTCAATCCCACACAGCTTCATCACCACCAATCGCCCATAAATACTCTCAAATTCACTTTCAGTTAGCTTAAAACCTCCATGGCACCTCAGTGATCTTGCTCATCCATTCTTTTTAAGCATTCGCTCTCTAGTGGCATTCACTGGTGGCCTGGGACACTAGCGGCAGCTGCTAGTCACCCCCTCTGTCCAACAGTCATCTTTTCATGGTCAACCTATGTTTAAATTTAGGGTCGGTTTGCATGGGAAACTTTCTTGGGGATGCCTATTTATACAAATACATATAAGGTCATTTAAGGAATATGTATCACATCTACATCTCAAATCTGACATCTCTTACACACATCTATTATCAGTAAGAGATATCTGGAGATCAGTCCAAGCATTTACAAAAGCAGCCAAAGCCTATCTAAAGTCTGTTGTTGCCATGATCTTGTGCCAAAAGAAGGATTCATTTGTTTACATTGATTTGGTATATAGGAAGAGAAGGATGCATCTTTTCTCGCATTGGGATACATAGAAATCAACATAGAACTACATGAGCCTTGATTCCACGACTGATATATAGAGCAAAACCCCAATTGAAGGTAGCTCAGCCCAATTATATTGTGTTTTCTCAATGTTTCTTTGAGTAAATTGCTAGGGTTTGGACCCGGATCAACAGAGAATCCATTTGGAAACATTCACACAGCTCAGAAAGAAATTTTTGGAGATCAGGAGTGGAGAAAGGTGCGTGCAAAGTTTCAGGTCATCACAGTCAACAGAGAACAGTAGCAGCAAGCAGGATGCAGCAGCAGCAACCCCTAGTGACCTGGGAGAATACTAGGGGTGGCTGCTATTGTCCCCAATTCCATTTCTACCCCAGGCATCTCCGAGTAAAATCAAACTTCCAAGACCTTTTTCAATCTGTTTTCTGAGTCTGTTCTGATCATCTTCAACCCTCCATCAACAATCAAGTACACAATCAAAGGTATGAACTCACCTTCCACTTTGTTCACTCACCTCCATTTCCATATCAGTTTGTACACTTTTTCGATCTGTTATCACAGTGTTATCTTAGGGTGTTATTAGTGTTCATTGATTTAGTACATTTTGGTCATTGTGTTTAAAATAATCAAAACACAATGGTTATTCTCATCTCTCCCAAGGATAAATATGTCATGGTAGAGAGAAAAGGGAGTCGATTCCATTCATAGTAATTCAGAAGTCTGTAATTTTTCTGCTTAGTACAAGAAAGGCTTTCCAAAAGATTTTCCCTTGCACTTTGTGCCTTAAAGAGGTATGTTCACCGCCCTATAAGACACCTTGAGAGGTTTTTGGGAGGCATGGACCTACTCGCTAGCACAGTAGATGTGGCAAATTCCCTGTTTGTTAGACATGAGTAGTTGCACATTAATTTCAAGAATTATAATCTACTTGTCTAAAATTGGCATTCTTGTTATTTAATTTAGGCTTAATTTGTGGTTATGTAAAATCTACATATTTCATGTGTGTGCATATTAAACATGGTGTCTCAGAAATTTACCCAGCTCATCAATAATTAAAGCACTCAACAATTGCCGTCTCCAGTAGCACTCTTCTCTTCGGTGTAATCAAACAAGATTATGTATCAGTTCATGTTCTTGTGTTGCCGTGTCCTCAATGAATCCAATTTGCCTCGCTTTTGTAGAGTGCCTAATTGCTCTCCCGAACTGTTTAGTAAAAAATAATACTAAAGATTTGGTTGTTCCATTCCTTCATTTTACATTTTAGGCAGTGTAGTTTACCCATGAAATTGTACATTTCAGTCCCGTGCTGTTGTTAGCTTCTTTCCACCATTTCTCCACATCAATACAGAGTCTGGATGGGTCATCCACATGTTCTCAAACCTGAATTGGTATTTGTTTGTGCCTTGTTTGATTTTGATTATTTCTATATAGATCAACCAATGATCTAAGAGGGTTAATTCATAAATCTTTGCTGATATTTATTGGAAGCAGATAAGGCAGGCATCTGAAAACACAATTCTATCCAGTCTTTTGACTATATAGTGCTGCCCTCTTTTGGTTGCTCCATGTGAGCCAACCTTCAGCGAATTCCACATCTATTAAAGAATTCTGGAGATTAGGTGGATTGGGGAAGCTGCTTCAGGGGTGTGATAACCTATCCCCCTTTTATCTTCTGGTAATTTGATTGTGTTGAAATCCCCAATAAAGATTGGTTCTTGTAATGAGTTAGCATGAATCCAATTGGACAGCTGGTCCAGATACAAGATTCTAATTATAATACATTGTTCTTAAAATTCATATGAAGAGCAGGTGAAAGGAAAGAATGGTGTGCTAAGGGTAAATACCTGGCAGAACCCATTGTATCATGATTTTATCAAGCTAACTGACCATGGTTTGCTTGTATCCCCGGATACCTGAGCTCATCTAGTTGTTTTGCAGTTTTTGGCGATGCTTGGGCTTCCTATTTGTAATGCCCCTCTTTTTGAATAAATCTCATTGAAGACCTTTGGCCCCTTTTGTCTACCTGACGGCCAAAGGATGTGTCAAGGGTGACTAAGTTTTATTATTTTATTATATTGTGCAAATATTAAAATAAAATATTATAAGTTGCACATATAATAAATAATAAGCTTATTAATAAAATAACAGAGTCAAATGTAAAAATACAATTATTTTTAATTGTATTTACCTAGGGGGTACGACTTGCCCATGTAATGGAAAAATAGGGAAATATGACATTAGCTCCCTTAGAAAAATGCGACTGGCCTAGGGAGAGTCAAGTAATCTTATTGGATGCTTTTGGGGGTTGTTATGGGACCTTTCTCCTTTATATGGAGAGGTCGACTTGAGGAGACATTATCCAGAATTTTTATTATCAGATTTGCATTGCAAGAAGCTTCAAGCTTTCGTAAGAAATTCCAAGGATGGAAACCCTTGTGGATTTCATCTCTTGTGGACGAAAACCCCAAGGGATTGAAAGGGGATTTCACTCAGAAATTTCCAGCGATTATAATCAGATTTCCAGGTTGTTTTCAGCAGTGTTTTGGGAGGTATTTTCAGTGGTTTATTACAGCAGCTGGGTCGACTTAATGAGGACTGTTTTGGCATCATTTATAGAGGTATTTTTCTTCTAAAAATTGTTGTCAGATATCTTCAAATACTTGTGCAACAAGGCTGTATTTTTCTTAATTTTTCTGAGCCAAATAAAGAGGGTTTTCAAACAATTTATATTCAGTTTCAGATCTGGTTTTCCCAGTTGTTTGGCTGCATTTATTCCTGATTTTTATATTATTTGAGCTCTAAAAATATTGGCAATTAACGGGAAAAGAAATCATAAATTTTGAGTGTGTTGGGTGTGGAGATCCATTCAAAACCCTAGTCGCTTTGGCTAGGAAAGTCTGCATTTTGCCCTAGTTTGTTGGTCAAGGGTTTCAACAGCTCCATTTCTTCATTTACAAGTACAAAAATCTGGTTTAGGGCACAAAACTTTATTTGGGATCTTTCACTATTTTCCAAGAGACTATCGGCGTTCGACTGACTATGTCATGTTGGTAATACCTATGCTTTGGTCTTAATCCTTTTCTGAATCCTTCTGTGTCAAATTTGCATCTGTTGTTCCGTTGGCATTCATTGGCTGCCATCAAATTCTAGCTCACTAGGATTCCCTGATGGCTTCCATTTATAACGTACTGTTGTCCAGCAAAATCAGTGGGGTGTAGTTGTTTTGAGATTTGATTTTATCATTTTTCCTTTGCTGCTTTTCCCATGTCTGCTAATTTTGATGTGTCAGCTATTGACATAAATTGTTCCTGACCTTTGGCTTTACTATTTTGCTTTTCCTCCTTTCGAAAGCTTTCAAATGCCTTGTCTTGGTTTACACACTTTACCTTGGAATTGCCTGGTTTGAGATTTGATTTTTCCTTTGCTGTCTACTCCAATGTTTGCTGATTTTGATGTGTCAGTTATTGACATAAATAGTTCCTGAGGTTTGGCAATATTATTGTTTTTCCTCCTTTCGGGAGCTTTCAGCTGCCTTGTTTTGGTTTACAACTTTACACGTTTTACCTTCCAATTGGTGCAGTATCTTCCATGACTGCTTGACCCCCTTTCATATCTCGTCTCCTGCTGCAGGAGTGGTTTGAAAGGGTTTGATGCGTTGATTTGATTTTTTTTTGCTGACTCTAGTTTTTCCTTTGCATGTACTTGTTGAAACTCATCCTTCCCCTAAGATGCTTTATGGTCATCAGGTCCTTTTTTAGGACCCCAATTGGCTTTTCTGTGTTTACCATATCTCCTTTATGTTGTCCTCTCCATTCCCCATAGGCTGTTCAATTTTCTGAGGATCAATGTTCGGCGCTTATTCCCGGTTTCATTGTGAGCGACACAGTCTAGCTAAATGTCCAAGCTCGTGGCAAATCCAACAATGGAAAGGGATAATTTTATAGTCAATCGTATGCTCCTATTTGGTCCCTCCCATTTCCATGATGTTTTGATCTAAAAGAGGCTTTCCGAGACCAATGTTGACACATATTCTGACATAGTTTAGCACCCCTTGTCACTTGGTAAATCTGAAGGCTGTAATATATTCCCCAATTTTGCTCGTAATTTTTTCTAGGGAGGTTTCTTGCCAGTATTTGCTTGGGAGGAGAGGAAGCTTAACCCAGACTAGGACTGTGTTAGGTAAGTCCTCTATTGGGTTGAAAGCTAATAACCATGTTTTCATGAATAAACCTGATTTGTTCACAACCCTGAGACTGCCACAAAATAACCTTTGGACATTTTTAAAATGTCAATTGAACCTATTAGCCTCCAATTTTCCATACTAACAAGTTATTTTTTATCGAGCTGCCACACCTAGTAATATATCTCATCCATAGAGAATCGTATCCTCGTTGGGTTCTCCATTCTGAAGTAACATACATTTTCTTTTTGGTAGGGCAGGTAGGCCTGATAATTGTTTAATGTGCATGGTGTTTGCATATATTTCAATAAATCATCTCTACAGATTTGTTCTTTTCAATAGAGACAGCAAATCTGAACAATAGAAAGCTTGGGTTCTAAGAGGAGGCCATGGCCTTCCCTTGGGAGGCAGAGCAGAGACAGGGCAGGGGAGCTGGGTTTTTGTACTCGTCCCTGAGCAGTTGAAAGAAAGACTATACTGAAAACAGGGGTGGGTGAGGGAGGCTAAGAGCATCAGAGGGCTGTTATTTGAAACTGACTCTTCAATGGGAAACCACTGATATCATAAGTCTTCACATTACAGATCATGCAGTACTTCATAGGACACTCATCTTCCTTACAACACAATATCTCTTCTAACTCTCATCGTCGTTGTCGTCAATCTACGTTGCCAGGGTTCGTACCCCAGCCCCCCGAACCCTGCCTGATACGTAACCAGTACGGATATGTTAGGATACAGGTACGGATACGTGATGGGTACGCCCGGGTTCTTCCCGGGTACGTCCAGACGTACCCGGGAAGAACTTGGACGTACCCGGGGCCTATGTCACAGAAATCACCGAATTTCATCCAAAAAATTCATGGGTTTGATTTTATTCCTGCAAATTTAATAAAAACCCTTAAAAAATAATCAATTTGGCAATGAAAATCATTGAAAAGTTTCAGCATGAACATCTTAGACTGGTGCAGTTGTTTCCCTAAAATTTATCGATAGCATTATGCCCCCCATGGTTGTTCGACTCACTCCCTTCTCACGCATGTCTGAGAGTATGAAGAAATAGGGATTTGCAGCTTTATTTTCCTGATATGCCTTCACGATTCTGCTCAAGAGTCGGTTTACGGCAGTTGTCTACACTTAAACCTCATGTAAACTATTTTTCATTTGCATTGTAGTCAATGTTTTAGTTTCTATGCTTACGTTTAGTTTTAAGGTTAGAATTTTTTATGTTTTCTTACAAAATTATTAACTAAACTTACTAATAAATTTCTACCGCTACCAATTTAGTATTTAATAGTAAGTTTATTTAATGATTTATGTTTTTAGGTTATGGTAGAAATTTATTAGTAAGTTTATTTAATAACTTTGTTGATAGTTTATAAATTTTTATACGTATTTGAAGCTCACAAGTTTATTAATAGTTTATAAACTTTTATAAAATTTTAATAGCCTTTACATTTTTATATAAGTTTATTTAATAATATTATTTATATTTTATAAATTTTTATTATATATCCGCGTATCCGCGTATTGAACCCGTATTTTGGCAACATAGTCGTCAATATCTGTTTTTGTAAATATTGTTGTTCTGCATCCAGCCTTCTCTAATATGTATCTTTATATTTTGAGCTTTGGTACAATACTTGAGCCATATGAAATATTATTTTTTCAAATCTTCTCTATATGGGTTCACTAACATTTGTCGCAAGTTTAACACTCTTCTGTTATAGTCTTTGATTGTTTCATCTTTTCCTTGTTTTAGACTTGTTAATTCGTTCAACAGCATTTGGGCATCTGTAAGCCACTTGTTAAATTCCTTATTGAATGCAGTTATTATTTTGCCGTGCATTTTTTCCTCATCTTTCAACTGGTCATACCACTTAATGACAATCTGGCAATCTTCCATGGAAATATTCAAGTCAGCATTTGTCCTTATTTATGCTCTTCACTTTCCAATAACATTCCCAGCTGAGACAATTCATTGTTGGAAATCATTGATGCCTTTGTCTTTATCCCTACTCTTTTAAATGTTCTAGTACTTCTACAATCTTCTGCTTTTTTGGACAATGGACTGGTCATGTGACTTCCCTTTGTTATTTCTTTTGGGTATAGGCTCTCAATTCCAGATCCTATATCGCAAAGGTCTCTTCTAACCTTTCAAACTAATGCAATCGAAGATGGCGGGTCAATTGAATGACAGACTCGTCCTTGCAGCCAATACCCTGTTTGCAACAAAAACTGATACTGAAGACAATTGAGGTGCTTCTATTATTCGACATGAAGCAAAATACATCAATCATGAGCTAGAATCATTCTTTGATGCTCTAATAGCAATAAGACTCAAAACGGACTTGCAAACAACTTGTACTTTCAAATTATTGACTATTTCACACTCAATAACTAGACACAGATTTTGTCAAACATTTACACCAAACTTCAGCCCTTGGATTGCTTACCAAAACTTGATTGATTCATCATCAGGGTTAAAACCTAGGATACCGATACGGCAGGGGTGGGGAGCCTGAAACCGGTACGAAATGTAACAGGTACAGGTACGGCCCAGATACAGACGTGGGAGCGGGGAAGATACGGCGGGGTATTTTTGCTGCCAATACACGGAGAAACATACAGCAGATACCTAGGATACTTTTGAAGCTATACGTTTATCATTTCAACCGGAATCTTATTACTCCAAGGAATATGTGGAAGAATATATCAATACGAGGAAGTCTGGAAGAATATATCAGAATTTAATATTTATTATAGACTATAGTAAATGATTTTATATATTATTATATATATTTTAAAATAGCATCTGGAAAATACTAATAGTTTATAAAATTTCTAATTATATACAATAATATATATATATATAAATAAAAGGTTATTAAATTGCTTAAATATATAATATAATAGTATTATTAATTATAGTGTTACGATAGTATTATAATTAATATTCTTATGATGTCATTTTAATATTTATCATGCATTATATTGTCTTAAATCGGATATTATTAATAATCATATAATGTTATCAAGTGAGGCAATATATCTATAGGAATATAATGATATAACGTTATTTTAATTTATAATGTCGTAAGATTGTTGTATGTGTATAATGTAATAGTAATATAAAAAGTATAGTAGTTATAAAGTTCACTATTATATCATTTGTAATACTTATAATACTATTATCTAATATATTTTAATTACAACGTTTGACGTTGTTATATTTATAACATTCACTTATTTAATATTTAGCTTATAACTTATAAGTTATCTACTTATCTTGTCTTTTATCTTGTCTTTCATATGCATAATATGTGGTTAATAACTTAATTCTTATTTAGAAGGCTAAAATTTATATTTTTTTTAATTTTTATATATTTTTTATACTGCCGTATCCACGTATCGGATACTCCGTACCCGTACCCGTATCCAAAACTTATCGGCTACTTAGGTTAAAACTCATTACAAATCTGTCCACAGTTCTAGTTGAAATCTTCCCAAGGGTCATCACCATCACCGAGAATCACCTTTGTTTCTCCCTTCTCAAAAGTTTGCATTACATTGACTACAATATCACCTTGGTAGGAATTCAACTCTGTGAATCCTGAATCCAAAGTTTGTTATCTCTCTTCTCAATATTGAGTCTTGAGCTCTTACCAACCTTAGCTCCCCAGTTCCCAACCCCTGTAAACAGAAGATAAAACCAATTTAAAGATTGGTTTCATGTCCTTTCCGCTTTCTGATTCTCTAACGCTGTAATCATAATGTCAGGTGTAACGCTCAGTTTGTATGCCAGGGATCAGTTGTTTAACTTCATCAAGAACATGGTCATCTCCTCAATTTATTCAATTAATCGGTTCAAGATTCAAACCATGATCTCCCCATTTTCCTTGGATTGAATTTAAAATCCAAATAAAAGGAAAATCCAGGTGATGTCACTGAGATGTAACAAGGAGAAGCCATGCGGCTGTTTGTGGTTCGCTTTTACCTTTCAAAAGGGATGTCCCCCACCAAAGCTTTATTAAAGGCTATCGCCTTAATTTGTATAAATGCCACAATGGCATCAACTTTAGGTCCATGTTGTTAGATGGTCACAAATACACAGTACATGGACCTTTTTAGCATTGTCAGACTTTTGTCAGGGCTGAGGCTCCAATCTCTGTCCATTTGGATGATGTAGCGCCTTCACCAGACAGGCTGCGTTACACCATTCAGATCTGCATACTTCCATTCTTTATATAATAAAGCTTTAGGAGGAGGGAAGACCCCCCCTAAAGCTTTAAGACAACAATTATTAAGGTCATGGCCTTATTTTATATTACCCATGCACAGTGGGCATTGCTCCACACAGATATAAGAAGATCAATGGTCCGCAGACATACTGAACCTGTCAAGTGGAGAGCTTCTGATCATCAAGGATTTGGATGAGGTGGCGGATGAAATCAACGAAGTGGAAATCTGTTACAGCATTCCATTCAGGGCCAAGGCCATTAGTCAAAAATCCATTACACCTGTCGAGCACTTCTTATCAATCCCATGAGCTTCACGGCTTCAACAATCAGTAAACCTGTACGCTTATTAGACCTACAAATCCTGTGGCCATTACCACCATACACTAAGCCTAAAGGCTTCAAATACACCCAACACCAATTTTATTAAAGCCAGGAGTATTATAATGTAGAACCAAAGCCTACGAGCAATATACGAAGGCACGCTTTAATTAAACATAAGGCTTAAGCCCACAGGCTCAATTAACTAAAAGGAAAAGCCTTATAGGCATTCCCTACAGGTACTATTTCCTTTGACGGCGAATGCCTATGAAAGTCAGAGCAAATGCTCAGCATGCTTCGAAGAGAATGCCTTTGGGCACGAACAATGCTAGGAAAATGAAAAGTAAAAAAATATCACAAACAGTCCTTCAAAGAGACACTTCAAGTAGTCCCAGCTGTGTGGAGAATGTATTTACTTCTGTTTCTGACAGGAATCTGATTGATATTGATATCAACAAGATGCTTCTGTTAGCAAAACTTAGCATCTCTTTCGTGTTTTGCTTGGTTTCTCCTTTTACTCTGCGGTGTTGAATCACTAGCTTGACATTAAGAGCTGCTGTCAACGTACCACAAAAATTCTCACACTGCTATGTTGGGTTCACCAATGACAACACATTCTTGTGATCTGAGCAGTATATGAGAAATCAGAATATTAGCAGATTTACAGCAGCTAATATAATAGCAACAAATAGACACCAATGTGCAAACATATAAAAGCCATTAATTGTGAAAGATGGATGATACATTACATTATAGATGTTCTTATAAATACAAGTTAAAGGTATCACCAAATACCTTTGGTGATACCTTCCAAAAATAGCAGCTTATACAATAATTTAAGATAATTATCAAGCAACATAATAAACTAAATACTTGCTGCCAAACTATAAGCAAAACACACCCAAGTACCTTTTATGCTTCCTACAAGTACCATATGCAAAGCCTTTGGAGATAACTTTCAAAAATAACACTTAATACAACAATTAAAGATAATTATCTAGCAATGTAACAAATTAAATACTTGTTGCTAAACTATAAGCAAAATACACCCAAGTACTTTTTATGCTGCCTACAAGTACACCCGCATACAGAGTACCTCCTAAAATACATCGCTGTTGACTTTCAGGAGAGATTTCTAATATCAACATTAGAACTTCCAACCATATTGCTCTCAGCCAACCCAAGAACACTAAGAGAATGCAAAACCATGCAAGTTTTTTAATTTTTTATCACATGCATCCTCACTGAGTTTGTATTAAAGGCACATGATGATAATGTTTGTACAATCACGACATTCTAAGATCCATATTCTTCAGCAATACGAATTGGTTGAACTTGACTTTCAGTGTCGTTCGTATAATAAGTGGGGTTCATCAGCCTAACATAATTCCATAAGAATTTCAAAAGAAAAACTTGATCTCAAGAAATAATAAATTCATAGCTAACCATGATATGAGATCTACAAAGTGGCACCACATCAAGCTACCATATGCATAAACTTACCAGAGGAGCATAAGCAATATACAGCCGTGATGAATATCGGCCAGTGATAATGCATAAAAGAACGTGCATTGGGATAAGATTTATTATAAAAGTGTAACCTCCCCAGGAACAAACCTATAAAAATTAAAATGTATTAGATTTATTTCATAAGGTGTCTATTCAATTGCATTGTGAATTGTTGAAATAGCTATTTCTATGGCTGCTTACCATATAAAAGTAAGCCAAAGCATTCAACGTAGCATAAAAGAGAGAACCAGTGTTGAGTGTCTGCAAAAGTCCCAATATCAAAATCTTGTTAAGACAACAGATAAATTCCATCACACAAAAGGATAAGAAATGCAAACATCATGTGCATCATTTCCAACATTTTGCAATAAATTGGCAAATAGACATTTAATTATACTTTACTAGGCTGGTGCAAGGATGAACCTTAATATATAGATAGAATGTAAAGATCAAAGCAAATATTGCTACAGCTTCATTATCATAACTGCCAGCAACAGATCGAGATATGTACGAAGGTACCTGAAAAAAAAAAACTGTTGTACGTTAAAAAACACACTACAAACGTCAGCCACTGAACAGAAGTCCAAAAGAGGTAAAGAATTTTCAATGGAAAGGTGGAAAAAAATACTTAAAAGGAAACCTATTTCTGCTTTCACTAACTCGGTCAGGACACCTGCACAGCCATAGATACGTATATGAAATCCTTATTAGAATTGTTTTTCCCCATCTTAACCCAACCTCGAAGAACGTGCTATTTTTGGTGACAAGTGTTGATTTGATGTGAATTTGATAGAACAGCAGAATGTGCATTTAATGTTTTTACTGTTTGCCATGACCAATGACATCTTGTTTAGTAAGTTTGTAATAGCTGCTAATCTGATATCAAGGTTATGGAAAAACAGAATACACATTATATGTATCTACAGTGGACTTTGATCCACCTCCTTAAGTAATAGCTGTACCCTCGGCTCCCAAACACAATATAAATCTGGACCACACAATACACGTCAACACTGTGAGAGCACATTAGAAGTTGGATTTTTAATACATAATTTGCAAACATTCCTCTATCTGCTCTTCCAGAAACCCTAGCCTGCCAATCCCTTTTTTATAGCCTCAGACCTTGTCAGTTAAATAGCACCACTGTTACCTGAACAAGCCAAGCGCACAATAGCCAATATACTGTCACTCAAGCACAACAAATGCTAATAAACCAAGTTACATTGTGTTATGGTCTTCTGGATGGACCCAGTGAGGAAGGTGGCATGATCATTATCAAGCTCTAACTTAAACCATGGCCCCTGTAGTTAGTACCACTACTGCATGGATCATCAGTACTGCTAACAGTAAAGGTAGCTCACACTGTAGCTCTACATACTCCATAATAACATGGGCACACGATGACTATACTTGATGCCTTACAGACTCCCTCACCAAAGTGATGACTAATTAAGATTTAGGGTACATGCCAAAGGGCACCTGACACCTCCATCCTCAACTGAAATTCTCCCCATTATCCAAGCCACGATATTATACCTTATTGCAATACTTTTTGTATCCCTTCAATCCAATATAACAACATACACACAAGAAAGAAGACACGTAATAACATGCACACCCTGATAAAAGAAACAAAAGCCCCTGGGAGAATAATCGCCATCATCATAGGGGTGCCTGTGTAAAAGTTTCATAGTGACAGGTGTTAAAGGGTACTCATGACTAGCTTGAACCATGCATAAGTTGTGTATGATGTATTAACACAATGCATGCATCATTTCACTATTATAAACATTTATATAAAGTGCCACCTCACACCCACAATGAATTACTAGATCATTTCCTTAAAAAGGCCAAACTAGGGCTTATGCAGTGCATAAGTACAGCATTATGCAGGCAAGCCCTCACAGCAGTTACTGCTGGGCAAGCGACTGACAGAGTTGCTCACTCCACTTGGCTCCCGATTGTTTCCACAACAAATGAGGGAAGTCGACTGTGAAAGCGTCCTCTTGGGGAGTTTGTTGTCCATGGCTGAGTGGAGCTGAATGGCCTCCACCAGGTGGGATCCTTGGAGATTCCCGTCCCTAGAAATAATTCTGGTTGGAATGGATTGGTATTGCTGGAGCCTAAGACACAGGGTGACTCCCAAAGCAGCTCAACTACACTATACACTGAGCTGGCCTGTATAGATAATGGGGATCTGTCAGATCAGGAAAAAAAAATCATTACCCTCATAAATACAATCAGAGTTTCAATCAACATCTAATTATTCATATGCAATTTATGTTTCAACTATGTACCAAGAATGTTCCACGCATTATAAAGTTTAAACATGGTATGCATAACAAAGAGGGAGAAAGTAAGACATATGAATACATTTTATTTTTCTCAACGAGATCAGCTGGATCAACCTCTTCAAGGTACAGAGAATCTCTTCGGACGTACAAAATTGCTGTAATTTCCCCTTATAACAGCTGCCCTTGTCTAAATATCAGCAGGGTTGAAATTAAAGAATTACAGCTACCCTTCTCATCCAATAGGTAGAAACTTCCTGTGTGATTGCCTATCCCATAAGGGTAAAGAGGATACCGATCTTCTTCTTGAATGGTGCTCCTATCTCCATGCTATCATTTACCAATTTGAAAACCAATTAGGCTAAATTTGGCTTATCAAGTACCTGCTTTCTTATTTGAGGTAAAACATATTTCAAACTCAAGACCTGCTTCCCTAGAAAAAGTTTGCAATTCCTATTTTGCTTCTTTCAATGGTTTATTTTACATTTAACAAAATATTATTTTTAACTCCTTGTTTCTGAATTTTTTAATTCTTTCATCCATGTTATTACTGGTTCATGCAATTCGTGTTTTGGACACCCGCATATATACAGAGGATATTATAAAATATTGAAACAGCTTTCCTTAAGGAAATGACACAACAAACGGGATGGATTTTCATCTGAAGAAACTGCAAGCTGTAAGCAGATTCATGGGTTTTCTCCACAATCATAAATGGACCACACCATCTCCGTGGCAACTTGCTACAACCCGACATAAATAAGAAGTTATGTGAAATAACCCTCAAATACACTTTCCATCCACTCTAAAATATTAGAGAATTTTGTATTGTTCTTAATATGATTCAACTCTGACCTTATCCCTTTAAGTACTCTTCCCACACCATTTTTGCTCATCCTACACTTTTTATCGGCATCTCTAATAATCGTCTTCCTCCATCCAAGTACTCCTTAGGTACCAATGAATATGTTTACCAACAGGGCTGTCAGTGAGTATGTATACAGTATATCAACAGTACATTCAGTTGACTTGGACGTCCCTCCACAGCCATTCAACGCCAAGTTCATTTTCTATGTTGCACATTTCCTACAAATAGTAGATGGCATCAACATTCAATCTGACTACCTCCAGCTCCAGCATCATTGGTCATGTGCCTTGAGTTTTCCCCTTAGCCAGCAGGGGTATGCTCCCGTTAGTCACAAGTTTAGGCTGCCCATCATATTCTGTGGAACAACAAAATATACTGACTCTACCCCTCCGTGAGGTAGAGATTGAGGAGCATTTCATTCTCAAGTAAAGTATTTACCACGAGCTCCAAGGGAGATATCATTGTCTGTAAAGAGATTCAGGTGCGTCTCTGCTCATTTCTGTCATTCTCATAAATAGATACTTATAGGGAACTACTAGAGTTGTCAAGTTAATTAGTTACTTCTTTCAGCCTGCAACAGGCAATGGAGAAGGGTATGGTCCCATTACTTACAAGTTAAGGCTGACCACCATATTTTGTGGGGCAGCAAAATATACCAACTCTACCCCTCCATGAGGTAGAGATTGATGAGCATTTTATTCTCAGGTAAAGTATTTACCATGAGCTCCAAGGGAGATACCATTTTCTGTAAGGAGATTCAGGTGGTTCTCTGTTCATTTTCTGTCATTCTCATGCATAGATACTTGTGGGGAACTGCTAGAGTTGCCAGGTTAATTGGTTACTTCTTTCAGCCCACAACAGGCAATGGAGAAGGTAAGCACTTGTTCTATATAGTGGATTCACACTCAAATGGAGACAGTGAGACGACATCCCTCTTTGTGAATTGTTACTAGAGCGTCCCAACTCTGCTTTATTTTTTCAGAACCCTTAATTTAATAATAAAGCTCCCTAATAAAAAGCTAAATCACAAAATAGGGCTAGCAGCTGGCACATTTGTAGATCCATGCAGCATTACCAAAAGCGCAAAGTGACACAAGATATCAGTAAGGCACATAATGACTTGATGATATAGCTATTTAAAAGATCATCAATTCAAGGAATCAGATAATTGTTTCCAATTGAAACATTATTTGAGGTACCATAATCCACCCAGCTTCTTGATGTGCCATTTTTCCTGCACCAATAAAATTAGTGCTCCAAATGGTGACTGGGCAGATCAAATAAATCATTCTATATTAATTCTTAAAACTGTTTTTCATGCCCTCCTTTATGTGAAGGATATGAAATCTACTAAGTGGAATGGATACTCATTTCGTGACCCACTTCATGACGGTGCAAAAAACACCACTAACAGATCATTTGGACACATCTTAATGTTTTTAATATAAGGATCTGAACTTCACCTCAAACTGCTGAGCTCCCAATCCATTGTTAGTTGATAAAAGTGCCATACCAGTGGTTTCCATTCTAAGCCAGTGTTTTCACATTTTTGGTTTTCAAAGAGGAATGCTTGTATGAACTTTATGAAGTCTTAATCCTTCACTATCAAAAATGACCACATGACTTCAAAATGCAGGGTAGCATTGCATCAATATATCCATTCAAAGCAAAGAACAACGCCATACCTTGTTATCTTCATTATATAAATTTATAGTCAATTGTTGTTTCACTTGTATAGAAATTTGCAAAATAAGCATTCCACTATAGTGTCTCTTTACCCCAATCCAACCTATATTGTAAAGTCCCCTTTTCCAAGTTAGTTCGCTATGGAAGACCTTATGCCCATTCCTCTTCCCATGGGCATCAAGGAAGGAGCAAGGGAGGGAAACTCACCATGAATGTAAGTGTTGTACTTTCGTAATTAATTATCTTATTTACTAATCATGGCATTGGAATGGTTCGACTAGGTGCTGGAAGACTTGTCAAACAATGCAAGGAGGATTTCTATTTCTTCATTATGGAGGTCAGTCTTGTGGAGGCCTACTTGGTGACTTTAATATTCTTTTCCTTCATTAAGGGGGGGCCGGCCTCTCTAGAGGATTCTATTTGCCCATTGACATCATCAAGGCCTATATAAGGTGGTTCGACTTGCTAAAGGAGGGTTATGCTATTTTGGATATTGATTTCTCTTGGAGGTGGAGAAAGTAGCTTCTCTTCTTGCCATTATTGGACGGAAACCCCTCCTTGGTCACCTATTGAGGATGAAACCCTTCAATAGGATCACACTAGGAGACGGAGACCCTCTTGTGTACAAGGGTGATCTCACACGGAGGTCACATTGGAACTTCAAAGTGATTTTATGAGGTTCTTTATTTCCAGCCCTAGGCAACTTGCTTGGGGGTTAAGTTCGTCGTCTTCTAAGGCACAATTTAGTATTTTGAACTGATATTCTTGTTCTTCATATTTTATAAGGCTGGAATCTACATTTTGGTGATTTTTGGAGAAGTTTATCTATTTTTTCCAACCCTTGGTTTTAGTTGTATTGTTGTTATCAAAAAAATTAATTGCAGTTATGATTCATCATTCGTTTCACCATATTTTTTATGTATTTAAGATTGATAAATATTGTCGTGATTGGATAAATTTTTGGTGGCATTTCAGCTCTTTTTGCATAGTTAAATGTTGATGTGAATCTCATATGCAGTTCGAGTGGGCTAATTGAAATTGTGTATTGATTGTTTGAAGAGCATTCTCAGTTGTTTCAACTTGATGCTTGTGAGTTTGAAGGTGCAATTTCATATTTGATTCATTTGGGTTTAAGGCCAAACCCTTATTTCCATATTCAACCCTAGAAAGTGACATTACAGTGGTATGAGAGCTTTGATCCTGCCAACCTAAAGGGATTCATTGTGAAAGAAGAATTTGGATCAGCCAATTGAAGAGTTTGGCATGGCCCACCAAGATTCATAGGGAGCCAAAATCGATAAGCTCATTGAAGGGCAAGTTAGATTGGCGGACACCATAGACTTGTTGGCCCTAACGCTACAAAAATTCCATAAACCAAGGCTTCATAATGGTGAGGACAGCTCATCCGGAGTTAACACTTCAAGACAGCCCCAAGGATCAACATATGGATCAGCCACCAGGCCTACTTTCCTTTCAAGGGAAGAAGCCATACCAAAGGTGGGAACAAGACATTCGGTAGGGCAGAGTATTGCTACCATCTATGAGGAGTACAGGGCTCTTCCAGATGAGATTCGTGATGTCATATCACTCGCTGAGTTTATAGGGTTGAAGAAAGGTGAAATGGGAATTGGACCAAGGTCTAAACCCCAAGCTATGCCCAAGAAAAATGCGGAAGATGTTCCAAAGGGAAAAAATTCCCTCCATCATGATCGAGGAAGAAGAAGAAGAAGAAACAAAGTTGTTGGGCATTGAGAGGGAGCAGCCCATTGAAGCCCTAGAAGTACCCATCACTCTTTCCAAGGATGAGCCAATGACTAATTTTCAAAACAGTAGTATGAAGGGTCAAGGGTTTGATGAAATCTTGAAGTGCAAACGTAGAAAATGGAAGGAAATCATGTAGCACAAGTTGGAAGGTAAAAATCCTTTGATATTCAATGATGATTCATTGATTTCTGATGATGGCATATGGCAGAAAAAATGGACAAGAAAAATCAGATTTGCATGAAGTATATGATGCTGACATTATGGAAGGGTATGTCAATGAAGGAAGGGCACTACCGGTTCTTTATGATTACTTTCAATTAGCTGGATTTTCCCAAACAACACTCAATGATGGGCAGATTGAGGGAGTTCATAATGTTGAAGAGAGTTCTGAAAATGTTCCAAACAAGTACCAACAAAATAAGGGTGAGATCCTTGTTGGCAGCCCAAGATATGACAAAAGTGATCACATTTTGTTTCCTCCTATATCCATAGTTACCAGGTTCGGAAATCCGGTTCCGAAGGACAAAAAACTCCGAAAATCCGGATCTTGAAAAAATTCAGAAAAATCCGATTCAGTATAAACTTATAAAATACACATATATTATTATATATGTATATATAGAGGACAAATACACACATAACAAAAATCATGTCAAACATGCAAAAAAATACCAAATGGAGCTTGTAAAATTAACATCAATGTTTAATCATAAATAAATTAAATAATAAACCAAAAAAAATCTATGTCATTATAAAAATTTTAAAAATAAAAATTGTTAATTGTTAAAATTAATATATAATTGCCGATAATCGGTATAAACAAAATTTATATAAATTAAAAATAAAAAACAAAAAACATTGCTACGATAAAATACTGAATAACCATAGATATAATTCATTCGGGACAAATTCCCAATGGAGAGATTACATATAAATAGGTTATCAACTAAATAAATGAATACAATTGTTTTGCACACTCATATATTATTTTATATCCCCTTCTCATTATCGAAGTTATATAATAGAGTATATTTCTGTAACATATATTACATATATATATATATATATATATAATACAGCACTTATAATAATGTTTAGTGACTTAAGGTAATTATTGAAAAATGTCAACATATAGTGAAAAGGTACCCGTTTCCATTTGGGCCAAATTGTTTTCCATTCTAGTTGCAAAGTGCGACTTGCCTTAGAAGGGGGAATGGGAACATAGAATGTAGGATAAATATTTTACCATGTATTTCCCCTAGAAAAATGTGACTTGCATTAGGAGCAGAAAAAGTTGTTGGGAAAAACATTTAATATGGGAAAATATTAAATGCTTGCCTAGGGAAAATCCTTGGGAACTAATTGGATATTAAGGTTGTTTTGGGTCTCAATTCTTCCAAAATTATAAGGAGAAGTTCGAACTTGAAGGGAAATATATTCAATAATTTGATATTTTCTAATTTGTGTCTTAAGCTTGTAGCTTATGCATATTCTTTCATGTGCAACTGATTGTTTGTAAAAATATACAACTTGTGGAGTAAGATCCCACAAGAACCCTAGCTTCGGTGGTAAAAGATCCATCCCTAGCTAGCAGGGCATTCTTCGGTAGTGAGAGATCTACCCTAGCTTGTCAAGTTTGGAGCTGAATTGATGCCCTAAATGTGTTTTTGGGACGACCCTTCCTAGGGTTTTTTAGGGCAAAATCTAGGGTTTCGTCTTTGCTGTGCGAAAACTATTTTTAAGGGAATATTATTCTTGATTTTTGTGGCCCAAGATTAAAAGTTTCAACTCATTTGAGACTTCATCTTGCAAAAGATATGAATTTTAGAAGTTTTCAGTTGTTTAGGGACTTGTCTGTAAATTTCTGGCAGCATTCTGTTATTAGAGGAAAAATTCCAAAAATAGTTGTTCTATGATCTATTTGTTTTGTATTAGCAAGCTCCATGCATAAAATTTCAAGAGATTTGAGCAAGTATTTTTGGAGTTATCCATTTTTTTCAGTTCGCCTGCCCTAGATTTAATTTTCTGCAAAAATCAGAATTTCATGTTTGGCTGCAATTTGTCTGTAATTTTGAGATATTATTTTAAAGTTTGTCATTTCCTAAAATCCTGACATTTAGGGGTATTTAATGTCCGTTCAGGATTTTACAAATCTTATCAGAAGCTGTTGTAACATCCTCCAGTCTTGTGAAAGATTAAATATGGCAAATTGGAAATATTTCAATATGGGGATTATAAAGGAAATGTTCATCAACATGGGAATCAACAGGAAACCACTAACTTTATTTGAGCCAACTCACTCAGAATTTGAGTCAAAGCAAATCTGGGACAATAAGGAAAATGGTATTTCCATTGATAAAGGGCAGCCAATAGAGGTGATTGATGAGAATTCTTTTGGAGGAAATATCAATCGTTAGTAAGGGTCTTCAGAGATAATATGTTACATTTCCAGATTCTTTGCAATGATGAAGATTGGTAGCAAGCCTAAAGGTCATCATATGCCGGTCTTTACCTGAATTACAAAACAACTCATTGTTAACAAGAAGAAGCTTATAGATAAAAAGGTATGATTTCCATTGAGAAAAATAATTGCATTAATGAAAATTCTTAGCTTGTTAGAGCAAATTATTCTAGCTCAAGAGAATTGAATGCTTTGTATATGCAAGTAAGGAGGATGTAATGGAAACTTTGTCTAATGAAGGTTTGAGGAGTGGAATAGACAAGCTAGAGCTGTCAATTGATAGCATTGGCTCAAGCAATCCCCCTCCTTAACACCTACAATGGAGTTCAAGGAAAAGATGTCTTCACTTCAAGGTTATGAATGTCATTTCTCAAGAGGTTGCAGCATTTGGAGCATGCCAGGAAATACCTTTCAAATGGAGGGCATGATTGTCTGGACAGATTAAAAATGCCTTGTGGAATGAAAGTATGCATCCATCATTTATTGCAGCCATCCTCAGATTTATGAAGAATTTCAGCATTGTAGACACGAATACTCAAATTATTATACTTCACATCAAATGTTTCAAACATAAACATGAATGACCAAGATTGGTGATGATGTTGGCTGATATTCCAAGGTGAAAGAACTACCATGATAAATGTTTCTTATTTATTGGTTCTATTTATTTGGTCATCATGAGATGCATGCCAAAGTTTACAAATGCAAAGTTTGATGAACCATTGCTCCAAGTAATATGTATGTGAGCATCTTGTGGATGATATATGGTGCACAGTAATGTTAGTTCACTTGACAGGAACAGGTGTCAGGCTTGTGGATCATTTCAGCATAGCATTGATTTCTCTTGTGAAAATGAAACTGGGACAAAATCTAAGGATTAGAATTGTACTTGAGGCAAGCAATTTTGGGAAGGGAGGATTGTAATAACCCCTTCCCATTCGAAGACCTTTGGCCTATTTTGTCAACCCGACGGCCAAAGGAAAAATATAAGGGTGGCTTAAGTTATATTTAATTATTATAAAGTGCCATTAATAAAAGAAAAAATATATAGAGCACTTATAATAATTTATATGACTTAATAATTATTAAATCAAGGATGGAAAAGGCCCAAATATAAATTGTTATCCATCCTAGGTGAAAAGGCGACTTGCCTTAGAAGGGGGAATGGGAACATAGAAAGGATAAATGCCCATTTTACTATGTATTTCCCCTAGAAAAATGTGACTTGCATTAGGAGGGAAAAAGTTGTTGGAAAAAACATTTAATATGGGAAAATATTAAATGCTTGCATAGGGAAAATCCTTGGGAACTAATTGGATATTGTAGAGGTTGTTTTGGGTCTCTTCTTCCTTTATAAGGAGAAGTCGACTTGAAGGGAAAGATATTCCATACCATTTGATATTTTCTAATTTGTGTCTTAAGCTTATAGCTTATGCATATTCTTTCATGTGCAACTGCTGTTTGCAAATATCCAGCTTGTGGAGTAAGATCCCACAGGAACCCTAGCTTCGGTGGTGAGAGATCCATCCCTAGCTAGCAGGGCATTCTTCGGTAGTGAGAGATCTACCCTAGCTTGTCAATTTTGGAGCTGAATTGATGCCCTAAATGTGTTGGGCGACCTACTTTTTAGGGCAAAATTAGGGTTTCATGTTTGCTGTGCGAAAACTATTTTTGGAATATTATTCTTCATATTTTTGTGGCCCAAGATCCAAAGTTTCAGCTCATTTGGACTTCTCTAGCAAAAGATATTAATTTTAGAAGTTTTCAGTTGTTTAGGGCACGCTGTAAATTTCTGGCAGCATTCTGTTATTCGAAAAATTAAAATAGTTCTATAATATCTGTTATTGTATTAGCAAGCTCCATTTAAAATTTCAAGAGATTTAGCAAGTATTTTTGGAGTTATCCATTATTTTTTGTTCGCTGCCCTAGATTTAATTTTCTGCAAAAATCAGATTTTCTGTTTGGCTGCAATTTGTCTGTATTTTGCATATTTAAAGTTGGGATTGCCTAAAATCCGTTTAGGGGTAAAATAATGTCCATTGGGGACATTACCACGGTGTTGTTAAACCACTCATTTTGTTCCTAAACCCAAATAAGTTACCTCTAACTAACAGCAGCCATTGACGCAGATGATCAGCTCAACTTCTTAATAATGGCATGGAAAATAGAACATGTTTGAGGAATGAAGACGGAATCGTATAAATTTCATGTGCATGTTTCTGCCCTTCATAAAATAAAGCAACATACGACTTGTGCAATGACATTTTGACACGATGGTTCAATTATTGGGGCCACATGTAATAAGTCTGCATTCAAACTAGGGAAAGGATGGCTTATAATTGCTTTGTTAAGTTGGAAACCGCTTCATCTGGGACCATGATTTAATCCGATTAGGGTGTTATATGCTTAAGTTTTGCCATCACTTTGAAAATCTAACACAATGCAGATCTAGGTTTCATGATTTCCGAAAGTCACTTTTAGAAAAATTCAGTAATCATTTTTTTTCCCTTTCTTTGAGTAAAAATATGAAAATGGGGCGAACCAGTATTCAGCATCCAGCAAATCAAGTTCAAACCGGATCTGAACCAAATCTAGTCGAACCTAGTAACTATGCCTATTTCGCTGCCATATTTTTGTTATCATGGGAAATACACTGTTGAAGCATGATTAGAGATAACTATGGGCATGGTTTTTCTTCTATTGTAAGGCCAAGATTACTTTGGCATGGGTAGTCTTCGAAAGATCAAGGTTACTATCATTTCTCGCACGTGGATTAGCAAAGGATAACTTATGAGCAATCATAGAGGGCTTTGTTGTGCATTCTACCCACATGGTGAAGGATTCATTGGTTCCGGGTTAATAGAACATTCTTGGGGATTAAGTAACACGCATGAAGACAAGATTGTAGGGAATGGACAAAAGAAAATAAATCCAGCTGAATACCCAGGGTGTAAAGATGGTAAGCAAACTAGATGTTATTTTCAAGATTGTATGAAACATTTTGCTATGGTTTTGTGGGACTCAAATGTAATGTCCCCTTTTTCTACGCCAAAGGCCTAAGGGTCAAATCGAGTCCAAGCCGTTGTCATACCCAAGGGGCTATGGACGCTGGGGGCTTTTGAGAAGGGGCCGCATGGTACTAATATCCATGTTTGGCATTTGGGGGTCACTTTGGACCTTGGCGACTTAAACAGGAAAAAGTAACTTTAGTTACTTTTGTTTTATTGGCCCCTCCGTGGAATGAAACGCGTCTAGGTCTATTGGGGCTCTTTTGCTTTGGAATGTATATAAGGAGCTGGGAGAGAAAGGAGAGGGACCTTTTCGCATACATTTTTATTGACCCCTTCTCGTGCAGCTGTTGCTGTTGCGCATCTACAGCTTGTGGAGTCAAATCCCACAGGGACCCTAGCTTCGGTGGTGAGAGACATGTCCCTAGCTAGCAAGGCATTCTTCGGTAGTGAGAGATCTACCCTAGTCTGTCATTTTGGAGCCGCTTTCAGGGTCGTGCGGAAAAGACATTAACAGAGGTTTCAGAGGAAGGATCTCGAGGGTCTTGGGGGCATTTGGGGAAGATAAGCAAAGGGGCTCCAGATCAGATTCACGGCAACCATTTGGGCTGGGCGTGGCAGCTCGTTGAAGGCGCCTCCATCATTTTCAAACCCCATTCCAAGCGAAGCGACTTGCAGCCTTTATTTGGGGGTTTTCCAGTCCATCATTTTCAGATCTAAAGGTGGAACTATTACTACCTATATATGTTAATGTTATTTCCAAAGACCCTAATGTTATTTCGAAAGACCCTTATTACTTCTCTTGTATTTAGAGGGTCACGAACCTCTGAAGTTTTCCAGCCGCCTAGGGCATTCTGTAATTTTCTGGCAACAGTTTGATTTGTGTAAAATTCTCAAAAACAGTTTCATTGTGTCCTCTATAATAACATCAAGCTCTATTAAAATTTTCAAGTAATTCGGGTGGACATTTTGGCAAATATTAAGTTTCTTTAGTTCGCTGTCCCAACTATAAAAATCTGGTAAAATCAGTATTTTATATGGCTGCAAGTTTTCAATATTTTGTGCATTTTTAAGTGGTATTCCATTAGGGATATTTCATCAAATTACTTTCAAGATTGCCACTTTTGGATGTATGTGAAGGTGATGGATAATTCATCCACTGAAAATATAAATTCAGCCACATGGAATATAAATTCAGCTTGCTACAAGGTATGCAATAATTTAGTTTTCATGAACCAAGGTGGAGTAAAATATCATGCTATTGTTTGGGATTGGCTCTCTAAAACACACCTAGCAACAAGGCCTAATGAGACATGGATTCCATGGGAGCTTTGGGGTGTAAGTCATCTTTCTAACATGAATGAGATGAGTTTGGAAAAAGTGGATCATGAACCCTGAATCATTATGGGAGTTGTTTTAGATCTTGTGGCTGTTATTTCCAGTCAGTTTCACAATCTATTTGCACCCACCAAGTGGATTTCGATCAAAAGGAAGTGGTGCTCTTCTTCTAGGGACGTTGACAAGGTAAGGGTAACTCTCACAAGATGTTTGTTGGCCACTACAATTATGAATTTGAGTAATGAAATGCAATGCTACAACTGTGATGAGAAGTTTTTCCCAATTTCATTTGTTGGGTTGTGCATATCTTCTTGGGACGGCAATAGAGGGACAGGTTTAAAGACATTCTTTTCATTTGAAATTGCGTGTAAGAGGGTTCACTCATTGAGAACAACTAAGGCCAATGTTCCAACATATTTGGTATTGTTTGGGATGAAATTCCGAGCAAAGTATGGCTGTTATACTTACATACCAACACCCATAAGTTCCGATCCGAGCCAAATTTTGAAGAAATTAGTTTGGGCCAGCTTGGAAGCATCTTTTGGAGGTCAAGGTAATCATTATGACAACTGTTGTAGTAGATATGAGTATCCAGCCATGAGGTTGAAGGGTTTGCAATCTACTATCATTGTTGATGTGTTAAGAAGGATTCAGGCCACTATCCTTCTGATTTTGGGGGACAAAACAAATGGTTACAGCTGTGTTTGGGACAGCTCGAGTTAACTTTTAAACATCCATCACTTGAGGGGAGACTATGAGACGATTGCAAGCATTGAAAAAGAACTTGTCATCATATCCATGAGGCAAGAAGAAGCAACGATGAGGGTAACTCTTGTTTTCTTTAATAAGTTTGTTCCATGTGCAATTACAGGTATTAAAAGAAAAGAGCAACTGAGTTTATTTCTCATCTAATCACATGGGGGAGCATATGGGATTGCAGCTGAAGACGGAGAGTTTGTAGTCCTTAAATGGGTACCTACCACCTCTACATCAATCATATTACTGAAGTTTGCATGGGTTTGTCATATTTGTATCATTTATGTACTGCTGGTCACAAGATTTTCAGTCATGAACAGTTGTACCCATGTGCAATTTAAGAAGGTTTCCTTGCATGGTAATGATAATGGTGAAGCTCCACTAGTGAAGATGCTCCTAGCCGTCCTAGTCCTGAATTGGATGGAATCCCAAGTGATTTATGGTTGTCATGACTTATTTTCAGCTTACATGCAAACTGTGTTTAAATCATGTTTTGGACTAAGTAGCTGATACATTTTGGATACGGGTACGGGTACGGAGTATCCAATACGCGGATACGGCAAAAAAAAAAATTGACCCCGGATACGGCGTTGGATACAGCAGAACAAAAAATATATAAATTTTAGCCTTCTAAATAAGAATTCAGTTATTAACCACATATTATGCATATGAAAGACAAGATAAGTAGATAATTTATAAGTTATAAGCTAAATATTAAATAAGTGAATGTTATAAATTTATAATTTATAAATATAATAACGTCAAACGTTGTAATTAAAATATATTAGATAATAGTATAATAAGTATTACAAATGATATAATAGTGAACTTTATAACCATTATACTTTTTATATAATATTCCTTGGAGTCTAAGTCACCGCATTCGAATAACACGAATTCATGGAGTATAAAATTCGTTAGAAATTCATTACAAAAAAAATTAGAAATAAAATTCGTGATTAAATTCGACTAAGGGATTTACTAATTTACTATTATTAACTAATTTAATTTATTAATATTACAATAATAATAAATTTACTTACTATTCTAAATTTACTAATATATTATTAGTGTCATCAATTCATAATTACTACTTACTAATTTAGTGATTTATATATACTTACTATTATATATTTATTATTAAATATTACTAACTCTTATCAATACATTTATTTGCATATATTCATCGAGGCATAAGTTACTTCGTGCATATATAATGGTTAGTATCTTATTTTATTCGAGGCATATATATTGGCTATTATCTATTTAATTCGTGCAACCGAAACAAGTAGACGCTCAACGATTCCCGCAAATTACGGCAATTCTGTCGACCCTCGACTGTAATTTCTGCAACTTGAACGCTTCCAGATCTACGGGGCCATCAATTTCTAATGGTTGTCACTGTAGCCATAGCCTCAAATTGCTTCAGATTTATAATGCGGTTAGCTTGGAGTAATAAGATTCCGGTTGAAAATATATACCTATAGCTTCAAAAGTATCCGATCTGTTGTATGTTTCTCCGTGTATTGATAGCAAAAAGACCTCGTTGTATGTTATGGGGCTTTAAAAACATGAAAAAAAAATGTATTTGGCCATGGACACAGCTTGGGAGCGGTCAGGGTACGTCGTGTACCCTGTGGATACGCACGGGTATGGTTATAGCCGTACCTAGGCATATCCACGGGGTACACGACGTATCCTGGGCGCTCCCACGCCATACACGTAGTCGTTTCTGTATCGGAAACGCTCCGTACCCACTCCAGGGGGCCTAGGGCCCACGTATCGGTATCCTAAGTTTTGGGTAGAAGGCTTCAATGAGGAAGACCGCATAGATAGGGGTGATGGAAGGAGTAGAGTCCGTGATCATTGTAGGAGGGAGTTGTTCCACTTGACAGCTATGGGATTTAGTTGTCTTGGTATGATGATATTCGGGCATATGAGCTTGTGTTGGCAAGAGCTCTTTCATTTAACAGGTACAGGATCTAAATTATTGGAGCATCCAAGTTTGCAATTGCTTGAGGGCAAGCAATTTTGGGAAGGGAGGACTGTAATGTCCTCTTTTCCAAGCTAGTTTGCTATGGAAGACCTTATGCCCATTTCTCTTCCCGTGGACATCAAGGAAGGAGCAAGGGAAGGAAACTCGCCATGGTTGTAAATGTTGTACTTTCATAATTAATTATTTTATTTACTGATCATGGCATTGGAGTGGTTTGACTAGGTGGTGGTAGACTTGTCAAACAATGCAAGGAGGATTTTTATTTCTTCATTATCGAGGTCGGTCTTGTAAAGGCCTACATGGTGACTTTAATGTTCTTTTCCTTCATTAAGGGGGGGTCGGCCTCTCTTGAGGATTCTATTTGCCCATTGACATCTTCAAGGCCTATATAAGGTGGTTCGACTTGCTAAAGGAGGGTTATACTATTTTGGATATCGATTTCTCTTGGAGGTGGAGCAAGTAGCTTCTCTTTTTGCCATTTAAGGACAAAAACCCTTCCTTGGTCACCTATTGAGGACGAAACCCTTCAATCGGATCACACTAGGGGATGGAAAACCTCTTGTGTGCAAAGGCAATCTCACACGGAGGTCACATTGGAACTTCAAAGTAATTTTATGCAATTGTTCTTCATTTCCAGCCCTAGGCAATTTGCTTGGGGGTTGAGCTCGATGCCTTCTAGGCCACAATTTAGTATTTTGAACTGATATTCATGTTCTTCATATTATATAAGGCTGGAATCTACATTTTGGTGATTTTTGGAAAAGTTTATCTATTTTTTCCAGCCCTTGGTTTTGGTTGTATTGTTGCTATCATAAAAATTAATTACAGTTGTAATTTTCCATTCGTTTCACTATATTTTGATATATTTGAGAAGATAAATATTGCCCTAGTTGGATAAATTATTTGGTGGCATTTCAGCTCTATTTGCATGCTTAAATGTTGATGTGAATCTCATATGCAGTTCGCTGCCCTAGAGGGCTGATTGATATTGTGTGTTGATTGTTTGAAGAGCATTCTCAGCGGTTTCAAATTGATGTTTGTGTGTTTGAAGGTGCAATTTCAGATTTGATTCATTTGGGTTCAAGTCCAAACCCTTATTTCCAGATTCAGCCCTTCAAAGCCAAGAACAACGGCATACCTTCCTATCTTCATTATATAAATATATAGTCAATTACTGTTTCACCTGTATAGAAATTTGCAAAATAAGCATTCCACTATAGTGTCTCTTATCCCAGTCCCACCTATACACATGTAAACTCCCTCATTATGATTTGAGCCTATTATATGAAATGTACTGCATAAAAATTAAGTACATACTGCTGTACCAATATACAAACTTCTACTCACTAGTTTTGACCCTGACAAACTCGAGACTTTGAATAGTCAAGAGGAGCTGTACTCAGCTTTTGAGAGTTGTCAATTTTTAAGTCCATACTTTTACATATCACTAACACCGGCTTTACGTATCCATGCTAATGATTTCTATTTTATTATTAATTTATAGTTGTTTAATATTCTCAGGAATCAGCAAAAGGAGTTGTACTCAAGTTTTGAGAGATGCCAATTTTTATGTCAATACTTTTACGTGACAATACAATCGCCTTTGCATATCTATGCTATTCACTTCTATTCTATTATTCATTTATACATTTATACCTGTTAACTATTCTCAGAGCTTGAGAGCTTCTTGGTCCTAGACTGTTCTTGTTTTAAAAGTGTCATTTCCTCCCTTAAATATTTCTTGGCCTATTTGAAGGACTTTAAGAAAATATAGGGTCCAAAGAAGCATTTCTTACTTGTTGCATATGAATCTCCCCAGCTTCCCAAGTCCTTTTCACATTTTAGATGAGTGCATTCCTATTTGGGCTTTCCTTATACTTTTCTACCTTTAAATCTTTGTATTTGCTTCCGGCATAGTTTCAACTTTAAAGGCACGTGACAGAATGCATCCACGATATGCTGTTTTAGACTATCATTACAATGCATAAAATGACATTCACCAAGCATATCGCACAAACTGACAATCGAGGTTTCTGTATATGAATACACACCGTCCCTTGATATTATGATGAAAAGCCTCTGCAGCTTCTAATTCACATTAGAAGATTATAGGTGGTCAAATTTTGCCACCACGGTTGTTTTCCTACCGTTCCACCATTTTTTCACTTATAAGTTTTACACATGGTGTCACCATAGGAATTATTTCAGTTTCACCAACACCGCAAGCATCTTTATCATACATACTGTTCTAGCCATTTTTCCTCGTAATCCAGAAAATAGTCCTTTTCATACATGCCGTTCATATTTGGCTGTTCTCCTTCAAGATTCTTTGAGTTTTGGTTTTTTCATATAGACCATTTTGGTCTCATGGACGACATTAAAATTCCTATCTATCTAGGGGTTTTTACAACCTAGCTCTAACACCAAGATAGTACCAAATAGCTTCAAATCTTGCATTTTCGTACTTTCCTATATCGTCCGTGTGGGTCTCATAAGTACATAGTTTGTGGATGTCAGCCATACTGCAATTAAACCATTGTTTTTGCTTAGGGGTGAACATTTTGTACTCTTATTAAGAAAACATTTGCAAATGACAATGTAGTTCTGACAAGAAGCCCAAACCCCCATCTAATATTAACTGGTTATTCTTTAAGCAGTGCTGGGTATAATGCAAGTTTAGTTCTGCAGAGATTCCACCAATTCACCTTAATTTTGTAGTGGAAACCCAAGGGATGACGACGAAATAAGGAACGCGATTTGGGACAGTTAGAAGTACCCCACAAATACTAGGAAATTAGGGGTGGCTAAGGGAAACATGGGAATGCAATTTAGGGCGGTTGGAAGCACCCCTCAAATACTAGGAAAATGGGGATGGCAAAGGGGATGGATGTAAATATACTTCAAAAATAAAAATGTATATAGAGAATTAAAGATTACTGATAACATTTAACTGTCGACAAATTTGAACTAATCATCTCCAGTGCATCTCCCCATCCACACGGAGACACACCCCCTTAAGCAGTGAGTATCAAGGTGGTTTCCTTGTAAAAAGGAAATCAAAATTAAAGATAAATGGATGGGCATTAATATTTCATATTTAATTAAATTAGAGCATCAAAATATATTAGTTATTGGATGCCAGTTGCTACTCCATATCAGAGGACCAGTCTCTCACTTTATTTGATGTCATCTTGGAGATGCATCCGTTGGTCTTATCTAATCAGATCCTCAAAATCAACCTCTTTACTAGTTCATATACCATTGCTTTGATTTTAATTGCAATAGAAATGGAGAACAACTTGTATAATACTATGATTTCAAGTATTTAAAGCATTACGTACCATTGCTATTAGGATTGCTGCAGTGAGTCCAGCTCCAGTTCCTTTAACTTCCTGCAATGATAGTCCAACAGTCACCGTTTCAAAACTGCAAGTTATTACAAATACGACCAAGTTCAGAGTTAAGTGGAGATATATGATGCAAAAAGTGGATATTTATTCAAATAAGTTGTCTCGATAAACCTTTGTTAAAAGATATGTTGCCCACGCAGCATTAGCCGAGAAGATAGGAGCAGTGAAAACGCAAACAGTTTCTACTGAGAGAGGTATGTTCAGAGAATTGAATATCCTGTTTCAAGCAAGTACACTGTGCATTAACAAATACACTACATTATCTACACAAATTGGATAGAATAAGTACCTGAGACCAAGTAAATACACCAGAGATCCTTAGGACAGATATTCTCAGTTATTTTCACAGCAATAATATATTGTAATTTGAAACACTCTTAAGTATCATGTAGGAGACATACTAAGCCTGATGCTAAGCATGTAATTAGATAAATATAAGATCTCCTAGCTAACTAAAGTGCTCCTGAAATGCAATTCCAGAGGCCAAGACCTCAGCCAGTAGTAACGAAAATCTGGTGCAATTTTACGGTTTTACCTACCACCACATGGTCCCTGCTGTCAGTGTTAGACCGGGATACACAGTTCCGCCGATGACACGACCCAGAGGATACCTGGAACAAAATGTCTTGCATTATTAATTATTCTAGCATCAGCGGATTCATCCATTGGAAGCAACATATGTCATAAGCTCAAAACTTATGAATAAATTACCGTGAACAATAAATTCAATTTACTTACCAGGTTCGGTCATCAAACCAGTTCCAAAAGTCGTAGACTCCATTTTTTGTAAGATACTGAAAAAACAAAAGCAACATAAAAAGGTCGGTTGGAAATTTGAATATGCCAACACAAACTGGTTTTATACAAATTTATGATTATTAAAAGTTCGATGAAAAATACAAAATCCATGTTCATCATAGGATCAAGCCACTGCGATGTTTCTATTAATAATTATGTTTAACAATGTTTCCTTTCCTCAAGTTTAACAAACATTTTAGATCAACAGAAATTAATATTGCCACTAAATTTCCAATAACAAATACACTGTGTTCAATGTGGTTTTCATTAATAAATTTCCTAGATTATTTGTATTTATTCAAAATGGAGTAGGCAAATTTCCTAAATTATTCCAAGTAAAACAATTCAATTTTAGTAATGATCCATGAGAAATTAAAAAATGGTACCACTGCAGGTAATCGTTCTCAATACAAAAGAGGACCAAAAACACATTCAAAAATTTAAACAAGGAAATAAATAAATATCTATAGAGTATCATATCTTGAAGTCTAGTAAAAACAAATCAAGAGATCAAAATCATTATGCAGATGCTGATTCCTACATCAGCGGGAGAAGTAATGATCAGTGCACATTGCATAATCATTATGTTTTATATGGAGACTGTAGCCAAGGTGTGAAATTGTACAGAGTTAGTTTCTGTACATCAAGCATATTGGAAAAATACATTTTTTTCTTTTCATTTGCTTCATATCAAATTTGGAAGAGGAATTCATAGCTGTGCTTAGAATAGGACTGGACGACCACAAACCCATAATGCTGACCCTCATAAATTTTAGATATTACATGGTATATCAGCAAGGGATAATTAAATAAAGCCCTTATTAGTATTATAAATGCTATCACATTTGTTTGAGTGTGCATTCAGCCTTCTCTGAATTCTTTCTTCTCTTTGCATATGCTAACATTGGTTTTGAATCAGTGGTACTAGCTGATGGAAATCACTTGCAGTAGAAGGGATAGAAGATATATGCATTGTATTGAATAATGCTCATAAACTGTTAGTACGGAATGTTAGATATGTACCTTCTTTACAAAAGAAGCTTCTATCTATTCGTCAATTAACTGAAAAACCCAATATTTCTGTGGATTTCTATGGTAAGAAGTGTTTTGCCTCTGATGTGAAACAGAATCAGATGATTGCCCTTGGTATTGGGCAAGGTGGCCAATATTGGCTTGTTGATCTTGCTACGATCAACATGAATGCACATGTGGAGGACAGTTCCACCATACAGGGTGTGCAGGAGGCTGCAATGCCTTGGGAGGAAGCCATTCCTCACAAATTTGTTGACTTGAATATAGTCAACTTACATGCACTTATTATGGAGGGAGTCAGGGACTATCCACTATACCAAATGTACGGGAGGCTAACATGCCTTGGGAGGATGGATTTCCTCATTCTGAAGAACAGTTTGTTGTGGATGGAGACTCCACTATTCCAAATGCACTAATGGTGCATGGTGAGATGGCATGCCAAGCTACTCACTCAGAGGTACTTGCTCGAAGGACAGTAGAGCATGAACAGTTTGCTCATTGTGTTGTGAAAGATCTTTCCCAACAGAGGGGGGTAAATGAGCAAATAGATGAGACGGAGATGGTTATTTCTCCCACTGTTGAGGAGTTGGTTCTAACTCCTACTGCACAAATGGTAACATTTCTCTTCTTGAAAAGGTTGGATGAGCACTACATGGTGTTGTAAGGACATGATTGAGGTGACTTCGATTGCAGAATAATTGTGTCTCTATATAGACTCCAGCAAGCTACACAAGCCTGGAACAAATTTTTCAATCCACCTCTCCGAATTTCTAATTCCAGCACTTTGGAGATGGGGCTAACACTCTCAGCGATTGATGATTCGTCACTGGTCAATGAATCACATAACAAAGAATCAATAGACCACTTGCCATATCCTTTGTTCAAACGTCCAGATTTTTGTTTTGTTGTTCTTCTCCATTCGACAACCGCAACACAACAATGGGCTGTTGATTTCGAAGTACAACCTATGGCACGGTCTATAGATCTAATGACTAAACATATGGGCTTTAGGACATTTGTAAAATTTCGGGATAAACTTGGTATTGTTTCCAGTTTAGTCATTAAGAGGGGGTGTTAAAATATAGAACATTATATAGCATATAATGTAGTTATGTAGTTGTCATTCAGTTGGTAACTGTTCAACCAATCTGTAACCACCTCTTCTTATATAATAAATGCTGTCACACTTGTTTGAGTGTGCATTCAGCCTTCTCTGAATTCTTTCTTCTCTTTGCATATGCTAGCATAAACTTCAATATATTAAAGATCATCTCCTTGGGAAAAAAAAGTTTAACTTGAATAGCATTTCAAATTTCTCGCTTGTATCATGCTCCCTCTTAATGTCAAACCCTTCATTCTTGTAGACATATTATTCAACCAAGACCAACGTGGCAAGAGATTGTGAATGTCTAATATTGTTATTTATTCATCATAACAGCACATACATTTATGCTAGTAAAAAACATCTTCAATTTGTCTATTTGAAAAACATCGATAGATATCTATCTTGAGGCGCTTATCTTAGGTTTGTCATATAGTTTTGCCCATAAAAGGTTCCACGTTGATTAACAAGACCATCACTTTCTCTGAAAATTTCCCATTGACTGGTGATGGATGGCATTAATATCGCTGCAGTAATACATTGGGCTCAAAAAAGCTTTCTAGGAAAAAAAGGAACTCCAAACTGCACTGTATGCCCAATATGCCGTGCCTTTTCGATCACATTCTTTAAGCAAGAATAAAAACTGTCTTATGACGGTCAAATGGTTATCAAATTTAAAGTTGGACATTTTTATTGACATCTCACACTATCGCACTCCACCACCCACTTGGCTGCCATTGCAGGCTATGACTATCAGCATAATTATAGAGCAGAATGTACCCAAAAAAATGGTAGCGGGTCTCTAACAAAATAGACTTTTCCAAGGGTCGTGTCTATGTGGAAACCCTTGGTAAATCAAACTAACTAACTACTACATAATTAACTTCTACACATAACCACCCATATCTACCCCCACCCCCTTCAAAAATATTATGCGTTCTACCTAATAGTATCTGATCATGAGGTGTACAGCCTCTCTTCCCATCTGCTTGTTGTTCTTGATCCCCTGTGTTTTCTGGATCAAGTTATTTGAGGATTGGAAGTTCATCTAGCATGTGTTCTTCAGTTGCAGTAGCTGTCGACAGTGTTCCATGGAGGCTGGAGAGGATCACAGTGAACTGGTAAGCAGCTACAAATGACCAGAATGAACTGTAGAGATTGCAGAGTCTGTGATAAGCTTCTGGATTTCCTCTGAGGATTTCTTCTGTAAGTTACATTACAATCAAGGGTCTTGTAATTATACATTTCTATTCAAGCTTCTTGCAACAGAGTTCCCATCTCTGCAAAGTTGCTCTGTAATTCTCTAACTGTAGCGAGCGCATGATTTGTCAGCATCTGATCCCTCAAAGGACTCTGTAATCCATTATTGGCTTCCTGGAAAACTGCCATTGGTTGTAATAACATTGAGTTTCCACATTCATTTTTTCAATTTGTCAATTTTCTGTTGTGGAAATAGCCTGGTTCTGCAAGAGTAATGCAGAATCCATCGTTTGAGTTTAAAAAGTTTCTTGTCTTTTAGAAAAATCTTTAATGTGTAGAAGACAACCTGCAAAAGATAGTTTGCTTAGTCTCTCCACTCAGACCACATCATTGTTTGTAAGTCCGTCCCTCAAAGAACCCTGTAATTCATTAATGGCTTCCTGGCAAACTGCCATTCGTAGTAATAACACTGGACCTCTGCTTTCATTTTTTTTTATTGCCTGCCCACATAAATCGCCTGGTTCTGCAATAGCAATGTGGAATCCATCATATGAGTTACAAAAATTTCCTGTCCTTTACTTAAGAACTTATCTGCATTGCAGACCACCAGCAAAAGAAGTTTATTCGATCTTTCCACCCGGTTCGCATCATTGTTCATAAATAAAACAGGCCCTGCTCAATCAGCTTTCAGGCTTTGATTGGGTCCGAATCTTTGGACTAGGTTTTTGCAAAAACTCCACATTGTCATCATCTCCTCCGTTTTTCAAGATTTTTAGGCCAGTAACTGCTTGGCTCTATATTCTGTCTAGGTTTCGGATTTTGCTAACTTCAAGGGGGCTTAAACAAAATGGATAACAAGGTTTCACAAAGAATTGAGATAACTCCTTGGGAGAACTAGGGCTTGTCAATTCAGCACCTGTAGGAGTACGTGGGAAGAATCAACAAGGATAGGATTTGAAAAAATGGACCTCTTTCCAAGAGTTTGGGTAGCCTTGGGAAGTGCAACTGACATAGTTGCAGAAACTTTAAAAACGTTTTTAACAACTTGTCAGCTTCAAGACTTAAAGCTTCAACTCTTCCTGACATTTGAACCGTCCAGCACATCTGAATCTACTATGCATAATATTGTTACTTCTGGGCCTTTTCATGTCAAGCTCTCAATGCTGCCTCTGGTGCCATGTTGGAATATAATACTGGTGAACTATGGTTAAAACCACAATCTGGGCCTTTTCATATCAAGCTCTCAAAGCTACCTCTGGCAGGCCTGTTCCATGCAGTTTTCAAAAACTGGCAGATTGCCAGACTCAATTTTTATGATAAGATGTGCCTCTTGGGCAAAAGTCGAGGCATATAAAGCAAGATTGAAATAGTTTTTGCCGGCTATATCAGTATTGTAAGCTTTTTATCCCACTCAGTTATTCCCTTGCCCGTCATTGCTAATATATCAGTATACACCATATCCAGACTTTATAGAAATAGTTGCACAAAATATTCTTGCCAAATAAACTCACAGATCGACATTAAGTCGCCCTTCGTACTTTTTTGTTTCATATTTTTTTATTTTTAAAGACCAAAATCAGCTATTATGAGGCTGTGGATGCATCATCCTAACTGATGTTTTATTCTCTGGCTCAGTAACATTTGCAACCTTTCTTGCAAGACAATATCTTAGTTCTAGTCACAAAATCTTATATTCCTGTAAATGGTATGCACTCCATGCAAAACATTAGATCATATTCGTTAAATTGCCTTGTGTTGACTTAACTCGTGTAATACTGCCCATGTAGGTTTGAAATCTGCAATTCATTTGAGGCTGGTGCTTTGCCTGGACCAGGGCAGGCATGGTGCAAAAGTAAAACCACATTTGGGATTCCTCCTTTAATGTAAGGATTGACAAATACAACAATTGTGAAGCTCTTGGATATTTTGGAAAGAACCAGCACTTCATTTACGGTGAAGCTATTATAAAACCTAAAAGAATTAAATGATATACTATGAAAGGTAATTGTGAAAACAAAAGAATTGTTTTTCTGTTCATACACCTTTCTATCTGTTGAAAAGCATGGACCAGCTATGACTCAAAACAAGGACCTCCCATCAGCATGCTCTGGCGTCCTAACACTGGGCTAACACCCCTTCAAAGGTTTCAACCCCCTTCTCAAGCATACCAACGGAGTTCATAGGTTCAAGACCTAGCCAGTCCAAGTTTTCCGGCACCAACTACTGACCAGTAATAGCCAAGCCCCCACATGTTTAAGGTGATACTGGCAGTTGAAGCTTTTGAGACGATTTCCAACTTCTTAGCTACATTAGCTTGTGAACATTTTCTGAAATCAACTGAATAGTAATTATTTGTTCCCATGGATTGATCAAAGATGAAAAATCACAAATCTTACTCCCTACATCGATTGATCACAAAAACTGGTTTTCTCATGATTTCAATAATTGTAATGCTTAGGTAAGAAAAGACGTGGTCGAGCATAACCCTGTAATTGTAATTTCATTAAATATAATAATTAGGCAATAAAAGAAGCGAGCTAGTGTAACTCTGTAATTGTAAAATCATAAGTATAATGCTTAGGCAAGAAAGGAAGCGAACCTGTGTAACTCTGTAATTGAAGTAAGGATCGAACTCATGAATGACGCTCTCATACTTGATAACCTGGCGCAAATGTCAAAAATCCACTATAATTAACACAAAGGTTTCTGTTTTCGTTAAGGTTTCATGTAATTATATCTTAACAGATCTGGCTTTCGAATAAATTTCGATCTAGAGCGAGGGATCTGCCCATTCATCTATGTGTTTGTTGAATGATCTTAGGATAAAGAGATAAAATTGAAGAATAGGGAAACAGGTCGAAAATATTGAAGTAAGAAATAAGCATTGCAACGGATCGAAAAATGTGATGAGAAAAAAAATAACTTACGGAGAAAAGGCGAATGGAAAAGGCGAGAATGGCGACCAAAATGAGGATTGTAATCGATAAGACTGTCCCGAATGCATCTCTAGCTGTTGCTGTTGACGTTGAGGATGTTGCAGAGGCAGCCATGGCGACTTCCAGCAAATTAACCACTGGATTTGGTCAACTAAGCTTTGTTCTACGCCCTTTGCATTGTGACAAGCTGAGACGAGGGTTTATGATGCAGAAAAATTAATAGAGAGGGGTTTTGGTTTTTCCACACGAACGACGCCCTCTCCGGTTGAATTTTCTTCAATCCATTTCAAGCGTTGAAGTTGTCTGGAAGGGTGGGTCCACTTGTCTCCAACGAAGGATGAGACTTTTTAGAGACGTAGATAATAATAAAAATAATTTGGTTTTAGAGTCCACCATGTGGGGTAATTTATTGTTGGTTTTGGTGGGCTTATAATATATGGGACTACTTCCTATTTTGAGTGAGTAGGAGCATTTAATTGTACTTCAAATATGATATATATATATATATATTATTTTATGTCATATTTGAAATAAGATATGTCATATTTCACCTAACCTATCAAATACATGGTGCAATGTGTCTAAGCTCTACATCCCCACTACCTATGTCATGATTTCCTTATTGTAGTGTATAAAGTGTTGTGCAGCATAAAGGATGTTAGTAATGGGTTGTATGTTTTGGTAATATTATAGTAGTCGATTCATTGTTTATGTTTGATTGCACATAGAGGGAGTCATGTCATCTTAAAATTACATATCATTCATCTAGAGGAGCAAGGAAAAACACAGAAAAGTGACTCTTTTCTGTTTTAAAAGACATTGCAGCTCATAAAAGAAGATTTGAACCTACCCTCTTACAAAAAGAAGGTGACTCAACTAAATTAGATATGTGTTTTTTACTATTAGGAAATAAGGGATAAAATATGCGGAATAATCCCTCACAGAATCGCAACAGTAGAAACTAATATGCAGAAAATATTACAGATCTCAAATAAAAGTGCAGAATAAAATAACACAACACAAAGAGATAGTATTTAACGTGGTTCACCCAATTTGGGCTACATCCACCGAGAATCAATTGCTCAGATTTTATTGCAAGCCACCACTCTCTCAATACAATACCCAGATTTGTTTGGAGTTATGCTCAACAAACTCTATAGAATTCACACCCGAATTCAAAGCACATCTGTAATGTTTTTCATACATCTATCATATGCATAAAACCATATAAATAGACAACTGCTTAAGCAGTTTTACAAAACTGTGGTATCAAAACCATGGGCAAAAACCGTCCCATAAACCTATGGGTCAAAATCCCGCCCATATGAGAAAATCATGTTTCCCGATATATCGGGCACGTTTTAAGGCCCAAAAAAAAAAAATCGGGGGCTGCTGCCCCCGGCCCGACCCCGAACCCCGGCGAGGATACATGAAAAGTGTACAATAGTCTTAGTGTACAGTCTTCAACACTTTCACACATGAAAATAGGCTCCACAACCTAACATTTACTAGGTTATAATCTTTCATATATACTTTGTTTGGATGATTTAAGCTTAGATGCAAGGGTTTTTTATATTTTTTGTTTCTATTTTGTTTTGGCACCTGGGATTTTTTAAAAGCATTATCAACTTGGTCTTTTAAATTTTAACAGGGAAAACTATACATGTTTTCGTAAATTTAGAGTTTCATTCTTCGTCCACTCCTCTACAACGATTCTAGTGTTATTTAGTAGTGGAATATAATGAAGTTTTCATGTTTTAGGCCTATTAGCCTCACGTATCCAAAAATTGAGCTTTGTGTTGTATGTGTTGCCTTGTTAAATACACATGTTGGTTCCTTGGTTCCCATGTAAAGACTTGAAGCTAAAACTTGTTCATCTTTAACAATTCCAAAGTTTGAGTTATTCATGGTTGTGCTTTAATCTATGGTCTTTCCTTTCCCTAAAAATATTTGGTTTATGTTTTTTACAAGATTGTACTTTGATAGATCATATGTTTCAAATATGTAAGACATTTAAATATCACAAATCAATTAAAAACTGGAAATTTTCTATTTGGTGAGTAGGTATGTTGCATGTGGTACATATGAATCTCATCAGTGAGACATACCACACACAAAACTAATAGTGAAAAACAATGAGACAAAACTTAAAAACACTAGATAATTGAAATGTTCTACACTTGTCGATTTATACAAAACTTCAAAGTATTAGATAATTAAAATGTTCCAGACTTGCAAATATCTTTCTTGTATATCAATAAGTTTAGGACTATGTTTCAATTAGGATGATTGTTTCCAAATGTTTTAGGCTTTTTCCAATTCTTATCATCTCTCTTACATGATTTTTGGAAACTTGAAACACTTGACACTTCAATATATTAAATCTCTAAAATGGTTTGGAATACTTACAATACATATTGCAACTCTAATAATTATTTTTTAATTGATATGTAATGTTTGCCATGAATGACTTTCATGTAAAGAAGGGAGTTTTTTCCCCAATTTAAATTGCATTGTTTAGTTACATCTTCCACGTGCTTATATTTTCTTCATAATCATGTATTCAACAATGTCAAATGTCTACATAGAGCTTTCTTAAACTATACAATCATATAGATCTCATTGCGAAAATGGGTTCTTCGTTTTATAGCATACTTACATTTCCCACTACTAGAAATAGTCCATAAGTAATGTTGATTCCTAGGAGCAACAAAATAAAGGCAATAGATTATGGATCTTGAACAAAGGGTTTCTAAATTTAACCATCCACGACCAAGCATTATTAGTCCAATGTTGGCAAAATAAAGATGAGTGAGATGAAATGAAATGAAAGATTTTAATGATGTCCATGAGACTAAAGAGTCTATAGGACCAACAAAAGCAATACATTAAGTAGTTTTCAGACTCTTTGTCATATCAGTTCTTCTACTGTGAATCTTGAGCACTAAAATAACTATCTTTTGAAGTTTTGTTTCTATAAATAACTCATTTAAGTTATCCAATTTTAAATTGTTTATGAACTGGATTTGAATATCATCATATGTTGAACACTACATAGTGAAATGCCATTCCATTTCAGTAACCCCTTTACTACAAAAAAGACAAATTCTCCTTTCCCAATCTTGTTTGGGAATAATCCATCTACCGGTTTCACAACGAAGATGATGTGATCTGGTCCTCAACTGAGCCACTAAAATCCTTGCCTTACTTTTGAAAATTTCCCCTAGATAAGCTTTTTCATCATGCTCCCAAGCGGGGTTGAATTCTTTTATATAATGTGCTTTCTTACGACCCATTTGTTTTGTCCATCTCTTGTTGTCAAGACACTCCTGAAATTGATGCCCCATTTGTTCATCCATTTATTGTTATGTTTCATCTAGGTTTTCTTTTTGCGCTCTAGATTATCCTCTGTAACCATTTTGGGCCAGTGAAGATCGTCCATGCTTTCAACTTTTTTCAAATAGCTCATCAATCGAGTTATTGTTGATGCTTCCATCGGGAAGGTACCCGCTTTAGCTAACAAAATCTCATAAGGAACTGTTGATTTAACTTTAAGAATACTTGTGATTAGATGTTTCTAGATTCTTTCTAATTGTCACCATCCATGCTTTTACACGTTACTTCCCCAAACCTCACAACTGTAAAGAGCAACCGGAGTAACAAACAAACCAAAGAGGGTTTTCTTAGTTTTCCAGTCCCAAAGCTCAACTTTCCTGCACCTATTTTGAAGAAGGTAAGATGCTTTCCAACCTCCATGTATCATTTTTGCTTTGCAAGTCTCCCAACTCATCTTTGTTGTGAAAATCCATCCCAATATATTTATATTCTATAACAATTTCCAATGTACTCCCCTCAAAAAGAAAGTTAAATTGCCTCTCTTTTCTTTTCAAGGAAAAAATAGTGATTTTTGTTTTGTTAATGTGCACTTGCATCTCGACTTCCTACAAAAAGAATTATAAAGATTTTAGATGCTCCCTCAATCCTCGAGTTGTTGAAATTAAGATAAGATCATCGGCATATAAGATTAACTTCACCACATACTTGGCCAACTAAACAACCTCTCCTTCGGTTTTACATAACCGCTCTTCAAGCTTATCAATGTATAAACCAAACAAAGTGGGAGAAAGAGGGAAACCTTGTTTGACCCCAATGTCACTACCAAAACATTCAGACATACCTTCTCTTGTTCTAATTTTAGCTCTGACCTGCTCATAAAGTCTATGTATTGTTGCTCTAAGCTCGTCTGGAATCTCAAGTTCCCCCATCTTGTTCCACAGTTTGTCTTTAGGAACCATGTCAAAGGCTTTCTTAAGATCAACAAAACAACAAAAAGCTTCGTCCCCTTGTGTATCCCATACATTTTTAATCAAGTGCCTAAGAGTGATGCAATGATCAATGGTTGAATGTTTAGATCAGAAACTTGTTTGTCCTTTTGCTCTTTTGCCTTCTCTTTCTGCTCAACTGTTGATTCTACGCTCTATCATGCCCCCAAATAACTTACCAAAAAGAGGATTGATCATAATAGTGTGATAGTTAGAATGATTATTGATATCCCCACTTTTAAAAAGAGGAATAACCACACTAGTCGTTCACTCTAGTGGGAACCCAACCTGAGTTACATCATTGAAGATTTTTCTGGTATGAGAAGTGAGCACCTCAACCCCCCACTTTAAAAATTCAGCCTGTAACCCATCAACATCTTGAGCTTTACCATTTGCTAGATTCTTTATGCCATGTTTGATGTCTTCCTCTGAAAAAAGTTTGATCGAGGTATGAATGATGGGAGGAATATCCTTCTGTTGAGACCACTCGTAGAGAGTCTTCGTATATTTTAACCAATGAGCTTCTATGATATTGTTTTCTATGTGTGTTTTCTTTTGTTGTAGCTCCTTCCAAAATCCCTTGGGATTGTGTTTTCCAAGAGAAATTAATGCAGACCTTATTCTATTCACATGGCTTTCTTTTTTTGTTGTACCAATCTCTTGTATTTCTTTTTATTTTTTTCTTTGTTCACGTCACTTTCCCTCATAACTCTCTTGGCCTCCTTACAATCTTCATCATACCATAGATTTGTTGGAAAAGTATTTGCAGCCCCCTTTCTAGGCTTAGATATTTTAGAAGCACTTAATACCTTGTGAATTAAAGGTATTAACAACTTACTACAAACATAGTCCCTTGTCCCCTTGTTTTTATTGCTCTCGACATTATTTTTTGCCATCTAAAATTGTTGTTCAAGGGCAACCACACAATTTCCTAATTTTCTTTATTTAAAATGATTTTTCCTTGTTTTGGAGATGCCTCTTGCATGCAATGAACTTGTTTTCCTTGTTGTTGATTTGAAATAGTAACAAGCTTGACCAAGAGAGGAATATGATCAGATTTGAGCTCAATAGGACAATCTCCAATTTCAAACTCGAGCAACCTACAAATAGAGCTTTGAGTGCATATTACATAGTCCACTACACTTTATCCATTGTAGGTTTTGCAAGTGATATTACCAGATCTGGGCCAAGCCTTCATGTCATTACAAATAACCATGTCGTGTAAGCTACATGGACCTAGAAGCTCAACCTTGAAATGATTCACCCCTCCATTACCATCTTGAGATAGTCTTTCCCAAAACTTTTCCTCTGCTTCGTTAAGCCAAAGCAGATTGTCATCTCCACCTTTTTCACTGCCCAACTGAAGAGATTGATTATTTGTAGTCCTTATATTAAAGTCCCCCATCAAAATAATTTTCCCATATACACTAAACACATAAATGTCTTTTTTTAACGAAGCATATGGGTATTCCATATCTAAATTTCTGTTCTTATGTCTTTGAGCATTTTGGTGCAAAGTAACAAGCAATCTATCTGATTGTTGCCTTGTTATCTGATATTTTCAGCCAAATTTATTGCTTATTTGCATCTTCCTTTTCCATTTTGATGATCCCTAACTACGCTTCTTTGATTAGCATTGTAATTCCCTCGTGTCCTTTCCTTGTTTCACTTCCTTTGTTCCAAACCGAAATTTTCTTGTACCCCTCGAAATCTGGAACTTTGCAACCATTGTGCTCATGTGTTTCTGTAAGAATAATAATATCTTTCCCCTCTGCTATGGGCCCCAAACCGGGTCCTCTTCTCCATAGATATCCCCTGCAATTCCAACTTATTATGAGCATGGGATCCTATGGGGCCCCAGATTCATATTTCTTGTTTGACCAATGATCAATGATCCGGGCCTTTCCATTCCTTAATTGTGCCCATTTTCCTGCCTCTCTTGCTTTTTTCACTTTCTCTCATTCCTTCTTTCGGTCTTCTCATCGAGAAAATGTTAAATCCTCATCTAGATGTGTGTGTGTGTGTGTGTGTGTCTCAAAGAAGTCCCCTGCTTTTTAGGATAACATGTTTGTCTTCTACGGTTCTCGTGACAACTCACACATGCCAATCCTTTCCTCCCTCTATTCTCCTATCAATCTTATTAGCTTGTTGTATATACCCTGTCCATTTCAACTTGTCTCTAAGGAAGTCCCTTGCAAGTATGTCAGTCCTCTCTTTTTCACCAAAATCTCTTAAGCCTTTGATAATAAAGTTTACCACTTTGTCCTGCTACTCTTTTTCTTCTTTTATCTGAGTTTTGATGTGCTTCTCTATGACTTGCCTTTGTTCGTTTGATTATCCGCTTACCACTTGTGACCAAGTTTTGGCCTCTTCTATCTAATCTCTTAGTTGGTTTTCTTTTATTTCCATATTTTTAATTGTTGATTGGATTTCATTAATCGAAAATGTTTCATTTCCTTTTACCGTTTCGATGTTGTTCTCTCCCGCTGCTTTCAAATGTCCTAAGTCATGTTTTAGAATGACTAACTCTTATTGTCATCTTTCTATGAGGTTTTGAAGATTTAACACCTGCTCTTTAAGGACTTTATTTTCCCTTTCCAACTTGTGTCTATGTGCTGCACATTTTATTCTCTCGTTGACTTCTTGCACCTTCTGATTTTCTAAGGTTCCAATTCTCTCTTTCATGCTCATGAGCTCATTTACATACAATTTTGAAGACCACATCAAAGGGGTAGATGTAGGGTTGTATAGTTGTTTAGGATCTTGCACTATTTCCTCTCTTTCATCCTTGTTTGTTGCAATTTTTTATGTTTTGCTCAATTTTGGATCCTCTCTACCCTCCTTATCTACTGATTGTTTTCCTTGTATTTGATAATCTTTGAAAACAAAATTCCCTTTGTTGTTCGTTGTTTTTGGTAGAATCAAAGTAAGATTTTTATTTTGAGCTTGCCTTAGTTTTTTGGCATGCCTACGTCGTAAGATCCCCTTATACTGCTCTGCATTCACAAAAACCAACTTTTTCCTTGTTTCCAATGTGAGATTTTGAAATTTTCTTGTATTTTCATCTGCCCTTGGTAAATGTGCCTCTGAAACAATGTACCTCTGTAACTCCAAGTTTGGATTATCTTTGAAACCCTCGTGTTTAACCATGGCTTGCTCGATTTGTTTAAACCAATTGTGTTTGTCGGCTTGTGCCCTAGAAAGCCCACCACTTTATAAATCTTGTCTTTTTTGCAAAACTCGAATCCCAAGTCCCTCTGTGTTTACAGTATTCTATCTAAATCTTTTTTACCGTATTTTATTTTTCTTTAACTGAGAAATTTGTGCCTATGGGCCCCCGATGCCTGCCTGTGGAACCTTCATTGTTGCTCATGTCTATGTGTGGGACCTTCGCTGCCTCTCAGATATGTCTCTCCACGTTGCCTCAAGCCACTTCAATGCTGCCTCCACAAAGCCTGGTGTTGCCTCTGAAACCCCTAGCGTTATCTTTGAATCATGGATCTCTTTATATCTATGTTATGTGGGATGTGGATCCCTATGCCTCGTGGTTCGTTGTGCCTCCCTCACAGATCATTGTGCCTCATGGATCATTGTGTAAATAAAGCTATGATGTTGCTCCTCTAAAACGGAATCACGATCATTGTGCCTCGTGGATCGCTACTGAAGCTCCAAACATGATGGATCTTGGTCACAGAAATCCTCGTTGTTGAATGACAAATGGAAGTTAAGGAAAAGTATATTACATAGCTGAAAAGTTCAAATGATTTTAAACACATACGAGTCTCCAAATACTCCTCCTTAAGCTAAGGATTCATTTCTATAAAAAAACATGTTTTCTTTCTCAAAAAACACATACGAGTGTAATTTGTGATAAGCCTTGCAAGCAAAACTATAAATAAATAGAAATGCAATTGATTATTTGTTGTTGCTTAACACGTGTATTACACAATTTGCTTGCATATTTATTAATCCCTATTATTTTATCCTTAACAACGACATTATAAAAAAGATGCAATGAGTAGTTTTGTATCTTGGGGTTACTAGTCACCGTAAATTATGAAACCCAAGCAATGCATTTAAAGACATCCTAGCTATCAAAATGTTATCATTTCTTACATTTTAAATCAACCCCGACTTGTAAAATTCAATCCCTACTCATTTTCATGTGGTCTTTTTGAGGTGGGTAAAAATTTCAATGACGTCTCTCTGAATAAGCTCCACAACTACATCACATCCAGTGCTAAGAGGGTTTCCTGGCTTAAGTTTACTTATGGTAGCTTATTATGCATTTAAAAGAAACTTATAGAGTTTATCACGAACATCTTCAACATTGATTAAATATGTCCTTGCCACATTTAACCAACTTTCATAGCTGGATCTAATTGCATAGATAATAACATCATGATAGTTGGATAAATATATTCATCATTTCTCATAGAACTAGGTTGCAAATAAATTGAAAAGTACAATTTCATGTCAATACAGAGTAGGCGTTTGAGGATTGCAGTGTATAGCTTCTTCTCAGGTCAATATTTATGAGCTTATTAGTACTAAAAATGTAGCCTTTGTCGTAATTACTGGGTAAGAAATTGTGTTCTGTATTTTTTTTTCCGTATACTTTGTTTTCAATATCATCAAGTCAAGGGAAGTAAGTTCATATCTATATTCAACTTAGACTGGGAAATCTTATTTTCAATGTAACCCTCTATTATGAAGTGATCCTATCCATTGTGATAATTTCCTCTACTAACATGTTGTTATAATTTCCAATCTTGAAAGAGATTGAATAATTGTGGCTTGTTTTGTGGCCTCTCAGGGCTTGAAATGCATAAAAAAAATTCTTGTAGGTTTTGTACATATATCCTCTCACTATGTCATTTGTCTTCGATTCACAAAGGCATTTTTAGTCCTAACTCTATCATATAATTTTGATTCATACTTTATGCCTTAAATTACCTTTTTAGGCGCCTCTCCTATGGTAGCAAACATTACCAGGTAGTTGGCCATTTTTTCCTCTTATTGTAGTGGGAGTGAGAGATACAGGAATTACAATGTTTTAAAGGCTCATTGATATCATCTTCTTGTTGTGAACATCTCGCTCTCTTTGATCACCTATATTTCACTAGATTTTTTACTCCAAACAGATATCAAACCTGAGTGACATCAGAATCATGAAGTTTCATTAAACTCTAACGCTATTTATGAGTGAAGAATTTGTGTCACACTCCACCTCAGTTATTATTAGTTTACAGGCCAACATTTGCATGAAGAATTTAGGACATTCCTCCATACTACTCTTGATCTGAAAGGGGGCAAACTTTACCCCAAATTTCTCCATCACCTACTTGAACAAATCCTTATCTTTAGACTGTTTACTAGCCTCAAACTTTGACCTGATGTGCTCTAACCCATATTTATCTGGTGACCCCCCTCTCTTTCAAAAAAAGTGCTAGATTTAGTGAATTTTATCCCCCATTGTAGGTAGAATCACATCAAACCTCTCCTTTTCTAAAACTTACTCAATCAACTCAAGTGTCGTGGGGATAATGTATGTTTTATATTCCATATCAGGATCAGTCATAGTAGTAGTAGGATTGGAGTTGATCAATATCAATTTAGAGCCTTCTTCCTTCACCGCCTTGTATGCATGTATTCTAGAGTAATCAAATTTAGTTTATTGTATATAGATTGTTGTATTAGTTTTCTCGTTCATTTCAGATTAATGATGTTAGCTACTGAAGAAAGCTAAACAACTCTTAAAATGGAGGGTTTAAGGTACCTCAAATACTTGATATGGATGAACAGGCGCAAAGTGATTGATATTCATTACAACTGGATAAACTTGTAAATAAGAATGACTGAAAGAGGATATGGGTTAGGTAGTTTATGTGGGGGTTGCCCAATAAAGTTTACTCCAAGAAGTATTACCTTCCTTTCGCAGATGTTAACCCTCGTTTGATAGAAGAGAGTGATATAAAGAATGGATAAGCAGATAACATGAAAAAATTGAGGGAATATAGAACTTGAAAGTGATAGAGATTGATATAAGTATTGATTTAACTAATTAAAATGTAAATCGAAATGATACCTGACTGGGTCGATGACGACTTGGGTGAGTGAAGATCTAGACAACAAATCAAATATGCAAACCTGCAAAGGTCTGTGTGCAAACTAGATGTAGCAGAAGCCTGTAGATGTTGAAAATGACCTACAAAAGGGAATCTGAGGTAAATAACACTTGAAAATGAGGAAAAGTAGGGATTTGGAAAGGTAAATTGGAAAATATGACTTTGGGTTGATGACGACCAGGGTGGGGTGATAAGGACTGGGATGTAGATAGGCTAGTTTTGATGCAACAAAGAAGCTCTGTGATTGATCTGGCAAGTTGAGGCAAAGAAAAACGTAGGCAGAGGCTGAAGAATGCTCTAGACATAGAAAACACTATGATAGAAGACTAAGTCGATGGTGACTGTAGCAGGGTGGAACAAGGCCAAAGATGGATATGCCAAATCAGAAACCTGCAAGCAAAATGACTGAGAGAACCGGTTGATAATGAAGTCCCGACAGTGACTAAACCTGTAAGATGTTAGATGTTGACAAATAATAGCAATGATATAAATGACAACATAGATAAGAAAATAATCAGAGTAAACCTCTCATAATCACGCAAGTGACAAAAACATGCTTCCAAGGATTGCGAGAAGGTTGACACAGCTGCTAAGATGCTCTGGTTTGAAGATGAATTCGAAGAATGCAGGAAATTCAAGTGTTTTTTGTGTGCTTATGCATTTTTGTCTCTTGTTTTGGAAAGGGAAGAACTTAGTTTAATAGGGTCGATGACGACTAGGTTAGGTCGGTGCAGACTAGGGGAAACTTTCCCCAATGGGGTGGATTTTTGTGTTTTAGTCGAGATTTCAGGTTCTTGATGAATGGGAAAAGCACTTTAAATCTTGTAGGCGAGAATAGGTTGTTTAGGGATGAGTCAGGGGTAGAAAAAGCATAGGGATGTAGTTTTAGGAAAAAAGCGTCCTAAATGGAAAGTTGATTAGGGCACCTGGATGGATATTGATTAATTAATTAATTAATGAGGCTTAATTAATTAATTTTAATTAATAAAGGTTAATAGGTGATGGGATAATAAATGGGCATTTAAATAAATTAAGGGGGATGAATGAAAGCGGGTCTAGTTAGGACCATGGAGAAATAATGCACATGCGGACAGACAAGGGTAGAGATACCGATTTTAGGTGTTTACATTTGCCCATTTTTATTGAGTGGTTTATGCTAGCAAGCCATGAGACAAAAACAATGAGAGACAAATGAGTATGATGAAGGATTGATGAAGGGTTGATGATGAGCTCCCCCTTTAATGAGGAATCGATAACGCCAAGGGGAATCGATGACGTGTTTGAAAAAGGAAGATGATGAATGGAGGGTGGGTGAAGAAAGATGGGTAAAAGGATAATCAAGGCAAGATGCCCCGAGCAAAAAGGATCGCAATAAAATAAAAACTATGGTGGTGACTTCAATATCACGTGGGTAGGGGACACATGACAGTCTCAATAGAGACGGTGACAATATTCTATGGGCTAGTGAGTGGGTGAAAATCACTACAAAATGGAGGGAATCCAACAGGAAACCTCTTGAATGGATACCGATCGGGATGACTAATGGGTCATAGGCAAAACATCAAACCATGCGCAACTAAATGTGAAAATTTGTTGAAATCCTTTGTACACGAGGAATTGAGCAAAAAGAGTATGCGTCCACAAAGGATGAGGGTATGAATAATGGTGCTAAAGCAGGGACACAAGAATGACCGTGAAGGAAAAGTGAAAAATATGCTCCAAGGGGAAATAAGTATGGCCACAAAGGCAAAATAGTGAAATGAATGGTGAAATAAAATGCCCAAAGGGGAATAAGTATGGCCACAAGGGTGGACTTTGTGCACAAGATTGGATAGAATTGCAAAATAAAATGCCCAAAGAGGGAGTAAATATGACCAAAAAGGTGGACTTTGAGAGTAAAACAGATAGAGTGAATGTTGAATTAAATGCTCGAAGGGAAGAATAAATATGGCCACAAATGTGGACTTCAGGATGAGATAGGGGATGATTCAAAATATTAAAATAAAATGCCCTATAGGGAGAATATAGATGGCCACAAAAGTTGACTTTGAGAGAATATGCTAGAGAGGCCACAAAGGGGAAAGCAGAAGCCAAAACAAGGGCTACCAAGGCAAGTCAATGGCAACTAGGGCCGATCGATGGTGACCCAAGGATGGTTGACGACGACCAAATGTCAGCGGATATATAAGCCCAACAGTCGGCCAACAAAGCTCATTTTGACGTGCGTAATTGACAAGAGAGACCAGAGCAATTAAAGAGAAAATTGAGAAATAGAGGTCGTGGCAAAAGCGAGGAAACACCAAAGGGTGTGGAGGATGGTGAGTAACAAAACCCACACTTGCTTTTAGGTTAATTTTATGTTTTATTTTTATTTTTACATTTTTTATTAAAAAGTGGATGATGTCAGGGGCGGTTGGCAATGATCCAAACGAGTCGACACCGACTAGACCCTTAGACATGTCGATCGACCCCTAAACATGTCGACCCGACCTGGGTCGGCGTCGACTAAGGTTAGATTGGATTCTTTGATGATTAACATGGATTTTGGATGAATATTTAATTAATTTTGAATGGAGTTGGATTAAGGATTTGATGTATGTATGATTTATTTGTTGTTGCAGGCCAGAGAGACTATGTATTTGAGAGATCAGGTTCCAGCTCTATATGAGCAGATCAAAAGAGATGTTACAGATGTTAAGTGGGATTATATGTCCACGGTGGGGTCAGGTGGATTTAGGCATTATAAGAGAATCCCACGAGATGTGGGATTGATGATCGCATTAGTAGAGAGGTGGGATCGACAGATGGTGACATTTTGGTTTAGGACACGACAGATGACTATCACCCTAAAGGATGTGTATCACATCCTTCGGTTGGCTATTCAAGGGCAGCAGATAGTCCCCATTATAGGTGACAATAGATTAATAGTATTGACACAGCTATTTCAAGATTATGCGCTTTATATTAGATTTTCTTCAGGGGAGTTCTCATATGATCTAAGGTACGAGGTAGGCGTACCTCACATTCATTTGATTTGCTTAATTATGATGGTTGTATCATGTAATGCATTACCAAACTCATGAGGAGCTTGGTTTCCATGGGCACTGGCTAGTGTGGTTGTAGACATAGTGGATCAATAGATAATATTTTCTTTCGAGACTACCTTGTTAGCTCAGGTATACCATGAGCTATCGATGTACAGGGCAGGTAGGAGGTCAGGATTGGATGTAGGCATCTTGCTTCACTATTGGGCCTATGAGCATATTGTGGTGATTTGGCCACTAGGGCTTCCATGGGTCAGTGGAGACCATATAAAATTGACAATAGGATTTTTGAGATGGAGGGTCAATCACGCCTTCAGAGATGAGGGGGAGAGAGGAGTGGATTGGTATGTGAATCAACTTGCACAGTTGGCTATAGATCAAATCGAATGGCAGCCATATCAAGATTTTCCAACATGGCCAGGGGCTGATACAAAGTTGGTTGGCATGAGGCGGATGAGGTGGGTGCAAGGGAGATAACCATATATGATCGAGGCTATACAGTTTGAGTGAGTACGACGACATTTTGGAGTCATCCAAACGGTGCCTGAAGATCCAATTTTGTATAGGAGGGAGGAGCTAGATAAGGAGCTACTAATGCATAACATGACAAATCCATTAGAGGTGGTAGCAATGCCTTAGGATGATGATGATGATGTAGGAGTTGGAGTGGGATTTGATGATTGGATGACCAAAACTTGGGCGGCTCGCGTTGTAGGTAAGAGAGGAGATGAGTAGGAGGAAGAGATAGAGGAGATGAAGGTTAAGGTAGGGGTAGTTCCAAGAGGCAGTGGAGGAGTGTACAAATATGGCACAACTTTGAGCTGAGCTAGATCAGATGAGAGTTGAGAGAGACACTGGGATCCAGTAAAGGGATGTAGTTACATAGGATAGGGACCAGTACCACAGAGAGAGGGAGGCTTATAGGGTTCGTTTTAGGGATCTTGCTGCTATTTTTATTGCTAAGGCTACTGGTGGTGGACAGGTAGCACCGCAGGGAGGAGGAGATATGACATCTCCTGGTATGATCTCGATAGATAGATATAAATCCTTAGCCACATAGGCTAAGTATTATGAGGGTATTGTGATCAACAAGATGCCAAAGGCACTATGATATTGGGAGCATCTAAAGAGGATAGCGGAAGTTGGAGCTAGGCCATCTGGGAGCACAATGAGTGTGGCATAGCCGAATGGAGGTGGCGAGGCCGATAGACAGATAGAGGAACCCACCTTACAGGGGAAAGATTTTAGGATCTTTGATGTTAATTTGACTAGTTTTACTGATATATCTACTTTGAGAGAGAACCCTTAGGGGTCGATGATGTATTGATACACCTGATTTTGGTGATATATATGATAGATGATTTTGTCGTGGTTTAGCATTTGTATATATTGTGTAATGTTGATTATATGTTTATTATATGATGTGATGAACCGGATTCATGATGTGATGATGATGGTTTTATATATGTTACATTTTAGACTTGATGGTGTTGCATGATGTTTGAAAATATGTGATGATGTTGTTATGATGATATAATTTAGATTATATGTGATGATGATGTTTTGATGTTTGCTTTAATTTATTTTTGATGATGATGGTGAAAGAAATGTATGATTAGATGGTTGGTTTGTAATGTACGATAGATGATACACACATATGATGATATTGGATGTAAATGATGATAATAATATGTTTGTATTGATGATGGCAATTTGAAAATAAATATGATGTGTGATGATTAAAAAGATAATTTAGGTAAGAATTAGTAAGTAGATATGAAATATGTGGTTGCGATAAGCATTATAGATATAAAAGGATGTGCTCATAAATAAAGAGGAGTAAGATAAGAGTACGTATATTTGTATTAAGGGAGGGAAAAAAATAGATGTGAAAAGAAGGTTTAGAATAAAACGCGACTTAATGGCGGTGACCCATGGGTACGAACAATACTATGTCATATCAAGGAGCACGTGAGGAAAAGATGCTTCCAATTGTATTGGAGGTAAACAAGAAAAGGATTTAGGTAACACAAGGCACATGCAACCAAAACATAATGCTAGCATATAACTAATTATAGCTAGTTATGCCAAAGATCATGAGAGAAACAAGAGTGGAATGAACTCATAAACCTAATGTTGAAACTACAAAGGGATTTGTGAGACGTAACTTGTACACGAGAAGAGGGTTCTCCAAGAGTGGTGTTCCCTAAATGTATGCCCCAGCTCTAGGAAGGGGAAAAAAGTATACTGATCAATATGGGAAGTTTATCAGAATAGATTTAATCAATACGGGAAGCCTTTGATGCCATAATACAAAAGAGTAGTCATCCTTCGAGGGTATGGTCTAATTTATACATATATGATATAGATGGGAAAAAATGATATACATGATAGCTGTCATTTGAGGGATCAATCTATTTACTCGATTTGATTTGATTTGTCCTTCAAGGGAGCAGTCTATTTTTGATAGTTTTGATTTTCATTAAGAGCATCCATGAATTTTGATTTTAACAAGGGGAAGAGTTGGGAATATCTAGGTATACCACTTAGGAGGGGACAATGAATGTACAAGAGACATTTGTGAACCATTTACATGGTTTCAATAGGTAACAAGGGGGTGATGGATGTAATGATTGTGGATTCCTCATCGAAAGGGAGAACTTAGCCATAAGGAAAATGTTATGGATAGAGTCGTGGTGCCCATATTTAAGGTCGTGTCTAGGAAAGTGATTGTAGACTACATAATTCCAAATCATTACAATGACAAATGGAAGAGGCTAATGATGGAGGGATGATCTAAAGATATGACTAAGAGCACAATAATAGACATGCCAACAATAGAATAGTCGTAAGTGCAAAGTGTTAAGAGGTTTCACTTCTAGTTTACCATCAAGGGAGGTCAAACGATAGGCTCCTGACCCATACTTAGGTGTGATAATCCATGGTCCAATCTAGTTAGGGGAAAACTTTCCACGTTGGCTCCTTTCTAGAGTAGTGATGTTTTGATCAAAGTCGTGTTTGAAAATAGGATGATAGCTCGTGAAGGACGGAATATAATGAGATAGATGAAGATAAAAACCATGTGCTACAGGAAGCAAAAATATGCATCCCTAATGATACGAGTAGAGGGTCCCCCAAAAGAGGGACAAATATGACCACAACGGTGGATTTTGGACAAGAATGAATGCTCCCCAAGAGAGGGACAAATATGGCCACAATAGTGGACTTTGGACAAGTTACGTTTAAGTAAGATTATATAAGATGAGTGGAATATAGAATGTGCACAACACTTCAAAAATGAGGAAGCAAGAAATATGTGTCTTAGGAGACGAGAAAATGAACATAATGGTGGATTTGAGATAAGGATAATGGTACCCCTAGGAGAGGCACAAAACGTGTCCATAAAGGTGGACTTTAGGCAAGATGGTGGTGCTCCAAAGGGGAACAAAAATATGGCCACAAAGGTTCTCGTAGGAGAGGAATATGATGGATATATTGATCGACAAGATCAGACAAGATGAACCAAATAAGATAAGACGATGTCAGGTATGGAAAGGAACTAATCTGGAAACAGATCAATTCTAAAGTGAAGTCCCCCTAGTGTCAAGAGATCCATGGGAATAGGATGCATGGATGAGGAAGAAGAAGTGAAAGGATTAATAGGAAGGGAGAGGGATGCTCCCTCAGCAAGAGAGAAATGGATGAGCCAGCGGATGTCAGAAGAGATGAAATGGGGTCCCAAGAAGGGATACTAGTGATAGATGGTCAGGGATCATAGGGGCGGTATAACAAGGCAAATCATATCGATGAGTAAGGGATGTCCCCCTCTAAGAGGAATGGTAAGAATGGGGGATGTGGATGAAGGAGAAGACCTAGTGACTCCTATGGATGGGGAGGTAGGAGTGGGAGCCAAGTTGGTCATAGGCGAGATGGTAGATGGAGAAGGATTGTCCTCGAAGAGGTTGTCTCTCTCAATAAGATTGTAGATGATAGTTTAAAGGGCCCTACAATGCTCAGTGTCATGACCCAAGGTGTGATGATAGACAAAAATGTGGTGGGGATCAAACCATGATGGCTTCAAACTGTTTGGGTCAAAGGCCTTATAGGTAGAAGTATGATGGCAGAAATTTGGAGTAAATGGAGTAAATGTCGAAGGATTTCCATAGAGGAGTTGATGGATATGTCAGAAGAGGTTTTGTGAGATGTTATGGATATTGCATATGAGGATGGATTGTTTTGAGGTCTCGGTGCTTTGGTTTCAATTTTTATGGTGATCGGTGTTCTAGAAGAAGGGTTAGATGGTTTGATAGATGGAAGAGTTTTTAATGAAGGAGTTGGTTGATCCATAGGGAAGAAATAAGAAAAGTGAAAAGAAATGAGGTAAACAGAGGTTCTGGATAGAACTGCCGCTCCATGCCAGAGTGGTAGTTTCAAATACTTCGCTGCCCTGTAGGGCAGCAGTCCACTACGTCCAGCCAGAGTGCAGCAGTCCTGAGACTGCTAGTCTGCATAGGGCGGCGGTCCTGAAACTTTCAAACAGAAAAGAAGAATGGGACGCGAATGGACACGAATTTGAAGCGCCCAACCATGTCTCTTCCCTTCCATGCCCTTTCACATTCTCCAGTGCATGGGAGGACATGTGAAGGCCTATAAATACATGGAAGGAGCAAGAGAATAGACATTCGAAGGTGAATCAGAATTTAATGAGAGCAGTGAGCAAGATCTTTAGTGCTGGAATGGAATTATAGGAGCAAGGTGTAGAAACAGAGCAAGCAAGTAATTGGAGAGAAGGTTTACATTGTTGCTTCTTTTCATACTTATTGTAATCTGTAATTGTCTATGTTAGACCAATAAAAGTGGGAAGAAAGAGCAGTTGCCCTTCCCAACTAGTTTTCCTCCTTGGAGGTTTCCAGGATAAAAATTGTTGGTGTTGAAGTTTGAATTATTTTCCTTCTCTGCAATTTCCTTTCTATAGCACTAGATAATCAGTCATGAAGCTCTAAATTTCAAGCAAATCTGTCATTTTCCAAAGTTGAAAGTAGAACAACATAATTGTGTGATTCGTAGAGTTCCAAAGTAGAAGTTTACGGATCATTTTGGTATCAGAGCTGATTATATATCTAGGACTGTGGTATTCGAATCTTTCTTGTGATTTTGTATGACAGTGACAAGGTCCAAAGGTGAAGAAGTTTTACCTTGCGAGCCAGATATTTCTACGAAGAAGTGGAAACAGAGAATTCGAGCTCAAATGGAGGAAGAGAACTTGGTCCGTAGAGTCGAGATGCTAGAGACCATGATGGATAGATTGCATAGAAAACAAGAAGAGATTTCAGATCTGTAAAAGATGGCTTCGGTTAAGCAAGATTCCATGGACTTGGTGGTTCGAGCACTAGCCAAAAAATTTGGTATCGGAAAGAGCCACGAAGAGGAAGAATGGGAAGAGTGTGAAGAGATGCCAATTGTAAGCGAGAAGGTAAAATCTGCACATACACCTTTTAAAGTTGAAACAAAAGTGGAAATAAAGAATTTTGAAGGACAAGTAGATGTAGAATTACTGGATAAATGGATAAAATAGTTAGAAGTCTATTTTAGTGTGCATAATGTCACTGAGGCACAAAGGGTCACCTTTGCATGTCTCAAAATGGAAGGTCATGCTCTGGTTTGGTGGGAAACCCATCTAGCCACTTGTGAGAAGAAGAAACGTCCTATTGTCAGTACTTGGAAAGGTTTTAAAGAATTGATTAGAGCTAACTTCTATCCTATTGGCCATAAGACTAACATGATGATTAAGTGGCAGTACTTTAGACAGGGCAATAGTCAAAGCATGTAAGACTACACTACGGAATTTCAGAGACAAGCCATGTTGCTTAATATGGACTTGGAGGATGAGGACATTCTGACCAAGTATTTGGGAGGACTTCACACTCACCTTCAGAGGAAGGTAATCTCCACGAAGCCCAAGGATCTCAATGAAGCTTGTGTACAAGCATACTACATTGATGATGAGAAGAAGCAAGGAGAAATAGAGCCAAAGGGAGACCAGTCAACAGAACAACAGGACAAAGAACATGGGAAGACAAGTAGCAGAGGTAAATGGAAAGGTAAACATGCCACTACTGCTTTGCATACTTGTAAAGATCCTAAGAATTTCTGTAAGAATTGTGATGTAAATGGACATACTAACGCCACATGTTGGAAGTTGCATCCAGAATTGCACCCAAAGCACCGAACCAAGGATTCCAAGAAATCCATGGCCACTATGAAGAAAGAAAGAGAGGTGGAGATTGAGGATGATTCAGATGTAGATGAGAGGCTGGGATGCATGGCCACTAACATGTATGGGGCAGCAGAAGAAGAAGAGATGAGTAAGCTATTTCAAATCAGAATCCAAATCAAGAAGACTAAGGTAAACACTTTAGTAGATTCTGGTTCTTAGTCAAATTTGATTTCTGATGCGGTTGTAGAACAGCTTGGCCTAGAGACTTACGCGCATCCACATCCATACCCACTGGGATGGGTGAAGAAGGGTGTAGAAATACAAGTTACAAGGAAGTGTAAGTTTCAGTTTGGGATAAATACCCAATACATAGATGTATTAGAGGCTGATATTATTCCACTTGATGCATTTGATGTTGTCTTCGGAAGTCCTTACTTGTATGCCAGGGATGTTGTGTTCACAAGGAGGGAGAACTGGTATAGATGGATCAAGGATGGAGTCAGTTTTAACATTGGGCACACCAAAGCAAATCAAAGAAGGCTATGGTAAGTGCCAACCAAGCACCAAGACTTATTCAGGAAAATCATCAGTTTGTTTGCTTTCATTGGAAGAAAAGCAAAATGGATGTGAGAGCATGGATATTTCTGACCAAAGGATGGAGAATTTGGATAGCACTTGTCAGTTTTTGTAGAATAAGCCACCACAGGAACTGCTCATTCAAGGAGCAAAACAAACTTCCGCTATGCAGTCACCATATCTACCTACGGATTCACTGGACCTGACCGTGGGGCAGCAAGAAGAAGAGGAGATACAAGAAATGATGGTGACTATAGCAACAACGTACTTGGAGAGGATTCAACCAATCCATCTCAAGGGACAAAGACAAGAAAGGACTAAACCACTACAGTATGGGACCTTCGCCATACTTGAGCAGGTTGGAGAAGAAACCTTTAGGCCATACTTCATGCAGATGCACGCGATAGTAAGTTGCAAGAGCTCGCATCCACTAATGCCATCTATGCATGACAAAGAAGGAAAGATACAAAAGTTACCTTCCAAAGAGGATTGTACTCAAGGCAACTCAGAGGAGGATGTAGCACTAGAACAAAAAACCAGAGATCCACAGGAGTCTTGGCAGGTTGGACAAGAGAAGACACCAAGGCAGACCCAGTGGTACTCGAATGAGCATGAGAGGGAGTTGATTCCTCTACCACTACCCCACTAATCTTTTGTGGGACCAAAAGCCTCCTAAGTAGGGGAGGTATGATCCATAGGGATCTAGAAAAACACACCACTTCATCAGTTCCATCAGCACCAAGAAGGAGAAATAAGAAAAGTGAAAAAAATGAGGTAAACAGAGGAGGTTCTGTAGAAGTTTCAGAACCACCACCCTGCAGGGTGGTGGTCCTGAAACCACTGCCTAGCCAGGGTGATGGTCCTGAGACCGCCGGTCTACACAGGGCGGCGGTCCTATGGTCACTTTCAAACAGAAAAGAAGAATGGAATGCGAATGGACATGAATTTGAAGCACCCAGCCATGTCTCTTCCCTTCCATGCCCTTTCACATTCTCCAGTGCACGGGAGGACATGTGAAGGCCTATAAATACATGGAAGGAGCAAGAGAATAGACATTCGAAGGTGAATCAGAATTTAATGAGAGCAGTGAGCAAGATCTTCAGTGCTGGAATGGAATTGTAGGAGCAAGGTGTAGAAATAGAGCAAACAAGTAATTGGAGAGAAGGTTTACACTGTTGCTTCTTTTCATACTTATTGTAATCTGTAATTGTCTATGTTAGACCAATAAAAGTGGGAAGAAAGAGAAGTTTCCCTTCCCAACTGGTTTTCCTCCTTGGAGGTTTCCAGGATAAAAATTGTTGGTGTTGAAGTTTTGAATTATTTTCCTTCTCTGCAATTTCCTTTCTATAACACTAGATAATCAGTCACGAAGCTCTAATATTTAAGCAAATCTGTCATTTTCCAGAGTTGAAAGTAGAACAACATAGTTGTGTGATTCGTAGAGTTCCAAAGTAGAAGTTTATGGATCAATTGGTTTGTAATCTTGTTATATTATATATATGAGATCTCTATCTTTGGTGGATGTATCCCACATTGGGTGAACCATTGGGATACATGTTGTCAGATACCCAAGAATGTGTGTGTACTTTGTTTTGATTTGAAGATTATTCTAGTTTATACTTCCACTACTGTAGATTATGGGGAATTGTTTGGGATCCTGTGTGCCTAATTGGGTTTGTTATTGAATCATAGCACTATTCTCAGGAGTCCCAAATTCCCAACAGGTATGACAATGATGAAGACGTCAAGGTAGATGTAAGTGGGATTGTCGATGTAGTAGATATGGATGTAGTTAGGATTGACAGAGGAGGTGAAGGTATAATTGGATCATTTAGGGATGTAAGTGATGTAGTGATAGGTAACATGTTTGATGCAGATGTGTGTATAGTCAGCCTAAGTTGGTGTGGTTATGGTAAAGTCATAGGGATAGATGTAGATGTATGAACAGTGGTAGAAGTTAACGATATAGGTGTGATGGATCATGGACAAGGTTGATGTGGATGTGTGGGTAAGGTCATTAAAGGAGTCACTAGTAATAAGATGTCGTGAGGAGGGGAAAATGATGGGTAGAAAAAAGACTGAAAAGATGATAGATGGAGTAAGTAATTGGAGATGTTTGATGTATCATATTGATGACACAAGGATTGAATGTGTAAGATGTGGGAGGTGGTAATTAATTGGGAGATGTGTGGATTAGGAAAGGGTTGTTTCCGAAGATGTGACAAGGGGTGGATATTGCATTAGGGAGGTGATGTTATAAAGTAGGAAGGTAATAAGATGGCTGGGATCAGAATGGGAAGGTTTGTTTATTGAGTGTACATGAGGCATGGGAATGTCAAGAGATTGTGAAGGTTAAATAGGCATGACAGATGAAGTGAGGGATGACATTGATATAAGATGATGGGATCAAAATAAGATTCATTGGTTGATATGATCGTGGAGATGGATTTATGACGAAAGTAGTCATAGATGGGGCTATAAGGAGGCCCAGGAATAACCAAGACGGATTGTCTGATGTGGGATCATGGTAGATGATGGTAGTAGTTAATGTGGATAGGTAGATGGGTTAGGTATGGTAAGTTATGGAAAGATGTAAGTATAGGATGAAGTCGAGGACATGGTAAGGCTGTACATGTTGGATGATGTGGTAAGCCTAGATTATATGTGATAGACTATGGGGGTTGTAGTTAAGGTGATGTCAGTATAGGAAATTGTCGATATGGTTGATTGGCTGATGAGAAGTGATGGAATCGTAAAGAATATTGGTGTCTAAAGTCAATGGGAGATATTTGATAGGATGTTTGGGGTTGGATGGAAATATTTGATTATTGAATCATATGAGAAGTGTGAATGTTGGTGGACTGGGATAATTGGATGGGTATTCTATTAGGTAATACCAGATGAAGTAGGGATAGTGGTTGATATGAGATGATCAAGTAGGTGGGATTAGGATCCTTCGGCTGGAGTGGATTGATAGGATTGAGAGATTTTAGGGGGTCTACATGTAGGAAGTCATATATGGGGCTAGAGGGAGGCCCAGAGGATTTCTAAAGAGGCATGTGGTGGAGGTGTGTTTGGCCCTAGAGGGGAAATGGGTTGATGGGAGATAGGAGAATTGGTTTCGAAAGGAGGGTTGATGGGGAATGATATGGTCTTTATGGGGTTGAGAGATCCAGATGTGGAATCTCAAGATCTTACATGAAGTAGGTAGTATCACTAGATATATTAAAATGTTGCATTGCCTATGATCTTGGAAAGGAAGTAATTCCAAGTGTGAAATAAGAATCAATGATTTGTTTATGTGGCATGTGTTAACAAACAAGTCAAGCAACAAAGTTTACATTATCTAGATTTAAGAAAGTGTGAAAAATAAAAATGGGATGGATAACAATGGTACCTAGAAAAAGGAAATCTAGATTTGGTTTCAGATAGTTATGGCTGGGGAGTCCTCGATATACTCGAAGGTACTAGAGACATGAGTCTGTACAGGATTTCTAACGTGGTCAGAACACTGCGGCGAAATTCTATTGGGTGATCAAGTCCCAATCAGTCCACCTGATACGATGATGTTTTAGACGTGAATGATTTAGATGCATGTCTTTTGGCTCATGTGTGATAGAATGTGAGATCCAACAATTTGAACCCTTACCTAAGCTATGTGAGCAAGTAAGATGCAAAAAAGAAAGGTTCTTTTAAAGCCAAATCCAAATGTGATCTTTCAACGAGGACACACATGAGGAAGGGAAAATACAATACAAAAAGGCAGCAAATACAAGACAAAAAGGAGGAATATGTAGAACGATTTTACTTTTTATCTAAACTTCAAGAAGAAACAAGTAAAGAGCAATCCAAGTAATCAAACACAACATGCAAGCAAAAGGTGAAGATTTGGGGGCTGTAATGTTAGAAGAAAACACAAAAAACATAAAAAATAACAAGAAATGAAAGGAATCACCTAAAGGGTGGTCCCACCGGGCGTGCTAAGAATGTTGATCTAATTTTTTGTTCCTTTCAAACTAATGAGATAGTATTAAAGAAAACTAAATATCTTTGAAACATGGAGGGTTTAATGTACCTCAAATGTTATGTGATGGGTACGGGTGACAAAGTAGATAATGGATCCTCACTGCTACAAGTTAATGACCTTACAGTTAACAAGGACGTTAAAAAGAAAATGGATTAGATGATAGATGGGGGGTTACCCGATGAAGTCTGACTCCAAGAAGCATTAACTTCCTTGGTGGATGTCAACCCCCATCTTTGATAAAAGATGAGACTAAAGTAATAATAAACATGATAATATGCAGAATCATAGGCACATGTTAAAAACTGAAAATGCAGAAATGTAAGGCACTCATAAAAATCTGATCTAAGTGATTGAACTTGAAATAAGTTTACCTGACTGGGTCGACGATAGACCCAAATTGCACAGAGGTAGGTCAACGGTGCCTTGGGTGTGTGGATCTAAATAGTAAGATAAATATGCAGACCTGCATAAGGATCTTAATGCAAATGGACACAATAGAAGTCCTGTAGATGCTGGAAATGACTTGTAGAAAGGAATTTGAGGCAAACGAAACTAGATGGTGGTAAAAAAAAAGGTTTGGAATGGGATGGTTAGCGACATATGGCTTAGGTCGGAGTAATGACTAGGGTGTAGACAAGACTTGATTCAATGCGACAGAGAAGTGGGATGGTAAATATGAAGTTTGAGAGGGATGACAGAGTCAAAACATAGACAAAGAAAGGATCTGGAGACATAAAACACATGACAAAAGGTTGGGTCGACGATGACCTGGGTTGGGCAACGATGACTGGAGTAGAGTAGAATAAGATCAAAGACAAATGGATGGAATGAATGACCTGCAAGAAAAAAGGCTGGAAGAGAAGGATGATAATGGAGCTCTGAGTGTTGTTGAAGATGATTTGGTCCTGCCAGATGTTAGATTCTAATAAGATAATAGTAGAAATAACATAAGATAGTAGCTAAAAAGTATTGTAAAACCTGCTGAAGTCCCTCAAGTGATGAAAACAAGCTTAAAAGGACCACAAGAGGGTTGACATAGTTGCTGAAATGATCTGGTTTGAAGATGGATTCACAGAATGCATGAAAGCTAGGTGTTTTGTCTACGCCTGTTTGTTTGTGTGTCGTGTGTCATTTTTGGAAAGGGAAGAACTCAGTCTTATAGGGTCGACGATAATTGGACTGGGTCATCGCCGACTATGGGTAAACTTTCCCCAACATGTGGGTTGATATTGCGATTTAGTGCATGATTTCAGATTTTTGAAGAATGGGAAAAGTGCTTTAAAGCTTGTAGGTGAGAAGAGGTTGTTTAGGGATGTGGTATGGGTAGTTAGGGGATAAAGATGGGTAGGATAAAAGATAGAAAAAGCATAGGGATGGAGTTTCCTAGGATAAAGGCCAGTCCCTGGAAGTGGAAAGGACTTCCATACAAGGCATGTCAATGGATACTGATTAAGAAATGAATTGAGTAATGAGGCTTACTTAATGAATTGTTTAAGTGATAATAAAGGTTAATAATTAGATGGGATAATAAATGGGCATTTAATGTAAAGGCAAAGGGACTGATGTGGTCCATAGTTTTATGTTGGTCAAATGGTGACTCCTTGTCCAAAGGGAATTTAGGAAATCATAGTATGGATCAAGGGATTAAAGATGCAGATGGATGTATATGCTTACAAAGGCGAGCTAAGTGATTTGTTTGATTTAAGTAAATTGATTAGATGTTGCCTCAAGGTGTGGTTTCCAATATTTTCAGCTGGATATAAGTTTCTAGCGGAGCATGATAAGACTAAAATTTTCTCACAGAGATAGAGTGTTGATTATAATTGAATGCTGAATTTTTTAAAGACAAGCTATAATGGTAAAGGGGTCTAATAGATAGGAATTGTCAGTGATTAAGCTAATCGCAAGTGATTGGGAGAAGATACAAAAAAGTTGACAAATGTCAAGATAGAATTGATCAAAAATTTTAAATGATGAATGACTAAAGTAATGATTTGCAAATAAGGTACATACATGGTTCATATGATAGTCAAGGTTGAGAATAGATGTTACCCAAAGTTGTAGACGTCCAAAGGGATTGTTCATTTGAGCTTCAGAATGTGCTGATGAAGTCTACAGACTGAGTGGTAAAGATCAGGCTACAAGTGATCCAAAATGACTCCAATATGCTCAACAGAGAGAAATGATAACACCTTGTTTGATAGTCTCTAGATTTCTTCTTCTCCATTTACTGCACATTTTGATGTAATCGTTTTCATTGCTCTAGAACCAAAGTGAAAGTAAGAATTCGGGGGGCTGTATAATGAAAGTTTGGGATATACATGGAAATTCATAGTCTGATATTGATGATTTGTTTGGTCCTGAATATTTACCTCCAAAATAATCACCAAAATTACTTGATGACTAGAAATGATGATGTTGGATGATATTGTATTATTGTCAATGCAATACAGTAGTAATGAACTCTGACAAAAGACTGAAGTCCAAGAATGTGAAAAAATGGTCTCATAAAGAGGATACAATTTGGGCTTAAATAATCGTTGGCGATTTAACAAATTGTCGAAAATTTTGACCATTTGGAGTTTGTTTAGTAAATTGTTGAAATAATTTGCTAATTCGAGTTTTCTTGCTCTTGTTTTTTAGGGATAGGATATGATGTGGTTTTTGAAAATTTCATGTTGTCTCGTGAGGTGTCAAGGAAAGGATTTTATTAGTTATAGCGCGTTCTAATTTATCCTAAGTCCCTCTTTAGTTACTTATCAGGATGTGTATTATTTATTTAGTCATTTACCTTGTATGAAAAGATAGCATTACGATATAATAAGGATAATAAAGATAACATGTAATAACATAACTTGATCAATCATTCATAAAAATAAATAATCAACAATTGAATGTGTAATCCCATTATGCCATCTTCATTCCTTGTAATCCTCATAATCCATAATAAGTTATCCATAACATTATCAATTCTATTACATATACTGCATAGCTGATTACATCCATGCATGCAAAATTCATCGTAACATTAGGCACTTACACACATACATTATATCTATATCTCTCTCCTTATCATCATTTTTCTATATCTATTACAAAGGAGTGTGAAACCTATTTATATAAGGTGGGAAATTTTCCTTCACCCCTTACATGCTTTAATTCTAAAAATAGATATCATAAATATAGGTTCCATGCCTTTAGAATCCTACTTTAACTCCAACATTCACGCTATAAATAGCTCAACCTACCCATGCTTTGTTCCTATATTTAGCTTTTTCCGTGTGTCATTCTTGTCCTCCTTTACATGTGCTTTATTTGGTTGGTGCCTTATCCTTTCCATGTCTATTTATGGACATGCCTTGCTTGCTACGCCAACTCTTATTTTCTTATTTTTATCCTCCACTATAAATTTGGATAACTCCTGAAAAACTTGTGTATATGCACAAACCCTTACACACTATGTCTCTTCACCCCCTGTGTGCATATCTCTTCATGCCTCTTGACATTGACTTATCTCTGTAATTTTTCTTTCTTGCACTGTACTTGTGCGTGTTACTTTAGCCTTGGTTATTTTCTCTCAATTCATGTGTGCCCTTATACGTGTGGTCTTCCACCTTACGTGCATGGCTTTTACTTAGCCATATTTTCAATCCAACATTACCCCACACTAGGAGTATTGTTTGTCCTCGCAAATAAAAGAAATCAAGGAATAAAAAGAATGCTCCTTGAAAGAAATAAGATAAAGAATAAGGGAAATTACCCATATGAATCAAAGAATGAAGAATAACGTTCCCCACACACGCATCCAAAATTCAAGCCTGTGGTGATGGTAAGAGTTATGGAAATTCTTTGTTTATTGCATTCTCTAGTTGCTTCCATCCCTTGAGCTCTTTAGTGCCTTCTCTAGCATTATCTCTACAATGTCTGGAATCTTTTCCAGAGTTAGATCATCAATCTTCTCTTGTAGCTCCTTAATCACCACATCCCAGTCTGAGGCAAGACACTCTAGACTATCCATACTTTGCATCACCATAGGGTGAATTTCCTTGAGCCTTTCCTCAATTGTATCACGATTGGCCTTCATCATCTCTCTCTTCTCTACAACCTCTTGCATCACCATTTCACACTCGACCTTATTAATTTTCATAATGGCATGTAATTTCTCAACTCTACCTCATCATCTTTGTTCACACGTTTCAGGATCATTGTAAAGTCTTGGCAGTTATAAAAAATTCTTTTGGCCTTCTGCATGGCCTCCTTTAACTCCATTACACTAAGTGTCACATATTCTTCAATCTGCTTTCCTACCTTCTCCTTATTCATTTTTTCTCACTCCTATGTTATAGGCCCTAGCCCTCTTTTTACCTTGAGTAGTAACAAGTATACCATATCTTCCAAATACTCCATTTCTGTTATCATATGGTTTTTTTGGCTTTTTCTTCTAAGTCTAGGCACGTGCACTTAATATTATTCACTATATCAGTCTCCTTATTATACACATAGAATGTTCTCTTCTTTTCATCAATCAATTCTTCTGTGAGCTTCTACTTTTCTTCATATTTCCTCTCTCTATATTTTTGCATACTTTTGATCGTGGCCCCTTTGTCAATATTCCTTCTTCCAACTTCAGTGGCCATCTTATTTAGAGCATTGATCACTTTCTCAACTGAGAGCTTAGTGAATTCAATTATAAGAAACACCCTACTTGGTTCTTCTTCAGTTTCATCTCTGAAATTAGAATCTTTTCTCACCTCAAACTTAGGCTCCTCCATATGCAGTCTACATGTTCTAAGAGATCATTTTTCTTGTGCATGAAAGGGCCTCAACCTTATCAAACATTTCCCAATAGAATAGATCTTCTATTGGTACTGAACTCTGAAATCTAGCCCTTAAAAACTTTGTTGGTCATCAAGGTAGGACATTTGGGGTGCCTATGGAGGTAGTTTTCACTTCCTCCCTCCAGTACATGGCTTCACGGGGTCTATTGTGCTATATTGAACTACTCATGGCTCATCTCCCCTCCAATGCCTTGCCTTCCCCAAGCCTTTGTTCTTTATTTCCCCTTCTTTCTCCTCATGCTCCTGTTACACTCTTCATTTTCCTTATGCTCTTCTTCTTATTCTCACATCGCACGTATCCTTTTCCTAATCAGGGCCTTCTTCAATTCTTCTTGCACAAACTCTTCCTTATGTTCCTCCACTTCTTCCTCACTCATACTCTACGGCTGGTTCCTCCTGTACTTGGCTACTCTTCATCTTCCTTCATCCAAATTATAAATGATGTGGGGGTATTCTTCCTCCCTTGGACTTGGTTTGTGCTCTTCTTTAGTTAGGGGTTCTTTATGTGCATGAGATGCACTTTCCTCTTGGTGCTCTCCTCTCATCTTCTTCCTTCTGTTATGGTCTAACTTCCCCTTAGTTATGTCTTCCTCTTCTTCCTCTGGAGGAGTGGGCTCACATTGTTCGCTTAGGGATCTTTACATATGCTTCTTTGGTGGTTGTGGAATGTTTATGTCACACATCGACCTTTTTCCCATCTTTAATCTTTGGTCATAGGTAAATATAAATTCTGCATGCCTCTTTGCCAACTACCAAAGTCATAATTAGACTAAGGTCCATGTTATCTATCTCCATGGTTTCCACATATGTTGTACCTTTGATACATACCCATATCTCTTACAACATATGGTAGTCCACATCAACCCTCTCTGCATTAAACTTTCAAGTGTTATGCATCCTTGATTCTTGTTTATTATGCACACTTGAAATACTTGGCTATGAATGCAAACACCAATTTACACCCTGGCCCCATTTCCCCAATTTTCAGCAATAATCTTGCAATGTTGAAGTGTTGCATCACTACAAACCCTATCCGTCCATTTAACAATGATGACAATTTATTAAGGCATGCACCATTCATTTTCAAATGCCTCACACATTTTTCTTTACCACTTCTCAATGCACACTTTGTAAGGATTTGTAATTATAGCATCGCAAGTATACTTGGCAAACCTTTTTGTTGGAGACTTGTCTTCAATGGGGTGCTCCCACATATTGTCTTCTAAACCATATGGCACTCCAATTTCCCAAAATATAATCAACAAAAGGATAGACCCCCAAGTAATTTTATCTCCCTTTTCCAACTGAGCCTTTTCCTTCTTTATGATTCCTTCAACTATGTACAAGGCAATGTTGTAATTGGTCTTATGTGTCATCTTATGCGTGATATGCAGAAATTTCTTGTTTACCTCTATCCATATCTCAAAGCACCCAACTTACAACAAACCAAGTGTGTAGCCACTCTTGTGCTAGGGTCAAAAATCCTATCAATGTTGAAGGCTCTGCTTCCCCTTTGATATTGTAACTTGGTGGTTGTTACCTCTATTTTTGTCTCATTGTGTAGGTCAAGCTCTATCTCTTCCCCAGTGTTGCACAACCCTGTAACCCTACTGATTAACTTGGTAGTTAGCCACATCCTTCTACCCATGAAGTAAAAATAGTCTTCGTGCATGCACAAAATCAACCATTGAAAAAGGTGCGTGGGATTCCCAAAGAAAGGTAGATCATACAATTAAAGTACCCCACCCCTTCCAAGGTTTTACACATTGTATCATCAAGGACTATCTGCCCTTCCACAATCCTTATATTCAACTCTCGCAAGATATCCTTATTGATATCTACCTCATGCGCATGTACCGAGTGGTTGTATTCACTAATCTTACACTTTTACAGCTATGATGCCCATGGTTTTCCTACCACTACCTCTGGTGGATACTGCATCTCAGAGAACCAATTTAGGTGACTCCTCTATAGTCTTATTGTTTTTTGGTGCTCTCTTTGGTGTCATTGTATTTCTCTAATTGGTATAATCCTTTAAACTTGAATTGTGTGCCCTAGGTGCCAAAAATCAAACACTTACTTGCTCAAATTGTTCCTGGTTTCAAACTTCCAAACCCTTTCTCAATTTTTGCCCTTTCTACTCCTAATCCTTGTGCCCTAGCCAAACCTACAAATAATCTATATTTCCCTAACTCTATCTCTTCACTTCCTTTACACCCTAGTTCTCTCAATCCATCATCTAAACTATGCCTTCACTCACTTTAATGCCTAGCTTCCACTTCTAAAAAGGAGCTCTCTCTGTTTTCAAGTTTGTCATGCACTTTCCCTCTTTCCTTCATGTATTTTCTTGGCTTTGGTTCACACTTCATTCATTCTAGTTTGCAATAGCTCTTTTACACACAAGTTCTCGAATGCAAGGTAAGAATGACTTTATTCTTCATGATTTTATAGATTTTCAATTTTTTGACCGCATTAATTGTACTCACCTACCACCATTTCCCAGCTTTAAATATCTTTTCTACTTTTCTCACACTTTTTCTTGTGTTTTCTAGCTCAAAGGACATCTTCATGCAGGTGTGGCAGTCTGTAACCTTCTGGTGCACTACTACTTCCCAAGTTGTAGACCCTCTTTGTGCACGCATCTTCTTTGTGCCGCACATATCCTTCCTCTGCCACTTGCCAAGTAGTCTACCCTTTTATTTCCTCCCTCGCATTACACTACATGGCTCTTCATTCATGTTGTTTTCTTATGTGAGAAATTCCATCAACTTAAAGGCACACTTCACACTGTATCCAACCATTCAACAATTTTTTTTCGCACCAATACATTTTTCCATCATGCACCATTATCTCACCCTCGTCGCATTCTCATTCACCAACCTCTCATCAAGTATTATCCTCCCATTTTTCATTCACACCTGTACCTACTTACCCCACACTAAAATCATGTGTGATCCTCTATGCATCAGTCTAAAATAGAGTAATCAGCTCCTGTGCATGAAACACTTATTACAAAAAACAAAACAAAATAAAACATAAAGGGAAACCTAAGCTAAATGGAAATACTACCTTATTACAAACACAAAAGAAGCTTATTTATAGTAGGGCTTCAACCTACTCCCATTGAAGTAACCAGGAAACATGGTGCCATCCAATGCCTGTAACTGACATGCACCTAATTCCAGTATCTTGGTTACTTTAAATGGTCCCAACCAATGCACTTTGAGCTTCCCATGATGGTGCACAAACTTGGAGTCATACAAAAGCACCATTTTCCCCACAGTAAAAGACTTATTCTTAATATGCCTATCATGCCAAGCCTTTTGTCTCACTTTTTTTGTCTTCTGACTCCATCTTACAATGGCATGCCATTCATCTAATTACATTAGTTTATCAATGTGCTCCTCCACTATCTTCTCATTAGCAAGTCCTCCTGTGTGTAATATACAGGGAGGGTAACATGAATTCTTTAGGAAAAATTACCTCTATGTTAAACACCAATTGAAAAGGTGTGGCTTTATTTAACCTCTTATATGTAGTTATATGCCCATAATACAACTGATACTTTTTCATCCCAATCTCTTCTTCCTACATCACAGATTATTTGTCAATGTTTATCCCAAGATCTTATTAAGGCCTCTACATTACCATTTGCTTGTGGGTGATAGGGGTAGTCTTATGATGGGCTACCATAAACTCTGCCAATAGTATTCAAATTGTCTCATTCAAGAAATGAGTTCCCCTATCACTAGTAAGGCTTAATGGACAACCATACCTACTAATGATGTTTTCCCATAAGAATCTTGTTGTTGTAGTTGCAGTGCAATCCTTTGTAGGCACAACTTCTACCCACCTTGTCAAGTAATTTGTGCATGTGATAATGTAACACACACATGTTCTGAATGCAACTGGTGCAATTGGGCCAAAAAAGTCAATTTCCCACTTCTCAAATGGTTTTGTGCTTGTTATAGGTTACAGTGGCATCTCATCTCGATTTCCTGGTTTTCCTATCCTTTGACAATGATCACATGCTTTGACAAATGCCTTGGTATCCTTATAAATCATCTCCCACCATAATCTAGCAAGTAATATCTTGCATGTTGTTGCTTCACCTACATAGTTTCCTCCAATTCCACCATGCACCTCTTCCATTATGGCTTCACACTCATGCTCCAAAACACACATGTGCAAGACTTCATCTCTACCCATCTTGTATAAGTCTCCTCCAACTAGCTGGTAGGGCACCGCGTGAATCGCTAGCTACTTCTTCTCTAGTGTCTTCATACCATTAGGTGTAACTTTTGTGCGCAAGAATATTACAATATCCTCTAAGTCAGCTGGCGTGCGGTGTAGTCTAAACAAATGAGCATCTGACATAGTGTCTTTATGCTTTGCATCCTCACCAGAGTTAATTCTTGACAAATGATCTGGTCCCAAATTACTTTTTTCGGGTTGCACTATAACTAAAAATCAAACTCTTGGAACAAAAGGATCAATGACAAATGAACCCTTACAAAACTCTTGTTAACCAGATATTTAAGTGCCATGTGATCAATGTAGAAGATAAATGGTGTTGCTAGAAAATATTGTCTAAACTTGTGAAGTGTGTACACCATTGACAATGCTTCACACTCTGTAGTTGTATAATTTTGCTTAGTTGGATGTCAGCTTCCTGCTTGTAAAACAAATAGGATGATCTACATTGCCTTCCCTGGGTTGGCTAAAACTACACCAATGGTTGTACTAAAGGCATCTACATGAACAGGGGATGACTTATTCCAAGAAGGGAAGCGTAAGATAGGCATGGTGGTTAGCTTCTATTTTAAATTCCTCAAATGCTTCCTATTACACGTCACCTTAATATAATTTTCCCTTTTCCTTTAGCAATTCTTCAAGTGGCGTGAAAATATTTGCATACCCCTTAATAAATTTATGGTAATAACCAGTATGTCCAAGGAATCTGCACACCTCACTCTGATTGGTTGGCTCCTCCAACCCCAAGATGACTGCAATCTTGGTTGGGTCTACCAACAATCCTTCCTTACAGATAATGTGTCTAAGAAAAGTACCAAATGGTGTCACAAAAATACACTTCTTAATATTCAAGGAGATGTTAAGTTGTTTGCATCTTTCAAACATCAACCTCAAGCATTCACAATGGTCTTTAACCAATCCATATACCATCCAATCATCTAAATATACCTGAAGAAACTTATGAATGAAGTCTTGAAATTCTTGAACAACAATGTGCAAGAACACGGTTGGTACATTCTTTAGGCCAAAGGGCATAACCGTGTAAGCAAAACATCCCCATTAGTTGCAAAAGTTTTTTTCTCCTGGTCTTCGTGTGTGATCCTTATCTGATGATAGCCTAAAAATCCATCTGTAAAAGAATAGATCTCGTGCCCTGTAACACCTTCTAAATTATCCTTAGTGAATGTGTGGGAAAAGGATTAATGACACATGAAGCATTCAAAACTCTATAGTCAACACAAATCCTTATCTTGTCATCCTTTTTAATGTTGATAACCATTGGGATTATCCATTCTGACTCTTCAATGGGCTCAATAATGCACGATTTCAACATTTTATCAATTTCATCTTTCACCTTGACACACAAATTAGGATTCATCTAGTAAGGCCTCTTTTGAACCAGTCACACGCCATCTTTGAGCTTGATTTTCATTTCTCTCACCCAATGATGGATGCACACCCTTTAACTCATGGTATCCTCTAGGAAACAAATCCTAAAAGTCACACAGTAGCTCAATTATCTTTACAACCTCTAGTTCAGACCAACAATCACCAATTATTTCTTCCTTCGGTGTATCTCTAGTTCCAATGTTTAACTTTTTTGGTTTTAATGGTACATGATAGGCACATGCTTTGCTCATCTGTAGAATCTAATACTTCATGCACACCTTCTGTGTGCTCAATTTTAAGGTACTCAACCTCTTCATCATCTATAAGATAGACAAGGTTTCCATTTTCCTTTTCTTTCCATGCACGCCCCAACAGAGTTTCCTCTGATTCCACCTTATGGTCGCATGGTTTAGGATCATCCTCACCAAATAAATGAGTCATAAGCTCTTCGGCCTTCATGATATCCCCCAATGTGATATGCCTCATAATTTGTAGAGCTTCATGAACCATTAGTTTAGTAGAAAAGTAATCAAAAGTATGGGTGATACTTGAAGTTAGCTTGCCAATTTGTTGTTTCTTTCTTTAGCTCAACATGTATGTACCAAGCACGTGGGCACCCACGCAGTGTAGAATAGAACTTATGCACCCATAGGGATGATGGAAGAGCATCTTACCCTGTCATCTAATTCCTTTCACAAGTTTCAACATGTAACATTGGAGAATTCTTCCCATCATAAAACTATATTGGTGAAGGGATATTATTCTTGGAAAACCTTGTCAAGAAATCCACTATAATCTCATGCCAACCAATAAGTTATCCTCTATGCATATCCCACTAACACATTGTTGTCCCTCTTAATGAGTACACCATCATATTTCTCCTATATCCCTCATTACATCACTATTATTCCTATGCATGCAAGAATGTTTCAGGATTTTCTTCTCCAGTGTACTTTGAAAATTGACCTTTCCCAACCGTCTGACAAGGCATGGTGTAATCACTCTTGTCACTCTTCCCAAAACCTCATGAAAAACCATCTCATAAGTAATGATCCCAATTATCACAAGCCACACTGGTAGTGTCACTTATGGACTGTGTGTCTTCCCACTAAAGCACACCCTCCTTTGATGGCTCTACATTTTTTGGGTCATGCACTATATGTGCATAGATTCTATTAAGTTCTTCTTCATTGATGGGATCTATGTAAGTGAAATATTTGTGTCATCCATTGGTATATCAAAATGCCCTCATATTTATTCTCAAAACTCTCATAACACTTGTTAAAGCACATGTTTATGTTGTTGGCATAACACCAAGGATGACCTAGTAGCGCGGTAAAGTTGTCTACTTCTGTGAGATCCAGGACCTCAAAGTCACCCTTGAACTTTGGCTCCCTGAATGGTGATAAAAGCATCCTTTAGAACCCTAATGGGCATAGCCCTTATCTTGTTAACTATGTACAACACATTCAAGGATGAATACAATGGTGACCTTCCCATATGGTTCCAAGCATCAAGTGTGAGGACATTTACTTCTACACCTATATCAATGAGGATATTACTTACCAATCATCCATCAATCACTACATCCAACGTGATTTCTTTGTCATATTCATGATCTTGTGGTGGTAAGTTGGCGTGGAGAATCTGACGCTCCCTTTCTAAACCTGATGCATGGAATTTTGTCTTGATAACCATTCACCCAACAGAGGTATGATATTTTCCTACCTAAGCACCCTACATACCTCTCTGAGGTCATCCACATCCTTCTAAGGTAATTTTTCATTCTTGGACATGTTCATCTCATTGTGTGCTTGCTCCTTCAAACATTGTATCTCTCCTTGGAGCTCCTAATGACGCCCATAGTCTCTTGATATAGATCCTTATGTTTGCCCACATATGGATACTTGTAGAAATAACCTCCTCTCTTCTAATGAGTGGTCTTGATTTCCCTTCTCCACGTGCATGTGTTGCTTCTACACGCGTCATGACCAATAATGGTTGAGGTTTCCACAACTAATTTCTTAGGAATCCATTGCCCCTGCTTGGCACGTTCAACCTGAATCATGGCTCCACCATTATCCTTCTTGTTATTTTTTCACATGTGGGAAAAAATCTAGATAATCTTCAACCTTATGTGCCTTACCACAATATATGCAAGTTTGATTCTTTGGGCACTCGCGTTGATAATGATTAGGTGACCCACAAGTGTAACATGTTCCCCTGTATGAACCTTCCTTGACCACCATGACCTCTGCCTTTGTATCCACATCTAAAGCCTCCATTACCATTGTTGTTTCCCTCATTATTATGTCTTTATTGCACTGTGAGATACTCTCTACATTGCTATGGTGTAACCTTGTTTCACAAGCCTCATGAATTTGATCAATCAGATGACAATTGGTTGTGTCATGAGTGTGCACATCACATATTTTACAATATAAAGAAACATTCTTCTATGTAGCATGTTGCAAAAGTTGGCATTTATGAACATCATTAATTCTTATGAAAAATCTCAGCAAGCTGTTAGTAGCACATGCACATTCATACGTGGAAATAGTTATCCTTTGAATGCTCCTGTACTTCACAATAGGTGCACCAGAGTCCACTATGCCTCTCATGAGAAGAATTGACATAATTTTTCCAACTAAGTGGCCATTTCTACAATTTGGGCCTTAAGAAATGGACTTACCCCCGTATCTATGCTCCCAACTGCTTCTACACGCAGTGTTGCTTCTAAAGCCTCGTGTGGGTCGATGAACATCTTATGTGATAACACCCTTTCAGAAAGGTGTCAGAAATCCTCCTAAAAACCATTATACATGTTGACTTAGATGAATGTCATAATAAATCTTGGATAACAAGGTCTTAAAATGTGCATCATATTCTCTAACACTTTCAGACGAACTTGTTTTATATCTTTTAACGCATTGATGCTCTGCTTCTCAAACTCAGGTATGTGGAATTCAACCAAGAAAGCAACGTGCAATACATCATAGTCCATTGATGTCTTATGTGGATCATACTTTCTATACCAACTATGCATGTGACCTTGAATTCTAGTAGCAAACTAACTAGCCTTCCGATATGTTATTCCCTTGTACCTTCATATAAGTTCACATTCGTGCACATGCTCTACTACATCTTCCACACCCCGATACTCTAAAAAATGAAGGGACATATCAAAAAATATTTGAGGAGTTTGGTGTTGTGGTTTATGAGGTTGTTGTGTTGGTTTTTGTGGTCCTTGTCCTGGAGTGGGGCCAAATCATGATCCTGAGCCCCCACTTGTTAGAGAAATAAGAGATAAAATATGCAAAATAATCCCTCATAGAATCACAACAGTAGAAACTAATATGCATAAAATATTATAGATCTCAAATAAAAGTGTAGAATAATAATAACACAACACAAAGAGACAATATTTAACGTGGTTCACCCAATTTGGGCTACGTCCACCAAGAATCACTTGCTCAGATTTTATTACAAGCCACCACTCTCTCAATACAATACCCAGATCTGTTTGGAGCTATGCTCAACAAACTCTACAGAATTCACACCTGAATTCAACACACATCTGCAATGTTACATAATACCTACCATATGCACAAAACCACATAAGTAGACAACTGCTTAAGTAGTTTTACAAAACCGTGGGTATCAAAACCATGGGCCAAAACCATCCCATAAACCTATGGGTCAAAAATCCCGCCCATATGAGAAAAAGCACATTTCCCGTATATTGGGCACGTTTTGTTTCGAGGCAAAAAAAATGGGGGTTGCTCCCGCCGAACCTTTTCGCCCCAGGCCCCAAACTGGGTGGGAATTGGCGAGACAACTGTGGAAAGTGTACAATACTCTTAGTGTACAATCTTCAACACTTTCACACATGAAAACAAGCTCCACAACCTAACAATCTCCCACTTGGAGACTAGTTTTCCTCTGAGCAAGCTTCTCAACCCTTCACTAGTTTCCATGAAGACCAACCAAAGCTGAACACAACCTTCAATTTTTCCCTTGTGACCACCTTGGTCATCATGTCTGTAGGATTCTGACTGGTATGAATCTTCTCCAGCTTCAACTTCTCTTCCTCCAAAGTTGTCCTAATGAAATGGTACCTTAACTGTATATGCTTCGTCCTAGAGTGGAAAGCAGAGTTCTTAGCTAGGTGTATAGCACTCTGACTATCACTATGCAACTTTCCTTCCTCCTGCTTATGCCCCAACTCCTCAAGCAATTGTTGTAACCAAATCATTTCTTTTACTTGCCTCTGTGGCAGCAACATACTCAGCCTCCATGGTTGACAAAGCCACCAACTTCTGTAGTCATGAAATCTAGCTCACTGTTGTCCCACCTACAGTGTAAACATAACCTGTCATGCTCCTCCTGTTGTCTACATCTCCAGCCATATCTGAATCTACATAACCACACAAAGTGGTGTCTGATCCACTGTAGCACAAAATTGTCCCCATGGTCCCTCTCAAATACCGAAGGATCCACTTTACTGCCTGTCAGTGATCTCTACCTGGATCACTCATAAATCTACTCACCGCTCCCACTACATGGGCAATATCAAGCTTAGTGCACACCATGGCATACATCAAACTCACAACCACTGATGAGTAAGGTACCTTGGACATCTAATTTCTCTCCTGCCCTGTCTTGGGACACTGCTCCTTTGATAACTTGAAATGGCCTGCCAAAGGAGTCCCAACCGGTTTAGCATCCTGCATATTAAACCTCTCCAAGACCTTCTTAATGTACTCTTCCTGAGATAAAGTCAACTTTTGTTCCTTCCTATCCCGAGATATCCTCATACCAAGGATTTGTTTGGCTGCCCCCAAATCCTTCATAGCAAAGGATTCACTTAGCTGCTTCTTGAGTACTTTTATTTCCTGCATGTTTTTACCTGCAACCAACATGTCATCCACATACAGACACAGGATAATATAACTGCCATCCTCAAATTTCTTTGTATACACGCAATGGTCAAATGACATCTAATATAACCTTGCTCCATCATGAAGCTATCAAATTTCTTATACCATTGACGTGGAGCTTGTTTCAAGCCATACAAGCTCTTCTTCAGTTTGCACACCATCTCCTCTTTACCTTTGACCTCATAGCCCTCTGGTTGCTGCATATATAGATCCTCCTCCAAATCACCATGGAGAAATGCAGTCTTTACATCAAGCTGCTCTAAGTGCAAGTCTTCTACTGCAACTATTCCAAGAACAGTTCTAATAGAAGTCATTTTTACTACAGGAGAAAAAATCTCATCAAAATCTATACCTTTTTTTTCTGTGCAAACCCCTTGACCACCAACCGAGCCTTATATATTTTCTTGCCTCCTTCTTAGTCTTTGACCCTGAACACCCACTTTTTCTGTAATCTCTTTTGCCTTCGGGTAGCTTCACCAAATCCCATGTCTGGTTCTCCATGAGAGCCTGATGCTCCTCATCCATGGCTTGCTCCCACTTCTTCCTGGCATCTACCTGCATTGCTTCATCAAATCTCTCTGGCTCTCCACTGTCAGTGAGTAATAAATAATAAAGAGAAGGAGAAAAACGTTCAGGTTCTCTTCTTACCCTAGAAGACCTCCTCAATATAGGAGTTTGGGGTTCCTGTTGAGGAGGTTCCTGAACTGATTCATGTGTCACTTTCCCATCCAGAAGATCCTCTACCACTGCATATTCTTTCTTGGATTCTTCCCTGTTTTCCTGCAACTACTGCTTATACATGACTTTCTCATTAAAGACCACATCCCTAGATCGAATGATTTTCTTGTCCTTAATACTCCAACATTTATATCCAAAGTCATCACCACCATAACCAATGAAAGTACATTTTTCTGATTTAGCCTCTAGCTTGGTCCTATCATCCTTGTCTATATGGACAAACACCTCACATCCAAAGACTCTAAGAAATGAATAATCAACTTTCTTACCATACCAAGCCTCCTCAGGTATGCCTCCATCCAAGGCACTTGAGGGTCCTCTGTTTATCAAGTACACAGTTGTGCTCACCGCTTCTGCCCAAAAAGAAAGAGGCAGTCCTGCATGTAACCTCATGCTCCTAGCACGTTCCATTATTGTTTTATTCATCCTTTCTGACACCCCATTCTGCTGTGGAGTTCCTGGAACCATCTTTTTCCTGGATTCCATTCTTAGAACAATAATCATCAAATTCATTGCTGCAATACTCCCCTCCATTATCTGACCTGAGACATTTTAGCTTAAGACATGTTTCATTCTCTACCAAGGCTTTCCATTTAACAAAAGTGTCAAATACATCAGATTTGTTTCTAATACAATAAACCCAAACTTTCCTTGTTGCATCATCAATAAAAGTAACATAATAACTTGAACCCCCAAGAGATGATACCTAAGCCGACCCCCACACATCAAAATGCACCAACTCTAACTTACTCTCTTTCTTTGTAGGTCCAACCTTGAGAAACCTTACTCGCTTTTGTTTCCCATATATGCAGTCCTCACAGAACTCCAAACCTGTTTCTGTATATCTGGGAAAATCCTTCTTTATGATCTCCATTGCCCTTATGGCTCATATGACCGAGCCTATAGTGCCACAATGTTGTATCTACTTCTGAAGCCACAAGATTACAAACATTAGTGCTATAAGTGGTTAAATACAAGGTTCCAACCTTCTTACCTCTTGCCACCACAAGAGCACCCTTAGTAACCTTCCAAGAGTCCTGCTGTAAATATCACAGTACAACCATCACTTCCCAACTGGCCTGCCGATATCAAATTTCATTTTAAAGTAGGCACATGTCTGACATCCTTCAATAGCCATGTATTCCCATTCTGCATCTTAACCTGAACAGAACTTTTCCAACTATGCTGCAAGGCTCATCATCACCAAGAAAAACATGCCCAAAATCCCCTTGAACATAATCAACAAAATAATGCCTATGTGGAGTAGCATGGAAAGAAGCCCCCAAATCTAAAACCCAAGATTCAACAATATTGTGCAAAGAAAGAATCAAAGCATCCTGACATACATTACCCATTGCCACATTTGCCTCCTTGTTTTCTTCCTGTTGTTTCTTCTTGTCCCGAAGCTCCCAACAATCCTTCTTTGCATGCCCAGACTTTCCACAGTGCCAACATACTATCTTGCTTTTGGATTTTGACCTTGCCCGATCTTTCGATTTTCCACAGCTTCCTCTATTCTTTTGTCTCCCTCTAGTTTCCACTGTCAAAGCATTCCCTGAAGTAGAAGATTCCCTAGAGCTTTTTCTTCGCATTTCCTCGCTTAGAATCACCCCTACAACATCCTCAAACTTCAACTTTGAGTTAGCTGGAACCGAGTTGCTTACCGCCATTACCAGGCTATTCCAACTCTCAGGTAAAGAGCACAGAATTAATAAAGCCCTAACTTCTTCATCAAATTCTATTATAACTGAAGCTAGCATATTTACAACCGTATTAAAATCATTTAAATGATCTGCTACCGAACCATTCTCAGACATCTTCATATTAAACAACTTTTTCATTAAAAATATCTTGTTAGAGGCAGAGGGTTTTTCATACAACTTCCCTAATGCATCCATCAGTTCTTTTGTAGTCTTTTCCTTTGAAACATTAAATAATACCGAAGATGCAAGACATAGCCGGATTGTCCCAAGTGCCTTCCTATCCAGCAAATCCCATTCCGCATCCGTCATGCTCGAGGGTTTGTTCACCTTCTCAGACAACGGAATATAAAGATCCTTCTGATAAAGGTAATCTTCCATCTGCATCTTCCAAAGACTGAAATTCTTCCCGTTGAATTTATCAACCCTTGATCTTCCATCATCTTCCATAGCTCCCACTCAAGCTAAAACTTTCCCTGTGATTCAACACTTCAGCAAACCAAACCAGGCTCTGATACCAATTGTTAGGAAATAAGGGATAAAATATGTAGAATAATCCCTCACAGAATCGCAACAGTAGAAACTAATATGCAGAAAATATTACAGATCTCAAATAAAAGTGTAGAATAATAATAACACAACACAAAGAGACAATATTTAACGTGGTTCACCCAATTTGGGCTACGTCCACCAAGAATCACTTGCTCAGATTTTATTACAAGCCACCACTCTCTCAATACAATACCCAGATCTGTTTGGAGCTATGCTCAACAAACTCTACAGAATTCACACCTGAATTCAAAACACATCTGCAATGTTACATCATACCTACCATATGCACAAAACCACATAAGTAGACAACTACTTAAGTAGTTTTACAAAACCGTGGGTATCAAAACCATGGGCCAAAACTGTCCCATAAACCTATGGGTCAAAAATCCCACCCATATGAGAAAAAGCACATTTCCCGGTATATCAGGCATGTTTTTCGAGTGCCCCCAAACCCCCACTCAAAGACAAATGTGGAAAGTGTATAGTACTCTTAGTGTACAATCTTCAACACTTTCATCAGATTGCTCTAAAAAAATTCTACCCAAAAATGATATTCTATTACGTTAACATATACAATGCCTTTATCTGTTGTGCCTCATGTGCTGATACTAAAATATGCCTACCAATATCTCTAACCCAACGTGGTGATCCTCTATTACCTTCCTGTTCTCCATCACTGTGATGATCTTCTATAACAAATTCTAAATTCCAAACACCAAGCACAAGGGCTAAGGATCTAGGTTGGGTCAGATGCACGCCAATGGTTCTCATCCTTTCCTAAGAATCACTCTCATTAGATGTCGAAGGGGTCCTTCTACTACGCTTTCCCAATATCTGAGGGACATGGTCTTGCGGTCCCTCGACTTCTGCAGGGTTCTCGTCACTTCTGTCTGACCCAATTCCTATCATTCTTAACACTTCTTCAACTGCCCACTCTTGCACATCATTATAGTCTCTCTTCTCTTTCTCTTTCTTCCATTTGGACTAATGTCATGCTTCCCAAACATGTGCCTTGCCCCTACGCATGGTGGGGTTTTAGCCTTCCATAGGTGATTTCTCCATCCCTAGCTCAATAATTAAGAGCTTCATTGCTAACAATTGTGTAAGTATGATCATCATGGACACAAAAACTAGAACTTTACTTCTTTCGGGCATGAATATGTTGAAATTGTGTACTCCAAGGTGTAATTTTGTAGCACACCTTCCCACCAATGGTCTACAACACATGTCCATAGTTCATATAAATTAGAGAGTTCCTGATACTTATCTGGTCTCCAAACTTGATTCTGTCTTAGTAAGACACCCCTATTCTACGCATAAGTTGCTAAACATTTGTACAAATCCACTGGGAAGAAACTGAAAAACGTCTCATATAAATTATCTTGCACCCATCCGCGCATGTTAAAGTTACTACCAATTTTGTATATTTATACAAACTTGTCCTGGTTTTCATTCAATCAATGCTCAGTACTATCTAATGATGCTCAACACGCCATATGTACACCACATCTTAATGAGTAGAATGAAATGAGGTCCCGACAACAGAACCAAAATGAAGCCTTTTTTATCAATGCCTAGTTGGGCACGCTGGAACTTCACTTGAAAAAGGTTTAAATGCTCACTCAAAGCACACACAACCTCCAAGTCCCTCTTTAGTTACTTACTAGGACGTGTCTTATGTATTTAGCTATTTATCTCATGTGAAAATATAACATTGTAGTATGCTAAGGATAACAAAGATAACATGCAAGAACATAACTTGATCAATCCTTCATGAACATAAATAATCAACAACAAAATCTGTAATCCCATTATGCTATGTGCGTTCCTTTTAATCTTTATAACCCATAATAAGTTATCCACAATATAATCAATCTATTCATATACTCACAACTGATTACATCTATGCACACAACATTCACCAGGTGCTTACACCCATACACTATCTATATCAATATCCTTTCTCTTACTATTTCCCTTAAAAATGAGTGCGACACCTATTTATATAGGTCAGGAACTTGTCCTTTGCCCCTTACATGTTTTAATTGTAATAATAGATATCCTAAATATATGTTGCATGTCTTTAAACCCCCACTTTAATCTTTAACTTGTGTTATAAATAACTCTGCCTTATCCATGCTTTGTTCCTATATTTAGATTTTCCATGTGTTGTTCTTGTCCTTCTTTACAGGTGCTTTATCTGTGGTTAGTGCTTTATCCTTTCCTTTTCTATTTCTAGTCGTGCCTTGCTTACTATGCAAACTATGCTTTTCCTATTTTTAGCTTCCATTGAAAATTTGGCTAACTCCTAAAACCTATGTGTGTATGCGCGAACCCTTGCACACTAATCTCTTTACCCCCCTCGTGCGCATACCTTCGGGCATTGATTTATCTCAGTAATTGTTCTCTGTTTGTGTGTGTGCTTCCACACATTACTCTGGCCTTGTTTGTTTTCTCTTAATTCATGTGTACCCTTTTGTGCGCGGTATTCCACCTCCGCGCATAGCTTGTACTTAGCCATTTTCTTTGCTCAATAAGACCAAAAGGTATAATCCTCGTTTCACCTTTTTGTTGGGAATTATTTGTTCATTTTTTGTTTCCTTTTTACAATTCTAGAGATAAATATTTCTTTGATGATTTCCATTTTGAAAGGCGTGTTACTCCCTTTTGGATTTGATTCCTCTCGTATTGTATATATCAAATTTTTACATTAGTGATAGATTCATCGAATCATCTCTAAGCTATATTAAATCAATATAATGCAAGTACATGTAAGCAACATTGAGTCATATAAATATATAACATAAAACATGGTTTCTTGTTGAGTCTTATTCTTTCAAGAGAGATGTCTTATTTAGAGTTGTAATGTTGTCCAATATTTGTTCCATATTCTACCACTAATATTAATCTCTTAGTAGAATACTGAGAAGGGAAATTAGTGCATGTTGCTAAGTGTAGCTCATGTTATTTCTCATAATTAGATCAAAGAATTTATGGTTACCCTGTTGCAACTAGGGTAAATTTTAATTTTGGCATTGTCCCTTATCATTTTGAAACAAATTGCACCCATATGGATGGGAGTTTGCCGTTTTTTATATTCCTAGTTGTCCTTTTATTTCCAGGGTTGGTCATTTACGTAAGTTCAATGTGGGGTTCAAGAGCGACTTATTATCTTATACTATATTTATAATTGAATATTTGACATCTAACATTTAACGAAATGGTAATCAACAAGGTATGTCTTTCCCTTCCAAATTTATCATCAGTGTTTAGGATTTGGTTGCTGGGATTGATGAAATTAGGATGATAATGATATATTTTGTTGTTTTTCACCTCTTCTAATGAAATATTACCATTGTAGCTTACAAAGGATATGGATGTCTTTATGAAGCATTGACATAGTTTCACACTAAGGCAACCAACATCTCTCCACCTGTGGCTAGGCAAATAGTGGCGTTGTCAGATCTTGTAGGGTCAAAACGACTGGTTTATATTGGCGGGAGGTGAAGGCCGGGGAACTCAATGATGTAAAGAATTTTAATATCAAGGAAGGGGGCTTTCGGCTTTGCGGCAGTTTCATATGGTTTTCTTTACACAAACGTGAAAAATAAATCAGGACCTTGACATGGCACCATCGTTGTGGGAGCAATTAACATATATATGATCCACCCCCAAATTGTAATTCCCCTTTTTGTCGGCACTGTTGTGATTGACGATGACTTCATAATTATACAAAAAGTTAAATTGAAGAAGGATAACATAAAAAATATAATTATCTATCAACTATATACATATCTACATATGTGTATTAATGTATACATACGCCCGCACACTACATTTATAATATATATAGGAGATAAGACAGATAGAAGAGAGAGAGAGAGAAGAGAGAGAGAGAGTACGAGAGATCGATGATAGAGAGAGGAGATAGCTATCTATGAGATAGACGCCTCTCGGATCGATGATGCGCTAGCGTAAGGATGAGATAGAGATAGGGCTCTCTCGAGCCTAGGTCGCTCTCAGCTCAGAGGAGCGAGAGCTCGCCTTCATCTCTCTCGGCTCAAGCTCTCGTACTATCTACAGCTCTCTCAGCTCTTACCTCTCTTCCTCGTCTACTCGCTCTCTCTCGCTATACTCTCCTGTCGTCTCTTCTCTATCTCTCTCTCTCTATTCTCTCTACTAACTCTCGTGCTCCCTCCTCTCTAGCCTTTCCTAATACCGCTCGGCCTAAAGATACTCGCCCTCCCATGCCCCTCTATGAGTTCTTCATTTTTTTTCTTCTTTCCGCCCATCCGCATGGTTTTTATACTTCTTTTCGACTCTGTGTTTGTTTCTTTTTCCCAGTTTTCATCACTAGTACTCATAACATTTACATTTTGATTTCATTGGATTTATACGGCTTAGGCCTTTTCTCCAGGTTCTAATGCATTGATTACGAAATTATAATGTATATGTATGAATTGTGGATTTTTTCGAGGGAACCCACTTTTGTCTTTTCTTGATCCCATTGCTCATGTTTGATCACATTGCATTGGCATTGTTGATGAGGAACAAGGTCTTCGACCATAAGAAAATTAGATGGTTTAACATTTTAATTATATTGCCATGGTTTTGATACACTTGCAGGGTTAATTACAAAAAACTTGGATGAGGGTGCTTGGTCCCGTAGACCACGTGGAAAATATTTTTAATGTCGTTAGTTAGTTATATTGAAGATGGCTAATGACCCCCCCTCCTGAGGAGAAAACATTGGTCATAGACCATGGGGCAATTAAACTTGTTTGATTTTGTGTTGTTGGAATAAGGTTCATCGAAAAAGTTTGTAAGGTAATTAAATCAAGTTTATGTTTCAATTATTAATGTTCACATACCCATCATGACATATAAGTTTTATATTTTATAGTTTTGATTTGGGCAGAGACAAAGTGCATCAAATTTCATCAAGCTGTTTGTTTTGGAATTTATGTTTAATGTACACTGAAGTGGAACTCAAAACATGTAGGGAAATTAATATACACGTTCCTTGGGACTACTAAGCGTGCATTACAATCAACAATAATAAACCAAATGCTAGCGCTCACAACCAGACGCCAACCCAACCCAACGGCCCGAAACTCCCACAAACCAACACCACACACATACATATAATTACCAAACTAATTAAGGACCCAGACACTAATGCTAGAGCACATGATAAATCAGCAAGAATGCGAGGTGGACCTAGTAAACCTGTCCCCTTATTTCTCGATTCTTATTTCGCTTACCATTGGCATTTTGGTCATTCTGTTTGGTTTTGGTTTGTTGGAAGTGGAAATGAGGTTTGAAGAAAATTAGGAAGGTGGTTTGATTGTGGGTGCAATGCCCGTGAAGTTATATTTAATGAAATGTTGTGTTTATTATTGTTGTTTGTAAATTATTGGGAAGTTTTTTATGGGCTCCAAGTGCATATTCAAGGGGAAAATTTGGGAAGAAAACAACTGAAAGAAGGCATGTTTTTATAACTTATGGTAGTGATGTTTTTATATGAATTTGGGAAGATTTTATGTGGTTTTGTTCATCCTGTTTTAAATAAACTAAAGAAATGAATGATATAATATTAAACTATTTTTTCTGCTTAACCCCGGGTTTTAATGGGAACTGGAATGAACTTTTAATGGGTAATAAAAGTTCAGAGCTTGGCTGATAGTAGTCTTGTTTTGGGAACAATGCTGAGTTTTTGCTATTTAAAAAAAGCATCTTTTGAAAAAAAAAAAATGTTCCAATGGGAACCTTTTCCTCATTTTTAATATATAACTTGAAAAGGAATTCAAATTAAGTTGTGAACGCATGGGTATGACTTTTCACAAATGTTATGTGACTATGTTAAATAAGCGTGAACTGGGTGTGGTTTTTTGTCATAAAACTTGAAGGGTTGTGTTCATTGCTTTGGGGTTGTTTACCTAACATCTTTAGCATGCATAAAACCAATTCAATGTCCATCTTAGAGTTTCCAAACTGAGTAAATAGTCAAGTTTGGGTTGTTGGAGGGAGAATGGGGTATGATTATTATTGAAGTTTGTTTATGCACTTAGGGAACTTGTCCTATTTGGAGGAACCTAGTCCATTTTCAGCTCATGGTATGCCTAGGTTTGAAATGTTGTTGATGCAAAATTCAATAATTACTTCTGTCACGCGCCCTCTCCCTCTTGCTATTTGGTGTGAAGGAAGCAGATTGTGGCTGTGGAAAGCATGAAGTCATTTTGTGGTTTTGTTGTCAGTTGGGAGAAAGATCTGGAGCATGTCTATAACACATTCTTTTCATCTGGAATGTCTTAAATTGGGGTAATTTTATTTATGAGACGTCTGTCCCTTGGTTGGTCTAGTACTCATCTCTCAGTTTGATAATATGGGACATGATGTGGAGTACTTATTGTAGTTGTTTAGAGCTTGATGGGGTGGTGTTACTCGCGTACTTTAAACATGATCTCCTTAGAAAATCATTGGAAAAGACCAACGTATAGTATATTGTTGTTGGCTCGAGAACCGATTTTGATACTAAACTCAACATTAAACTTGAAGGGTGACTAAAGAGGAAATTTCATTGAAATTAAGGTGTTGGGAATTCATCTTTGAATGGAGAAAGAAGTGGGTCAAGTATGACTATTGTTGAATTTCTAATGAGTATGCTTTCTTTTTCATTTCCTCTTATTATTTACGAGAAATACATGTTAATATGGAGATGATACTTGCATTCACTAATCGTTGTGCTGACAAGATAAGTGAAAGGGTTAGTGTGGAGTCCCCGTAAGGCACTGACCCATGAGTTCGCTACACTCCTTCATTAGAAAATTGCCAGTATCCTTATTACAGGTTACCAGGTTATCATTATCCTTGCGGACATTCTTCCCTGGAATTGATGATGTTGATTTAACACTTGATATTCTGATTCTTGTACTTACAATATTTGGCAATAGGAAATGTTCCCTTACAAGAAAGGTTATATTTTTTACGTTGAATTTCCGATTGTTACAAGCTACCTTATAGTAGGAAGTCTCACTTCATTTGATAATGATATATACACTCAATTAATGGGCCTATGAAATGGTTAACGAGGGCAAGTAAAGTTAAGCTTACTATTCAATGATTCATTTCAATACAACAATACTATGAGTTAATTAATGCATTTCATGTTCGTGAACTGACCCCTATTACTGTTCTCTCTCCTACATGTGTAGAAAGGAAGCATCTTCAAGAAGTGATTTTTGGAGTGGTTTTACTCATGATGACAGCAGGCTGATTTTGGTAAAAATCTGAGAAGGATTATTGGAATAGTTTGTTACCATAAAGTCTTTCTTCGCATTTGCTTAATGGAATTTGTCCTAATGTACGGCATCATTAATTATCATTATTATTGTTGGGAAGGGGCTATCCGTATTAGTTGTCAATAAAATACCTTGTTGGTGTGGATCCTATTTTGGTTGGATATTTGGTGTTTAAAAAAGTATTTATATGTTGTTGTGACAACAAAGCATAAATAATGTAATTTTGATATTATGTTATTCAATTATAACTGAGGGTACTAATTCATCTTTAAATGAACAAATATTTGCTTTATGAACATGGAAGTAAAAGGGTAACAGGGAAGTCACAACCCCATATAGTTTATTGTCCCTTATTAATAACATGGAATATTCAGAGGAAATAATGATCATATATCAGATTTAATGATTGTTTTTAAACAGTAATTGAAGGGATTAATTCTAATACAAGACATGGGGGAAGAAACATATTAACGACAAACACTATATTACGCATAGTTTTGATGAGAGTTACTACAGTGAAGATAGTAACTCGTTGAGTTACTCTCACTCTGTATTGAGGAAAACATTAAGCGTAGAAAGAACGGAATAACCTATAGTAAAAAAAAGCCAACAAAAAATGATGAACGTAGTGACTTATTACCTTAAATAAGACCACTAAAAGTTTAAACGAAGCGTAGGCTATTATGACCCATCATTCCTTTCGATATAATCCTAATTGTGATAACTCGAGAGCAGACGGGGAACAATATTGAGTACATAATGCGAAAGGCTTACTTGGTCACTATCTTTCCCAGGGATCCTAAGATGGAAATGATGGATCCTATCAATTATAAGGGTGAGTCATGGTTTCTTACTTCTTCAAAACTAAAACTTAATTCTGAAGTCAACAAAATCTATCTAAATAACTGTGTAGGATGGTTGTGCGTGGATGGATAAAAGTGTCACTGGACTAGTGGTGTCGTCACGAAAACGAAAGCTACATTGCCCTGTTTGGCATCTTTGGCAAAAAGCATGTACCAGTTGATTACATTGTCTTTTACCATTCCCTAAAAAACTTGGATGAGGCTTGGTCTTATACCACTTGGAAAATAATGTTTAATGTCGTTTATTAGTTAATATTGAATAATGGCTAAGGACCCCCCTCCTTAGTATAGCAAACATTGGTCATAGACCATGGGGCAATTAAATTGTTTGATTTTGTTTTTTGAATAAGGGTCATCGACCACTTTGTAAGGTAAATTAAATAAAGTTTAATGTTTAAATATTAATGTTCACATACCATATGACATATAATGTATTTAATATTGTATGAGTTTGATTTGGTCATAGACCAAAGTGCATCAAATTTGATCAAGAGGTTTTGGATTTATGTGAATGGACACTACGTGGAACTCACAACATTTATGGAAATTAATATACACAGTTCCTTGGGAACTACTAGCTTGCATTACAAGCCAAAACATGCAACTTTCTCTCTCTTTCGCTCCCATTGGCATTTTGGCATTCTGTTTGGTTTTGGTTTGTTGGAAGTTTACATGGAGGTTTGAGAGAAAATTTAGGAAGGTTGTTTTGATTGTGTGCATGCAACCGTGAAGTTATATTTAATGAAAAAATTGTGTTTATTATTGTTGTTTGGAAATTATTGGGAGTTTTTATGGGCTCACAAGTTGCATATTTCAAAGGGGAAATTTGGAAGAAAACAACTGCGAATCATGCATGGTTTTTATACTTATGTTATTGATGTTTTTAATATGGAATTTGTGAAGATGTTATGGGTTTTCAATCTGTTTTAAAATACAGAAATGAATGAAAATATAAGATTAAAACTATTTTTCTGCTTACCGGGTTTTAATGGGAATCTGGGAATGAAATTTTAATGGGTAATACAACTCGTTAGAGCTTGCTGATAGTCGTCTTGTTTTGGGAACAATGCTTGAGTTTTGGCTATTTAAAAAAAGCATCTTTTGAAAAAAAAAATGTTCCAAATTTGGAACATTTTCCTCATTTTTAATATGATAACTTGAAAAGGAATTCAAATATAAGTTGTTTAACATCATGGGTATTATTTGAACAAATGTTATTTGGATCTATGTTAAATAATGTGAACTGGGTGTGGGTTTTTGTATAAAACTTGAAGTTTTTTTGTTATTGCTTTTGGGTTGTGAGAAAAATCTTGTAGCATGCATAAAACCAATTCATTCCATCTTAAGTTTAACAAACTGAGTTAAATAGTCAAGTTTTGGGTTGGTTAGAATAATGGGTATGATTATTATTGAAGTTTGTTTATGCACTTAGTGAACTTGCCGATTTGGAGAAACTAGTCCATTTTCAGCTCATTGTATCCTAGTGTTTGAATGTTTGTTGAGGCAAGTTCAATATTAACTTCTGTCACGACCTCTCCCTCTTGCTATTTGTGAATGCACTCTATCTTGTTCCTGTTGAAAGCATGAAGTCATTTTGTGGTTGTTGGTCAGTTGTGAGAAAGATCTTGCAGCATGTATATAACAAATTCTTTTCATCTTGAATGTATTAAATTGGGGATAATTTATTATGAGACTTCTGTCCCTTTTATGTACTAGTACTAATCTCATTTTGATAATAGTGGACATGATTGTTTGAGTATTATTTAGTTTTTAAGAGCTTGATGTTTGTTGTTACTGAGTAACTTTAAACATGATCTTCATTAGATCATTGGAAAAGACCAACGTATAGTATATTTTGTTGCATATTACCGTATTTGATACTAAACTCAACATTAAACTTGAAGGTTAGCTAAGATGTAACTTCATTGAAATAAGGTTGTTTGAATTATCTTTGAATGGAGAAAAGAAAGTTGGTCAAGTAATGACTATTGTATGAATTTCTAATGAAGTATGATGTCGTTTCATTTACTCTGTATTATTTACGAGAAAAATAAATGTTAATATGTAATGATAATTGCATTCACTATCTTGATTGCTGACAGATAAGTTAAATGATTTATTGTTTAGCCAATTAAGGAAATGAAAAATGAGTTAGAATACAATCCTTCATTAGAAAATTGACAGTTATACTTAGTAAAGGTTACCAGGTTATCATTAATCCTTGCGGAAAGTATGAATGGAATTGATGGATGTTGATGTAAACTTTATTCTTGATTATTGTAATTAATAATTGCAATAGTATGTTACACTTACAAATTAAAGGTTATATTTTTTAGTTGAATTCCTGGATTGTTAGCAAACATACCTTATATTAGGAAGTATCACTTCATTTGATTAATGATATATACACTCAATTAATGGACTATGATGTTTACTAGTTTTCAATTAAGTTAAGCTTAACTTATTCAATTATTTCATTTAAATACAACAATAATATGAGTTAATTAATGCATTTCAGTTCTTTGAACTGACCCATATATACATTTTCTCTCTCCTACAGTGTGTAGGAAGGAAGCATATTCATGAAGTGATTTATTGGAGTGTTTACGCATGATTACATCATGCATTATTTGTGTAAAATCTGATAAGGATTATTGGAATTAGTTGTTACCATGAAAGTATTATCTTCGCAATTTGATTAATGGAATTTTTCCTAATGTACTATCATCATTAATTATATATTATTATTTTTGAAGGGGACTATCCTTATTAAGTTTCAATAAAATACCTTGTTGGTTTGTATCATATTTTGTTGGATATGTAAGTATTTATATGTTGTTTTACAACAAAGCATAAATAATGTTAATTGATATTATGTTATGCAATTATAACTGATTGTACTAATTCATTTTAAATGAACAAATATGTGCTTGATGAACATGGAATTAAATGTACAGTTACGTGACGAAAACACCATTATATTATTATTGTACCTTATTAAGTAAAATGGAATATTCATATTAAATAATGATCATATCAGATTAATGATTGTTTTTAACAAGTATTGAATGGATTAATTCTATACAAGACATGGTTAAATAAACCATTATTTAACGACAAACACTATATTACGATAGTTTGATGAGAGGTACTCATTGAAGATAGTAACTCGTTGAGTTACTCTAACTCTTTATTGAGGAAACATATATCGTATAACGATACGTAATAACCTATAGCATGATGAACTTATTTACTTACCTTAAATAGACAACTAAAAGTGTAAACGAAGCGTAGGCATTATGACCCATCATTCCTTTCGATATAATCCTAATTGTGATAACTCAGGATAGCTACGGGAACAATAGTGAGTACATAATGACGAAAGGCATTACTTGGTCACTATCTTTCCCACAGGGATCCTAAGATGGAAATGATAGGATCCTATCAATTATAAGGGTGAGTCATGGTTCTTACTTCTTCAAAACTAAAACTTAATTTCTTAATCAACAAAATGAGATCTAAATAACTGTGTAGGGATGGTTGTGCGGTGATGGAGACAAGTTTCACTGACTAGTGTGCAGTCACGAAACTAAGCTTACATTGCAATGTTTGAATCTTTGGCCAAAGCAGTGTAACTAGTTGATTACATTGTCTGTTTACCATTCCCCTAACTTGTTGTGTCGGATACCAGATGGATTACAACTTGTATGTTTTCTATGTTTACAGTTAGGAGATGCACATAGTTCTCATGATCTGCAAAAGGTTTAACCAAAAGTATGTCATACACACTCAGTTAGAGTGAATTAAGGGGGATCAGGAAGATCTAGTTGACCCTTACAACTGCACATGGTTATCATTTGTTATCAGATGGATTTGATTGTAAACATTTAATTATGTTGGATTTATATGTTGCAAGCTGAAAATCATTAAATGCATTAATTACACTTAAGAGGTTTGTTTTTTTAAAATCCCTTAATTTAGATGAATAATTTTTTTTTTCAAGTATTAATATGGCTCATTTATTATGTCAGCAAATTAATGTGACCATTACACCCTTAGGTGTAATTGCAATGAACATAATTCAACAATAAAGACAAATCTCTCCCTTTTCTACAACAACCTGCCATTTTTGAAACTACCAAAAATATTATAAGATGTTAAACAATTTACAATGCAAAGTAGACCTATCAATTTTATTTTTTTCTAATTTAAACAAAACACTTCGTTGAACAACATTACAAATCATCCATTAAAAATGATATATTTAATTGCTTTCTTGTTTTTGCAACACCACATTTCCAATTACTCTATTGCACTTCATGTCATATATATGACTACAACCTAGTTTCATGCTAGATTTGGTTTCATCCAACATATTTTGATTGTAACAGTTCACTTCTTTACATGTTGGTTGATTCCATATCCAGTCCTTTTCCTTCGAGGCCTAACTACTAAAAGCACATCAATGTCCTCTTAGTTTCTACAAATCAAAATTCCAATGGAAAAATATAGATGTGGGCCTTCCTATCTGCCGGAACATTGTACCTGATGGCACAATTTCTAGTGGTATGCTTATTTTACGAATATGGGGTTGTATTTAGTAAAACAATTGGTGTGTCTTCTTTCTGGTTTCATAATCTCCATACACGTCTATAAAGGTTCTTACAACAATATATTTTATACATTGTCATTTCTTATATACATGATTAAGAGATGGTTATCAATAACGTGCATGCGAAAAATGAAAGTGGATAATTTACGAAACCTGTATATAAGATTTACTATATACCATAACAATTTAAAATAGAATTATGATGGTAAAAATAATTTAAATTTCACTTAATTACATGATTCAAAGTAAAATTAATTTAAACAAGTTATACGATTCATTTTATACTTATAGTTAATTTAAGTATAAGATACTTCCTTGATGGGTTGGCACTGCCTCTACAACCCTCTCGAATCTAGTCAGGATCACCTCTCATGCATGCGACATTTGTGTGACCTAGAGCTCACAATCGTAATACTTCAATTTACAAATGAGGATCCTATCAATTTTTCTAACCTTAATATTTATAGTAAAATCCTATTGTTACTCCAACTACTATCTAGTTACTATGTTATCTTTTATCGCAACTAATTCACCGTTGTTGTTTCTTCCATATCTTGAGCTTCATTAATCCATTTTCAGCACCATTAGTGACATTAGGACCATCTCAATACCACCTACCACATTGACCATTAATTAGCATGCTTACTTAGGCTTTGTTACATTATATTCCCCTGATTCACTACTTACTATATTATTCTATACTCCAATTTATCTCCAAACCATTTATATCTTTTCATTCGAATCATGGTTTGATGACTCACCTCTCACCCCTTCACCAAAATAGGGGGAATATTAAGGGATTACTGTACGCCGGAAAAGTGACAGGCGAGCGTGAGAATCTACAAGTGACTCTTCCGCATACCTGACCTCTCGAGGTCGTGCCAAGATAGCCGGTGGGGGTAGAATATGCGTTGGATTCAGACAAACTAGTTAGGCAGTCTAATGTCTTTGACACGCACTAGTGGAATTTGTGAATCTAAGGCAAAGAAGGCCCTTCTAACTTGGACTGGTGTGATAGATCGATCGGCAAGGATGACTGCTCGAAGGCTCCAATCAATATCGAGCTCTGGCGTGATTCGATCTATGGGTTGTGGAATACGTGGAAAATGACCTGGGATAGTTTCGTGTATGTCTCCAGATAAGGTCATAGGGTGGATGGTGAAAACGATTGACTTTACGAACGATTTTCTGGCCTAGTCCAGAATTCTCTAGCCTTGTTAGCCGCTATATCTAGTAAGGACAATTGTTCGATGATGATGGGTGGAATTGGAGTGGATTGGAATACTAGTGTGCGTAAGCCAATGTTTATGTCTGATTGACTTATGGATTCGTTAGGCTGTGGGATTTGTGGATCACAACCGTAGACTCTTGGTTGTTGCGGTCCTACTATGGTCATGTACGAAATCAAGTCCTAATCCCTAGTATCCAATAATCATATGCTTTCTCAGCTTCTATGTTTAGAATCAACAGTTGTGCGATCTTCTCAGAATACCTCACAGGTGTTCTTGCAACCTGGATTCTTAGGCCGGTATCTATGTCTGTGAGGGTGTCTCCTGCGTCTGGTTGTGGAATTAAAGGGTCACACCCGAATGTTTGTTCTCTTTCAAACCCTTCTACAGTCATATAGATGTTTTTCTAGGGTAATCTGTAGTTTGGCTGATTTGACCAAAACGTATGTGCTTGGTCGTCTTCTATGTTTAATCCTCTTAACTGAGATCTGATTTGCTGGAAGTCTGCTGTTGTTTGGAAGACTTGGATTCTAAGATTCTGGTCAATATCAGTTATTGCTGTTATGAGATTGGGCTGAGGCACAATTGGCTCGAAAACGTATTATCTGGGCTCCCTAGGTCCCGTAATTGTCATACAAACGCAATGTAAATCTAACTGTAACTAAGCAAACTCTAACTACATGGTATAAACCTAAAACATAAATAAGTTCTATTCTTCTAAGAAACCTTTCAAGAATATAATGAAAGCAAGCTATTTAAATGTATCTAGGAATAACAACTAAACAATAATTTAAAACAGACAAAATAACCGAGTGTAGTTATCAGCCTGTGTAATTTGTAGATTTATTCTAAATAAAATAGCTCATCTAATCTATCTGCAAGATTCTCGATCCTACCTCAGAAGTGAGGAGTGAATCATAGTTTCTCAGAAACTATCAATCCTCACAGCTTCCCTGGCAATATCGAGAATAGAATTAACTGAAATGAAGCAATTATCTACTCTATTTGATATGATTCTAACTAGAACTTTGAAAGCTAGAACCTGGATTCCGCAGAACAATGGCGAATCCGATTGTGTGTGTGATCTTATCCCCTCAGTATGATCTCTTCGTTCTTTGTGCTCACGTAGATCCAGAAAAAGCGTGTAATGCTTGCATCAACAGGAGTAGGTGTTGGAACAAGGGACAACCTTTAGAATACAGACTGAATAGAACGCGAATAGGAGAGGGATAGCGCAAGAGTACAGAGCTTGGCTTATGCAATTCCTAGTGGGATCTATTGCGAATCATGCAACATAATGCATCCAGAACCTGAAACTATCATGTTTGAGGAGCAAAACCTGCAACTTTAATGGCTTCCTAAGCTATTCTACTCTAATGGATTAGATAGAATAGCAACACTGTTTGCACAAGCTGGATATGTGGCTTACCAACAGTTGAACAAAACTAACCAAGCATGCAAACGGACTAAAACAAGTACTCTAAACAAAATCACAGCTAAATCTAATGCAAAGAGGAATTCAGAGACAAAACTTGGGATTATTTGTTTGTGCACAAACCATTCATTTATAGGAATTCAAACACCCAAAGATCAAAACCAAACTGAACTCTAAAAACCATAAACAAAGGAAAAACACTATTCCAGGGGACCAAAAACATAAATGCATGCTCAAGTCGGCAAGGAAAGCTGGTGAAACGTGATATTTCACGCGAGTCGCGTCAAAAGAACGTTCTGGAAAACGCGTAAAGGACCGCCGCCCTGTTCAGGGCGGCGGTTTCGTTATTAAAGAGAAAAGGGGCAAGAAAAGAGGGGAAAAGGGGAAAACAAAGCATGCAGGGGCTAAGCGGGATATGCGGGATGTTAACGCATATTCGGAGAGCTTTTTTGGATCCCAAACACCTTGCGAAGAGACCTGTATCATCATTGGGGCACTTGTTACGTTGTTTTGCAGTACAATACCTTACAATTTTGGGTACGTACATATTTCCCCCTCGGAGAAGCGTTTTAGCCATGAAGAGGCATAAAACGGTGGGTCCGAGTATGGCAGTCCTGAAATGGGAAGTTAGAAGTTATACCTTACACGTCCGTGTGTTGAAATTACACCATCCAAAATTCCCGCTACCTGCAAAATGAAAAGAGGATTCAAGTGCAGATAGATACATTAACTTTGGAAAATAAACGCTAAAATAATGGGGAATGAGAATGTACCATTCGCGCGGGGATAGGGACTTACCTCCATCAGCGCTCCAAACCTGCGAAAAAGTCTTTTAAAACGAATCAGGGCGCTATATATATGAAAGTGGGCCCATTTTCCTATTCATTTGCACGAGTTGAATTGATTGTTTTTGAGCTCTGGGACCCATGGCGACGGTTTCTTACGTGAGTATAGTCAAAACGTCTGCAGCGAGATTGTGATCATGCCTCCATGCGCGGAACACCGCCCTGCTAGATCACAGGTTGGTTTTCTTCAATTTTGTGTTTTTCCCCCTTTAAATTTGAAATGTTAAATTTGTTGTAATGGGGGGGTTATTTTTGAAAATATTAGGTTCAAAAGGTCCACCTAGGGGGGGCGCCTACTGGGTAGGCTCCATTTTTAGGCCAAATGGTCATTTTTTGCTTGTTTTTAGGCTTTTTAAGATTAAAACCCGCGTGGGTTTTCGGACCATGACTGTCACCCTGGACAGGGCGGCGGTTACGCGACCGCCGCCCTGCTCAGGGTGGCGGTTACACGACCGCCGCCTTTAAGGCGGCGGTTACAAAACCGCCTCCCTGCTCAGGGTGGCGGTTCTGCACAGAATGCAAAAAAACTTGTATTTGAGATTGTGTTTGTATTTTTTTGCACTTCTACGCATTTTTATGACCCTCTTGGTATTGTTCAGATATTAACTTGCTCTGTTTTGTGTGTTTTTGGGTGTATGTAGGCGAGAGAGGAGTATATTAGATGGAGCAGAGAGAGAGAGTGTGTGATTGGCTCTCAAGAGTACTAGATGCCCTCTCGCAGGACGAGGAGGACACACTTCAGAGGGCTGGTATACTGCGTATATCGCGTGTACCTCATGTTGCACCATCTAGTCACATCCTTTGTGACTTATTCTCTTACTGGGATGCAAATCGGAACACCTTCCGACTGCCAGGGGTCCGTGGTGAGTGGACCATCACACTCGAGGATGTCTACCGTATTTTTGGGGTCCCGATCATCGGGAGGAGACTTACATTGGAGACAACAGGCTCACAGGCACAGATTGCACAATGGGCAGCATATATGGGAGATGCAGTTATCTCCACGGGGTCGAAGAAGGGAGTGAGAGTTCAATCCATTCCTTCTTTGCCTATCCCCATACTTCGACAGGCCGTCATGGGGATCCTTGCCTCAAGACTGATCGGGGACAAGGGAGGGGATACATTGTTATACTGCTGGGCCCCCATCATTGTGCAGATAGAGAGGCATGGTCGGATATACGCCTGGGGTGCAGATATTCTGGGGACCACCTACCATGATTTATACAGGGTGGTCTGTTTATAGGGACAGTCATTGAGCCACCCGACTTTAGTCATGAGTTGGGTGTATGAGCATTTTATCCCTTATGGCAGAGGCGTGGAGGTGGCAGATCCTGGGGCTGTGAGGGAAGCCAGATGGACGGACATGTCAGTGCTCAGAGCACCTCATCAGCCAGTTGCCTCCCTTACTACTGCAGACATGGAGGCGACACCGTACCGGCTTATGGCCGGCATATGGGGAGAGGAGACTCTTACCTTGATCTCTTGCTCCACCACAGGGCAGCTCATTGATCGAGTGGGACGAGTGGAGGTGCATCCTTTTGGCATAGTTCCTCAGCAGTTTGGCCTACCGTATATGGGCATGCTTCCCCCAGTGGTGCCAGTTTACAGATCAATTCGCGAGGCCAGAGGGGGGCCTAGAGGCCGTGGTTGGACAATGATCACTCCTGGCATTCCCATTGCAGCCAGGAGGATAGTTCGTGCTAGAGGGAGAGTTGGTGTGCCTCGGGCACCTTTACTTCAGATTGCTGCGGGTCTTGCTCATAGTAGCGATGACCCCATAGATATTGACTCCGACTCTGAGGAGCTTACAGAGGGAGGGTCAGAGGAGAAGACTGATGACAGTGATCCTGAGTGGCATGACACTCAGGACATTATGCAGGCAGAGATGGCTGAGCAGAGCGCAGAGAAGGACACTCTAGTTTCAGAGGAGCCACTCTCTCAGGGCCATGGTGGAGAGGACGAGTCAGTTGCAGGGTGACATGTTGCCCCTGCCATAGGAGCAGCCCCTCAGTCGGCAGCGGCATCCGCGGCGGGTGCTGGCCCTAGCGATCCATCTTGGAGGCCCGATGATCCGAGTAAGTTACCCTTTCTCCTTTCTTTAACGTTTGTTTAATTTAGGATTTGTTTTAATTGCTATCTCTCCTTATTTGCTATTGTGTATCTTTTAGCCTCTTGCTTGGTTTCTGATTCATTTTTTTTCTTCTTTGTTTGCAGAGACTGTTGACGAGTGGCGGGATCTGATCCGCAGGGTATGTATCGATTCCTTGATGATCCCCATGGACAGGACTCGCGCGGAGCTATCCGTAGACGCCGGGGAGCCCTCAGTAGTTGGTAGACATACCGATGTCTTCGAACCTGTTTGGCACGTGGCCAGGATGGTGTCAACCCTGCGCATAGAGTTAGCAGGCTACAGGACGGCTGAGCGCCTTATGAGGAGCCATTCTCGTGGTGAGACCGTGGCTGCCCCTCGGGACCCTGAGCCCTCCGTACATTCAGAGCGCCGGCGTAGCCGGAGTCCTAGGTGAGGGCGTGCACCTTCGGAGGGGTCACGTAGGGGTTGAGAGGCCATTTGGCCCTTGTGTATTTTGTACTATTGTGTATCACGGGCTCTTTGAGCGTTTTGCCTATGCCTAGTGCATGATGGCATTGTATATAAACATTGATTATTTATATATGCATTCATTTTTAGATCAAAAGCTTGTCACTCATGTTTTCCTTTCTATTTCCAGCTTCCTTGTGTATACTACAATGTATGTTTATATGCTTTTTAGAATGTATGCAATGGAGAACAGATGATGCAAATGTTTACTTTCTTTTTGTGTTTCATGATGCTGATACATGATATTGCAAATATATTGTGATTTTGAATCCTAGCTTCTGTGAGCAATTTGGATACCTCATGTTTGTTTTGCAAAGTGATGAATATAACCAGTACGATGACAGATTAACTTGCCCCACTCCTAACTCCACGCAACTAGTAAGATGCGAGGGCTCATCACCGAGAGTTAAGAAGGGCGCAAGTTATGAAATGTGGTGGAATGATAGTGATGAAAGACAGACAAAGCTTTTGGCGGAACCAAATTGGAAGCTACAAGCCAACTCCACTCGAGTGACTTCATAGTTTTGGATGTGACTTGCTTTGCGGTTTATCTAGACTTAGACCCGTAGATGGCCACATAGTAGACAAAATCTGGGTTTTTGGGTTTTTAACTCTTTTGGGATTTTGAACATCTGTTTCATTTGTTTTTGACTCAAAGTTTGAAAGTTTGAATTGTTTGCGTATGAGCATTTGTACTTATTTGTCAAGAAGACCCCCTACACTTTGCCCCATGCTACTAGTAAGAAGCGTGGGTTTATCACCGTGGGCAAGGCATAGGCGAGTAAGGGCATTTCCATCCTTTCCCAGCCCTACATCACTAGTAAGAGATGCAAGCTCATTACTGAAGGTTGGTGGGGCAAGGAAATGTGTAAAAATAAAATTTTCTGTTTAATCACTTTTTGACTTGCTTATTTGAGTAAAATGTCAGTATATGCTTATTTCCAAAGAGATGTACATATGGGATAGATGTGACACCATGAAGCTTCTAGAACAGACCATAGGCAAGACACCTATCCTAAGAAGAAATCAAAGTGAGAACAAACTTGCAGATCTTGGTATGGTTACCGTTAAGACTTTGTCATGTCTGATTTTATTTGATAAAAGATTCCGAGATGATGCGATGATGAATGAAGATGGAGAGGTATGATTAAAGAGCTTTATGCCAAAAACATCACGAGTTTGTAATGAATTGCTTTGAGAATAGATTCCTTGATCATAATTTATGTAAGAAACAAGTGGACAAAATGATCTAAATCTATATGAAGATGCAATGTAGATAATTATACAAGTAGTGCTAGTTGCTTATGCGTAGAATCGCTTGAGGTGCAAGGAATTGACTGTTTCGCCAAACTCCTCACCTTCTAGCGTACATAAGAGGTAAGCACCATTTCCATAGTCCTTCATGACTCGATATGGGCCCAACCATTTGGGCCGGAATTTCCTTCCTTCACCGGTCTTCTTGTCGATCCGGCTATCTAGTCTTAGAACTAGATCACCTTCGTATATATCGCGTTCATAGACCTTCTTGTTATACTGCCGGCACATTCGGTCAGCATAAGCTATATGCCGCTGCTCAACATCTAACCTAGTTTCATCTAGAATTTCTAGTTGTGAAAGACGTGCTTCTCTGTAAGCGTCTTCATCTAGAATCCCTTGTAATGAAATACGGAGACTGGGTATTTCGACCTCAAGTGGGAGAACTGCTTCTGCCCTAAATACTAGCGAGAAAGGAGTTGCTCCCGTTGGTGCTCTTATTGAGGTTCGGTGGGCCCACAAGGCTGGATATAACTTCAAATGCCAATCTCGTTTGTTTTCTTTCACCGTTTTAAGGAGAATGGCTTTCAGTGTCTTGTTTGTTGCTTCGGCCTGCCCATTGGCTTGAGGGTAATACAAGGAAGCCGTGTGATGGCTTATCTTAAATTTATTGCATAGTTCGCGAACCTCTTCATTTTTAAAAGAAGTTCCATTATCGAAGATAATGATTTGCGGGATACCGTACCTGTAAATGATTTGGTTCAGAATGAACTTGGCAATCACAGAACCAGGTACAGTAGTAAGAGGCATGGCCTCCACCCATTTGGTAAAATATTCAGTGGGCGTGATTATAAAATTATGGCCGTCTGTGGATGAGGGAGAGAATTTCCCTATTAAGTCTAGACCCCATGTAGAAAAGGGCCATGGAGTTGCGATTGGTTGTAGAGCTTGTGCTGGCATGTGGATCTCGTGGGAGAATTCTTGGCACTTATGACACTTGCGTGTAAACTCTATCACGTCATGTTCTAGAGTGGGCCAGAAATAGCCCATTCGGTGTATTTTTCGAGCGGTGGCATGGCCACCGAAGTGGCCTCCACATATACCGCTGTGAGATTCATGGAGAATCCTCTTTGACTCTTCTGTGTCGACACACCTTAGGAGCATTCCATCGAATGCTTTTCGATAGAGCACCTGCTCTATAATGACGTATTTAGCTACGATTATGCGTAACCGCCTTCTTTGTTGCGGTGTAACTCCCTCCGGGTACTATGATCCATGATATGGTTAATGATGTCAGCGTACCAAGGACACTCAGAGATAGCGGGTCGGGTTTTGATGTAGTATACGCACTCATATGGAAAGTCTAAATCTACTAAATCACCTCCGTCTAATGGGTTGTCAGCTAACCAATCCGCGATGATTTGCCCTTTAACTGACTTCTGATTTACAAATGTTAATTCGAATTCTCCCATTAAGGTTATAAAACGTCCAGCCTTTTTAGACAATGACCCTTGTTTGAGGAAAGTCCGTAGATGGTCCGTTTTTACCATGACCTTCGTTTCTTGATTCAGCATATAATGTCTTAGGCGTTTAGTAGCAAAGATTATGGCAATACATTCTCGTTCTGCCTGTGTATAGTGTGTTTCATAGTCGAGCAACGTTCGGCTAATGAAGTAAATCACACGTTCTCTCTTGTTATCATCTTCTTGGGCCAACATACAGGCCAGCGAGACATTGGTAGCTCATGAATATAGAATTAACGGGTGATCTTGCTTAGGTGGCATTAGCGTAGGTGGTGACAAAAGGAAACGCTTAACTGCATCAAAGGCTTTGTTGCAGTCTTCAGTCCAATCAATGCTATAGTCCTTCTTGAGTAAATTGTTGATTGGATGAACGGTGAAGCTTAAGTCCGGGATAAATCTCCGGATTGCGCCCAACTTTCCGAGAAATGATCTAATTCAAAATTCATCTGAAGGTGGAACCATTTCGAGGACAGCCCAAATTTTGGTTGGGTCAACATCTATCCCTCGTGACGATATGATATAGCCTAGGAGCTTCCCTCCCATTACACCAAAGACGTATTTCTCTGGGTTTAATGTGACTCTGTATTCTATTAGACGTGAAAGAATGACACAGAGTACTTCGGGATGGTCACAACGCTTCTTGGCCTTAGCCAATAAGTCATCTACGTAAGATTCCACGATTTTATGAATTAGATCGTGAAATATGTATGTCATGGCCCGCTGGTACGTAGCACCGGCGTTCTTGAGACCGAATGGCATAATAGCGTAGCAATAGGTTCCCCAAGGAGTTATAAACGTGGTTTTAGCTTGATCTTGCTCAGATATTCTGATTTGATTGTATCCCGAGAATCCATCCATGAGAGACAAAAGTTCAAAACCAGCTGTTGCATCAACAATGACATCGATGGATGGTAAAGGGAAGTCGTCCTTAGGACATGCCTTGTTGATATCTCGAAAATCTATGCAGATGCGTATCTTCCCATTCTTCTTGAGAATGGGGATGATATTAGATACCCATTGGGAGTAGTCGACTGGCTTGATGAATCCTACCTGAAGGAGTTTTATTACCTCTTCTTGTACCATGAGGGCTACTTTGGGCTTCATGGGTCTTGATTTTTGTTTAATTGGCTTTGCATCTGATTTAGTGACGAGGTTGTGCACCGTAATGTGGGGTGCGACTCCTGTCATCTCCTTATAATTAAATGCAAACGCCTTCTGATGTTCTTTAAGGATCTGAGTATGTATTTCCACTTCTTCTGGGTTTAACGAAGAACCTAGTTTCAATATTCTCGGTTCATCTTCTGTCCCGATGTTGACATCGATTGTTTCTTCGATCAAAGAGGCGTTACCCTCTTTGAACTCAGGTGGTGCTGGAGGTAAATCTAAATCATCCCCATTTTCTACTGCGTATATGCTAGGCTCCATTCGTGAGGGGAGATCCATCATGGGATTCCTGAAATAGGAAGATGAATGTGGAATTAAGGACAAATCTAGCATATGATAGGAGAGATGTAGTGCCGCATAGGTGTTTAAGTATTCCAAAGTGGCCATATTATTATCGACATGGTCTAGGGTGGTAGATTCACTTCCGCTTGAAAGGTGATTTTTCATTATTTTTATCAATGGTTCATCACGAATGGACACCGTGAACTGGGTATCTTCTAACTCATTGCTTGGAGTAAAGCGTGATGCGGAAGTTGCTATTGAATCGGCGAGAAGATTTTTATCTCGCGGGATTGCTTCAATGGATATGAAGTTAAATGCCTTGCTTAAATCTAATACGGATTCTTTGTAAAGCTGCAAGTGTTCGGCTTTAGTTTCATATACTTCATAAACTTGATTTGCCACTAATTGCGAGTCTCCTAAGACTCTGATGTTATCAACACCAATTCTCTTGGCTAAAGTGAGGCCAAGGAGGAGGGCTTCATACTTAGCGCCGTTGTTTGTGCATTCAAAGTTTAACTTAAAAGAGAATGGGAGGACTTTCTCCTCAGGTGAAGTAAGAATTATACCTGCCCCTGCTCCATAATGACATTTAGCTCCATCAAAATGGAGAGTCCAATTACTTAGTCGGGAGTATAGATGTTGGGGCATTTGCTGCATTTGCGCACTCTACTTCTACCATACAGAGGTCCTCTACTGGAAGGGAACCAACACCTAGGGAATATCCTATGCCTACTGAATCAAATAGTAAGAACATTGGCGAATCTTGTTCTATCAACTCAACGATTTTCGCAGTAGTCCCTAATGATACTATTTCTTTAGTTTTATTTTTGGGGGTTAGAATTGTTTTGGCTATGCTGATAGTTTCAAGATCCATTGTAGGTACCAACTTTTCCTCTGGTTTTGGGTCAGTGGGTTTATTAAGTTGGTTTGTTGGAAGTTTAAATTCTGAGTGCACCCCTGGTCTTTTCTTTAAATCATCTAGGTGCAAATCGAAAGGTTTTGGATCGCCTTTGGCTACAAATACCTTTCCTAGATGCAAGAATCTTACTTCTTGAAATAAAGTATAAGGGATTGCCTTCATTCGGTGTATCCATGGTCGGCCGAGTATCATATTATAATTAGTTTCCTGATCTATAATATAAAACTCAGTCAGGATTGTTTTGGGCCCTAAGGTGACCGACAGTATTATAGTTCCTATCAAAGTGGCTTTAAGGCTATCATAGCCTCTCAATGTATTTTGAGTAGTGGAATAGTTTGTTTCCCCATATCCAAGTTTTTGGAGGAAAGAGAAAGGGAGTATGTTAACTATGGCTCCATCGTCATCAACCATTGCCCATTTTACATAGTTATTATAAACCCATACTTGTAAGGGTAAGGCTGGATCACCTTGGCGTGCAATCTCAACATCTGTGGGCATTTTACTTATTTCGAATATGAATTCGACATCCTTGTCTGGCTGCCCCCCCCCCCCCCCCCCCCCCGGAGGGTGGATATGAAAATCTACATGATTTACTTGTGTTTCAGGAGGTGGGGTGATGTTAATTAGATGGCCTAGACCTAATGCTTCTAAAAGAGCAGCTCTGTGAGGGGGAGAGTTCTTTAGTAAGTCCAAAAATGAAATGTGTGAGAAGGTCTTTGTTAGGTCATTAATTAAATCATAGGCACCTACGGGTTTTTCTACTATTTGCTGACTCTTATCTGTTTCTGGCAGATGACTTGGGCTCGGATGAGAGAGATATTCTCGTGTTCTTGTTATAGCTTCGATAGGTAGTTCAACGTCTAATTTTACCAAACTGACTATCTTGGGTCTCGGTTGACTTCCTAAATGTGGCGCAACTGATGGATTTAGTGAATTCGAGGCTTCATGATCATTGTTTCCCGTCATTGCACCTTTGTTTGTTCCAGTTGGATTCAGCCTATTGCTATCATGATTTGGGAGCGGATCGTTAAAGATCTTAAGGGGAGCATTCTGAGGGGAAACTGCTCCTGCGACGTATTTGGTTGTGATGACACGGGATCTGCTAAAAACAAATCTGTGAAGAACTGTCTTTGTTCTTCTGGCAAACGTTGCATAAATTTATTGTAGTCACGACACGTTCTAGTATCGTGACCCCGAATTTTGTGGAAACCACAATAAGAATTGGGATTGTAATTCCTGTTTTTTTGGTTTGGTGTGTATTGTGGCCTAAAATTCTGATCAAACTGTTGCCTATTAGGATTAAAGTTTTGGATTTATTGTTTCTGGTTTTGACTTTAGTTTGGATAACCAAATGAGTTTTGGCTTGGCCCTTGTATGGGATTTTGCCGTTGTTGTTGTTGTTGTGGATGGTTAAAATCCACTGTATTGATCGTCGGGGTAAAGTTGTTGTTTCGTTGGTTGTTTGTTTGTGACGGAGTATTAACAACATTTACCCTCTTGGGCTGGTCGGTTACCCCATCCGTTGTTACCCCACAATTTTTGTTAAGGATTTTGGGTCCTTGATTGACATTTGTGATAGTTGTAGTGTTTTGAGTGGAGGTGATTAACCTCCCGTTTGTTCCATATGTCTTACGACCACTATCTATCGCTGTTTGATCTATTCGAAGAGTGCTCTCAAGTACTTCATTGTAAGTTCTTAGTGGGAACTTTTGGACTTCTTCCTTCACCTCTTTGCTGAGAGAATGAAGGAATAAATTGCATAGTTCCATCTGATCCATGTTTGGAGCACTTGCCGAGGAATAAAGGACTGTACGCCACCTTTGGATGAAATGGGTGACAGATTCGTTGTGTTCTTGTTTGATGTGTAAGAATTCCCTGATTCCTGTTCTCCCAACACTCTTTCTCAAGCTTGATGTGGAGGAAAGTGTCATGACAAAGAGCAAAGTTGACCGCTCTCCCAACACTCTTTCTCAAGCAACAAGATGCTCAAATCCATAGAGTTTAGTGACAAGATGCTCAATTCCATAGAGTTTTCACACTGGTTCAGGAATTGATCACTCCCAACCATTCCTTTAATCTCTAAGTTTCAAAGTCTCCTATATCTCCTTAACACATTTTCTATCCAATGACTCCTCTTATGACAATATAATCACCCCACATGGATCAAAACAATGATCCATGGTTCACCATGATGTGATTCTTACTATCCACATGCTCCAGCTACAACTCCTTTGGCCCTCTACATGTAAGTTCTTCTTATATCCTTTATATTATTGAATTTCATCTAAAGAACATAAGGGGGGGGATGTAGACACAAGAATGTACACTTATTACTATTACATGACACCTATAATATGTTGTTGTATACATGATTTCCAAGCATGAAGATTAAACATTGGTGACACCTTTTTCTAGTTCTTCGGTTTTCTTTTGAATGATTTTGATTGTGACATGATCTTATACTGCTTGGGTTTACATATTTTGGTCAAGTCATATGCGTCTCTGTCTCTTTTCTTAGTCTTGTTTCAGTTTCTTGGCTTTGGGATAGTACCACCCATTATTGACACTAACATCTTGGTACTAGTGTCCTTTTTGAGCCCTTTTATCCATTTTCTTTGGTTTTCTAGGTTACCATTCGATACTTTAACTTTAGGTCTTTTCTAATTCTTTGGGTTGGCCTTTGGTGTCACCATGTGTCAAAATTCAAACAAGGAAGTTATATATATATATACACAACCTACTAACTATTATTACGGGCTAGGTAATTGGGATATCAATTTCTATCTACCATCTACAAGAACAATACTCAAAGACTGCATTTTGGGTTGCATTATTCACTACATATGAGGGTTTATTCTGAATTCCATCTCACACATTCATCTTGGCGGAAAAGTAGTTGTATCTTGTTATCTTGGTGCAATTGGCACAAAGTAAACCTAGCTTCAATGGACACAAATTCAATCACACACATAACACATAACTACATAGAGTCTAAAATGTAGTGTGGCGCTTGGAGACAATCACATTGGGGTGACCGCTGAGGTTAGTCTGACTTAAGCATATGCATTATTTATTCCATCTAATGTTTGCTCGAGATTTATGTAGGTAGTCGAGGTTTGTTTTTTAGGAATAAGTGTGACACATGAGCCCTACAAAAAAGTTGATGTGATAGGAAGTGAAAGAAAGAAGACATTGACAGACCCTGAAAAGAGCATATATAGAGAATCTATTGGGACCCTAGTGCCTAGATCATACACTAGTGCTCAAGGCGGTCCTATCCTCCTTTGGGTGGTTTTTTCTGAAGGAGTTCCAAATTCCAGTTTCTCAAAAAGATCATGGACAATCTAGATCCATCCTTCTTAGTCTATTTTCCAACCCACAATCAGTCCATATCTCCTTATACAAACTAATTCATTCTTATCTCCTACCTTGCACACTTGCTTGTAATTTGCATTCTAGATCTTACTTATTACTGCTATATTCATTTGATCTCAATCCTATGATAAAGATTTAAATTTATGTAAATCACCTACACATACCAAACTTTTTCCATGATTGAAATTGTAACACCCAAATAATATCTGCTATATGTGTTCCACTTTATCGTCTCTACCTTGTTTGCATTATTCATGTGAGTGCAATTTACACTTAAAGGGGAAAAAATAAAAATTGGGGAAAATCCAATAGGTTCTAGGTTCGAAGACCAATTGTATATGCTATCAGGGTTTTCTATTAGACGACATTTGATTCATTAGGTAAGACGAAGACATCAATGAAATTTGTAAATAAAAAAGTGAAAATTAAATATATGCATGTATCACACCTTTTCCATGTATCAAATTGTAACACCCAAACAACATATGTTATTTGTGTTCCACTTTATCAACTCCATCTTGCTTGCATTATTCAGGTGATTGTAATTTATGCTTGAAGGAGCCAAAATAAAAATTAGAGAAAATCCAATAGGTTCTATGTTTGAAACCCAACCACAATGCTTGCTGTTTAGAGCACTTTTAGCCCCCCTTTTCAATTTTAAGCTCGAGTAAGTGCAGGAAAACATGTGATGCATGAAGAATCATCGATAATTAAGTCCCTCCACTAGTTGGTCATACATGTCTTGTGAGAAAAAATTGTGGTTGAGATTCCATTATTCATGTGAGTGAAATTCTAGCTTAAAGGGTCCAAACTAAAAAATGGGGAAAATCCAATAAGCTCCAAGGTCAAAACCCAGCCACACTTCTTTCTTCATGCAACTTTTTGTAACCCTCCATTTCAGTTCTAATCTCAAATAAATAGAAGAGTAATTGTAGGAAAATAAACGATGCATGAACAATCATAAATAATTCAGCCCCTCTAGTGATTAATCATATGAGTGAGAGGTATATTTTACCTATCAATTGAGATTTGCTATTTTTAATTTTATTTTAGTATGCCATTAAGATTTTCAATTGGACGATGCTTGATTTATTAGAAAAGACAAAGAAATAAATGGAAAGTTGGAAATAAAAAAGTGAAAATTAAATACCTGCATGTACTGCACCATTTCCATGACTTAAATTATAACACCCAAATAATATATGTTATCTGTGTTCCACTTTATTATCTTGATATCGACTACATTATTCATGTGAGTGTAATTTGTGCTTAAAGGGACCACAATAAAAAATGGGGAAAATCCAATAGGTTCCTATTTTGAAACCCCAAACTTGAGACTACCCACAATGAGCCACAATTTTTTCACCATTGAATGGACGAATTCGACATCAATGTTGACATGGTCTGACGTGTTGTTCCATTTGTTTTGAAACGTGTTGATTAGATGACATTTGATTATTATATAGGATGAAGAGATCAATGGAAGTTAAAAATAAAAAAGTGAAAATTAAATACTTGTATGTACCAAATCTTTTCCATGGATCAAATTATAACACCTAAATAATATCCACTATTTGTGTTCCACTTTATTGACTCGATCCCACTCACATTATTTACATGAGCGCAATCTACGCTTAAAGGGGAAAAATTGAAAAAGGGGAAAATCCAATAGGCTTCATGTTCAAAACCCAACCACAATGTTTGGTTCTTAGAGCACTTTGTATCCCTCCATTTCAATTTTAAGCTTGAGTAAGTGTAAGAAAATAGGAGATGCATGAATAATCATTGATAATTGAGCCCCTACAATGATTGGTTATGTATAGTGAACGGAAGTTTTATACTGAGACTCCGATATTCACATGACTGCAATTTGAGCTTAAAGGATCCAAAATAAAAAAATGGTGAAAATCCAATAGGTTCTAGGGCCAAAACCAAACCACACTGCTTTCTTCATGTAGCACTTTGTAGCCTCTTTTTAGTTTTAAGCTCGAGTAAATGAATGAAAAAATCTGATCCAAAAATGGATATGAAAATGCCCAATTCTATTTATTCTCTTTATTTGATACTTGTAGTGCATATTCTCAACATATTCTTAGTTCTGGAGATGGTCTAGTCAAGCTGATGGTGATTCAAACACCTTTGAATGACATCAAAAGCCATCATTGTTCTATTCTAGATATTTTTAGGAGATCGTGACTTAACCTCCTTGGCAGTTATGTACCGCCTCTCTTCATAGAGCAACAGTTGCACAATTGTCATGGCGTTTATGCAACTACCACATACACAGGTCGATGATTGCGTAACCACCACTTTGTGGTCACTGACGGTCCTATCCCCGATGATGCTAAAATGGGAATTCGAGTAGTTGTAAACACTTGGACTACTCAGATCTGTTTGTTTCACCTTTCCCTCCATCCGTGGGTAGAGCAACTATAAATACAAGTTTGATTCTTCATTCTAGCAAGTGATTTTGAGTGAATTCAAGTGTGAGCAAAGAGGAGTTGGAGTTTTTTTCTTGTTTTGTTCATTGAGAGTGAGTTTTTCATTGTTGAGGATTGTAAGCAAGCAAATATAATTAGGAGTGTTGAATCCTTCTTAAAGGCCAATCTTTGGCAATAAATTTGTATTTTGGAAAATTACATAGTGAGAGGGAAGTAATTTTCTTACCCACTGGAGTTTTTCCCAAATTGGCTTCCTCCAAGATAAATTATTGTGTTGCTTTTGTCTTCTATCTCTTAATTTGCAATATAGTATTGAATGTTTCATGCACATTACAAGATTTGTTCATTGTTAAAAAGAGGCATTTTATGGATCAGATTGGTATTAGAGTACTTAAGATCAATTGTTTTTGTGTGGTTCAACTTGTGTTGACATTTTAGTTAAATGCCCCTTACCCGAAATGGAAGTGAAAGTAGTGAGGTATCCTCATTCATGTTGAAGAAGATATTTCCACCAAGAAGTGGAAGTAAGGAATCCAAGACATGGCTCGTAGAGAAGATGTAGGTGAGACTAGAGAAGAACATTTCTACAAGCTAGAGCCAAATGTGGCAAGTCTATCTAAGGATGTGGCTAGTATTTCCTTGTCTATGGGGAAATTGGAATCCATCATGGGATTGATCGTTGATAAGCTTGGTGTTCCTAGTCCATCATGAGACACTAGGAGCTCATAAAGAAGATACTTGTGAGTATGAGGAAGAGAAACCTCATGCCAACCCTACACCTCTTCCATTCAAATGTTAGGAAATAATATTTTAGTGCTCACATTATATGAGATATTTACCATGTGGTAAATGATGAGTGTCGTCAATCCTCTTCATTAATAATGTCAATCCAGGGCTGGTGTCCGATGGATGTATGTAATATGAGAAAGAAATCTTTGGAAAAAAACTCCTTGAAACACAATCCAAAATTACAAAAATTGAAATCACACTTGCGGAAATGGAAAAACACACTTGCAGAAATCAAAATCACATTTGCATACAAGAAATCACACTTGCAGAAAGGAAATTATTGAATTAGAAATAAAGACAATTAAATGAAACACCTGTATGTTCATAACAAACTGAATGAAAATTAATATTACAATACAAGGAGAAAAAATAACACAAAAAAATGATGATCACAGAAAAAAGAATAAACATAAACATAAATTATTACAAGACAAAAACACAAATACAAAGATCCATCTTCCTTGGAATGAGTGACCAACTCATTCCTTGGAAGAGGATTTAAATCATGCTTCTAAGATCTTAATTCAAAACCTTAGAATATTGGAGAGAAAAGAACAAATTTTTCATTGATAGGTAAAAGATTACATACAAGAGTGTGGAAGGTTTGTTATCCTGTAAAATTGACGAGGGCAATTTTACAGGTAACCATACCAAATTTTGTCCTGGTCCCTTTTCAGGGACCCCTCTGCGTTCGGAATGTTACAAAATCCCTTTCTAGGAAATCTAGTTCTCCGAACTTAGCCATTTTGATCCCTTTTTGGCTGGGTGCACCTTTTATCTGTGTTACACAGAGTAAATTTGTGCCCCCTTCATTTCATTTGGCACACGGAGTGATGTGTTAACACATCAATTGTTGTGCCTTGCCGTGATGCACCTTTCTTGTGTGCGCCAAGGCGCATGCGCCTTCATGTTAACACATCAATTGTTGCGCTATGTTTTGGTGTGCCAAAGGGCACACGAAATGAAGTGTTGATAGTCTAAAAGTTGTGCCAAAGGCGCAAGTATTTTCGTGTCGACACATGTTTTGGTGCGCCAAAGGGCACACCATTTTACGTGTCGACACATGTTTTGGTGCACCTCTTAAAAAAGTGGTTGGCGCATTTATTGCACCTTTACCTATATATAGGCACATTCTCCCTGTCACTTTCACAATTGAAAACATGTGATAATTTTATTCCTTTGCACCTGTCAGCACGCCTGTCGTCCTCATGTCGCATTCGTGGACCCCGCTTCGTCTCTCACATTCTATATATTCTGGGTAAGTGGTCCTTGTTACTCTCGTGTTTTGGTTTTTGTTGTTGGTTGTTGAAGGAGGGATGAATGAATATAAGAAACCCATAAACCCCTCCTATTGTTTTTCCCTCCCAAGCTTTCTCTACCCTCTTTCCAGATTTGCTGTCAAATACGGCTCTGCCTCAAAAACCAACCTGGATCTCTTCACTGCACCCCCTTCACCGTCTGAATCCCTGAAGAAAAAGGTTTAAAACACATGCAAACCCATCAGGGAAAGAAAGAAAACTTGGAAGTTCGTATTAGACTGCATTTTCCTCTTGGCGCATTCGCCAGTCCTACTGCATAAAATACAGTCACGCCAAGAAGGCGCACTTTTCTTGCTTGCAACATCCAATAAAATTGCGCCCTTTGGCGCACTGAACTTCCATGTTGCTAGGCAAATATTTGCGCCATTGGCGCACCCTGCCCCCGTGCAACACCAACACTACTTGCGCCAAGTATAAAACTGCATAAACGGTGCAGGCTCATCCCCTCTTACAGCAACACAATGTCATGCAAGCCTTCCTTGTGCCGCGCCAAGTTCCCCTTTTTGCGCACATAAAACCTATGTTACACACATCAACCCTGCGCCATTGGCACACCAAAGTTCCATGTAACATGAAACTTATCTGCGCCCAGTATAAAACACATATGAATGGCGTAGGCACACTTCTACTTACAATAACAAAAATGTCATGTGCAACATCCTTGTGCCTTGCGCCCTTTGGCGCTGATTTTTTCTTTGTAACACCCTTCTTCTGTGCACCATACTATTAACCCTGCAGCCTACGGTATTCATGCACCCTGTTCCCTGATGCCTTAAAATTGCTAACTCCTCATTCTATTCTGTAGTGCTTTAATGGAAGACCTCACAGCTAATATGGCTCTTTGGCGTTGGAATTCTCTTCTTCTTCTTGCAGATCAACAACTGAACTCAGAGCTACATATGTCTACATCAAGTAAGAGACCGACCAAATCAGAGGGCAAAGCTAAGCTTACTAAAGAAGAAATGAAATACAAGTACCAGAGGGTCCGAATGCCCGAGTCCCAGGTAGAATGTGACCTTGACATAAGATACTCTGAGCTCGGTCACATCGATATGGAAGATTTCTGGGCCAGGACCAGGAGAGTCACAGGAAGTCCTTGGATGGACAAGCTAGTAGGCAATGGACTGCATTTGGCTGGGGGGATCCCCGTCAGTGCAGTAAACAATGAATTCATGATGGTAGTGGCCCGCTGCAACAACAAAGACACAAGGTGTGTCCAAAATGAAAAGGGCGAGGTCATAATCAACCTCACCACCCGACATTTTGAAATCATGTTAGGCATCCCTCACCACCGACACTTTGTGGCTATAAGCCAAGAGGATTGCATCAAGGCTTGGGAGGACAATGAAGACCAGTGCATGCAGCTAATGAATGGGGTGTACCTAAAGAACAAGAAGGTGGTAACCAGATGGCCACATGTTATTCACCGTAGTGAATTCTCCGAGGAACTGAGTGATACTGTCACGTTCCTAAGCAGAGTATTTGGGCTTTCTGATGCCCATTACTTTCATAAATGGATGCTCAGGTACCTTGAGACCATGAACAAGAATGTACCTGATCAACACTTTGAGTGGGTAGAGATAATAAGCAGCACCATATCTGAACAACTCCAACAACTCACCACAACAGGGAGGTTCTACATGAACTCCTACGTAGTCTACGCTGCGGCCTCAAAGAGGGATTATCCGACATTGAGCCGATGCGGGGTTTGGCCCCAGGCAAGAATATATGAGTACTACCCAGAGCTGAAGCTGGAGAACAGCATCCCGCAGTTTACAAAGATCAACGATGCTTTCTTCTATGGCATCGTCTACCTTTTGAGGCCAAACATGACTCACGGTCGAATGACCAAGAGCATTGTCACTGCAAAAGAGAAGTGGGGGGCCTTATTTACACAATTTCCCACCTTCACCTATCTCAGGGCAGCTAACTTCTTGGGGGAACCCACCAGATTACCGAGATATGCCGGCCCCAAGCTGATCTTATTGGAGCTATCTAGGCAGCTTGTGACATACCATGAGAAGTGCCTGAAGAGGAAAAAGGGTGGAGCTCCTTTCCCCCTTACAGTGGGTAGATACACATGCGTCTCTCATCACAAAGCCTGGGAAATGGTTGCTGAGCTAGAATTGCTCAATCTGAAGCACAAATTCTCGGCGAGGCCCACTTTTGATCCAAGGAATTGCCTTCCCAAGGCAAAGCTCGATCCAATCCACATTCCGCAGATCGAGGACATTTATGTCAACCTGTATCATGAGGTCGAGCTCAGAAGAAAAGACCACTCTCACCTGGCCCTGGTAGAGATCATTCAGTATGGCATGGCCATTATCCCAAAAGGTTATCAAACTACTGATCAAGAAGTTGATCAGGTATATCTGGATACAGATGGGGACAATTGGCCGTTTGCTGCGATAGTGTTATCCTGTAAAATTGACAAGGGCAATTTTACCGATAACCATACCGAAAATTTTGTTTCGATCCCTCGTTAGGGGTCCTCCGCATTCAGAATATTGTAAAATCCCTTCCCGGGAAATTCAGTTTTTGAACTTAGTCTTTTTGAGTTTTTTTGGCTGGGCGCATGGTTTTTCCTTGCAACATCAATTTTTGATGCGCCCCCTTAAAAGCCTTTGGCGCATGGTTTTCCATGTTAGCACGCTTCTCGGTGCACCAAAGGCGCATGTATTTTCCGTGTTACACCACGTTTTGGTGCGCCAATGGCGCACATAAATTCATGTCGACAACTCGTTTGATGCGCCAAAGTCGCACCCATTCTCCTGTTGTCAGTTACTTCCATGCGCCAAAGGGCGCATGCTTTCCTCTGTCGACAGTCGTTTTCACGCGCCTTTTCAAATGGTGGTTGGCGCATTTATGACAAATTTTGTTATATATACCTATGCGCGCCATGTCATTTTCATTGTTCTTTTGTCAGCACGTGATTTTTTTGGATTTGTCAGCCCCTGCTCTGTCGCTTTCGTCGTGTTGTGGACCCGCTCAAGGAATTTTTGCTATATTTTAAGGTAAGAGGTTCTTCCCCTTCCCTGTTTTATGTTTTCTGTTCTTTGGGCTTGTTTTTGTCCGGTTTTGGTGTGTATGCCAACTTGCTGGCCAATTTTCATCAAAGTTTGAATGTGTTTGAGCCTTTCCCCTCGTGCTGTCCTGTTCATTTTCTTCTGTTGCTCTTGCTCTCCCTCCCTCTTTCCGGATCTGCTGGAAAAGGGGTCGTTTTGTAGCTAGCTTGGTCTGTTTACAAGATTTTTGGAAAAACCTTACTTGTCCAAGCAAATTTTGAAGTGGAAGAGAAAGAAAGAAAGAGGTTTGAGAGCTTATTTCACAAGGCGCACCGGCACGCCTTGTAACAATCAAGACAGTCGCGCCCCTCGGCGCACCTATCCGACTTGCAACATACTCAAAGATCCGCGCCATGGCGCACCCTGCCATCCTGATACAGCTGAAATTCATGCGCCCATAAGCGCACCCCTTTTGCATGCTCCAAGTGTAAATCCCGCGCTTCCTCCTATAAGCCTTGGCGCACCCTTTACCCATGTTGCATCCCATTTCCACGCGCCAAAGAGCGCACCCAGTTTCGATGCAACAAAAGCCTTTTTCGCGCAAGTATAAAGATTACATAGGCGCTGGCACACCCTCCGATGCAGTAACATGATGTTGTGTAAACCCTCCATGCGCCGCGCTATATTCCTTTGGCGCATCATTCGTCCATGTTACACAATCTTTCCGTGCGCCACAGGCGCATCGAACCCCAATGTAACACGCATTTCCTGTGCGCCCTGTTATAAAATGCAACCTGCTTCATCCATCTTCCATGCGCCCTGCGCCCCGAGCCTTAAAAGTTCTAACTCTTTCTTTTGCTAGTATTCCAATGGAAGATCAAATGACTAATTCAAGCTTCTTGGATTGGGTTTCGCTCCTTCTACGTGCAGATCATCAGATAAGCCTTGAAGAACACATGTCTACGTCAAGCAAGAGACCCACCAAACCAAGAGGGAAGGCAAAGCTAACAGAAGAAGAAATGAAATACAAATATCAGAGGGTCAGGATGCCCGAATCACAGGCAGAATTTAATATGGATGTCCGGGATTCTGAACTGGGCCACATTGACATAGAGGAATTCTGGGTAAGGACTCAGAAAGTGACAAGGAGTCCATGGATGGATAAATTGATAGGCAGCGCCCTGCACTTCGCCGGTGGGATTCCTGTCAGTGCTGTTAATAACGAGTTTATGATGGTTGTTGCACAATCCTTCAACAAAGACACAAGATGTGTCGAGAATAGCAAGGGCGAGGTAGTTATAAACCTTACTGCCCGTCGCTTTGAGTTGATGCTTGGGATCCCTCACCACCGAAACTATGTGGCTGTTAGCCAACAGGAATGCCTCAAGGCTTGGGAGGACAATGAAGACAAGTGCATGCAATTAATGAATGAGGTCTACCTCAAGAATAAGAAGGTAGTGACCCGGTGGCCTCAAACTATCCACCGGAGTGATTTCTCAGAGGAACTCAGTGATACAATCACCTTCCTGAGCAGAGTCTTCGGTCTTTCAGATGCTCACTACTTCCATAAGTGGATGCTGCGGTACCTGGAAACCATGAATAAAAATCTGCCCGATCAGCGTTTCTGCTGGGGGGAGATAATAAGCAGCACTATATCCGAGCAACTGCAACAGTTCGCTACGACCGGAGTATTCCACATGAACTCCTACGTCGTCTATGCTGCCGCAGCTGAAAGAGATTATCCAGGGCTGCACCGAAGTGGAACTTGGCCTCAGGCCAAAATATATGAATACTATCAAGAGCTGAAGCTGGAGAACAGCATCCAACACTTCGCTAAGATCAATGATGTTTTCTTCTACCACATCATGTGCATGTTGCGGCCAAATTTGACTCATTCCCGGACAACCAAAAACATAGTGGCAGTCACAGAGAAGTGGGGGGCCTTGTTCACCCAGTTTCCCACATTCACCTATCTGAGGGCGGTCAACTTTTTGGGCGAGCCCACTAGGTTGCCAAGGTATGCTGGACCAAAGCTGGTTCTATTGGAATTGTCAAGGCAGCTGGTCACATATCATGAGAAATGCCAGAAGAGAAAGAAGGGTGGGACTCCTTTCCCCCTCACAGTAGGCCGATACACTTGTTCCAGCTATCACAAGGCGAAGGAGATGTTTGCTGAGCTAGAATTGCTCAACCTAAAGCATGATTTCCCAGCAAGGCCTACATTCGACCCTAGGGGCTGTCTACCAAGGGCTAAGCTTGATCCGATTCATGTCCCTCAGATTGAGGATATCTACATTGACGTTCTCCATGAGGTAGAACTCAGAAGAAAGGATCACTCTCGCTTAGCATTAACGGAAATCATCCATTACGGAGTGGCTATTGTCCCAAAAGGCTTCCAAACCATGGAAGACGAAGTAGACAAAGTGTATAATGACACAGAAGGGGATGATTGGCCCTTCCCGGACATTGACAGAAGCAAAGCTCCTCAGACAATCGAGGAGAGGGTCAAAGAAACCATGCGGAGAACAGAGCATTGGTGCCGCATGAATGGGTTAATCTACCTCGGTGTAGATTTTACAACTTCTCCTTTGGGTAATGCGCCTCCAAGATCAAAGAAGCAGCTAAAAGGCAAAGCTGCAGAAGGTGAGCCTAGCACCATTCAGGAGGAAGCCCCTGAAAGTCCTCTTCCTTCAGAGCCTGAACAAGTAATAACTCTGGACTCGCCAGAGAAGGAATTGACAGAGGATAGTCCTATACGCCCATCCACCCAGGATGTCGGCATCGCTACAACTACAGAGGTCCCTTCTATCCCTTCTTCTTCTCTTCCTCCCCTTCCTCAGATGTCGGCAACCACTCCTTTGGTTGTGTCCTCTCCTTCTTCTTCTACTCTCTCCCCTGCCTCTTCGTCCATCTTCTCCTCTCTCGCTGATTTGTCTTCCTCCATTTCTTCCCTCATTTCCGGACTCCCTTCCCTTCCCATGTCTTCTACAGCTGCGGTTTCCCTTCCTCCCGTGGGCATGTCTTCGGCTATTCTTTCAATGCCGCCGCCGTGTGTCTCCACGTTCTTCCCCTCTTCTACCGTTGCTGCCTCCCCCTCTGTCTCTGGTCCTTCTTCAATAGGACCAGCTTGGATCTCTCAGCAGCTGAGCCAACCAAAGAGGAAAGTCCCCATCGCTCCGATGGACTTTTCAGTCATTCCGGCTAAAGGAGCAAAGAAGCACAAGCCGGTTACACGCTTCTCCAAGAGCGCTGCAGGTGAGAGAGTTATGGAAATTGCCTACCCCGATCTCACCAAAGAAAAAGAAGATCTGTCTTCGGCAGATTTCACAGTGACCCAAGTCACAATGGGGACATCCTCTGAAAGTCTCCAGGGGGAAGCTCTTTCCGCAGTTGATGCACTCTGCGAAAAGCTTCAGGAAACAAAGGAAGAAAAGAGGCTACTGAAGGAGCAGAATAAATACCTGCTTCAAGCCCTACAGAAGATGGGAAGCGCACCTCCCACAACTGCCGCCGAGACTCCTGAGCTGCTCAGTCAGGAGAAGATCAATGAATATTCAAAGATCGGCGAGCAGGGTATGGCTGTTTCTGCTTGGAGGAGCCAAATCCTTAAGGATAGTGAAAAGGTGATCGCCGAGTATATCAGTTTATACCTGAACATCGAGAAGGCGAATAAGGAACTCCAAACATTAGCAAGTCCAGTATCAGAAGAGCTCGAAAACGCCAGACTCCAACACGAGGCCTTCCAACAAATGTTCGACTGTTCAGTCGAAGATTTGGTCAAGTTTGGAGTATTCGGTCATCCAAGGACCCTCAACAAAACCATGTCCACTCTGGACTATCGGATAGATCAGCTCGAATTTGTGTTAGAGAAGATAGACAAGGTGAAAGAAGAGGCCCTGGATGCGATGCATCAAATGGAGAAGATTGTTCTATCTATGACTCCAGGGTTGCTCACTCCTTCCCTCACCTTGAGATCAGCTGACGATACTATCCGAATTTTCAAGGAGCTAGCTTCTCAAGGGATTGGGCCAGAAGTCACTTTCGACATCGAATCCATCAACAACCTACTGGCCTGTAGAGACTTCATCGGGTCCCTAATCGAGGCGGGTAAAGACTATTCCAAGGTCCCCGAAAAGCTCATTGATGAGCGGGAAACTTGCGAAGCAATTAGTGAAAGGCACAAGGATCCGTCACAGGATCAATTTGCGCCAATAATCAACAAGTTCTTGGAATACCGCGCTCAGTTCCACATCTCATCTCCTGAGCAGCATCAGAAGCAGGCGACCCCTTTTCGGCCGCAGGACGATGATGATGACTAGCTTCTTCTTCTTCCTCTTCTTCTTCTTCCTCTCGCTATTCTCCGACTTTCTTTTCGCAATATCTCAAGTAAGTTGGTGCCAACGATGACATCATCCATGTTGCATCATGGGATGATGTCATCCACTCAAAAATGTAAAAGTCAACATGACTTTAGATATTTTGTAAATATCTTGTAGATAAGTGGTTGGCTCCTTTTTTCCTTCTCTCTCCCTCACTTTCTATAAATACTAGAACACTTGTTGTTTTCAAAGGGAACATTTTTCAGATAGAAATAGAGGTGAGGAGAGAAAGACTTTGAGCTTTCTTGTAACAGATAAAAACAATTAATACAATTATTCAGACTTTGTGCTCAATAGCTGTGTTATACATTAGATCTTTCTTATGTTAGATCTGCATGTGTCTTTTCTGTTAAATTCATATCTACTTTTCCGTCATTTGTTTATCAGTATTGCTTTGTTTATTTATGTGAGTAGGTTTGGCTCTGTTTACTACCAAACCCAAAGCATAGATCTTCTGACCTTTCCGCTTTGGAACTCATTTCTTTTCTTCCTTCGGATCTGTTCTTTCTCTTCTCCTTCTTTTATTCCTTTCTCTTCGCAGCCTAGGAAACTCTACTGGGATGAGATCCCAACCCCCGAAGGCAGAATCTGTGAGACTTGCATAGGTTCCTGCTAGTAGAAGTAGCAATAAACCAGTTTCGCTTTGCTGTCTCAAAGAGGGGCTAAGCCCTGCAACACCGTTGGCCCGTTTATCCATAGATCTGTCCACGCGACATATTTTCGGACCAACAGATAGATAGAACAAAAGTGCCCCAGACCATTAAAGAAAGGGTCAAAGAGACATTGCGGAGAACAGAACACTGGTGCAGGATGAATGGCCTCATCTACCTCGGGGTAGATTTCACTACGTCTCCATTGGGAAATGCACCTGTCAGGCCAAAGCATCTGCTGAGGGTCAAAGTTGAGGATAAGGAGGGTGAATCGAGCACTGCTCAAGAAGGAGCTCCTGAAAGTCCTCCTTCCACTGCACAAGAACAGGTTGTAAGCTTGGTATCCCCAGAGAAAGAAGCAGCAGAAGGTGTTTCGACGGGCACATCCTCTTAGGGTGTCACCATTGTTGCAACTGCTAAGGCCCCTTCTGTCCCTTCTCCCTCTCCACCTTCTCCTCCTCACATAACCTAAGTGACCATTCCTTTGGTCGTGTCTTCTCCCCCATCTTCTGCTGTTCCCCCTTCCTCGTCATCCATCTTCTCTTCCCTTGCAGAGCTCTCCCCCACCATTTCTTCTCTCATTTCTCAGCTCCCTTCCATCCCCACATCTACTTCCCTTGCAGTGTCTCCTCTTTTTGTGAGCACTTCGCTAGTCTCTCTGTCAATGCCGCCACCAAGTGTCTCTACGCACTTCCCTTCCACTACTGCAACTGCCCCTTCTTCCACTTTTGGTCCCGTTCCCATAAGTCCAACATGGATCTCCCAACATCTGAGCTAGCAAAAGAGGAAATTCCCTATCACATCGATGGACTTCTCCATCATCCTGACAAAGGGGGCTAAGAAGCAAAAGCCTATAACCCGCTTCTCTTAGAGTGCATCAGGGGAAAGAGTAATGGAGATTGCATATCCCGATCCTTCAAAGGGTAAAAAATATCTGTCTCCGGCAGATCATACAGTGACCCAAGTCACAATGGGAAAGTCTTCTGAAAGCCTTTAGGGAGAGGCCCTATCTGCAGTCGATGCCCTTTGCAAGAAGCTCCAGGAAGCAAAGAAAGAAAAGAGGCTATTAAAGGAGCAAAATAAACATCTTCTCCACGCCTTGTAGAAAATGGGCAGTGCACCTCCTACAACTACCGCCGAAACTCCTGAGCCCCTGAGCCAGGATAAGATAAATGAATACGCCAAAATCGGCGAGCAGGGTATGGCAGTATCCACCTGGAGAGACCAAATCCTCAAGGAAAGTGAGGGAGTAATCATCAGGTTCGCCGAATTGTATCAGAATATCGATCGGGGGAACAAGGCACTCCAGGCGATTGCAGGGCCTATCTCTGAGGAGTTGGACCATGCTAGGCTACAGCATGAGACCTTCCAGAAAATGCTCGACTGTTCAGTCGAAGATCTGGTCAAGTTTGGCATCTTCGATCACCCCAGAGCCCCCAACAAAATCCTTTCTACTCTGGACTATTGGGTCGATTAGTTGGAGTTTGTCCTAGAAAAAATTGACAAAGTCAAGGAAGAAGCCCTAGATGCAATGCATCAAATGGAACAAATCGTTCTGAGAATGTCTCCAGGCTTGCTTACTCCTACTTTCACCTTGAGGAAGGCAAACGAAACTATCCAGATCTTTAAAGAGATCATCTCGCAGGGGCTGGGGCTAGAAGTCACCTTTGACACCGAATCCATCAACAACCTTCTGGCCTGTCGTGACTTCATAAGGTACCTGATAGAGGCAGAAAATGAATATTCCAAGCTCCCAAAAAAGCTCACAGAGGAGCGGGAAACTTGCGAGGTTATCAATGATCATCACAAGGATCCTGCCCAGGATCAACTTCACCCCATGATCAACAAGTTCATGGAATATCAGGCCCAGTTCCATATCACCTCTCCTGGGCAAGAGCAGAAGCAAGACACCCCTTTTCGGCCGTGAGACGATGATGAATAGTCTCCTTCCTCTCGATCTTCTTTTTGTAAATATCTAAGAGTATGTTGGCACAAATGATGACATCATCCATGTTGCACCATGGGATGATGTCATCCACCAAGTTGCCAAAAGTCAACGTTGACTTTTAGATATTTTGTAGATATTTTGTAATTAAGTCGTCGGTTTCTTTTTGTCTTCTCTCTTCTCCTTCTTCTATATATACTTGAATGCTTGTGGTATTCAAGGGGTTGGACATTTTTTAGATGAAAAATAGAAGTGAGAAGAAAAGGCTTTGTACTTTTTGTAACAGAAGAAAACATTAATACAAATATTAAAGACTTTGTGCTGAATATGTGTGTTATGGGCATCTGAACTTTCTTATGTCAGATCTATGCATTTATTCTGTTGGATCTATCTCTGCTTTTTTGTCATTTGTTCATCAGTATTGCTTTGTTCGTCTATGCAAGTAGGTTTGGCTCTGTTTACTACCAGCCCAAAACATAGACCCTCTGACCTTTCTGCTTTGGAATTCATTTCCTTTCTCCCTTCAGATCTATCATATCTCCTCTCCTCACTTCTTTCCCTTCTTTTTGCAGTCGGAAATAACCTAACTGGGACGAGATCCCAAACCCCCTGAAGGAAGAATACTGTAAGACTTGCACAGGTTCCTGCTGGTAGAATAGCAATAAACCAATTTCGCTTTGCTGCCTCAAAGAGGGGCTATGCCCTGCACACTGTTGGCTCGTCTATCCATAGATCTTCTCTCACGATAGATTTTCAGACCAACAAGGTTACATTTATAGTTCATGCATCCAACCAACTCCTCTTTTTGGGGAATACAATATGATCTTCTCTTTATTCTAATTTAATTAGTCCACACACCAAGAACTAACTACCTATTCTTTGGCAGATTTATTCTAAGCAATAAATCCTAAACAAACTTAACTACAATAGTCCAATTATCGTGGAGAATATTTCTACAACTCATCCCTTGAATCTAGGAACACAAAGTGGGTGAGTACTTATTCAATAGTCCTATTAACTCATCCCTTTAATCTAGGAACACAAAGTGGGAGGGTACTTATTCAACATTCCTAATACTATTCCACTATTTTCTCATCCTTGAAACATAGAGAGAAAATGGAGGAGTGTTAATTCCATGACTTTGAATTCTTCTTGGAATGCCACATACATGCATGACTTTGGATTACCACATGTTTGGATATGTATTCTTGGTTGATGACGTGGAAGCAAAGAGTGGTCTGAATAATTCGATGCTCCTTTACATTACTTTGGAACAAACCAACAGACTTTCACTAGTTGTACGTTTCGGTAGCTGTGTGAAGAATTTCGATAACTAAAATCTAGCAACAATCTATGAACAATTGGGCCTTTCAGTAGCTGCGTGAAGACTTTCGGTAGCTACAATCTATGATCTTGGAGTAGAGTTGCTTATGACCTGTTTTCTACACACTATTACATTCCAACTTTAGAAGAAATATCAGGAAATAAAAACAATTAGATTGCAAATAGATTTATAAAGAGATGATAAGATAAATCCTATATTCTACCTTAAATATGCTATCCATTATAAAAACTACATCTAAATTCACTTGAAATCTTGATTTTAAGAGAGAAAATAAGAGTGTTATTTGGTGATATAATGAGACATATTTTGGTTTCATCAGTAACTAAATATTTCTAATATGTTTGTTATAAGGGTTGTTGAATACAACTCATAAGTTAGTATTGAATTATTTATACGTGAGATTTGGTTACTAAACTAACTCACGTAATTAGGGTGTTTAGTTGTAGGTTTCCTAGTTTATAGGAAACTTATTCTCTATATATTTGTATTGTGTGAACGAAGAAATCAATCAAATTTTGTGTGTGATAATCTGCTACAACTCTTTTATTTGGTATCAGAGTGGATGTGGCTTGTGTATGTGCAAGAGCTATGGATCTGTGTAATAATTGCAAATTACATGTAAATGTATGAAGAACAAAGATAACCTTGACTACTGTGGATCTTCATATGTTGCCATGTTTGTTCTTTCTTGTAAACCCTGCACATGGCCATAAAATCCATTATTTTGGCTGAAATCTTTCAAGTGTATGAACCTGTAAAGCATGGATATTACGTTGGCCTTTGAATGACATATGTGATCTACTCCTGAAAAAACTACATCACTATTGCATTTTGATTTGGATTTGACTCATCCATATTTGAATACCTCCATACACTCGCTAACTGCATGACATTGTGCATGTGGAGTCAATTGAATCATTTGTTCTAAACCATCATCCATTATGAGTATCAGGTATATTGATTTATAGGAGTGTGCAATCAATAACAAATCTAAATTGTCTTATCTTCTATCAAGGCATTACCGCCAACATTCATCATCATTCTCTAATGCATTCTATTAAAAGGAGCTTGAAATAGTTTCTTGCATGCTCATCATTCACATCCTCAAGGGAATTTGTAATCCTATATAGACTTCTGTGATCAAAACGTTGACTACTAGAGCTCCACACCAGATTGAGAACCTGCATATGCACCTTGGAAAATAGATTTCTTCATGCACTTGCATCAGATTGTATATACAAAGAATAATTATGACATATTCTTCCTGCACCTGCTTCCACGCTGCAAATCTGACATTAAATTCATTACAAAATATTTTTGGTCAGTTTATGACGTGGTCAACACACTATAAAGTCAACCTATGTTCTCTCCCGGGTGGCACACGTTTTGGCATAAACAAGTTGTATTTTTTATGACCTGCAAGAACGCCCAACATAAAGAATGCAAACACGTGGTTTTAGAGTTTTGGTTAGTGGTTTATAATTTTCTATATATTTATTCCTCCCTATTTTGTTTGGCTCCATAATTTTATTTAGAGGTATTTGTGTCATATTTAGTTATATAGTTTGGTCAATTAGATTGTCAAATCCAATCTTTAATTGGATTCTAAAGTTATTTAAAGTTTTCTTCCCAAGGTATTTTATATCATTTTATTATTGTTTGTCTTTAAATCAAAAATTTCATCTAGATCTATAGTTTGTTAATAGGAATTAGAGTATAATTGTTTATACAATAGTCAAGAAGAATATCATATAAATGTTGTTCATTCAATTATTAATGTCATGTTGAGTCAACATTAAAAAGTCTATGTCATTTTACTTTTGTCATGTGAAGTCAAGTAGTTTGTAATGTTAAAAATTGTCAAAGTGTATGTTGTGTCAAGAGTCAAAAATAGGTCATTGTAAAAGTTTGAAAAATTAAAAAAAATTGCCTTACAGACACATTTTTGGTGGTATCCGATGTCCAATTGAGGTATGCAAAATTGAGCTTCACGATCAAATCCGGCTAATCTTGTAGCATGATACTGGAGGTAGGAGGAAACGGAGGTTGGAGGTCAATCAACAACCTCTCGTCAGTCACCAATGACGAGGCCACATAACAGATGTGGTGGTATATATATAGTGTGAGTATATGCTTTTCAGCGTACTTTTGTGTGTAGTGTTCCTATTTGATAAGTAGAAATTTCACAGTAAGGGGGGAACATGATCTAATGTTCCATTTCCAGTTTTCAGTTTGTATGAGCAACAAAATTCAGCAGAATTTTCTATGTTATTCCGTGCAATGAAATGTGATGAGTGCTAAAAATAGTACTTGGCACATCATGATGTGGTTGTAGGTAAACCACTTGAAAACCTTCATGTTTGGTTTGTGGTACTACAGTTGAAAACCACCTTTTTTGGTTCATGGTTAACTGTTTGAAAACCATACAACGGGTTTGTGATCATCTTGCAGTAAAAATCACCTAATCATTAAAGTAGGTGCAAGTACAAAGATAGGTTTTCCCCATGTTCACACTAAGGGGGGGAATGTTAGGAAATAATATTGTAGTGCTCACATTATATGAGTTATTTACCATGTGGTAAATAAATCATTACTAATATGTTTGTTATAAGGGTTGTTGAATACAACTCATAAGTTAGTATTTAATTATTTATACATGAGATTTGGTTATTAAACCAACTCACATAATTAGGGTGTTTTGTTGTAGGTTTCCTATTTTATAGGAAACTTATTCTCTATATATTTGTATTGTGTGAATGTAGAAATCAATCAAGTTTTGTGTGTGATAATCTAATGCATCTCTTTCATCAAAGCATAGGTAAAGATATATATTCAACCTTACGATGGGGACATGAATGATGAGAAGCTAGACTATTGTCTAGCTCAACTTGAGGTATATTTCACTTTGCATCAGATTAATGAGAGCTAGCAAATTTCATTTTTAAGGTTAAAATTAACCAATCATGCTTTAACTTGGTTTGAAAACTATGTTCATTCTTTGGTTGTTAAGAAGTTTCCTCTTATTACCAAGTGGGATGAATTCAAAAGATAATTGAAAAGCAGTTCTATCCTATTTATTATGAGGAAGAGAGGTCCATGTATTGTCAATATTTCAGGCAGAAGCAAGGCAAAAATGTGTAAGAGTACACCAATGAGTTTCGGAAGAAAGTTGTCCAAATGGGTAAAGATGTAGCAGATTGGGATATTCTAATGAAGTATATCAGTGGACTCCATAGCAACTTGAGTAGACCAATCATCTTGGCCAAGCCAACAGATGTAGATGAGGCTTGTTCTCAAGCTCACTATTTAGAGATGGACAAGAAAAATAGTTCATCTACCTCTCAACATGCTTCAGACAAATAAGGTGACACCAAGCAAGAGGAGAAGGAAAAAGGAAAAGGTAAAAATAATACTACTTCCATTTCTAATAAGTATACTAAAGTTCATTGTGGTCCTTATAATGATGACACTCATTCCGCAGAAAAATATTGGGAGCTCCACTCGGAATTACATCCCTTCAAAAATAAGAAAAATAAAAATAAGGCCATGACAACCCTCCAAGGAGAGGAAGTATTTTGTAGCAAAGAAGTGGATGAGACAATGTGTTGTACCTCTATCTGTAGAGAGGTATGTTTGGGTAATAATAATAATGTTTAAGAGAATGAACTTATTCAACTCTTTCATATAAAATTTAGTTGAAGAAAACTAAAGTGGATGCTCTTTTTTATACTTGTTCACAAGCTCATTTGGTTAGTAAAGAGTTAGTTGATAGGATGATGGTGGAAACTTACAATCATCCTAGTTTGTACTCATTGGGTTGAGTGAAGAAAGGTGTAGACATTAACGTTACAAAACAATGCAAGATTATGTTTGGTATTGATAAAAAATTCATTGATGAAGTTACTATGGATGTTGTCCCTCTTGATGTGTGTGGTGTAGTGTTTGGTAGTCCGTACTTGTATACCAGGGATGTCATCTTTGTGAGAAGAGCCAACCAATACCATTTGGTGAAGGATGGTAAGAGCTACATTATTTCAGCCTTTATAGGAGACTCAAATATCTCTATGGTAAGTGCCACTGAAACCTAAAAATTGCTTAATGTTAGTGGGAGATTTTATTTACTTCTTTTAAGGGATAGACAAGCTGAAGAAGTTGTTATTTTTGAGACCACTTGTAACATAGTTAGTAACAAAGAGCAGAAGTAGATGGAAGAGTTGGTTTAGCAGTTCAGGGAAGAGTCTACGGGGTTGCTCATGAATAGACCAATTGAGCATGTGATACAGTTGTTACCCTATGGTCCACTTATAAACTCAAGATTCCACATTCAGTCCATGCAGGATGCCTACAAAAAGAATTTTTTTTTTATGTATTTATTTGAGTAAAAACACACTTGAGGGGTGGCTGATCACTCTTGTGTGACAGAGACTGTTGAACACTTACATAGGTATGATTTTTGGCTAGACATGCATTTAAAAGTTATTAACTTTGTCAGAGGTTTTGTTTCATGTAGTAAATGAGAGTTGGGGTCATGTATGCCATTATCAGTTTCTTCTCTTCCATGGGTAAGTTTCTTGATGGATTTAATGGACAATTTTAATACTTCCAAAAAATGGTGTATGTCTTTATGGTGGTAGAATGGATTGGTAAAACATGTATTCACATTTCTTGCATGAAGACCAGTGATATAGTGGATTTGTTTGTTACTATTGTGTGGGTTCATTTTTGTTTGCCTAATTCTATTTTGACAGACAAGGATTCATGGGTCATTGGTGATTTTTCATCTATATTGTGGGAGAAGATGGATACTAAGAGATCTACCACATGTCATCCATAACCAGGTGAGCAGGCAGAAGTGTTAAGCCATACCTTGGTCTAGTTTTTGAGGGAGCCTAGGACTTGGGATATCCAACTTGGTATATATCCAACGTTCTTATAACAAGGTTTCATGATTCTACCAATAAAACTCCTTTTGAGACTTGTTTTAGTTATTTTCCTAGGAGTGCATTTGATGTTGTTTTGAGATTACCATACAAAACAACGGAAAAGTGGGATTGGAAGTCCACAAAGATGAGAAATTCATTGAGATAATTTAACAAATACACCTCCAAGAATAGGAGTGGTATTCCAGAGAACATGTAAGGAATAAATTTCCTCACCTCATTAGTCCTTTAAGCTATTAAGGACTTAAAAGCCTAAAATTGGGGAGGTATGATCCAAAAATAGATCTAGAAATACCCAATTCTATGTATTCTCCTTATCTAATACTTGCAGTGCATATTCTCAACATATTCTTAGTTTTTGAGATGGTCTACTTAGGATGATGGTGATCTAGATACCTTTGAATGAAATTAGAAGGCCATCATTGTTCTGTTATGGAGATTTTGAGGAGATGGTGACATAACTACCACAACGGTTTCGTAACCAATGCCTATAGGGGCTGAAAATTGTGCAACCACTACTATATGGTCATCGACGTTCCTGTCCTTGATGATGCAAAAATGAGAATTCAAGTGGTTGCAAATTCTTAGACTTCCTAGATTGGGTTGTTTCACCTTTCCCTCCATCTGTGGGCAGAGAAATTATAAATACAAGTTTGATTCTTCATTATAGCAAGTGATTTTGAGTAAATTCAAGTGTGAGCAAAGTGGATTTGGATTTCTTTCTTGTTTTTTTCATTGAGAGTGAGTTCTTCATTGTTGAAGATTGTAATTGAGCAAATATAATTAGGAGGTGTCTTGAATCCTTCTTGAAGTCCAATCTTTGGCAATAACTTTGTATTTTGGAGAATTACATAGTGAGAGGGAAGTAATTTGCTTACCCACTGGAGTTTTACCCACATTGGGTTTCTGTAGGATAAATTATTGTATCCTTTGTCTTCCATCTCTTATTTTTTAGTATAGTATTGAATGTTTCATGCACATTATATTGGTTAAAAGGAACTGTTGACCAAATATGCTCACACTTTTTTTTGCTCAACTAACACCATCTTTTCCCCCTTTTGGTGCTTCAATCTGAATTTTTACATATTTTAAGCACTTAAGGTCCCCTAAAATCATTTCCATCAGATAGGAAATTTCTTCACCTTTCTAGAAATATAAAGAAGTCCTTCTAAATCCTCATATTTTGCAAGTTACGGGCCGACGGGCTTGTGGAAGATTTATTTTTCTAATGGGAAAATTGTGCATTGGTAGGGTGGCGGGAGATATTTTGGCATTTTTGCACTTTTCAAAAAAGGTATAGTTATAATTGTGGGCCCACGGGCCCGGGAAGGTCTTCTTTTTCTAAAGTGGAAATTGCAGGTTGGCGGGCCTGGAGATGTCTCTTGGCCAAAAGTGGAAAATATGGGCCAGCGGGCCTGGGGATGAATTCTTTTGCTAATTGGGTCTGCGGGGCCATGGAGGAAATTTTTCCCAAGTGTGAATTTGGGCCGATGGGTTTGCGTGGCATTTTAGAACTTTAGAACTTTTCACAAAATGGCACAGTTTTCAAGTGCGGGCTCATGAGCCTGCGGAGGTTTTTTCACCAAATGCAAAGTTGCAGAGCCGTAGGCCTGATGAAGTCTTTTCGCCAAGTTGAAAAGTCACAGACCCCTTGAAGGTGCCATGTGCCTAAACAACACAACTCCAAAGGTTAAGCCCAAGGGGCAGTCTCTAAATAAGCACGGGCTCACCATGTGGTCAAAGTCAAAAGAAGACAAAGTCAGCCATTGAAGAGTCCAGGACCAGCGGAAGGAGCCACGCGTCAACTCAGTGCAACTTCAAGGTTAAAATCTAGAGCGGGTTCCCAAATGAGTGTGGAGCTTCCACGTGTCCCAGGTCCAAAAAAGGGGACAGCCAGCCGTTGAAACGACTAAGTATGAAGGGCAAGTGGATGGCGCCACATGCCTCAATGGCACAACTTCAGGGGTAGGAATCCAAAGGGTAGTTCCCAAACTAGCGCCGACCCTCCACGTGTCCAAGGTTTGAAAAGGAGACACCGGATGTTGAAAATTCCAAGCTTGGGATGGGCTAGCAGAAGCCTCCACGTGTCTCATTGGTGTAACTTCAAAGGTGTAACCCAAAATAGAGACTCAAACATGTGCCATCCCACCACGTAGTTAGAGACCAAAAAGGTAGCAGACCCGAATTGGCTAGGTATAGAAGAGCCAGTGGATGACACCACATGTCTCATCGATGCAAATTCAAAGGTGTAACCCAAAGCAGAGACTCAAACAAGCACTAGCCCTACATGTGTCTAGAGTTTGATAAGGTAAGGCCAGTGGAAGCCTCCACCTATCAGCACAACGCAACTTCAAAAGTAAAATTTGGAGGGTAGGTCTGAAATGTGTGCTAAGCCTCCATGTGTCTGAGGTCAGGCACAATGTCTCCACTAACAAGAGGGAATCATGTAAAACACAGAGGAAACCGAGGAGTCCATGGAAGCCACCACGTGTTAGTCTGATGCAACTTCATGAGCGAGAGGAAGGGGTTGAATCTTCAAAATGTGTGAGGTTGCCACATGGACACTGTATGGACATAATATTTTAAATATTATGAGCCCGTGACCCTTATCTTCAGACAACCATATATTTTGACTGGGATCTTGGTTTTGAGCAAGAAAGGACTCTGTGGAAAGCTCTCGGTGCCGGCTTCTCACTTGCCACCATTATGTTTTAGTCCACCATTTTGAGGTTGTCAAGTCTCCCACCTACCACCATGATGAAGAATGGGCCTCTTTCTTTCCCAGTAAGGGACATCGATGGGGGCATGGGTGTTGCAGTGAGACTCTTCATTGTGGTAGGTGGATTCAATGTGCTTCCAGGGGTGGTTGGAGTAGAGTTTGAATTATTCCCTCCTCTCTCTCTTATTCTTCCTATATATTGTAAAGGAGGGGCATTTTCCAAAGGTTGGTCATTATTTCTCTTCTGCCTCCCTCTCTCATTCTTCCTTAGGGAAGAATGTGGAGTCTAAGCCTCCTCCCTTGGCTCTGTAATGGTATTTTCTTACCTCTTTCCCACTAATGATGTACTGTGTGACTTATGGAGCAATAAAATCTATTTCGTGATGCATCTTGTCCATCCTTTTCTTATTTTATCGTCTCTTCTTGCCTCTCATCATTGCAGGGTATACTGTGCATACTCTGATGTTTATTGCAGGTTCTGGGAGCTGTGTTTAATGGGTTTTGAAATGGTGTTCTGTGTGACATTTATCTTTGGTCTGTGATGCATCTGTCCATCCTCTCCATTTCTCAACTCTCTCCATTTCAAGAAGTTGGATTTATGATCAGCCACTTCCTTTTCTAGTGTATCACCGCTTAATGTAGGCTCTCTTTCACTCTTTCTCTCTCTCTCTCCCTATTTCCTTAGAATGGCTAGATTAGGATTATATTAGTTTTACCTGAACTAGAGTAGCTTGTGGCAGGTAGTTTAGGAAGTAGGAACCAACCTTCTCTGGAGGGCCATCTCAAGTCCGCAAGTCCCACAACTTGAGAGATGGTCCCATGTTGTGTAATCACACTGAATGCCCCACTCAGATCCAAGGCCATTCGGGGGTGCTGTGATTTTGCTACATCATGAACTTATTCCTTTTCCATTCAATTATCACTAAAACAAGATCTATTTATTGTTAAAAAGAGGTAGTTTACAGATCAAAATTGATGCATGAAAAACCATTGATAATTAATCCCCTTTAGCGATTAGTCATATGAGTGACAAATATATTTTATCTTCCAATCAATCCATGCTATTTTTAATTTTAATTATTATGCCATCAAGGCTTTCGATTCGACGATATTTAATTTGTTGGACAAGATGAATACATCAATGTAAAGTTGGAAATAAAAAAGTGAAAATTAAATATCTATATGTACCACATCTTTTCCACAACTCAAATTCTAACACCCAAATAATATTTGATATCTATGTTCCACTTTATCATCTCGATCTCGCTCGTATCATTCATGTCATAGAAATTTGTGCTTGAAGGCACTAAAATAAAAATGGGGAAAATTCAATAGGTTTTAGGTTTGAAACCCCAAACTCGAGACCACATACGACGAGCCACAATTTTGTCACCACAAAATGGATAGATTTGACATCAATGTTGATGTGGTTTGATGTGTTTTCCCACTTATTTTGAAATGTGTTAAACTTAATGGCCATGATTTGGTTAGAGTTATCATTGGTGGATGGGTTGATGAGGCTGAGGTAGCTGTCAGTGATGTCGAGAAAAATGTCGGAGGACAAAGGTGAGAGCAAGAAGTTCATACCTTCTACGTAGATGATATTGTTTAAGGAATTGATGATGAATTTGAAGTGGGTGGTAAATTTTTCTATGGAACTTGTGGCACGGTTCTAGAGCCAAACTGACTTATAGTAAACTGCTCACTTGACACTTATTTTAAGACATCTGTCATCCTAGTTTTTTTGTAAGTTGTGTGACATTTTAGGAAGGAAAGGCATCACCCATGTAGTTCATATCTTTTGTATTTGGGGAGAAGGTGGTGAAATTAAAACTGATCATGCCTACATCTACAACAACTACAAAAATAATGATGACATGCATAAACCATGTTGATGTAGCTAGTTAGACGATGTTGCCAAAGATCTACATTTACAAGTCAATGATTGTCATGTGAATGGGTAATATTATGCTGTCAATGACCATAGCCATCCATGACATTTAAAATTCTTACATTTTAAAGAAATTATAGCCTTCTTCTAACTTAGAAAACACCTTCAGTGTAATTAATAGAAGCATTTTCAATTAAAAACAAATAAACAAGAAGTAAAATTAATGGAGGAAAGATGGTTATACCTCATAAGCTATCATAAGCTATCCATTACACCTCTTATGTTTATGATTTTCTATGAGGTATCTGGGGGACCTTTTGGTGTTGAGAACTTAGTGAAATTTAGGGGGCCTTTGTTGGCCCTTATGGGTTTTCTTATTTCCCCCTTCTTTGGAGCATCCCTAAAGCTCTTGTGACCGTTGAATTGGGTACAATGTTTCTTTAGAATGGTGGATATGTTATATGGATTTCAATAGCCTTTGGTCAATTTTGGGATTCTAGAAAGGATGGTGGAAGTGGTTGAGTGGAGTATTTGATAATTCTTCCTATCTTGTCTTGGTTTTGGACAACCTAGAGTATGTGTTTCTAGAGGTTAGTAGCGGGGTTCCTTGAATTGTAGCTATAATTATAATAACAATTGGTCGTTAAAACATGCACCCGTATCTCAGATCTAGAGGAATTGAGTCATTTGAGATCACAATAGAATCGTCTCCAAGTTGTCAAACCTTGCACGCTTGAGACGGATCTCCGGAGAACGTTGGTTCCTCTATGTACCTCAAACACTATTGCTACTCCTAATTCTGAAAGCAAATCCTACACTAAACATGCCAAGGGACCAGGGATAGAAGGATGTGTCGAAAGGGGAAATCCTAAGCTAAGGAAGGCGATAACACCAAAAAGAAAGGGTCAATCTCTTTCCACGAGTAGTAAAGGAAACAAAGCGGGTGCAAGAGAAGAGGGTGGGCGACACGTGCCACAGATCAACATGTGGGCTTGGCCTTCCAATGTGCACAACACATGAACACGGGGACTGCAAGCACAAGAGTACGCATAATATGACAAAAAATGCAAACAAAGAGGTGAGATGCAATAAAAATGAGAAAGGGAAGAAAATAGTTCCACAAAACATGATTTTATTTCTTAAGGGATGCATAGTCATTTACATTGATGGCAGGAGGTGAGAACACATCATAGATACCATGCCAAAGTCTGAGACCTATGGGAAGTCAGCCACTATTTTGGCATGGTGCCATTACAACAAAGAGGGATCCTTTTTATAAAGTAGAACTCTTCTATTTATAGAATAAGAAGGAGAGAAGAGAAGGAGAAAGAGAGGGAAAATTAGATTCAAATCATTAACCACCAATAGCTAGTGATAAATGCATACAAATCCACCTGCAAGGCTTTCAGATGCACTTCCACATGTTTATTTAGTGTGTAGAAGAAGAAGGAGGCAATATCTAATGAAATACAGTGGTTGAGGTTGATTAGATGTGTGCATGGATGAGCTGAGAGATGTTTTCATGTTTCTGCCTACCAAATCCTACCTACATTTGAATTTGAAAAGTCCAACATGTAGCTGATGTCAACAACTCTCTGACATGAGTCCAAGGCGCGTGCTGAATCTAGAGCTCTGTATCAAAATTTATGGTTTTCAGAAAGATGTCAAAGCTCACTCTGGCACACAATGAGACGTGGCACATGCTATATTGACTGAAGGAATTTGGCCAACTATTGATCTGATTTGTCTTTTCTTGCCACATTTCATTCAACTAATTAGTTCTCTAGGATTCGATGCACCTTGTTGGCACATTTTAATAGGTCTCTGTGCTAGTACACTAAATTCTAACAGATGACGTGGCACAATGACTGACACATAACAAGGCACAAGGTGCACCGAAGCAAAAGACAGGTAGTGCACAAAGGGAAATAGCATGAAGGACATGTGTGTGAATGCAATGCACGCAGAAGAATATGAGACCATACTTGCACAAAAGGACAATTATTGGGGGAAGGGTGTGCGAGCATTCAACCAAGGAAGGGCAAGTGATGACAAATAGTAGAAAGAAAAGGGGTGCATGAAGGAGCGCAAGAAAAAGAGGAAGTGTAAAAGGTGTGTAAACACGTGAAGGAATGCGAGGGAATTAATCTGATTTGGGAAGGAAAGTCTGCAGAGGTGTGTGTATAGGAGTGCACAACAAGATATGATAGAAAGTGAGGAACATAAGAGTGCAGGCACAAAGGGAAAATGGAAGAAGATATAAAAATTCAGAGGGGGGAGAAGGAAGGAAGCAAGGCGCGCAGGGTGCATGGAAGAACAACAACCAAGAAAATTTTGCCAAGGGAACAAACTTGAGTACGCACACCACCTAAAATGTGAAACATTAGAGTCAGCATGAAAAGTATAAGCTATCAAAAAAACTAGGAGAATTATTTGGATAACAGTTTTGGAAACTTTCGAGGACACATCCTCCTGCTAGATAAATAGGACCTAGTAACCTTATAAGTCCATTGGGCATGGAGTCAAGTGCTAAACTTGAAAATCTGATTTTTAACTTTGAAGAACATCCTTGAAGTCACTTAAAGCTCTACCTAAAATTTGAACTCAACTACTGCTCTTATATGAAGATGTTATGAATTGGATTGATGAGAGTGAAAAGCTATGCATTGACCATTAGAATTTCTTCTGCCAAGATTGAATTATCATCCTAGGAAGCAACAAAAATGGGCGCATGTGGGTGTAACAGGAAAGGAACATGCACTAGAGGGAGTACGCTGAAACATAAGCACACCATTATGTACAAAGTCTAAAAATCATACATGTCCCAAAGGGAACATGAAGAAGTGTTTGTGAGCACTTGTGTTGACTAAAAGCAAACCTAATCTAGACTACTCTAACTAGAAGCAAAGGGCCCTCAAGTAAAACCTGCAGCAAGAAGGGAGAAGTAGCTTCCCTTCCTCACAATTTGTGACCATGTAATTGATTTGGAACTGATCATGGTCAGTAATAAGAGTGAAAAATTGCCTCGTAGATGGTGTTCTCACCCTTCTCCTCAAAGTATTAATAAATAGAATATATACCTCCAGAAGTTGTTCTACACATGGATCTCAGGAGGCACTGTTACTAACCTTTGGCACCCTGAAGCTCTACCTCATGATTTGGAGTGATCATGACCTAGTGACAACCCTATCTTTGGCTCTAGATTAACTAGACATCTGGTTGGGAACGATTTGATCCTTTTGGTTTGCCCATTGCTTTAAATCTCAATACCATAGATGTGATTTTCTTGTAGCCTCTCCTTCTGAAGGTGACTGCTTACAGGCTAGAGTCATGCAAAAAGCTATAGGGTGCACATGGTTCTACCTCTGTAAGACAACTCAGTCTTCTTCATAGGAGTACACCCTCTGGAACTAATTGAATTTCTTCTGGAAATATGCACTCGTATGATTTCATTTTCCTAGTCAAAGTCGCATGAGTCATGACATTCTTCAAATCTTCTATGCAGTCATTGAACATGATGATGTTAGTTGGTAAAGGCACATTAGTAAGGGGATATTCATTTATGGTACAACTAGGTAGAGAGGACTCAGAAGAAAATGGGAGTATGGGTGCAGAAGGCATGGAAGACGTGCATGCACAAGAGGGGTGGAATCACGCGCAGGAGGGGTGATGGTAGAGAAATGAAGGTGATAGGATGGAGGAGGGGAGATTTCTCAATGGGAGAAGCATGCAAGAAGCTAGGAACACGCGCAACAAGCTGAGAGGATGTAAGCTGGCATGTAGGAATAGGAGGGTTGTAAGATGGTAGTGTAGGGTTTCCCTATTGAAAGGGTTGTTGCGAGATAGATTTTTGATCCTCCATTTCTTTCGTCCACTCTGTAATTTATGGCAAAATCTCAATGATAAAGTGTAGCACTTCTGTTGGGTGCTAAACCAACCTGGTACAGGGTCGACCCCATGTACAAGGTACCTTGTAGCCAAATTTAGTTACCTTTATCGAGCACTTGAACGCTAAGCTGTATCATGTCCATGTCCATATTTTGAACCTACCTCTAAAAATTAACTTCTGCTATGGAGTTGTCTACCATCATCTAAATAAACCTGTTCTTCATGAACATTATGGTTAGAAAAATAACCATACATATCAGTGGGAGGTGGGTTATATTCATTATTCAGGATAACATGGCTCACAAAACTAATTTGAAGGAGGAATTTGGCAATGGTGGGGATGGTAGAGGGAAATAACTCTGGTACTGCTAAAAATGGGAATTCTATGAAGGGAAAGAAGTCATGATAGCACCACTTTAAAAGAGGAAGGTAAAATGATGGAATAAGGAAAAATGAATGAAAGAAGGAAGGGAGACTGGTCTGCTGAATGAAAAAATGGGTGTGTTTGGATTAGTGGAGTCGCCAGATGTGTTGAAAAATTGCCTCCAAAGGATAGATCTCATCAAAACACATCAAAAAATGTTGAGATGAAGATGTAAAACCTCTTCATTCTTGTCCCATTGAGTGTGTTAGAACCTTTTGGTTCATTTAAACTTGCACCCGCATCTCAAATACTAGAAGAGCCAAAGCTATTCAAGACCAATAATGGAATCTATCCCCTACAGTTGTGGGACCTTGCGTGCTCTTGGTAAAGATCTTCATAGAAGGTCGGTTCCTCTACCTACCTCCAACGCTACTACTACTGCTCTAATGCTGAAATAAAATCCTAGACTAAACATGCCAAGGGACCAAGGGATAGAAGGATGTACATAAAGGGGGAAATCCTAAGCTAGGGAAGGTGATAACACCAGAAAGAAAGGGTTGATCTCTCTCCACGAGTGCATGAAGGAAACATAGATAGGGCATGAGAGAAGAGGGCAGACAACATGAACACCACAGATCAACACACGGGATCGGCCTTCCAACGTGCACAACACATGAACATGGGGACTGCAAGCGACATGAATATGCACAACATGCTAGAAAACACAAACATAGAGGTGAGATGCAATGAAAATGAGAAAGGGAAGACAAGAGTTCCACAAAACCATGATTTTATTGCTTAAGGGACACACAATCATTTACATTCACGGAAGGAGGTGAGAATACATTGCAGAGACCATGCCAAGGTCTGAAACCCATGGGAAGTTAGCCACCATTTTGATATGGTGTCATTACAACAAAGAGGGATCCTTTTTATAAAACAGTAACTATGCTATTTATAGAAGAAGAAGGAGAGAAGAGAAGGAGAAAGAGAGGGAAACTCAGATTCAAATCTTCAACCACCGACAACTAGTGATAAATACCTGTAAATCCACCTGCAAGGCTGTCAAATGCACTTCCCCATGTTTGTTTAGCATGTAGATTAAGGAAGAGGCAAGATTTGATGAAATTTGATGGTTGAGGTTGATTGGATGTGTGCATTGATGAGCCGAGAGACGTTTCCTTGTTTCCACCTACCAAATCCCACCTACATTTGAATTTGAATAGTCCAATGTGTAGCTGATGTCAGCAACTTTCAAATGAGACCGAGCACACATGAATCTGAGCACTGTAGCAGAAGATATAGCTGTTCAGAAGTCTATAGGTCGTCTGGCATACAATGACACATGGCACACGTTGATTGACTGAAAGGGTCATCCAAAATATTGATTTATGTTTTATCTTTTCTAGCATGTGTCATCACACCAGTTGGTTTTCTGTATTTTCTTCCCTGGTGGCATGCTTTGATAGGTTATGTGTAACACCCTCAAGTCTGACAGAAGATACGTGGCACAATGACTAGCGCAGAAGAAGGCGAAAGGCACGGAAGTAGAAGGCATACGAAAAGGTAAGCATGTGAAGGACATGTGTGTGAACGCAACGTGTACGGTAAGGAAGAAGGCATACTTACTAGAAGGAAAAAGAATGGGAGTAGGGTGCATAAGCATTCAACTGAGGAAGGGCATGTGGCCATGATAATAGAGAAGGGTGGGGAGCGCAAAGGAGCATAAGGAAAAGAGGAAGTGCAAGGCGTGTAAGTGCGAAGGCATGCGAAGGACTTAGCCAATTTGGAAGGCCAGTCTGTAGAGTGTGTGCACACGGAGTGCATGACAGGATATGAAAGAAAGTGGGTGCATAGAGAGGAAGGTGCAAAGGGAAAATGGAAGGAGAGATCAAAATGCAGAGGGAGGAGAAGGAAGGAAGGAAGCACGCGGGGTGCATGGGGTTTGTGCATGTGGAAGAACTGTAGCCAAGAAAATTGTGCCAAGGGAGTAAACTTGAGTGCACGCACAACCTGAAATGTGAAACATCAGATTCAGAATGAAAATATATAAGTTATCTAGATATCTAGGAGAATTATTTGGATAACAATAACATTGACCTTGACTTACCTAAATTATAATGGTGTTATTATTGTTCGGTGGGCTTCTCTTTACCTTGAAACTTTCTCTTTACTTCCTTTCTGCATGACAAACTTTCTTTCAATACCACATTTCGAACCTTCAAGATGGCTATAGGTTGATACAAAAAATATTAACTTTGATTTATCAAGACTCGGTAAGTATACTAGCAGGGGAAGTGTAGACTTTAAAGAGAAATCTTCATAAGGCACTTAACTGGACTATGTTGTTTGTGGTTGGTAAATATATCATTCCCCTATTAAATTAACTATTGGATCAATACAAAATTTACAAATCATTGATTGCCATGTGGATGGCTAAGATTATGTTGTAAATCAACGACCAAAACCATGTGTTCCATTTATGCCTCTTACACTTGTCAGAATTTTAATTTTGTCTAACCTATATCAACATAGTAACTTATGCTTTTTCTTCAACTTTGTTCTTTAATATATATTTTTTAAAAATTTATTCTAGAAACAATTTTCACTTAGTTTTAACAAAAATTAGCTCAATATAAGAATACTATCAATATATAAGTAAAATAAACATTATATACAATTGAAAAATAATATTTTTAACAATTAAATTTCATAATTCTAACATGGCTATAAATCAAGTGTTTTATTTTCATAATTACCCCCCAAAAAAGAAGGAAACGTTGTTTTTGCAATATAACTAGAATTAACTTCCAACATAAAAAATGGAACGAATATATCGTGCAGTCTTGGTATTGCTTTTGACCCCATAAAATGATTAGTTTCTTGGACAAAATTAAAATTTTCTAATCATTCATCCATACATATGAATATGGAGTGGATGCAAAATAGTGTTAAAGAAAAATTATAACTAAATAAATTTACCTTTGTTGTGAGTTCATTTGTATTGATTAAATAAAAACTGACACCAAAATAAAATTGAAGTATATTTGTAGTTTGGGTAGTCGTTGCTCGAGTCTTGACTTTATGGTTCACTTGCATTATTTGCCAATGTTTGCTTAAATAATCAGTCATGTGTATTAATTAAAATCATTGTTCACAATGGTCCATAAGGTTTGTTTATTAATTATTTGAAAATATATGCGTAGAATTCTATTCCTACTAAACTTGCATTTCCATCATACGTATATTTTTCTCTTAATCTCCTCCTTCATTTGCATGTGTGAATATATGAAGGAATTAGCATATCATTGGAGTTAAATATATGGCAATGTGTAATGCCACTTTGAAATTGATATCTTATGCCCTCCAAGACCCAAAGTACTTCCAATTGTAGAAAAAAATTGATCTCCCCATTGCATGCCAAGCTATGCGAAACCATATTAGAAAATATAATCAACCAATGGTTGGTAACTATCTCGTTGAAATTTTTTGGAACCATATTAGAAAAGAAAATGAGGCAATGGTTAGAAGCACCCCATGATTACATTCTCATAATTGGTGGAATCAGGTCATATTTTTTCATTACACATCCATTTGTCACTTTTACTATTGAAAAGGTTATCCCTACTCTATCCATTTGACATAGTCTATATTGGAAGAGCCTATCCATCACATGAGTTTGCAAGGCTGACTGGTCAATCAATTAATGTGCTGTTTATCACTTCTTGGGATGGATTTATCATTGGTTGGTTGACCAATTAGCCTTGCAAACTAATGTGATGTTTAGGATGAACGATCTATATCTAATTAGGACCGTCATTTATTTGTGTATGGATTATCACATTTGACCTTTAGTTATTTTATTCTTAGGTATAAAATAGTTAAAACACCTCTTTGGTTTTTAAAATTTGAAACAATTTGTCTTGTTGGTACCCAAATTTAGAAATTGGCATTATCACATATAAACTTATAATTGCATGTGAAATGTATGCTGGAAATGATGAGGGGAATGTATTAAAGAATTATAACTTGAGAGAGTGAAAAAATGGAGAGGATTAGGGGTAAAAAATGGAGAGGATTGAAGGAGGAGAAGTGCAAGGGTGGGGAAAATGTTGCACAAAACCAATACAACACTCTTCTTTCCTACAATCACATGCCAATTTTGTTAATTGTTTGAAGATAAAAGGGGTGTGGTGTGCTAGTCATCGAGGTGACATATTTTGGATATATCTTTGAATGCAAAGAGTGGACCATAAATACAAGGGGGAATGCACTTGCATGTCTCATGTGACACTTTAGAGATAAAGATATATGGAGTGGACCTGACATCCCATGGTAGTGAATTCATGCACATTTGCGGGTTTCTCTCTAGCTATTAGGATAATAAAGAGAGTTTGCTTTTTTCCCTCATAAAAAATGGGAAAAATCCAATAGGTTATTGGTTCAAAATCCAACCACAATGCTTGTTCCTTTTAACATTCAGCTCCCCCTGTTTGATTAAGATTATTGATTGGATGACATTTAATTTGTTAGATATGATAAAGATATGAATGGAACATTGGAAATAAAAAGGTGGGAATTAAACCTTGAATGTCCAACACCTATTTCACAATTCATATTGTTCCTACCCACATAACATTTACTATTTGTGCTCCAATTTATCGTCTCAATATTTCTCGCATTACAACAATAATTTTTAATTGAGCCCCTTCAGTTTAAGCTTGAGTAATTATGGGGAAACAAACGATGCACGAACAATCATCGATAATTGAGTCCCTCTGGTGGTTGGTCATATAAGCAACATGTAGATTTTATTTGCCAATCAAACTTTGCCTTTTTTTAATTTTTTTTTGTGGCGTCCAAGTTTTTTATTGGTGCATTTTGCACTTAAAACATCCAAACTAAAAAATGGGGAAAATCCAATAAATTACATGCTCCATACACAACCAAAATGCTTACTTCTCAGAGTACTTCGTAACTCTCTTTTTTTGCTGCCAATATCTATTCTTGCCTTCGACAAAGTAAAGCCATGTGATTTGTGTATTGGTATTTGTTTGTTAGGGAATTTCATCTCATTGTATGATACCTCTAAAAATGTTTCCAAAATTGGGAAAAAATGGGTTTTCTATTGGTTCTCTGCTAAGAATGCAGATTACTAAGGTTTTTTGAGTAACATAAAGTTTTTGGAGTCTATTAAATTAGTGAGAACGTTGTTGATTTTTTTTCTTTGAAGAGTTTTTTTCTAGAAGCTTTCTCACTAATGGAAAATATTCCTATAAAATCACATTTGACATTACAAAAAATTATCAAATTCTTGTTACGATTAAATTACGAATGAATTAATGCTTTTAAACACCATTTTTTTGATGAAAAAATCTTATATTATATTAAATGCAACATGGTACAAGATGCTTTCAACAAAAAATTGGGCGGTATGAGAGCATGACACAAATCCAAAAGCACACTAGGCCATGCTTAGGAAAACAAAGAAAAATCAAAAGGATGCCCGAGGAACGGGCCCAGGGCAAAAAACAAAGGCACCCAACACTGTGGCAGAACGAGAAATAAGAGGCTTAAAACACCCCTTCTTCTCCTTAGAACTCGTGACAATAATCCATGATGCCTGCTGGGAAGCCAATTCAAGTGGAGGATCTAGGCAAGGGCTATCCTGACTAGGATTAGAATAAGAAGACTCAGATATAGGTGATTTCTTGGCACAATTGTCAGCAAGGGGAATCTCAACATTCATAGCTTCTGAATTTTCAGGGTGAGAACATTCTTTGACTTTTGGAGCTGAAAATGGTTGCCAACCTTTAGGCCACGAAGAAACCCCTTTGTTCTTATTTTTATTCTTTTTGAGAGACAACGGACACGCCTCTTGAAGGTGCCCAGTTTGATGGCATAATTGGAAATGGAAGGCCCTATTCTCATAATCTAGAACTTGTATCCACTTAAAACCATCATGGTTTAACTCCAAATTGTCCGGAAGACCTTTGTTGAGATCCACCTCAATACAAATACGAGCAGAAATGAACAACCCTAGCTTAGACCTCTCCTCATCCATCTTGACAAATTGACCAAGAGAATCATCAATAGCATCACAAGCCACAAGGTGCCAAAAGGGGAGACGAAGATTTGGGAGACAAACTCAAACTAACATTTTTGAGACCACCATAGTAGAAGGATTAAAATCTAAAAACCATGGAGTAACAAAAAGGCTAGCCTTACCCCAGAAATAGGGACCCTTATAAAAAACCTGTTGATAATCCGTAGGAGAGAAGAAATGAACAATAAAAAAACCCTTCACACTTAGTTGAACCTCATAGTTGCTACACCAAGTAGAGTAGATCCATTTATGTAGGTCTTCGGTCTGAGGCCAAAATCTTTTAAATCGAAAAATAATGACATAATTTTTAAGGTAGAAATAGAGTCGGTTACATCTAAAAAGGAAAATGTAACCACATGTGTAACCTCTACTTTTTCCACTATATATGGCACATCAGGAGCACCCGTAGAACTCTATCCCTGAGTCCTAACTGTAGCAGCTAGGAAAGATATATTTTGCAGAGAAACTGGTGTCATGAAAGAGTACGCGTAGGAAGGAAATGACGACAACACCCATGAGTAAGCTAGTGAATTCCCTTATGAAACCTAGCCACTGGATCCTCTCGCATCTCATAATCTTTATGTTTGTTTCTACAAGCTTTAAAATTAAATTTTTGTGTTTGGAGATAAATGGTTCTAAATGCAATTTCAAGGCAATGATAGAAATATGTTAGCATTGATCTAAAGTGCCAAATGAGAGGTAAACATGCTAGTGATAATATTTGCACAGTATATAAGACTCTTAAACTCAAAAGATAGAGAAAATGAGGAAGTGTCTTCTCCTGCAGCGCTATAGATCAAAGAAAAAAACCAAAACTAACCTCTTCATGATCACCAAACAAAGCCCCATATGTTTTGAACCAAAACCACATTTCTGAGCGCCCTTCCCTATGTATGGATGATGATTATATTTATGACAGCTAATCTCTCTCTCAAAAATGTAGATGATATTAGAAAAATAACTATTGTTAATGAGGCATGGGTTTGTTGTCTTGACTGCTGTTGGACCCCTAGAATATTGACCAAGTATGAAGGCGCGTAGGTGCGCAAGGTCCGAGTTATGGAATGATGCACAAGGCAAAAGAACACAAAGGAAGGTTTAAGAGAAGGGTTTAAGGAAGCCCGTAGCACACGCAATGCGTGAGGATTGAACCAAGGGTTAGGGACTTAGTCAATTTGGATGTCCAAAGTAGAACACGTGAAAAGCATGACCCGGTTGCATGTGGATAAGTGCCAGCATGGCAACAAGTTGGCCCAGGAAGGAGCATGCTAGAAGCTTCTAGAAGCACATCATGGGATAAAGTGGAAATATCAGGCCTGGAGAGGCATGCTCTCATGGAGGACCACATTCAAACACTTGGCACCAGATCTGAGAGTGCTAGAGGGTGAGTTGGGAGTCCAGGAGAGTTATAAATACAAGCACTTGCATAGGGATAAAAATGACTACATCTTGGTTTTGTTGCCAGGACCTCTTTTCAAAGTTGTAGTGGGATTTAGCATACATCATGATCTATGTAATGAGTAATGATAGAGTGGTTAACGTTGGAAAGTGTTGAATCATGGTTCAAGAGCACAGAGGATGAATTTTCTCAGAGATTCAACATTGGACCTAAGTTTGATGCACGTGGATGGGTAGAAGAGAATCTCTACCACGATCTGTATGAGACATTTTTTTACTGTTTCCCAATGGAGCTGTATGAATGGCTCTCAGCCTATGCATCTAGATCAAGTTGGCGTTATGGATCGCATACATGGACCTAAGAAGAATACCAAAGGCTGTAGGATGTAGACTTGACATGGACTCATGCAGTGGATCATTGGTGGAAAGGAGTATTGGCTAGCTACACCCTAAAGTATGCCCTTTCCACATATTCCTATTCGGAGGTTGCTGAGTTTGAGTTTTTGCGGGAGCCCAGAGGATCATTTCTATGTGTTTTCCCTCTAGCTCTGAAGATCTTGATTATTAACATGAGTGTAGAGGCATTCCCAATGGCTAGATAAAACATTCTAAGTGCTGGGTGAGGAAGCTAAGGTGGAGGAAGATGATAGATGTCATGATGGAGAAGGATAGGGAGGAAAGATGACTCAAGTATGGTGAAGCACGTGAAAGGGAGATTGCTAGACAACTCGAGGTTACATGTGTGATGGATGTATGATGGGAGACGTTGCGGGAAGGATTTGAGGTTCACACAGAGGACGTGGAACCTGAGCATTTTGTGTGACCCATCTTGGCAAAGCCCGTGAGAGAAACCCCTTCGACTTTTGATGAGAGTTCATCACGTGGAGAAAGAAGAACCGTTGGCGTGCATCTGAGCCCACCTAGTGACCAGACCCTGGCGCTTGGTTTTCTAGATCAGGGGGATAATATTGCTAGTCTAGTTGGTTACATTGGAGGTGATTTGTCTATGACCAGGAGGTATAATTTCTCGTTTGGGACTTCTATGGCTGCAAACACCAACCCAGTGTTAGGACCTTTTCGGGCAAGGTATAGGCACACAAGCATTTGGTCTCACGTTTGGGAGTGGCGCGGGGTATACTATTGGAAGTGGGGCATTGTTGTAGACCATAGGTGTGTAACTCAGTGGAACTGTGGGGACCCTTGACACAACCACTTTAGGACCTGGTGGGCCTGGTGGATTTGGTGGTTCAGGAGGAGTAGCAGCTGGTGGGTCTGGTGGATCTGGTGGTTTAGGACATGGCGGGCCTAATGGATCTAGTGGTTCAGGACCTGGTGGACCTAGTGGATCAAGCAGCGGAGGAAACACAGGTGGAAACCAAGGCTCTGGCTCAGGAGGATTCGGGTCCCAACCACCCCCACGAGTTTTCTTTGAAATGTCTCTACATTTTCCTGATTACAAAGGTATTGAGGATGCTGTGGAACATGTTCACAAGTGTGAACTGCTATGGTGCGTGAAGGGTATCACAACCCCAGAACGGAAGGCTAGTCAGTTTACAAACATGTTGTAAGGGTGCACGCATAGCTGGTATATGAAGTATGACCCTGATCAAATAGTGGTGGACTATACTGCTTTAAAGAATGCATTCTTGGCATAATTCCACATTCCTAAGTTTAAGCAGAAGAGAATCATCGCTTTGAAGGAGATTCAACAAGGAATGACAGAGAGTGTGCGGGAGTATGATGTGCGCTTTAAAACTCTCTTGTCAAAATTATCATATGATATTCACCCTTCACAACATGCTTAGTGGTTTTTTGGGGGGTTAATCACTCCTTTTAAAAGGGCCTTATGTCATAAAAATTTTAGAGACCTACGCGAGGTATTGGAAACTACCCTGCTCGCCGAAGCTATCGGTAGTGTTGATACTGGTGTTAGTCTATTCTTGGAGGCTTAGATTGTTGCTATGGTCAAGTAGTTGGAAAAATTGTCTATGAACTCAACCCATGAGACTTGCAGTGGTTTGTGGTGCACAGATTGTGAAGTAGAGGGGCACATTAAGGATAATGGCCCCTGGAGGAAAGTACGTGCCATGGTTGTAGATTGTGAAATTTGTCATGGGGACCATGATGCGAGTAGGAGCCCCTTGATGCAGCATGCAATCTGGAAGAATGTATCTTGTTACTACAAAATTTACACTTCTACAACCCATGATACTAAGGACTGTAGGCTCATTGGTCAAATCCATGAGGCCATTGATCACGAGGTGCACCAAACCAGTGTTGCCAGTAGTTCTAAGGGTGATGATCACTGTTATGAGGAGCGCGCAGATGGAGGTGTGCGTGGAAGAGGTTTTTGAGGAGGGTTCTGTGGTCATGGAAATTGCGGAGGAGGAAGGATTGAGTTCCCACGTGGAACCTGTTTCAACTATGGATCTACAAATCATTACAAACGTGAATGCCCAGACTTGTTGTTATGCTCGTGGCGCAGAAAGAAGCATAAGTATGAGGAGTGCCTGGAATTGTTTGAGCATATGAATTAGTAGCCCCAGAATGACAAGGGTGATACAATGGTTAGTATTAAGAAGGCAGAAAGACATTAGATGCCTCAAGTAACACAGGATGTAGGTTTGGAGCTGTTCTTGGTAACAACAAGGGCATAATCCATGTGCGCAAGAGAGATACCAAGACAGAAGAACTTGGTTTCAAGGGAGGAGGTCATTTATGGAAAGTATCCAGACCCCGCACATCAAAAGGAGGTATATCAGGACACCATGGATGTCATTCAGAGCTTACAAGGGGAAATCCAGTGTCTAAAGGAGTAGTCCAGGAGGTAGGAACAAGGAATGAGAATCAAGGCGCCAAAGGATGACCTAGATGAGGTCAAGGAGGTGTGTAAAATGCTAAGGTAGGAGAATATCATTCCCTTGCTAGGATCATGATTGAGAGAGAAGGTACCACACGCTGGAGGAGAGCGCGAGAGGTAGGTCTTGAATGTAAACCTTCCCCCTCAGAGCGTTGACAATGATAAGAAGATCATGTTGAATGTAGTTATAGATGGATGGCTCCTCAGTAATATCCTCATTGACATAGGCGCAAAGGTTAATGTTATAACTTTGGATGCGTGGCATCAGATGGGAAGACTTGCGTTACAACCATCTTTGAATGTGATGTATATGGAAAACAAGACTAAGGCGATGCCCATCGGTGTCTTAAAGGATGCAACCATTACTATCCAGGGAGCTAAGTTTATTTTGGACTTTGAAGTCTTAGTGCTTGCCGAGGCAGACAATTTCCCAGCACTACTTGGGTGCCCTTGGTGTTACAAGAACAATGCGGACCTTCGGTTCAATAAAGGGTACATCAGCTTTAAGAACAAGGAGGAATAAGTCGTTATACCCCTAGCTAATGGGAAGTTGACACCCTATATTGAACCGTTGGGGGAAGAAGTTCTAGACAGGATATATGTGTGTTCAATCCGCGACCCAGAGATGATACACCCTACTAACAGGGTTATCTTGTTTAAAGATGCTCAGTCAGTGAGTGATACCACCAGTCTAGCATGTGAGAATTGGGTGCATGGGAATTATGAATTGATGGGATGACAGTTGAGAGGGTCGGTGACTAAGGTAACAAAGGTGCGCACGGTTCGGTGCCTTGGAGGAAAAGAACTACCCAAGTATTCAGGAGGAGCCTTCCCTGAGATCTTTCTATAGGAGGTGGAAGCTCAGTGGAGGGATGGGAAGGAACGAAGAGGGATGTTAAGTTATGTCTTACTTGGCACAATGGCTTGGTGGTGGGCTACACATCAGGAGAGCCTTTTAGAGTGGTGTGCGGTAAGAATTGGTCTCTATGTCAGATTTTCTAGGAGCAATGTGCCCACCATCATCAAGGACTACCATGGGAAGGAGCCCACCTCTTTCCATATCCAGGAGTGTGAATAGGTCTGGAGAGAAGGTGCGAAAGCTTTGCCACCATCCCTTTAGGTGCACAAGTTTTAGTCTACACTGTAGGGTTACGTGTGCACATGGTATATTCATTCGGAGACACGCCGCTAGACAAGAATTAGCAAGAGCTCACAACTGACCTTATTCAAACCTTTGATTATTGGAGTACCAAAACATTAGTTAATAAGGCCTTGTAGGGTATCAAGCACCTTACAATGGGGGATAGTTCCATGACGGAGGATAGGCTGTTGGAATTACTAGGTGAACTGAGATTGGGGGTGCACTTTGAAGAAGAAGTAGAGGAAACAGAAGAGTTACAGCTTGAGTGCATGTGTTCGGAAAAAGAAAAAGGAAAGTTGGTGTATGTGATTGATGGAGAGGAATTAAAAATCTTGGATGTTAGCCACTCAGTAGGGATGCATGAGGAAGTGGACAATGCAGATACTTGCATGCGCGTCTACCATGAACCCTTAAAGATAAATAAGGTTAACATCGGTTCAGGAGAAGAACCTAAGGAAGCTATTATTAGAGACTATTGGTTAAAGAAAGAAGTATCTAGGATCATTGATCTGCTGCGTGAATTTGAGGATTTATTCCCACATGGGTACCATGAGCTCAAAGGCATTCACCATTCCTTGGGGGAGATGAAGATAAAACTAAAGGATGGTGCGCACCTAGTTAGGAAAAGGCCCTACCGGATGAATCACAATTTACGCGTGAAGGTTAAGGAGGAGATAGAAAAAATGATAGCTTCTGGGATCATTGAGGCAGTGGAAGAATCGGAGTGGATAAGTCTGATGGTAATCAGCATCAAGAAGGATGGGCGGATTAGGATCTAAGTGGATTATAGGTAATTGAACGCAATTTGTGTCATTGATCCCTTTCCAACCCCCTTCACTGAAGAAATTTTAGGAGTCGCTGGGCACAAACTTTTTTCCTTTACGGATGGATTTTCAGGGTACCACCAAGTCCATATTGCAAAGGAGGACTATGAGAAGATGACTATCACCACTGAGTGGGGAAGTTTTGCATACATGGTCATGCCCTTTGGGTTGAAGAATGCGCCTGTTGTTTTCTCATGCATAGTGGTGCAAGTGTTCCAGGATTTCATACATAAGTTTCTTCAGGTCTATTTAGATGATTGGACAGTGTATTGTCTAGTTAAGGACCATTGTGACAATTTAAGGTTAATATTTGAGAGGTGTAGGTAGTTGAGGATATCCCTCAACATTAAGAAGTGTGTGTATGCTACACCCTTTGGGACTTTATTAGGGCATATCATATGTAAGGAGGGCTTGCTGGTAGATCCCACTAAAGTTGTAGTTATTGTCAGGTTAGGGGAGCCTACTAGCCAGAGCGCAGTGCCTAGATTCCTTGGGCATACAGACTATTACAGGAAATACATTAAAGGATATGCGAAGATCACCACACCTTTAGAGGAGCTGCTTAGACATAAAAGTGCCTTCCATTGGGGAGAGGCACAACAGAGGGTGTTTGATACATTAAAAGATAGGCTTGTCACCGCACCTTTATTACGTTTTCCCTCTTAGGACAAGCCCTTTCATGTCCATGTAGATGCCTTAGGGACTACCATTGGAGTAGTGCTTGCACAGCCAAGTGAAGGGATTGTTGATCATCTTCTGTGTTTTGCAAGTAGGAAGCTGACACTAGCAGAGAAGATGTATACCACAACTAAGCACGAGGCATTGTCGATGATCTACACACTTTTCAAGTTTAGGTAGTATTTGTTGGAAAACACCCTTTGTGTTTTACACCGACCACATGGCATTAAAGTATTTGGTGAACAAGCATGTTCTACAAGGGTGCATATGTCGGTGGGTGTTGTTGGTTCAAGAATTTGAATTCACCATTGTAGTGAAGCCTGGGAAAAGCAATTGTGGGCCTGATCATCTGTTAAGAATTGATTCAGGGGAGGACACGTAGAGTATTGAGGAAACAATGCCAGACGCGTAACTATTTAGGTTGCAGCGCGCGCCCTCAGATTTTGAAGTGATTGCAGTATTTTTAAAGGAAGGTGTGGCGCCAGAAGGAATGAAGACATTGGAGAAAAAGCAATTGGCCATACGTGCCGCACCCTACATGTTAATTAGTGGAGACTTATACAAGTTGGGACGTGAAGTTTTGCACAAGTGTGTATTAGAGCATGAGCACCTGACCATCATGGAGGAAGCACACGGAGGAAGTGCAGGTGGGCGCTATGCAGGTGATGCCACCGCGCGTAAAATATTAATGGTAGGTTTTTGATGGGAAACCATATACAAGGATTGTAAAGACTATTGTAAAGCGTGTGACCATTGTCAGTGCACTGACAAACCAGGAAGGAGAGATGAAATGCCTTTGCACCCTATCCGTAGCGCAAAGCCTTTTGAAAAGTGGGTAATAGACTTTGTAGTCCCTATTACACCAACGATGCGTAGGACTGGGTCATGCTATGTCATCACTTGCATGGATTATCTGACAAGGTGGGCAGAGGCAGCCCTGACTAAAGATTACACAGTAGCCACAATGACAAGGTTCTTGTGGAAGAACATTATCATAAGGTATGGATGCCCATTGAGTTTGACCAACAATAGGGGTACGTATTTCTTGAATGAGACCATGAGGATCCTATTATTAGAGTTCATGGTGGCTCATCACAAGACTATGCCCTATCAGCCACAAGCAAATGGAACCACAAAAGTATTCAACAAAATATTGCTGACCAAAATTTGTGATGTTAGAAGACAAGATTGGGATGACAAAGTATCGGCAGTATTGTGGGCTTACAAGACAATGTATAAAAGGCTGAACAAAGCCACACCATTTCAATTGGTGTTTAGCGTGGAAGCTGTTTTGTAGGTTGAATTTATGTTGTCTTCTCTATGAATAGCGCACACAAGAGGGTTAGCCGATGAACAAGCACTAGAAGAAAGGATTGATGAGTTAATGAAGCTGGATGAGAGGCAATCACTCACCAGGTTAATCCAAACAATAGAAAAAGTAAAGTAGAAGGCTTGGCATGATTGCCACATTAGAAACAAGAAGTTTGAGGTTGGGTAGATGGTTTTACTGTATGATTCCAAGTTTCTACGCCACCCTGGGAAGATAAAAGTCCACTGGTTGGGTCCTTACATAATCTCGTACATCCTTGATTCGGGCCCATGCTAGTTGCAAGTGCTGGATGGGATGAAGTTACCTGGACACTTCAATGGGAGTAGGTTGAAGCCCTACTATAAATAAGTCTTCTCGGTGTTTGTAAATAAGGCAATTTTTCTAGTTAGTTTAGACATTTCCTTTCTGCATTCCCTTTCTTGTGTTTCCCTTTCACTTTGTTGTTTTGTTTTGCGCCTTGGGTGCCAATAACCTTATTGCTACTTTGGAGAATTTGTGAGTGCGTAGAGGACCGCACATCATTTTAAGTGTAGGATGGAGTAATGTGAAGGAGCACATGGTTAGAGTGCCAAGGAAGTGTATGTCAAAAAGCCCTGTTGAATGGCCCGATTGAAAGAGGTGTATGGAGAGAAAGATGGAAGAAGGATGGTTGGTGCCAGGATAAAGCTACTTTTAGATCCCACGTACTAAGGAGGAGAAATTGCATTAAGCAACATGAGGTAGGTGAGAGAAAAAATTAGGACAGAAGAAATGCCTTCGGTGTGGGTTTTGCACACATAAGAGTCTCCTGTTGGGTTGGATTGGTTACATGCCAGAAGGTTGGAGGAGTTTTCGCACATGTTGGGCGCGTGAGTGAAAGCGCTGAAGATGAGATTTGTTTGAAAAATACACATTAAATGAAAAAAGTATGGTGGTAGGTGAAGTAGTATTTAAATCTCAAAAAGGGAAAAGCTATAAGTAAAGGGTTGAGGCACTTTCATTTTCACTTTGCGAATAGAGAGAAGTGATTTTTACATCTATTACAAACTAGGGTTTCCAGATTTGATCGTGTGAAGAAAGATATGAGAGGTTGAATCGTGAGCAGCCAATTTGGATTTGCGAACCAGAAGGAAGGGGTTTGATGGGCATGAGAAAAGTTATGAGGGGGCACTGTCTTGTGGAAGTTTTATCCTAGTTAGGGTTTGAAAAACTAGGGCATGGGTTCAAGAGGTTTTTCATCACATGCTTGAGATCTAAGGTTGGAAGAAGTGGAAGAGTAGAGTAATAAGGAGGGAGTGAAGTGATAGGAGGACCTCAACAATGGCACCCAAGAAAGGAAAGGGCAAGGGCAAGGCCAAGTAGTAAGAGCCTGACGTGAATACGAATGAAGAGTGGTATGCGGAGATGTAGTACCCAGATGGGGTAATGATGGGTAAGGAGTGGGAGTCCCACCTGAGGAATGTGCCTGTGAGTGACTATAACCATCAAATGAACACAATCAAGAAGGAAATGACACTGGAGTTAGTGCGCCCCATGAGTAAACAGACACCAGAGGGCTTGCCCATCTACAATGATGATGTTAAAGTCAAGATGGAGAAGGTAGGGTTGTTGCAACTCTATGAGTTGCCCTATTTTGGAAAACTAGAGCACCTATACCAATGGATAATGTCGCAAGTACATGGAGATTACTTCCATTTTACAGGGCGTAAGATGCACATTACTCCTCAACTCATCTCACAGTTCACAAGCCTCATATGTGAAGGAGACAACTTGGAGGATGACCTAGGTGACAAGGAGGCGATTCAGGAAACCATCACCGAATATGCCTGTAAGAAGGGGTTGAGGTACTATGGCATCTCAGACATCAATGTTCTAGTGATGAAGATGGCCACACATCTGGTAACAAAGCTGAATGGCCAGGAGAGATGGACCTAGGTCAATAAACCATGGTTACATGTTTGCAGAAAGATTGCAGAGGGTACCATATACAACTTGTCTGCATACATCACAGAGGATATTGTTAGTTGCGTGAAGGAAGGTGAAAAAATCCTCTTCGGCAACGTCCTACTAACCATTTTGTTTTCAGAGATTAGAGTGCTTGACGTATCAAAAAAATTTGTATGGGAGTACCCTGCCGAGGATCCTTCGCTCGCAAAGAGATTCAAGAAGTATGCATGTGACACAATGACATCACCCCACAAGGTGCAACTGGAGAAGTGGTATACGCACATGAGGAACACGTTCAGGGCAGAGTGGAGGATTCCTGAACAACTACCATCAGTCACTGAAGGAGAAGATGAATTTGCAGTATACCGACATTTCTAGCTAGGCAAGTTCAGGATAATAGATGAATCATGGAGCCCATGGTGCAAGCTTCCCTTCGCTTTCACAGCTCAATACTTCCAAGTGGGAGTAAACAGATTCAAGGAATCCATGAAGCTGAAGCTGGAACTTGGAAGCTTAGATTGGGACCATAGAGAGTTGCACAAAAAGTTGAACTACCCCAGCAATAAGGGCGCGTACGTAGAAAGATACGTATCACATGAAGTACAAATGACTAGACCAATAACGTTTCCCATTGTAGGAGGATCTGTGACATGTGCATACCTTTGCATAAGACTGAAGTTTGAGAAAGGCACGTACCTGGAGAATGATGTCTCCATACCTGAAGATCCCATGGGTAGGAAGAGGCCCACACCCAAGAAGAGGGGAAGAGGTGAAGAAGCACCAAGTGTGCAGACTGCTCAAATGGTAAGCATGCCATCAACGAGCGCCAAGCATAGCACCTACACGTGCAGAAAGAAATCACCGGTAAAGGAAAAGACATCAGAGGAAGAGGTGTCAGAACAACCCCTCACCAAGGAGACGTCACCAGAGAAAGAAGAGAAGATTGAGTCCCCTATCAAAGAATCACCTCTCAGGAAAAAGTAGAGGATGGAAGAGGAAGCTGACTCGGAGGAGACTGACAGCTTGGAGAAGTACATGGGTGGAAGAGAGGATGAGAGTGAAGAAGATGACAACGAGGAGGATGAGCTTGAAAGAGACCAGGAGCCACATATCTTCAGCGTGTACGATTCAGAATAAGAGAGTGGAGAAAAGAAACAAGAGTTCATGTTCGCGTGGCACAAGGGCACAGAGGATGGGGAATGTGCCTAGGAAATGGGAAGGAATGAGGAGATTGGCGTAGAGAAGCAGGAGCCCATATACTTCACAAAGGAGCAGATAACTGAGGTAGCAGAGAGAGAGAGGCAAAGAAAATGCTCGAGGCCTTAGTAGACCAAGAGTTGGAGTGCAATGCTGACATAGTGCTGGGGGAAGGAAAGGAGGAAAACATTGAAAAGGAGCATGACAGCGTGGGAGAAGGTCCTACTCTAATAGTGAGTTTTCCTAAAGGCGTGTGCTTGGGTAGGAGGACCCTTGACATAGAGCAAAGACAAGTGATGGGCTACGTTGATGACTCAAAGAAGGTGCTATGCACGTGGTTCCATAGCACTGTACCCACACAAAGCCTTTTAGCCATGGGGTCATTTGAAAAGGAGGGCATGTACCCTAGGATGAAGAAGATGCTCTCTTGGGTGTTTGAATCCCACATTAACGAGCCAAACTTTGAAGTCTGCCTAAGGAGAAATCATAATAGTACCAGAGTCTAAGGGAGCCAATCCCTTAGTAAATGCCCAGGAACTCTCGGACGAGTAGGTCTGTAATGCACTCAACAAGGTCATGGTTGAGAAAGATGCTAAGCTCTTTGTGCACAATGACAGAATAAGAGTGCTAGAGGGAAAGCTAGGGAAGAAAGACGAGGAGCTGGCGGAGAAGGCCAAGATCTTGAAGCAAGAAGAACTCATCAACGCGTAGCTGAGGTGCAAGCTAAAGGATGAGAATACAAAGGTGCAGGAAGTATACAAGAAGGTGGAGTCTATCAAGAACGCCATCATTTATAAGTGTAAGCTATGAAAAATACACTACTAACAAGGAAGTAAAATACCAATAATCATACCTCCTCCTTCGCGTTCCATAGAAAATCTCGGAATGGGCTAGGAAACTTGGATTGAGCCCCAATTTTGTGATATGTAGGTGCTTTTATTGGAGATGGAGCAAGACCTTCCTACAACAACGATCCTCTTACTTTGCACCAGATGGGAAAAAGGATTATGAAGCTATTTGGGCATTAGGGTGAGGCAAAAGGATGTTCTTTGCTCAAAGGATGCAAGAACTTAGATATGGCATGCAAGCTTATTCTCCGTGTCTTTAGAGGGGAGGGGTAAGGTTGTATTTATAGCCTGGGGGAGTGATTAACTTAGATTAACTTAAGTAATCATGGTTTGAAAATGTGGGCAAGATTAAGTGGGTGGTTTGAAAATGTGGGCAAGATTAGGTGGGTGGTTTGAAAATGTGGGCAAGATTAGGTGAGTGGTTTGAAAATGTGGGCAATATTAGGTGAGTGGGGACCACGAAGAATGGGTGAGGATTTGAATTATATTTTTAATTCATAAGTGGAGGATTTTAGGTGAGTGGGGACCACAAATGGTGGGTGAGGATTTGAATTTGAATTTTTAATTCAATAGTAGAAAAACATAGAGAATAATGACATGTGGTGAGGATTGAGTTATTTTTTGGATTTTAAAATAGATAATTAATCAAATTATATTTGATTAATTCGAAGTGTATTTTTGTGGGAAATGAAGAAGGGGAATTAATTGATTTAGAATAGATGTGAAATTGGGGTGTCTACATTTGCCCCTCTTTGGAAGGGTACTATGAAAGTAGTGTCTTTTCAAAGAAAGTAGACGGTATGGGGGAAGAATTCAATCTACTTTTTAAAAGGTAGAGCGAATGTTTGTTGGGGAGAATAGAAAGTGGTGAGTGACGGATGTCATAGTATCCTCCAAGACAAAAATGTCATGAGAAGATGTGATTATGGATAGATGTGGTGATGCCCCCTCGAGAGGACTGACGAGAATGGAATATACGACAGAACTCTTGAAAATAAGGGAAATGGATTCGGCGGAGAAGAAGATGAGAATGGAGTGGAAGAGACTGGAATGACTGCACGACGCAAATGGAGAAAGGATTCAATTGACCTTGAATGCTAGGTGTGAGGGTGTGTGGGAAAGAGAAAAGGGAATGGATAGGATTGGGGGTTGATTAGGAGAAGAGTAAGGGAGATAGGGGAGGGAAACAAAAGGAATGAAAGAAGTAGAAATAAGAGAGAGGGATGATAGGGGAAGAAGGGAATGATGAAGGAAAAACAAGGAAAAAACAAAAAAATGACAGAGTAGAGGGTGAAGGGGATAAAATAGAGAGATGTGCAAAATGAAGGAAGCAACAAAGATAGTAAAGAGGGATGCGTGGAAGTGAAAAAGTAGGAAATGGGAAATGATAAATAAGAAGGAGAAAATGAGGTGGGAGTAGGGGGTGAAATGGAGGAAAATAGAAAGAGGACGAAAGAAGAAGTAGAACGGAGAAAAAAAGAAACAATGAGAGGCGAGGAAAGTGTGAAAAAGAGGAGAGAAAGGAAGAGAAACATATACAGAATGAACAAAAAGGTAGGGGTGGTAGAGAAAAGGGGAAGTGGTCAGAAGAAACGTGAAAATTAGGGGAGAAGATTTATACTAGCACTTGTCTCATGATGATAAATATGAAGATGTGATTTTGATAAAGAAAATATCTGCCAATGGAAATGAATGAATTTAAATTATTCAGAAATAAGCAAGACAAAAGGAACAATGTACACGTTGTTGTTTCCTGGAATATAGAGTTATTTCAAGAATAAAATTTCTTTGAATGGAATGCATTCATGGGTTTTTCAAGGACTTGGTTGGTGTCAATGGCCAATTTATAAGCTCCAAACCCAAAACTATCTATGATTTTGTTGGGCTCAAATTTTTCTTGTTTGTCTCGTTCTTTGGGTATGTTCTTTCGATTTTCTTTGAGAATGAAATGATTGACCTTAAATTTTCTAGGTTTGAATTTTTTATGGTAGCTATGTCGTAGCTGATTTTGATACACTTGAAGATGATCTAGGGCATGGAGAGATGGGTAAGAAAGTCATCAAGAAAGGCTGGGAGTTTAGGGAAATGCATGGGACTGTCGATAATAATATGGGGGATTGATTAGGCAATGCCTTTGTGGGGATATTCTGAAGGATGAGAATCCCAACCTTGACAATGAGTGGTGGGGAAGGGTGAGCTTCCCAACCATGAAGATAAAGTAGAAAGCTAACAAGGATTGGAAAGGGTAACGCCAACAAAGGGGACGTTAGTGATATCCCCCTTACAATGAGTGCAGTAAGCTTAAAGAGTGGGATAAGAATGAAGGTTAAGCTCTAGATAGCTTCCATGTGTGTTGACAATGATGTCATGTGTTATTTGGTTTTTTACTTCTATTTGTCCAAATCCCACTTGATTGTTATTAGTGCGGGATATATTCACATGATGATGAAAGAATGGATAAAGGTTGTGTTAACAGATATTCTTGGTGTATGCGTACCTGGGTAGAAATGTGTGGATGCATTTGAGAAGATGAAGTGGAAAGAGTGAAGAAATGGGAGGGATGAGTTGGGACTAAGTGAAAGTTAGAGAAGATGTGGGTGATGAGGATGAACGAGGTGAGAATGAAGAACCAAGACTCGAAAAGAATGGGAAGAAATGGCTATGAAGGGTGATGGATCAAGAAGGGGAAAATGGGGGGAAAAGAATGTGATTGTAGATGGAAGAGATTAGTGTCTATGTTGTAATAGGATATGTGGAGAAAGGATAATGGTAGGAGGAAAAAGTGAGTAGTAGGAGATACCAGGTGGAAGAAGTTGATCAACAAAGTGAATAGAGGAATGAGGTTGGGAGAGAAGTTCATGGTGACAAGTTAAGTGTAGGGAGGACCACTGACATAAGATTTTCATGTGACGGAAGTGGTTAAGTAAGATTTCCAAGCGAGTGAAATTAGAGATGACAAGTTGTCAAGCAAGAAGTGGTGTTTACAAGAATGGAAAAGGAGGTGAAAGGATGTGATAATGGGGAATTTCAAGAAAAGATAGATGGTGACTATTGTCGTCAGTGATGGGTGAAGTGCAAGGATGACATGTCATCCTTAAGAGAGACTCTTAAGTAGTTAGATCGTCATGCCAGGAGAAGTTGTAAAGTATTGGATCACCCAAGCTGAGGAGGTGAGTGGTATGCAAAAGAAAGACAATGTGATGATGGGGAATGAAGTGGAAAGATGGATAGTTGAGATTGTAGAGTGATGTCGTCACAACAATGATAAGTCATGCTTAAGTAGACGGTAATCTCTTAACAACGTAGCACTATTTATCATGAAAGATGACGAAAGATCAAGTGAACTAAGATCAAAACTGACACAGATAACATATGTTAAGTAGAAATACCAATAATGGCTTAGCTCCTCCTTCACGTTTGTAGCAAAGGGGTTTGAATGGGCTGGATAGGTTGAAGATTGAGCCTCTGATTAGTTGATGAGAAATACTAGAGGGACTTTTCTTCGATGGGATGGGGTAAGACTGACGTTGCAACAATTATGCTTACACTTATCATTTCAATCCAGAAAAGGATTATGATCGCTATTTGGGCATCTCACTTGATTTGAGGTAATCAAGAGATGTTTTTGCTCAACTGATCAAGATGCTTATTATATGACACCCTTCTAATCTTATTCTGTGATGTGTTTTCGTGAGGGGTTCATTTGTTTTTATAGCCTGAGGGAGAACGAAGAAAGGTGCGATGAAGAAATCAACCTATTGATTGTGATCTTTATTTTTGGCTCAATCGAGTTTTAACAAGTAAGGCTATAAGGAGAAAGCTTAAAACAAAGCTACTCGGGATACAATCTGTAATCATAGCTTAAACAAGTTAATGACAAATAGTCTTATTGATTTGGCTTAAACAAGCTTAAGCATGAAAATTAAGGAGTATCACTCAAACAAGGTATCTAATATAAAAGTGAGAGCTATAGTCCCAAACAGCTATGATGCACCCATAATTGGTTTCGTAAATAAGCTCTGGATTTTTGATAGGAAGAGTAACTCAAACAAGTTCAACACATGAAGTCAAAATGAGATTTGAAAGGATTTGTGTTGGCTGTGATTTTATTAAACACAACTGGATTGAAATAATGAGTGAACTCAAACAATTCACCCAAATTCAGTTTGATATAGCTGGAAACAAGCTATCAAGGATGTTCTGATCAATTGATTAACGATATGGGGAGTGAACGCTAGTCACTCAATATCTAGTTGGATATAGCTGAAGATAAGCTATAGACAAATGTGTTGTTAGCTGAATCTAAGCTAATGAAATGTGGTGTGATGTTTTGGTCTGTCATGCAATGGGATTTTTTTAGAATTTTTGCTTGGTATTGAATTGGTCGAGACTAATTTTTTTGTGGAACACCATTAGGAACTGAACTTTTACAATGAACAAATTGATATCAGCAAGTTTTATGATAAAAATAATGCTAAACTATTTTGTTTTCAAATAGCAAGCAATCATGTGGATTCGATTGTTTTGGCTTATGAGGTAACTTCTTCAGGAATGATCATTGTTTCATGCAATCATACAAGTATGCATGTGAAATGGTGGATGTAGGCTCTTATTACTCCAAGAAGATGCGTCCTGCGATATACCCTAGTCCTGATATACCTAATTTTGTATGGGGACAGAATTGGTACCGGGAACCCTTAGAGCACTGGAGGAGACTCACCAATTCTTACTTGCCTGTTTCGGAGTGAATCACCACGTCTAGAACAGGCTTTTTGAAAAGGTGGAAGGTGAAGGAGGGATAAATGTGTATGGTGTCCTTATAAATCCCTGAAGATTAACAGGGATGATGCCCAAGCTTCATTGTTACAGCTATTTAGGCGTGACTCGCATGCGCTGCACGATAGCATTACCTATAAGTGAAGAGCAGCGGCGAGGTAAATACTAAACACTGTGATGATACTAGGTCTCAAAGTGCAATGCAGATGCAAATGCTGTTAGTGCATGGTAGTCAAGTCCACATCACCGGTGTAGGTTTGGTGGTGATGAAATCCACCTCGTCTACGTGCAAAAACAATATGATAAAGTGATTAAATGCAGGGTTCTTTCCAACTTGAAATAAATCACTAGCAGAAAATAATTGCATACCTGAGCGTACTTTTTTTTTTGTTTCAGTAATTGTCTTTGAATGGTGGTATTTTTGAGGGATTTTTTGTTGTTTTTGTTTTTGTTTTTGTTTTTGACAATATTCCAACAACGCGGTTCTACAGAAAACAAATTAGTAGTTATCCTGCAAATGCGAAATGTTAGAAAAGTGATCGTGGTTGTTTTTCGAATTTGCCAGATCGCTCAAATGGACGCAGGAAAAGAGCATACACAGGCCAAGCGACCAAACAAATATTAAGAATATGACAAAGGAAAAGAATTATTAAAATGACAGTTGGAAAATAAAGCTGTGAGGATCCTGCAATGTTAGAACAAGAAACTAAAAAAAATTGTGACTGTTTCTGATTTCCCAGATCATCTCGAAGGCGCAAGAAAAGACGCATACGCGGATGCCAATTGGAACAATTTTTTTTTAAATGTTAATAATTATTGCCAATTAATCATGATTGCTAAATAGGGATAATGATTATTTTCACAAAAAAGAAAAACGATGAAAGAAGAGGGTGAAAACGTTACCTAGAAGTGTTGTCGTGGAAAAGTTAAATGTAAGGCAAAAAATTAAAAATAAAAATCCGTTTTACTAGAGCTCGAGTGGCCTCATGTTTCTGATTTCCAAGATCACTTTTGAAGTGCGAGGAAAGAGCATACGTGTGAGGATGTTTCGTGAAATAAAAATAATAAAAAATAAAAAAAAATAAAACTATAATTGTGTTGTTTTTTTGTTAAAAAGATAGGTGTTAGAAGAAATGAAACCAATTTTTTTTTGTAAGTCTAAATCTAAAAATTATTTTTTCATTGCATAGATATTTTCAATACCTTTCCGTTAAAAAAAAAATGAAGTCATTCCGAGTTCGGGAGCAAACGTTATGGCATTCCGGAAGATGGGCTACGAGTAGCACTCTGAATGGCCAAATTTTGAACGTGAGAAAAACGTCCCATGGAGCTGGTTTTTTTTATTTTCATGACTTCTGTACTTCGACCTGAGAAGCTAAAATTTTGATAGCAAGGTTAAAAAATAACAATATTTACAGAAAGAAAGAGTTAGATTGCAAAATGATTGACTAAAATAGTTGGGAAAGAAAATAAATAAATAAATGATTAACTTCCTACAAAGCAGTTATTTTAGCAAAAGTAAATAAATAAATACTCCATTTTCCGGATTGGTTGTTCCATGACAGATTAAGATGATAAATTCCATGATTAGTTCTCTGTGTTTCTACAGATTACGTAGTAAATAGCAAAATCAGAACTGGGAACTAAACACCAAGCACCGAGGAGATCAAAGACAAGATGAGCTGTCAAAGTTTCATTGTTGCTATAACCTGCAGATACACCACAAGACACCACACAACAAAAACACTACCCAAAGCGTGAAGGTTAAACAAAGAAGACCATAAGGAATAAAAAATGAAATAATAATGAACAATAATAAACAAAGAACAGATAAAACCATTAATTGAGAAATTAATGGTAACGGATCGAAAGTAACCGGCTATGTTTTCTTGCATTCTTCTTGCCCCTAGATAATCTAATCTACAAGAATATTGTGATCTAATTCAAAGTGTATTGTTCTGGGAAATGAGGCAGGGGAATTCATTGATCATTAGCGTATAGCTTGGGAATATTGGGTTGTCTACATTTGCCCATCTTTGCTAGAGTACTGGATGAACTGTCAGTCACCTCTTCAAAGAAAGTAGCATGGTATGGCCTCTGTATTTCAATCTACATTTGGAGAGGTACTCTCACACCCTCCTTTGTCTGGGGTGTATAGACCGCTGGTTAGTGTACGGCTTTCATTTTATACATTCTCTCAAGACAAAAATGGTCCCTTGGAGAAGATGTAGATTATGGATAGATGTCGTGATACCCTGCATTAGAGTAGATTGACGAGCAGGTAGTTTAGGAGGCAAGAACCAGCTTTCTCGAAAATAAGGGAAATGGTCTATCGGCGGAGTATCAGAGGATCCACAATGGATTGGAGATAGACTCCAATGTTATCCAATCACGACCGCAAATGGTTCAAGTATTCAATGCGACCTTGTATATGCACAGGGGTGCTATGATTCGGTGATAACAGAAAATAGTTAAGGTTCTTTAGCCTCATTCCATAGATTTTGTAACTTTCCATTGCACACATGGGGGAAGGCCATAGGGTAGATCAACCTTAAGTAGAAAGTAAGTAGAGAGGGATCATAGGGGACCAGAATGGTTAATGATGAAGGAAAAACCAAGCTAAAGATAGGAAGGATGACAGAGTAGAGTTGGTGGGAATAGGGTATGACAATAGATGAGATGTGTAAAATGAAGGAACCCTCAGAGATAGTAATTTTCCATACTATGAGAAGTGAAATAAATGATAGAGATGAGAAACCCAGGAAATGGAAGATGGATAAATGGGGAAGGATGAGAAAAGAGGTGGGAGTAGGAGGTGAAATGCCTGAAATTGGAAATAGGACGACAAGATGAGGTGATAACGGAGAAAAGAAGGAAACTATGAGGGGCGAGGAAAGTGTGAACATGAGGATGAGAAATGAAGAGAATATATGATACAGAATGAACGAAAAGGCAGAGAGTGGTAGAGAAAAGAAGAAGTCCTTAGATTAGAAACATGCCCACATTAGGTGAGAGGTAATGATGCGAGAATGAATAGAAGCAGAAGATTGAAGGAATCGTGTCAATGCGAGGAAGACCATGTGCCAAGAATGGTGAAGTGAATTGTTTGATTGAGAGGGCAGGTGGTGAAGAAGCTTCTACAACAAGAAGATCTTAAGGAGAGGGTAAACCTCCACCGAGGATTCTATATAGAAGGGGTTATTAATTAATATTGTTAAGTGGGAAGTAAAAGGGTGAAAGGAAAGAATAAAAATGGGTGAGAGGGGACATGAATAGTGAGAAGGGTAATATGGGGATAAGTGGTGGAGGAGTAAAAATGAGGAGCGAGGATGAATGGATCAAATACATGGTGAGAATGGTGGGGGAGGAGGAGCTGATGGATAGTTAATGCTACTTGAGAAATATCGTCAAGTAGGATTCGCAAACTGCAATGGTCATCAAGTAGGATTCCCAAACTGGGGAATGTATTAGTATGGGTGAATGGATGGGTTGCAAAGTAAGATGTTGATCATGCAGGAAGATACTCATGTGATGAAAAGCATCTTAATTTTAATATAGCACATAACAGGATGCATCATGATATAAAATATCAGGTTGACTAGACTGTAATATACGTAATAGCATAAACAGGTGTCATAAAAAAGGTTTGATGCCCCAGTATGATATGCAAATAGAAGAGAGCATAGACAGAGACCATCAAGAAAATATGATGCCCTAGTATGACATGCAATCAGATAACATAAGAATATTAGAGAGAACACCAGGATACATAAAATCAAGATGCCCCCTATAATATATCAAGATACAATAAAGCATTTAATAATTTATAACTAATAATGCAACACAAGAACCAATAAACATATCCTTAATGTGTTCCACAGTGAGGATTGATCGGATGTGCCCCCAAATAGAGGTATGAGGAAATAGTAAATTATTTGGTCATTGTCCTCAAACAAGGAAGCAATGAGAGCCGGATTTTCCCCAAGCGAGGATTCATGCGAGGAGAAGTTTTTTGAATTCGGTACTCATAAAGTGATTGGATCATCCGTTGGGGTTAATAGTTCAAAGGTTGAATTGTGTTGGTATTTTTAGAGTTTTTTTTTTTTTGGTAGCGATTTTGTGGATTTTTTAAATTTTTATTTTTGTTTATTATATATATATATACAGATTTTCTAATGTTTTTTGGATTTTTGACAAATTTCAAATGTTTTTAGATTTTTGACGATTTTTAAATGTTTTTGGATTATTGACAATTCTTGCTAATGTTTGTGTTAGATTTTGGATGATTGTTTCTAATGTTTTTGGGTTTTTGACAATTTTCAAATGTTTTGAGATTTTTAGATTTTTACATTGTTTTTAGATTTTTGACGATTTTCAAATGTTTTTTATTTTCTTTGACGATTTTTAAATGTTTTTAGATTTTTGGATTTTTACATTGTTTTTGGATTTTTGACGATTTTAAAATGTTTTTTAGATTTTTGGATTTTTACATTGTGATTGGCAATTTATAGACCAGAGTGCAGACTTATCTTTGGGAGACAATAAACATGGATATTATCCATATGTACTGTGTTCCGTGTTGTAACTTATGCTCAAAATAACACAAATTCACTTTCCATTGGCAGGATATGGTGGTGATGATATGATGAAAAGAATTCCAACTCCATTCTTGACTCCACACAACTACTAAGACTTATTTTTGACACTGTGATAAACATAGTATATTATCCATATGTACCATGTTCCGTGTTGTAACTTATGCTCAGAATAACACAAATTCTCTTTCCATTGGCAGGATATGGTGGTGATGATATGATGAAAAGAAGTTCAGCTCTATTCTTAACTCCACACAACTAGTAAGTTGCGTGGGCTCATCACCGAGAATCAAGAAGGATGCAGGAGGTAGATAATGAATATAGAAACAAATGCTAACAACAATCCCTTTGGGAAATTGTGACTCCATTCTTCATAACGGTACTGAACCAGTTTCAAAAATGGCTTTCCACTTTATGAGTCACGTGCTAGACTTAGACAATTATGTGGCCTGCTAATTGGTAAGATATGAGGTGAAGGGATAGTTCTCTCTTCACTTAGGAATCTAAATTACTTCTTTGGGGATTTTATAATTTGCAAGCACTGTAAGATTTTGTATTTTTGACATGACTTCATATGCCTTGCCCCATGCTACTAGTGAGAAGCAAGGGCTCATCACCAAAGGCAAAACATAGGCGAGTGAATTCCCTTTTTGTTTTTTTTTATGTTTTGTTTTTTATTTTTTATTTTATTTTTGGATTTTTAAAATATTTTTTATGTTTTTATGAGAATGACCCTCTACGCTTTGCCCCATGCCACTTGTAAGAGGCAAGGGTTTATCACCAAATACAATATGTAGATGAGTAAGGGCACCTTCCTCCATTCCCAGTCTCACACTACTAGTAAGAAGTGTGGGCTCAACACCAAAGACTATGAAGGATGAAAGATGTGAAAATGAAGTACTCATAAGTTATTAAATTGATGGATTTTTTACGATAGTGCTTTGTATTTGGGAAGAAATTTCTGCCCCTAATCTCATCCCCACACGACTAGTAGGACGTGAGGGTTCAACACTGAAGACTGAGATGGATAACCAAACAAACTGGGTAAATAATTTTAGAGCTTTGTTATGCAAGAGAGAATGTTTTAAAGGGATTATATTACCATCAGTAAGCTTCTATGTATGACCATAGATGAAAGTGACTGAAAATGGAAGATATGATAAGTATGAAACTCAAAAACTTAATAGGATTTATATTAGCACTTGTCTCATGATGATAAATATGAAGATGTGATTTTGATAATAAAATATCTACCAATGGAAATAAAAAAAATTATTCAGAGATAAGCAAGACAGAAGGAACAATGTACACTTTGTTGTTTCTTGGAATAGAGAGTGCTTTCAAGAATAGAATTTCTTTGAATGGAATACGTTCATGGGTTTTTCAAGGACTTGGTCTGTGTCAATGGCCAATTTATAAGCTCCAAACCCAAAATTATCTATGATTTCGTTGGGATCAAATTTGTCTTGTTTGTCTCATTCTTTGGGTGTGTTCTTTCGATTTTCTTTGAGAATGAAATCATTGACCTTAAATTTTCTAGGTTTGATTTTTTTATGGTAGCTATGCCATAGCCAATTTTGATTTACTTGAAGATGATCTAGGGCATTAAGTAGTTTTTCATCAAGAAGCTCGAATTCATTAAGGCATGAGTGTCGATGATAATTTTTATTGATTACATCTTTGAAGGATATTATGAAGGATGTAAATTCAACCTTGGCATGTAAAATAGCTTCCCAACCATAAACAAAGGAGAAGGGAGTGGCTCTAGTAGGTGTGTGATAAGATGCGTGGTAAGCCTAAAGAGTGGGATAGATTTGGTTAAGCTAATAGCTTCCATGTGTGTTGACAATGATGGTTTGTGTTATTTAGTTTGTTACTTCTATTTGTCCATTAATTGATTGTTTTGAGGATAGATTCATGATTAAAGATGGAAAAGGTTGTGTAAAGATATTCCTGGGTATAAGTATCTCATAGAATGGATGCACGTAGAAGTCTTGATAGGTGAGACTAATTAGTGATGAGATGCCTGCAAGATCGATAGTTGAAAGCATGATGGACACGATGAGTTGCATTGTTGCAAGTGTCCAAACTCGATGTGGTTGTGTTTCGACAAAAAGGCTAGAGATGTTAGGCATAAGAGCCAATATTGGAAGAATAGAATCAAACTTAATGGTACCTGTTGATGGAACCTCGTCTATAGTGTCTACAGTAATATCAAGGTTTGAAAGGGAGTCTTGAAACGAGATCAAGGTCTCGTTAGATGTTGGAAGAATGTTGTCACCCAAAACAGGTTCAATATATGTTTGGGCTGAAAGAGAGTCTTGAAATAAGTTCAAGTGCTCAATAGATATGGGAAGAATGTTGTTGTCCAAAATAGGTTTAATGTATGTTTGGGTTGAAAGAGTGTCTTGAAATAAGTTCAAGTGCTCAGTAGATGTTGGAAGAATGTTGTTGTCTAAAACATGTTCAATGTATGTTTGGGTTAAAAGAGAGTCTCGAAATAAGTTCAAGTGCTCAGTAGATGTTGGAAGAATGTTGTTGTCCAAAACAGGTTCAATGTATGTTTGAACTAATGGAAGGAAATTTGAAGAAGATATGGATTGGTTTAGAATTAGAGAGTCTTGACTGTCGTCGTCATGATCTCGTGGAATTTCAGTATATATAGGAGTTTCGACAGTAGTCAGCTCTTCATGGAAAGTTATGGTATTGGATGTGTCGTTGGTTGCAAGAGCATTGTCATCAAGTTCTATAGAGATGACGTCGTCGTCAATTAAGTCTTGGACGTAATTCTTAAATCACACACATTTATCTGTGTGATGACTATCAATGCAATGAAAGTCACACTATGTGTTAGGTTTGTACCAACATGGCTTAGCTTCCCCTTTGACAAAGGGTTTTGTAATTGGATATCTTAATAGTTTAACCTCTTTTAGTTGATGAAAAACACTAGAGAGACTTTCTCCAAGGGGGGTAAACTGACGTTGGACTTTACGTGAACTAGTTTCTTCGTGAGGTTGTATGATCAGTTTTTTGGGTGATTGCTCATTGATTTGGGTAGCCATATGAGAGAGTTGTGTTTTCATCTTATTAATTTGTTCTAATAGCTCATTGCATGACATTTTTCGTGAATTCATCATGTTTGAAAGAGAGGGAGAACAAAGAAATGTGCGATGAAGAACTCAACCTATTGATTTGTGATCTTTGTTTTCGCTCAATCAATTTTTAACAAGGCTATAAGGAGTAAAATCAAACAAGCTACTCAGGATACAAGTGGGATATAACTCAAACAAGCTATGATGAAAATGTTGATTGGTTTGGATTAAACAAGCTTAGCAGACGAAAATGTAAGGAGTACACTCAAACAAGGTACTCAATACAAGTGGGATGTAGCTTAAACAAGCTATGATGAATATGTTGATTGGTTTGGCTTTAACAAGCTCTGAATTTTTGATAGGAAGAGTAACTCAAACAAGTGACTCAACACAGTTGTGAACTTAAAATGAGTTTTGAAGGGATTTGTGTCGGATGAGATTTTGTTAAACTCGACAGCTAATGAAATAATGAGTGAACTCACACAAGTCACCCAATGTCATTTTGATATAGCTTGAAACAAGCTAGAAAAAATGTTTTGACAATTGATGAGATAAGGAGTGAATACAAGTCACTCAATATCTATTAGATATAGCTGAAGACAAGCTATGACAGATGTATTATTGGCTAAAGTGAGCTAATGAAATTGGTGTGATGTTTTGGTCTGTGTTGTTGGATTGTTTGGATGTTTTCGCTAGGTATTGAATTGGTCGAGAACTGATTTTTTTGTGGAACACAACTAGGGTCTGAACTTTTATAATGAAGACATTGATATCAGCCAAGTTTTATGATAAAAACAATGCTAAACTATTTTGTTTTCAAATAGCAAGCAATCATGTGGATTTAATTGTTTTGGCTTATGAGGTAACTCCTTCAGGAATGATTATTGTTTCATACAATCATACAAGTATGTTGTGAAATGGTGGATGCAGGTTATTATTACTCCAAGAAGATGCGTCGTCCGATATACCCTAGTCCTGATATAACTAATTTTATACAGGGACAGAATTGGTACGGGGAACCCTTAGAGCACTGGAGGAGACTCACCAATTCTTACTTGCATGTTTCGGAGTGAATCACCACGTCTAGAACAGGTTTTGTGAAAAGGTGGAAGGTGTAGGAGGGATGAATGTGTATGGTGTCCTTATAACTCCCCGAAGATTTATAGGGACGATGCCCAGGCTTCGTTGTTACAACTATTTAGGCCTGACTCATATGCGCTGCACGACAACATTACCTGTAAGTGAAGAGCAGCGGTGAGGTAAATACGGAATGCTGTGATGAGACTAGGTCTCAAAGTGCAATGCAGATACAAATGCTGTTGGTTCGTGGTAGTCAAGTCCACGTCATCGGTGTAGCTTTGGTGGTGATGAAATCCACCTCGTCTATGTGTAAAAACAATATGATAAAGTGATTAAACGCAGGGTTCTTTCCAACTTGAAATAAATCACTAGCAGAAAATAATTACGTACCTGAGTGTACTTTTTTTTTGGTTTCAGCAATTTTCTTTGAATGGTGGTATTTTTGCGGGATTTTTGTTGTTTTTGTTTTATTTTTGTTTTTGACAATATTCCAGTAACGCGGTTCTAGAGAAAACAAATTAGTAGTTATCCTGCAAATGAAATGTTAGAAAAGGGATCGTGGTTGTTTTTGATTTTTCAGGTCGCTCGAAGGCGCAGGAAAAGAGCATACACAACCAACGACTAAAAAAATATTAATAATATGACAAAGAAAAATAATTATTGAAATGACAGTTGGAAAACAAAGCTAGAGGATCCTGCAATGTTAGAACAAGAAACTAAAAAATTGTGACCGTTTCTGATTTTCCAGATCGCTCGAAGGCGCAAGAAAAGAGCATACGCGGATACAATTGAAATAATTTTTTTTATTTTTTTAAATGTTAATAATTATTGCAATTAATTATGATTACGAAATAGCGATAATGATTATTTTCACAAAAAAGAAAAACGATGAAAGAAGAGGGTGAAAATGTTACCTAGAAGTGTTTTGGTGGAAAATTGAAATGTAAGGCAAAAAATTAAAAATTAAAAAAAAATTGTTGTGTAGAGCCTGAGTGGTCTCACGTTTCTGATTTCCAAGATTAATTTTGAAGTGCGAGGAAAGAACATACGTGTGAGGTTGTTACATGAAATAAAATAAAAATAATAATTTAAAAAAAACTATAATTTTGTTGTTTTTTGTTAAAAAGACAGGTGTTAGAAGAAATGAAACCAAATTTTTTTTGTAAGTCTAAATCTAAAAATTATTTTTTTATTGCATAGATCTTTTCAATACCTTTCCGTTAAAAAAAAATTTAAGTCATTCCGAGTTCGGGAGCAAAAGTTATGGCGTCTAGAAGATGGGCTACGGTAGCACTCTGAATGAAAATTTTGAACGTGAGAAAAACGTCCCGGGAGCTGGTTTTTTTAATTTTCTGACTTTTGTACTTTACCTGAGAAGCTAAAATTTTGACAGCAAGGTTAAAAAAGAACAATAAATAGAAAGAAAGAGTTAGATTGCAAAATGATTGACTAAAATAAAAGAAAAAAAAAATGATTAACTTCCTACAAAGCAGTTATTTTAGCAAAAGTAAATAAATAAATGCATTTTCCGGATTGGTTGTCCCATGACAGTAAAATGATAAATTAATGACTAGTTCATTTGTTTTTACAGATGACGAGTAAATAGCAAAATCAAAACTGGGAACTAAACACCAAGCACCGAGGAGATCAAAGACATGATAAGCTTCAAAGTTTCATTGTTGTTATAACCTGCAGATACACCACAAGACACCACACAACAAAAACACTACCCAAAGCATGAAGGTTAACCAAAGAAGACCATAAGGAACAAAAAATGAAATAATAATGAACAATAATAAACAAAGAACAGATAAAACCACTAATTAAGAAATTAATGGTAACAGATCGAAAGTAACTGGGCATCTTGCTATATTACAGGGGGCATCTTGATTTTATGTATCCTGGTGTTATCTGTAATATTCTTATGTTATCTATTGCATGTCGTACTGGGGCATCATACTTTCTTGATGGCCTCTGTCTATACTCTCTTTCATTTGCATATCGTACCGGGGCATCAAACCTTTTTGATGGCCCCTGTCTATGCTATCACGTATATTACAGTCTAGTCATCCTGATCTTTTATATCACGATGCATCCTGTAATATAGCAAGATGCAAGAAAGTAATTAATAATTTACAACTAATAATGCAACACAAGAACTAATAAACATGTCCCTAACGTGTTCCACAGTGAGGATTGATCGGATGTGCCCCCAAGCAGGGGCACGAGGACATAGTAAAATATTGAGTCATTGTCCACAAACACGGAAGCAATGAGAGCCGGATTTGTCCCAAGCGAGGATTCACGCAAGGAGAAGTGGTTTGAATTTGGTAGTCATAAGGTGATTGGATCATTTGTTGGGGATAATAGTTCAAAGGTTGAATTGTGTTGGTTATTTTAGAGTTTTTGTGATTTTTTTTTTAGCGATTTTGTGGATTTTATTTATTTATTTTTTGTTTATTATACACACACACACACACTACATGTTTTTTACATTTTTGACAGATATATATTTTCTAATGTTTTTTGGATTTTTTTTTTGACGATTTTCAAATGTGTTTGGATTTTTGACGATTCCTGTTAATGGTTTTAGATTTTTGACAAGTGTTTCTAATGTTTTTGGATTTTTGACGAGTTCTAATTTTTTTTGTTAGATTTTGGACGATGGTTTCTAATGTTCTTGTTAGATTTTGGATGATTGTTTCTAATGTTTTTAGGTTTTTAGATTTTACACTGTTTTTGGATTTTTGACGATTTTCAAATGTTTTTAGATTTTTGACGATTTTCAAATGTTTTTAGATTTTTGGATTTTTACATTGTTTTTAGATTTTTGACGATTTTCAAATGTTTTTGGATTTTTGGATTTTTACATTGTTTTTGGATTTTTAGATTTTTACATTGTTTTTAGATTTTTGACGATTTTCAAATGTTTTTAGATTTTTAGATTGTGATTGACAATTTATGGACCAGAGTGCAGACTTATTTTTGAGAGGCGATAAACATGGATATTATCCATATGTACCATGTTCTGTGTTGTAACTTATGCTCAGAATAACACAAATTCTCTTTCCATTGGCAGGATATGGTGGTGATGATATGATGAAAATAATTCTAGCTCCATTCTTGACTCCACACAACTAGTAAGATGTGTGGGCTCATCACCGAGAATCAAGAAGGACGCAAGAGGTAGATAATGAATATAGAGACAAATGCTAACAACAATCCCTTTGGGAAATTGTGACTCCATTCTTCATAACGGTACTGATCCAGTTTCAAAAATGGCTTTCACTTTATGAGTCATGTGCTAGACTTAGACAGTTATGTGGCCTGCTGATTGATAAGATATGAGGTTAAGGGATAGTTCTCTCTTCACTTAGGCATCTAAATTACGTGTTTGGGGATTCTATAATTTGTAAGCACTATAAGATTTTATATTTTTGAAATGACTCCCTATGCCTTGCCCCATGCTACTAGTGAGAAGTAAGGGCTCATCACCGAAGGCAAAATATAGGCGAGTGAATTTCCTTTTTGTATTGTTTTGTTTTTTTTTTTTGTTTTTTTTGAATATTTTGCAATATTTTTATGCTTGTATGAGAATGACCCTCTACGCTTTGCCCCATGCCACTTGTAAGAGGCAAGGGTTTATCACCGAAGACAAGACATAGATGAGTAAGGGCATCTTCCTCCATTCCCAGTCTCACACTACCAGTAAGAAGTGTGGGCTCAACACCAAAGACTATGAAGGACAAAAGATGTGACAATGAATTATTCATAAGTTATTGAATTGATGGATTTTTTTACAATAGTGCTTTGTATTTGGGAAGAAACGTCTGCCCCCAATCTCAGCCCCACACGACTAGTAGGACGCGAGGGTTCAACACCGAAGACTGAGATGGACGACCAAACGAACTGGGTAACGAAGTTTAGAGCTTTGTTATGAAAGAGAGAATGTATTTGAAGGGAATATATTACCATCAGTAAGCTTCTAGGTATGACCATAGAGGAAAGCGACTGAAAATGGAAGAAGTATGACGCTCACAAACTTAATAGGATTTATACTAACACTTGTCTCATGATGATAAATATGAAGATGTGATTTTGATAAAAAAAATATCTACCAATGGAAATGAATAGATTTATTCATAGATAAGCATGACAAAAGGAACAATGTACACATTGTATCCCGAAATAGTGAGTGCTTTCAAGAATTGAATTTCTTTGAATGGAATGCATTCATGGGTTTTTCAAGGACTTGGCCTGTGTCAATGGCCAATTTATAAGCTCCAAACCCAAAATTATCTATGATTTCATTGGGCTCAAATTTGTCTTGTTTGTCTCGTTCTTTGGGTGTGTTCTTTCGATTTTCTTTGAGAATGAAATGATTGACCTTAAATTTTCTAGGTTTGAATTTTTTATGGTAGCTATGCCGTAGCTGATTTTGATATACTTGAAGATGATCTAGGGCATTAAGTCATTTTTCATCAAGAAGCTCGAGTTCATTAAGGCGTGACTGTTGATAATAATCTTTATTGATTACATCTTTGAAGGATATTATGAAGGATGAAAATTCAACCTTGACATGTAAAATAGCTTCCCAACCATAAATAAAGTAGAAGGGAGTGGCTCCAATAGGTGTGTGATAAGATGTGCAGTAAGCCCAAAGCGTGGGATAGATTTGGTTAAGCCAATAGCTTCCATGTGTGTTGACAATGATGGTTTGTGTTATTTGGTTTGTTGCTTCTATTTGTCCATTAATTGATTGTTTTGAGGATAGATTCACAATTAAAGATGGAAAAGGTTGTGTAAAGATATTCCTGGGTATAAGTACCTCGTAGAATGTATGCATGTAGAAGTCTTGACAGGTGAGAATAATTAGTGATGAGATGCCTGCAAGATCGATCGTTGAAAGCATGATGGACACGACGGGTTGCATTGTCTCAAGTGTCCAAACTTGATGTGGTTGTGTTTCGACAACAAGGCTAGAGATGTTAGGCATAAGAGCCAATATTGGAAGAATAGAATCAAACTTAATGGTACCTGTTGATGGAACCTCGTCTGTAGTGTCTACAGTAATATCAAGGTTTGAAAGGGAGTCTTGAAACGAGATCAAGGTCTCGTTAGATGTTGGAAGAATGTTGTCACCCAAAACAGGTTCAATATATGTTTGGGCTGAAAGAGAGTCTTGAAATAAGTTCAAGTGCTCAGTAGATGTGGGAAGAATGTTGTTGTCCAAAACAGGTTCAATGTATGTTTGGGTTGAAAGAGTGTCTTGAAATAAGTTCAAGTGCTCAGTAGATGTTGGAAGAATGTTGTTGTCCAAAACAGGTTCAATGTATGTTTGGATTGAAAGAAAGTCTTGAAATAAGTTTAAGTGCTCAGTAGATGTTGGAAGAATGTTGTTGTCTAAAACAGGTATCAATGTATGTTTGAACTTGAAAGAAATCTTGAAGATAAGATATGGATTTGTTTGGAATTAGAGAGTCTTGACTGTTGTTAGAGTCATGATCTCTCGTGGAATTTCAGTATATATAGGAGTTTCGACAGTAGTCAGCTCTTCATGGAAAGTTGTGGTATTGGATGTGTCGTTGGTTGCAAGAGCATTGTCATCAAGTTCTACAGAGATGATGTCATCGTCAATTAAGTCTTGGACGTAATTCTTAAATCGCACACATTTATCTATGTGATGACCATCAATGCGATGAAAGTCACAGTATGTGTTAGGTTTGTACCAACATGGCTTAGCTTCCCCTTTGACAAAGGGTTTTGTAATTGGATATCTTATCAGTTTAGCCTCTTTTAGTTGATGAAAAACACTAGAGAGACTTTCTCCAAGGGGGGTAAACTGACGTTGGACTTTACGTGAACTGAGTTTCTTCGTGAGGTTGTATGATCGGCTTTTTGGGTGATCGCTCACTGATTTGGGTAGCCATATGAGAGAGTTGTGTTGTCATCTTATTAATTTGTTCTAATAGCTCATTGTGTGATGTTTTTCGTGAATTCTTCATGTTTGAAAGAGAGGGAGAATGAAGAAAGGTACGATGAAGAAATCAACCTATTGATTGTGATTTTTATTTTGGCTCAATTGAGTTTTAACAAGTAAGGAGCTATACTCGGGAGAAAGCTTAAAAAAAAGCTACTCGGGATAGCTTAAGACAAAAATGGGATATAACTCAAACAAGTGGGATATGACGAATATCTTGATTGGTTTGGATTAAACAAGCTTAGTAGATGAAAATGTAAGGAGTACACTCAAACAAGGTACTCAATACAAGTGAGATATAGCTCAAACAAGCTATGATGAATATGTTGATTGGTTTGACTTAAACAAGCTCTGGATTTTTGATAGGAAGAGTAACTCAAACAAGTGACTCAACACAGTTGCGAACTCAAAATGAGATTTGAAGGGATTTGTGTCAGATGGGATTTTGTTAAACTTGACAGCTGATGAAATAATGAGTGAACTCAAACAAGTCACCCAATGTCATTTTGATATAGCTTGAAACAAGCTATAAAGGATGTTCTGACAATTGATGAGATAAGGAGTGAATGCAAGTCACTCAATATCTATTGGATATAGCTGAAAACAAGCTATAGTGGAGTTGTTGTTGGCTGAAGTAGGCTAATGAAATCAGTGTGACGTTTTGATCTTCATTGTGGGATTGCTTGAATGTTTTGCTTGGTATTGAATCGGTCGAGAAATGGTGTTGTGGAACACGATTAGGATTTGAATTTTACAATAAACACATTGATATTAGCTAAGTTTTATGATAAAAACAATGCTAAACTATTTTGTTTTCAAATAGCAAGCAGTCATGTGGATTTAATTGTTTTGGCTTATGAGGTAACTTCTTCAGGAATGATCATTGTTTCATGCAATCATACAAGTATGTTGTGAAATGGTGGATGCAGGCTCTTATTACTCCAAGAAGATGCATCCTCCGATATACCCTAGTCCTGATATACCTAATTCTGTACGGGGACATAATTGGTACGGGGAACCCTTAGAGCACTGGAGGAGACTCACCAATTCTTACTTGCCTATTTCAGAGTGAATCACCACGTCCAGAACAGGTTTTGTGAAAAGGTGGAAGGTGATGGAGGGATGAATGTGTATGGTGTCCTTATAACTCCCCTAAGATTTATAGGGACGATGCCTAGGCTTCGTTGTTACTGTTATTTAGGTGTGACTCGCATGCGCTGCACGATAGCATTACCTGTAAGTGAAGAGCAGGGGCGAGGTAAATACCGAACGCTGTGATGAGACTATGTCTCAAAGTGCAATACAGATGCAAATGTTGTTGGTGCGTGGTAGTCAAGTCCACGTCACCAGTGTAGCTTTGGTGGTGATGAAATCCACCTTGTCTATGTGCAAAAACAATATGATAAAGTGATTAAACGTAGGGTTCTTTCCAACTTGAAATAAATCACTAGTAAAAAATAATTGCGTACCTAAGCGTACTTTTTTTTTGTTTCAGCAATTTTCTTTGAATGGTGGTATTTTTGCGGGATTTTTGTTGTTTTTGTTTTTGTTTTTGTTTTTGACAATATTCCAACAACACGGTTCTACAGAAAATAAATTAGTAGTTATCCTGCAAACTGAAATGTTAGAAAAGTGATCGTGGTTGTTTTTGATTTTCCAGATCACTCAAAGGCGCAGGAAAAGAGCATACACAACCAATGACCAAACAAATATTAAGAATATGACAAAGGAAAATAATTATTAAAATGACAGTTGGAAAACAAAGCTAGAGGATCCTGCAATGTTAGAACAAGAAACTAAAAAATTGTGACCGTTTCTGATTTTACCAGATCGCTCGAAGGCGCAAGAAAAGAGCATACGCGGATACAATTGGAATTTTTTTTTTTTTTAAATGTTAATAATTATTGCAATTAATCATGATTGTGAAATAGCGATAATGATTATTTTCACAAAAAATAAAAACGATGAAAGAAGAGGGTGAAAACATTACTTAGAAGTGTTGTCGTGGAAAATTGAAATGTAAGGCAAAAAATTAAAAATTAAAAAAAAAAAAATTGTTGTGCAGAGCCCAGAGTGGCCTCACGTTTCTGATTTCTAAGATCACTTTTGAAGTGTGAGGAAAGAGCATACGTGTGAGGTTGTTACTTGAAATAAAATAAAAAATAAAATAATAAAATAAAAAACTATAATTTTGTTGTTTTTTGTTAAAAAGACAGGTGTTAGAAGAAATGAAACAAAATTTTTTTATGTAAGTCTAAATCAAAAAATTATTTTTCCATTGCATATATCTTTTTGATACCTTTCCGTTAAAAAAAAAAAGAAGTTATTTCGAGTTCGGGAGAAAAAGTTATGGCCTCTGGAAGATGGGCTACGGTAGCACTCTGAATGAAAATTTTGAACGTGAGAAAAATGTCCCGGGGGCTGGTTTTTTTTTTATTTTCTGACTTCTGTACTTTACCTGAGAAGCTAAAATTTTGACAACAAGGTTAAAAAAAACAATAAACAGAAAGAAAGAGTTAGATCACAAAATGATTGACTAAAATAAAAGAAAAAAAATGATTAACTTCCTACAAAGCAGTTATTTTAGCAAAAGTAAATAAATAAATGCATTTTTCGGATTGGTTGTCCCATGATAGTAAGATGATAAACTAATGTCTAGTTCATGTGTTTCTACAGATGGCGAGTAAATAAAAAAATCAAAACTAGGAACTAAACACCAAGCACCGAGGAGATCAAAGACAGGATGAGCTTCATAGTTTCATTGTTGCTATAACCTGCAGATACACCACAAGACACCACACAACAAAAACACTACCCAAAGCATGAAGGTTAACCAAAGAAGACCATAAGGAACAGAAAATGAAATAATAATGAACAATAATAAACAAAGAACAGATAAAACCACTAATTGGAAAATTAATGGTAACAGATCGAAAGTAACCGGGCGTGCCAGAATGTAAGCAGATGAAAAGTATGGATAAACAAGCACGGGTGTGCCAAAATGTAATCAAGGAAAAATACACTACTAATAAGGAAGTAAAATACCAATAATCATACCTCCTCCTTCGTGTTCCTGTAGCAAACCTCAGAATGGAGCTAGGAAACTTGGATTGAGCCCTGATTGTGTGATATGTAGGTGCTTTTATTCAAGACGGAGCAAGACCTTCCTGCAACAACGATCCTCTTACTTTGCACTAGATGGGAAAAATGATTATGAGGCTATTTTGGCATTAGGACGAGGCAAAATGATGTTCTTTGCTCAAAAGATGCAAGAACTTAGATATGGCATTCAAGCTTATTCTCCGTGTCTTTAGAGGGGAGGGGTAAGGTTGTATTTATAGCCTGGGGGAGTGATTAACTTAGATTAATTTAAGTAATCATGGTTTGAAAATGTGGGCAAGATTAAGTGAGTGGTTTGAAAATGTGGGCAAGATTAGGTGAGTGGTTTGAAAATGTGGGCAAGATTAGGTGAGTGGGGGCACGAAGAATGGGTGAGGATTTGAATTATATTTTTAATTCATAAGTGGAGGATTTTAGGTGAGTGGGGACCACGAATGGTGGGTGAGGATTTGAATTTGAATTTTTAATTCAATAGTAGAAAAACATGGAGAATAATGACATGTGGTGAGGATTGGGTTATTTTTTGGATTTTGAAATGGATAATTAATCAAGTTATATTTGATTAATTCGAAGTGTATTTTTGTGGGAAATGAGGAAGGGGAATTAATTGATTTAGGATAGATGTGAAATTGGGGTGTCTACAGGGAAGGGATAGGATTGGGGGTTGATTATGAGAAGAGTAAGGGAAATAGGGGAGGGGAACAAAAGGAATGAAAGAGGTAGAAATAAGAGAGAGGGATGATAGGGGAAGAAGGGAATGATGAAGGACAAACAAGGCAAAAATAGGAAAATGACAGAGTAGAGGGTGAAGGGATGCAATAGAGAGATGTGCAAAATGAAGGAAGCAACAGAGATAGTAAAGAGGGATACGTGGAAGTGAAATAAATGATAGAGCTGAGAAAAATAGGAAATGGGAAAGGATAAATAAGAAGGAGAAAACGAGGTGGGAGTAGGAGGTGAAATGGAGGAAAATGGAAAGAGGACGAAAGAAGAAGTAGAACGGAGAAAAAAAAGAAACTATGAGGGGCGAGGAAAGTGTGAAAAAGAGAAGAGAAAGGAAGAGAAACAGATACAGAATGAACGAAAAGGTAGGGGTGGTAGAGAAAAGGAGAAGTGGTCAGAAGAAACGTGAAAATTAGGGGAGAGGAAAGGAAGATAGAACGAATACAAAGAGAAGATTGAAGGAATCGTGTCATTGCGAGGAAGACCAAGGCCAAGAATATGGAAGAGAATTTGTGTTATTCTAAGCATAAGTTACAACACGGAACATAGTACATATGGATAATATCCATGTTTATCGCCTCTCAAAAATACGTCTGCACTCTGGTCCATAAATTGCCAATCACAATCCAAAAATCCAAAAATATTTGAAAATCATCAAAAATTTAAAAACAATGTAAAAATCCAAAAATCTAAAAACAATGTAAAAATCCAAAAATCTAAAAACATTTTAAAATCGTCAAAAATATAAAAACAATGTAAAAATCCAAAAATCCAAAAACATTTGAAAATCGTCAAAAATCTAAAAACATTTGAAAATCGTCAAAAATCCAAAAAAGTGTAAAATCCAAAAACCCAAAAACATTAGAAACAATCATCCAAAATCCAACAAGAACATTAGAAACCATTGTCTAAAATCCAACAAAAAAATTAGAACTCGTCAAAAATCTAAAAACATTAGAAACACTCATCAAAAACCCAAAAACATTACATAGAAGCGTCAAAAATCTAAAAACATTTAAAAATCGTCAAAAAAGTCAAAAATATTTTAAAAAATCATCAAAAATCTAAAAAACATTAGAAAATCTATATATATATATATAATAAACAAAAATAAAAATATTGTGTAGAGGGTGAGGGGATGCAATTAGAGAGATGTGCAAAATGAAGGGACCAGCAACAGAGATAGTAAAGAGGGATACTACGTGGAAGTGAATAATGATAGAGCTGAGAACAAATACGGAAATGGGAAGGATAAATTAAGAAGGAGAACGAAGGTGGGAGTAGGAGTGAAATGAGGGAAAATTGGAAAGAGAGGGGCGAAAGGAAGAAGTAGAACGGAGAAAAAAAAGCAAACTATGAGGGGCGAGGAAAGTGTTGAAAAAGAAGAGAAGGAAGAGACAAGAACAGATACAGAATGAACGAAAAGGTAGGGGTGGTAGAGAAAAGGAGAAGTGGTCAGAAGAAACGTGAAAATTAGGGGAGAGGAAGGAAGATAGAACGAATACAAAGAGAAGATTGAAGGAATCGTGTCATTGCGAGAAGACAAGGCCAAGAATATGGAAGAGAATTTGTGTTATTACTAAGCATAAAGTTACAACACGGAACATCAGTACATATGGATAATATCCATGTTTATCGCCTCTCAAAATACGTCTGCACTCTGGTCCATAATTGCCAATCACAATCCAAAAATCCAAAAATATTTGAAAATCATCAAAAATTTAAAAACAATGTAAAAATCCAAAAATCTAAAAACAATGTAAAAATCCAAAAATCTAAAAACATTTTAAAATCGTCAAAAATATAAAAACAATGTAAAAATCCAAAAATCCAAAAACATTTGAAAATCGTCAAAAATCTAAAAACATTTGAAAATCGTCAAAAATCCAAAAAAGTGTAAAAATCCAAAAACCCAAAAACATTAGAAACAATCATCCAAAATCCAACAAGAACATTAGAAACCATTGTCCAAAATCCAACAAAAAAATTAGAACTCGTCAAAAATCCAAAAACATTAGAAACACTCATCAAAAACCCAAAACATTACATAGAAGCGTCAAAAATCTAAAAACATTTAAAAATCGTCAAAAAAGTCAAAAATATTTTAAAAAATCATCAAAAATCTAAAAAACATTAGAAAATCTATATATATATATATAATAAACAAAAATAAAAATATTGTAAACTCCACGAAATCGCAAAAACTCTAAAATAACCAACATAATTCAACCTTTGGACTATTATCCCCAACAAATGATCCAATCACCTTATGACTACAAAATTCAAACCACTTCTCCTTGCGTGAATCCTCGCTTGGGGCAAATCCGGCTCTCATTGCTTCCTTGTTTGAGGACAATGACCCAATATTTTACTATGTCCTCATGCCCCTGCTTGGGGGCACATCCGATCAATCCTCACTGTGGAACACGTTAGGGACATGTTTATTGGTTCTTGTGTTACATTATTAGTTGTAAATTATTAATTACTTTCTTGCATCTTGCTATATTACAGGGGCATCTTGATTTTATGTATCCTGGTGTTCTCTGTAATATTCTTATGTTATCTAATTGCATTTCGTACGGGGGCATCATACTTTCTTGATGGCCTCTGTCTATGCTCTCTTCCATTTGCATATCGTACCAGGGCATCAAACCTTTTTGATGGCCCCTGTCTATGCTATCACGCATATTACAGTCTAGTCATCTTGATCTTTTATATCACAATGCATCCTGTTATGTGCTATATTAAAATTAAGATGCTTTTCTTCACGTGAGTATCTTCCTGCATGATCCACATCTTACTTTGCACCCCCTTCATTCACCCATACTAATGCATTCTCTAGTTTGCGAATCCTACTTGATCATCGTTGCAGTTTGTGAATCCTACTTGATGATATTTCTCAAGTAGCATTCACTATCCAGCAGCTCCTTCTCCCCCACCATGATCACCATGTATTTGATCCATTCATTCTCACTCCTCATTTTTACTCCTCTGCCGCTTATACCCATATTACCCTTCTCACCATTCCTGTCCCCTCTCACCCATTGGTATTCTTTCCTTTCACACTTTTACTTCCCGCTTGACAATCTTACTTACTAACCCCTTCTATATGGAATCCTCAGTGGAGGTTTACCCTCTCCCTAAGATCTTCCCGCTGTAGAAGCTTCTTCACCACTTGCCCTCTCATCAAACAACCATCACCACCAAACATATCTTCCCACTCCACCTCTTCTACTTCTCATTCTCGCATCATTACTCTCACCACGCGGGCATCCCAATTAAAGATTCCCCTCACACTCTCTGCCCTCCACTACATATATTCCTTCATCCATTCATGTTAAACTCCTTTGTGTCCTTTCTTTCTTATTATCACCTCATCTCATATCATATACCACTTAGGCATACCTCACTCACTCTTTTCTCATCCTTCCCCAAATCCACCTTATGCCTGGTCATCCTACTTACACGCTCTCGTAGTATGGCAAATTCACTTGAGGGTTCCCCTTCAGTCCATTTTGTCATACCCTATTCCCACCAACTCTAACATCATCCTTCTTCCTCAGCTTGGCGATCTTACTTAACCATTCTAGCCGCATGGCAATCTTATTTAAGACTTCCACTTAAGGTTGATCTACCCTATGGCCTTCACCCATCCCATCATATTTCCCCCATCTTATTTCTCCTACCTCTCATCGTGATCATCTTCTTCACCCTACCATTCCACCCCTATCTCCACTATCATTTTGTCTTTCTCTTTGCATATTATCCCTGTCGGTTGGGTGACCCTACGAAACCTCTCCAGTAGTATGACGATCTTACTTAAGAGATTCTCTTAAGCATGACATGTCATCTTACACCATACATCTAAAAAGTAGATTAAATTCTTCCCCCATACCGTCTACTTTCTTTGAAAGGACACTACTTTCATAGTACCCTTCCAAAGAGGGGCAAATGTAGACACCCTAATTTCACATCTATCCTAAATCAATTAATTCCCCTTCCTCATTTCCCACAAAAATACACTTCAAATTAATCAAATATAACTTGATTAATTATTCATTTCAAAATCTAAAAAATAACCCAATCCTCACCACATGTCATTATTCTACATGTTTTTCTACTATTGAATTAAAAATTCAAATTCAAATCCTCACCCACCCTTCGTGGTCCCCACTCACCTAAAATCTTCCACTTATGTCGAAACACAACCACATCGAGTTTGGACACTTGCGAAAATGTAACCCATCGTGTCCATCATGCTTTCAATTATTGATCTTGCAGACATCTCATCACTAATTAGTCTCACCTATCAAGACTTCTACGTGCATCCATTCTACGAGGTACTTATACCCATGAATATTTTTACACAACCTTTTCTAAGAATTTCTTACTTAACCACTCAGCTGGCATGGTGATCTCACTTAAGAGTCCCTCTTAAGGATGATCTGTCTCCTTGCCTTTCCCCATCACTACACACCCTTCACCCTTCATTTTTTCTCGGCATTCCCCATTATCACATCCTTTCACCTCCTTTTTGATTCTCGCAAACAACCACTTCTCGCTTGACCATTTGTCATCTCCAGTTTTGCTCACATGGCAATCTTACTTAACCACTTCCGTCACATGACAATCTTATGTCAGGGTCCTCCCTACACTTAACTTTTCATCGTGAACTTCTCCCCCACCTCATTCTTCGTACACTTTGTTGATCGCTTCTTCCACCTTGTATCTCCTACTACCCACTTTTTCCTCCTACCATTATCCTTTCTCCACATATCCTCTTATAACATACAACTAATCTCTTCCATCTACAATCACATTCTTTTCCCCCATTTCCCCCTTCTTGATCCATCACCCTTCATACCGTTTCTTCCCATTCTTTTCATGTCTTGGTTCTTCATCCTTATCTCGTTCATCCTCATCACCCGCATCCTCTCCTCGCTTTCACTTAGTCCTAACTCCTCCCTCCCATATTCTTCACTCTTTCCACTTCATCTTCTCAAATTCCCCCAACATTTCTACCCACAAACATATTCGCTATTATTGTTAACACTCCTATATCATTCTTTCATCATCATCTTCTCTTCCCACGCTAATAATTGTCAACGGGTTTTCCCTAAAAATTATCAATCCTCAATCCACACGACCTCATTCACTCCCTTGGACCTTCTAGAGTTTCCCTTCATTCCTTCCCTCCCCTAAGCCCACCATTAATTGTCAAAGGGTTTTTCCTAACGTCCCTTTGTTAGCGTTACCCTTTCCAGTCCTCATTCACTTTCTCCTTTTCTTCATTTTTTCTTTTACCCTTCCCCACCACTCATTGTCAAGGGGATTTCCCTAACATCCCCTCATTGGCATTGCCTCTTCTATCCCCCATTCTCTTTTATCTCCTATTCTTTTCCCTCACTCCTACCCTTTCTTGTCGCTTCTTACCCATCTCTCCATCTCCTCTTTGCCCTCTTCAATATCTTTACTGTCTTCATCATACATCATTTTCCTATTTTCTCGTCATCCTAGTATCCTCATTTCATGCATCTCCACATCTTTTCCAATCAATGTCATTCCTCCCCTCTTTCTTATTTGAACATTCCTTATACCGTTCCCTTTCCACTTATTACCACCCCCTTTCTGTATTCCCTTCCTTTTACATCATTTCTCTTTGTTATCCTCTTCTCTCTCCCACCCCTCATCTTATTTCCCCCCTCCTTTGTATCATCTTCTTCCCCTTTTTCCATCACGTTTCCTCCTTACTTCCCCATCGATAACCTGGCTGTTCAGCGTTGTCCTATCTTTTTTATCATACCACCCTCCACATGCATCTCCATACGGTCTGTTCCATATTCTTGGCCTTGGTCTTCCTCGCAATGACACGATTCCTTTAATCTTCTCCTTGTATTCATTCTATCTTCCTTTCCTCTCCCCTAATTTTCACGTTTCTTCTGACACTTCTCCCTTTTCTCTACCACCCCTACCTTTTCGTTCATTATGTATCTGTTCTCTTCCTTTCTCTTCTCTTTTTCACACTTTCCCTCGCCCCTCATAGTTTCTTTTTTTTCTCCGTTCTACTTCTTCTTTTGTCCTCTTTCCATTTTCCTCCATTTCACACCCCCTACTGCCACCTCATTTTCTCCTTCTTATTATTTATTCTTTCCCATTTCCTGCTTTTCTCTCAGCTCTATCATTTATTTCACTTCCACGCATCCCTCTTTACTATCTCTGTTGCTTCCTTCATTTTACACATCTCTCTATTTCATCCCTTCACCCTCTACTCTGTCATTTTCCTATTTTTACCTTGTTTATTCTTTATCATTCCCTTCTTCCCCTATCATCCCTCTCTCTTATTTCTACCTCTTTCATTCCTTTTTTCCCCTCCCCTATCTCCCTTACTCTTCTCATAATCAACCCCCACTCCTATCCATTCCCTTTTCTCTTTCCCACACACCCTCACACCTAGCATTCAAGGTCGATTGAATCCTTTCTCCTTTTGCGTCGTGTGGTCATTCGAGTCTCTTCCACTCCATTATCATCCTCTTCTCCGCCGAATCCATTTCCCTTATTTTTGAGAGTTCTGTCGCATATTCCATTCTCGTCCGTCCTCTCGAGGGGGCATCACCACATCTATCCATAATCACATCTTCTCATGACATTTTTGTCTTGGAGGATACTATGACATCCGTCACTCACCACTTTCTATTCTCCCCAACAAACATTCGCTCTACCTTTTAAAAAGTAGATTGAATTCTTCCCCCATACCGTCTACTTTCTTTAAAAGGAAACTACTTTCATAGTACCCTTCCAAAGAGGGGCAAATGTAGACACCCCAATTTCACATCTATCCTAAATCAATTAATTCCCCTTCCTCATTTCCCATAAAAATACACTTCGAATTAATCAAATATAATTTGATTAATTATCTATTTCAAAATCTAAAAAATAACGGAATCCTCACCACATGTCATTATTCTCCATGTTTTTCTACTATTGAATTAAAAATTCAAATTCAAATCCTCACCCATCATTCGTGGTCCCCACTCACCTAAAATCTTCCACTTATGAATTAAAAATATAATTCAAATCCTCACCCATTCTTCGTGGTCCCCACTCACCTAATATTGCCCACATTTTCAAACCACTCACCTAATCTTGCCCACATTTTCAAACCACCCACCTAATCTTGCCCACATTTTCAAACCACCCACTTAATCTTGCCCACATTTTCAAACCATGATTACTTAAATTAATCTAAGTTAATCACTCCCCCAGGCTATAAATATAACCTTACCCCTCCCCTCTAAACACACGGAGAATAAGCTTTCATGCCATATCTAAGTTCTTGCATCATTTGAGCAAAGAACATCCTTTTTCCTCGTCCTAATGCCAAAATAGCCTCATAATCCTTTTTCCCATTCAGTGCAAAGTAAGAGGATCATTGTTGCAGGAATGCCTTGCTCCATCTTGAAGAAAAACACCTACATATCACAAAATCAGGGCTCAATCCAAGTTTCCTAGCCCATTTTGAGGTTTGCTACGGAACGCGAAGGAGGAGGTATGATTATTGGTATTTTACTTCCTTATTAGTAGTGTATTTTTCCTAGCTTACATTCTGACACGACCACTCACCAATTCTTTCTAGTTAAGTGAGAGCACTGGAGGAGACTCAATAATTCTTACTTGCCTATTTCGGAGTGAATCACCACATCCAGAACATGTTTTGTGAAAAGGTGGAAGGTGATGGAGGGATGAATGTGTATGGTGTCCTTATAACTCCCCGAAGATTTATAGGGACGATTCCTAGGCTTCATTGTTATAGCTATTTAGGCGTGACTCACATGCGCTGCACGACAATATTACTTGTAAGTGAAGAGCAGTGGCGAGGTAAATACCGAACGCTGTGATGAAACTAGGTCTCAAAGTGCAATGCAGATGTAAATACTGTTGGTGCATGGTAGTTAAGTCCACGTCACCGATGTAGCTTTGGTGGTGATGAAATCCACCTCGTCTACGTGCAAAAACAATATGATAAAGTGATTAAACGCATGGTTCTTTCCAACTTGAAATAAATCACTAGCAGAAAATAATTGCGTACCTGAGCGTACTTTTTTTTTTTGGTTTCAACAGTTGTCTTTGAATGGTGGTATTTTTGCGGGATTTTTGTTGTTTTTGTTTTGTTTTTGTTTTTATTTTTGTTTTTGACAATATTCCAGCAACGCGGTTCTACAGAAAACAAATTAGTAGTTATCCTGCAAATGAAATGTTAGAAAAGTGATCGTGGTTGTTTTTGATTTGCCAAATCACTCAAAGGCGCAGGAAAAGAACATACACAACCAATGACCAAACAAATATTAAGAATATGAAAAAGGAAAATAATTATTAAAATGACAGTTGGAAAACAAAGTTAGAGGATTCTGCAATGTTTAAACAAGAAACTAAAAAAATTGTGATCGTTTCTGATTTTTCAGATCGCTTGAAGGTGCAAGAAAAGAGCATACGCGGATACAATTGGAATTTTTTAAAAAAAAATGTTAATAATTATTACAATTAATCATGATTGTGAATTAGTGATAATGATTATTTTCACAAAAAAGAAAAATGATGAAAGAAGAGGGTGAAAACGTTACCTAGAAGTGTTGTCGCGGAAAATTGAAATGTAAGGCAAAAAATTTAAAAAAAAAAAAAATTGTTGTGCAAAGCCCGAGTGCTCTCACTTTTTTGATTTCCAAGATCAATTTTGAAGTGTGAAGAAAGAGCATATGTGTGAGGTTGTTATGTGAAATAAAATAAAAAATAATAATTAAAAAAAAAAAACTATAATTTTGGTGTTTTTTGTTAAAAAGACAGGTGTTAGAAGAAATGAAACCAAATTTTTTCTGTAAGTCTAAATCTAAAAATTATTTTTTCATTGCATAGATCTTTTCGATACCTTTCCGTTAAAAAAAATGAAGTCATTCCGAGTTCGGGAGCAAAATTTATGGCGTCCGGAAGATAGGCTACAGTAGCACTCTGAATGAAAATTTTGAACGTGAGAAAAACGTCCCGAGAACTGGTTTTTTTAATTTTCTGACTTCTGTACTTTACCTGAGAAGCTAAAATTTTGACAACAAGGTTAAAAAAGAACAATAAACAGAAAGAAAGAGTTAGATCACAAAATGATTGATTAAAATAAACGAAAAAAAAATGATTAACTTCCTACAAAGCAGTTATTTTAGCAAAAGTAAATAAATAAATACATTTTCCGGATTGGTTGTCCCATGACAGTAAAATGATAAATTAATGGCTAGTTCATGTGTTTCTACAGATGGCAAGTAAATAACAAAATCAAAACTGGGAACTAAACACCAAGCACCGAGGAGATCAAAGACAAAATGAGCTTCAGAGTTTTATTGTTGCTATAACCTGCAGATACACCACAAGACACCACACAACAAAACACTACCCAAAGCATGAAGGTTAACCAAAGAAGACCATAAGAAACAGAAAATGAAATAATAATGAACAATAATAAACAAAGAACAGATAAAACCACTAATTGAGAAATTAATGGTAACAGATTGAAAGTAACCGGGCGTGCCAGAATGTAAGCTATGAAAAATACACTACTAACAAGGAAGTAAAATACCAATAATCATACCTCCTCCTTCGCATTCCATAGAAAATCTCGGAATGGGCTAGGAAACTTGGATTGAGCCCCGATTTTGTGATATGTAGGTGCTTTTATTCGAGACGGAGCAAGACCTTCCTACAACAACGATCCTCTTACTTTGCACCAGATGGGAAAAATGATTATGAAGCTATTTGGGCATTAGGACGAGGCAAAATGATGTTCTTTGCTCAAAGGATGCAAGAACTTAGATATGGCATGCAAGCTTATTCTCTGTGTCTTTAGAGGGGAGGGGTAAGGTTGTATTTATAGCCTGGGGGAGTGATTAACTTAGATTAACTTAAGTAATCATGGTTTGAAAAAATGGGCAAGATTAAGTGGGTGGTTTAAAAATGTGGGCAAGATTAGGTGGGTGGTTTGAAAATGTGGGCAAGATTGGGTGAGTGGTTTGAAAATGTGGGAAATATTAGGTGAGTGGGGACCACGAAGAATGGGTGAGGATTTGAATTATATTTTTAATTCATAAGTAGAGGATTTTAGGTGAGTGGGGACCACGAATGGTGGGTGAGGATTTGAATTTGAATTTTTAATTCAATAGTAGAAAAACATGGAGAATAATGACATGTGGTGAGGATTGGGTTATATTTTAGATTTTAAAATGGATAATTAATCAAATTATATTTGATTAATTCGAAGTGTATTTTTGTGAGAAATGAGGAAGGGGAATTAATTGATTTAGAATAGATGTGAAATTGGGGTGTCTACAATAAGCACCCAAACCTAGCGCCACTCACGTAGAAGTACACATCCACTCTGGAATGCTTAGAAGATCTAACATGCATCCTCACCATGGAGAGAAGATCTTTGGCCCTAGAGTCTGTAGAGGAAGTGGCTGCGTGCTTAAAGAAAGAGGACAGGTTGAGGGTGGTAGTGCTCATTGCTGGGTATAACAAGGTGCTCGCAGAGGTTAAAGTCACTACCTAATCTGCTGAGGCCGGATATGATACTTGCACAGACAGGGATAAGGTAGCAAGCACCTTGGTCGCCACACACAAAGCAAAGCTAAAGGAGTTCCAAGAGAAGAATAAAGGAAACAAAGTAGAGAGGGACAAGGTTCTTGCCGAAGTAGAAAGAAAATCTGAGGCAATTGAAACATTAAGGGGTTCAATCAAGTCTCGGCTAAAAGAACTATACCCTCAGATTACCAGGAGGATGGAAACGCTTGAAGACCTAGGCGAGGAGATGGAGAAGATCGTTGACACTTTGAGAACCTAGGGAATTTGCCTAAGTTTTGACGAGGTGAGCACCCTGATCGGCAACCTCTGTCAGAAAGCACAAAGCAAGGCTAGTGGCCAAAGGGTTCTCACAACAACTTGAAGTTGATTACAAAAAATCTTTTTCTCTAGTAGCCGAATTGGATACAATTAGGACAGTATTGGCTATTGCTCTCTTTAAAAATCATGTATTTCACAAGAGGACCAAGCATATTGATAGAAGATACCATTTCATTCGAGAATTGGTCAATAATGATGAAATCTACTTGGAGTTTTGTAGATCAGAAGATCAATAAGCAAACATTTTAGCCAAGCCACTAGGAAAAGACACTTTTGAGTACTTAAGAGAACGTTTAGGAGTCCTAGATGTTTAAGGGGGAGTGTTGGAAATATAAACTCGAACTACTCACAATAACTTATGGTGTGCTCATTTTGATTTAATCCCTTACAAGATCATTGACCTTGTTAGAACAAATCCCAATACAAATCTAGGGACCTCCTTCTCAAGGATTTTTAATTAATATGTTTTGAGCGAATTTATTGTTGTTTTGATGAAAGACAAGTGGCCTCACCCTTGTAAATTTTCTATATAAAGCAGTTGTTTCTAGTCATTTGTAATGCAAGTTTTTAAGTAGGGAAGCTCTTTTGAAATTTCAATGTAAATGAGCCAAAGTTTGTTTATTGCATGCAATAAAAAGCAAGTTTCATTTTCCGAGTTTTATTTTGTGTTGTTCTCCTCTATCATTCCCTTCATAAAACAAGTAGTCAAGTCCGAATTCTCTGCATAGACAACATATTGACTTTTAAACTTAAGAGAAGGCAAAAAATATGTAAAATGTTGAGGCATCAGTGACGAGAATGAGTGCATATCTCTAATAGGCTATGTCAGATGGTTGCTAGGCAACCTCAATTCTTTTAGCAAATAATAAAAATCTTGATGATGGATTGGATTGGAAAATTGGTGGTATAAGCAAATATGATTTACTATGTAGCATATTTTAAGAGGAATTTATATTTGTTTGTAATGTTGTGAACAATTATAGATTTGGAAAAGAGCTCAATTATATTCGTTTAAAAGGTGTTATAAAATCACTACACATTCTAGAGCAAAATAAAGATATAAAGAGACATTACAAAAGGTTATGTAGTATGTACCAAGGATCCCAATAAAATTATGACTTTAAGCTCTTAAAGGTGGAATATATCATGTATCCACCATACCAGAGGGTATCACAAAAAAATATGTAGAGCACAAAAAATATGACACCAACTAGAACTAATTATATCAAAATAGAGGACACATCATATCAATGACAAACACGACTAGATTCCTTTTGTAGGGCTGAATCTCAGCTCCCCATATCTTATTGTTATTTTTTCCTATGTTTTGTTTTTCTAATGTTTTCTTTTGTTCCTTAGTTTTCTATCTCTCCCCGTCTCTCCATGTGCTTATGGGAAGTTGCTACTTCTATGACTATATGGTCATGGTTTGATAGATTAATACTCGTATGGTTTTACATTCTTACTTTGTGGTCCCCTTAACTCATTGTTTGTGTTTTCCCTTAGGTTTTTGCATGTCTTTTATTATTTTCCCTTATTGTTGCATGTCGGCTTGAATGCCACTAGGGCCTAGATTAAAGCAATGTATAAATACATGTATACAGGCATCAATATATTTAAGACAAATACATGAGATACAAGTTGAATGTATCTCATATTCTAAGCAAAAAACCTATCGCTTCCAAGCTCATTCATATGCAAAAAGAAGAATTTCGTCATTTACACAACATTAAAATAGTGTTTACTAATTGTTTTGTGTCAAATAAAATAGATAAGGGTTATAACACATATATCATATTACTTATTGACATGCATTGAGTGTTGATTTCAAGACTTTTTCATCAAAGGGGGTATGGTTGAGGCAAGCCCTCAACACCAAACCACTATTGACTATTTCGTAAGGTGATGAGGCCCTATTAGGGCTTAGAAAAAAAGAAAAAATTCTCTGAATGATCTAATGTGAAACTTGGAAAAGCGAACAAGGTTAGTAGAGCCCAAAATGTTTTGTTTCTTCCAATAGTTCAATTTCCCAGTTATTAGATGGATCTCTTTCCACACCCCTACGGTTCTTGCAATGTCATTCCTATACTTCATGATTATGGTCAAGGTTTTTATTTTTCTTCTTTCTCAGTAAGTTATGCATGGAGTTGTAGACATGTTTCAAACTATTGGTTCTCGACACTTGCCTCTAGATTCATAAGAAATTGAATGTTATCCTAGGAACCCAAGCTCTCTAGTCTTTTCAAGAATTTCATTTTTTTTTGTATTTTCCAGATTACCTTTTCCTCCATTTCTTCATTTACGTCAGACTTATTGTTTTCTATTACCTTAAACCTAATAGATATTAAATATGGTTGGTTTTAGTGCTTATTAATGTGAAACCACTTTTCAATTCTACATTTTACTGAACTAAAGTTACATCAAACATCCAACCCTTAACGGTTTTCCTTTGAGCTTTCAACTTGACGTAAGGTTTAATATTTTGAGATGCCTAGATTAATTTTATATTTTAGGGATTTTTCTTTTTGGCAGGTGATATAATTGATTGTCTTATGCTTCATTTCATTTCCCCCCAATATTTCGCCTATTTTTTGTGTGTGATATTTGTTGCATATGGTTTCTTTACATGATATATCTTTTATTCTATCCAAATTGATAAATGACACATCTCTCATATGAATGCTAACATTTTGAATGATTGTGTTGTTTATGTTGAAGGTCGAAGTAGTAAATGCAAAGAAGTTTCTTTAGATGACCAAGCTTTAATCAAAATTCTTATTTGATTTTAAACGTCAACACTTCTTGATGGATTCTAGTGTAATATCTCACATTTGAAATGTGATAGTAGATGTCCTATCCAAAAATCAAGATAAATGTTCTTGAATTAGATTAATTAGGACAATAGGCCAATATAGGATGAAATTGGAGTTACAATCACTTCTAAAAATTATCATATAATAGTTGCCTTTATCACAATTTTTATTTTCTATAGTTTGTGTCAAAGTTAAGACAAAAAAGAATACAAGAAAGGTCTTGTATTAACACTTCATCTTTAAGGGAAAGAAGGAAGAGTCTTGGCTCAATGTATCCATAGCCAACCAAAAATAATAATTTATGGCTTCCATAAACAACATGTTATAAATATACTCCTTACAATGTTTTTATCTTCTTCGTAACTGATTCCCGAGCCAGATACTGAAGATTGACATATGTGATTCAAAGAAAGTATAGATGAAAAGGTTGTACATTATTAAATGAATGGCTATTTATAAAGTTTTGGGTAAATTTTCTATGGTGTGCATTGGAAAGGTTATGGATTTTGTGTTTCCTTCACACAAACATTGTTGAAGATACCTCAGTATGACATTTGCATAGTTTTATTTGTCGATAACTTGGACACGGGACATGACCAAGTTGATGAAAATGTTGATTTATTTTTTGATTTTATATTAAGTTGTATCAAGTTGAACATGTATCTTTTGAATAACCAATTAAAAGTGAAATTTGGGTAAAATTCATGGAGGAAGAGATTGATTATATCGAAAATAATTATGCACGTGATTTTGTAATCATTTCAAAAGGAAATGATGTAATTTTAGTAAAGTGGTCCTATAAGACCAAATTCAATGTAGATGGAAACCTTGGGAAATACAAAGCAAGGTTAGTTGCGAGGTTTTTTTCACAACCTGAAATTGATTATGATAAAATTTTTTCCCTATTGGTGAGATTATACACCATACGAGTTGTCTTAGCAATAATAACTCATACTAACTTGAAATTTTATCAAATGGATGTCAAGAGTGCATTTTTGAATGCAATACTATCTAAAGTTTTTTTTTCATAGCCACCTAGATATGAATTTTTAAGTCAAGAACACAAGGTTTGCATGTTGAAGCATTCCTTGTATGGTCCTAAGCAAGCTCCAAAAGCATGTTATTGTAGAATTGATTCATATTTTGATTGAAAAATGGATTAGCAAAAGTAGTAGTGTGCTAACATTGCACATCAATATGAATGATCAAGGTAAAATTTTGATCATGCACTTATATGTAAATGAATTTATATTCATAGGAGATATGTTATTCAAGTCAACAATAATCAAATAATTTTAAATGATTGATTTAGGCGTGATGAAATATTTTCTTTGCATAGAAGTTAGTCAATCAAAAGAAGATATTTTTATGTCAATGAAAATACGCTAACGACATTTTGAAAATGTTTAAAAGGATGAATTGCAAGCCACCATTGAAAAAAATCACCACATGAATGAAGTTAAGAGAATAGAGTAAAGGATCCAATGTTAATCTAAATTTGTACAAAATACTTGTTGGTAATCTAATGTACTTGACAACTATTAAGTTTGATATCATGTATGGTATAAGTGTTGTTTCAATATTTATGGATTCCCTAAAGGATTCTCAGTAAAAAATTAGGAAAAAATAATTTTATTATGTTCCAATGGAACAAAATACTTTGACATTTTGTATACAATATCTGATGACTTTAAGTTGATTAGTTACAGAGAAAATGACTCTGCAAGAATTATAGATTAGAGAAAGAGAATGGTTTTATTTTTTATTTTGGTTAAGGTGCAATTCCATAGGGCTATAAGAAACAACCCATTGTCAGCCTTTCTTTAGTGGAAGAAGAATATATGGTATCCATAACAACATATCATAGACCTAATACACTAGCAATCATATCGTGAAATGTACGATGTGAATGTCGAAAGGAATCTAGTGAAGAAGTGATATTGGATGTAGAGAAACAATGGAAGAGGAAGAGAGGTGTAGTAGAAGGTATTTGAGGGCAGAGAAGTGCATGGGAAAGGAACGAGGAATTGAGGAGCCAACATGAAAATATACCCTCTAAGAAGTACGCGACATGTTAGTCTCATTCGTGAAGGAGGAAACTCATGTTGTGGAAGATGTAGATGAAATTGTTGAGGGAGATATCTCAAAATGCAAGTAATGGTTGGAAAATGTCGCCCAAGGGGAATATTTGTTTGAAGTAGATATAGGCTTCTTGACTTTCATGCTCCACACGTATTCCACATTCCCACCCAAATAATATCTGCTATCTATCCTCCATTTGAACGCATATTTCATGGGATACGTCTGGGACAAAGAAGACACGAAGTGTAAATTTGAGGAAAGTTAAGGTAGCAAGTATCATGGGTTCAAAATCGAATAGATTGAAGTAACAACTCTACACCAATAATCAAGTACTCCAATTGATCAGAGGTTTGCAGTACTCTCACAGTGAGTGGATATATCTGCTAAATACATATTTATAGGGGAAAATTCCTAAAAAAAAGGGAACTCCCTCTAACCACATGTTCCAAGTTTGCCTAACAATAGACATGTCGTATGACTACTTGTTATAACAATGTATAACAACCTAACGTAATTCACGACTGTGAGGTCAACACTAATTTACTGGAAGTAGAAGCCAAGCTGAATACATGAATGTTGTAGAAATTTGTACACCATTCCAACGATTGGTCATAGCTCAAGTCAAAGTGTATGATCATAGGATGGTTGGATTGCATGCCTGACCACGTAATTGAGTCCATGAGGATCATATAAGTACATCCCCAATTAAAGGTATATTGTTATATGTGCTCATCTTAAGCATTGTAAATATCTTTATTTCAGGACACAATACAGGTTTTTGGAAACTTGGACAACGTTTAACTGGATTCGTAAGACCTAGGCATAAATGGATTGTTGTAAATTAAAATGTGGGAAAGTAAATTTGTATGCTCCACTCCCTTTCAAGTTGTAATCATCATTGTAAGTGTACCCAAATAATAGATGGTATATGTGCTCCATTTAATTGTCATAATCTCATGTGATTTATTCATGTGAGTGCAATGTGAGTTTAAAGGGGCCAAAATAAAAATTTATGAGAATTCACAAGGGTCCCAGTTCGAAACCCAAACAACACTGCTTGTTTCCTGCAACACTTTACAGACATGTTTTTTGCAGTTTTAAGCTCAAGAAATTATAGTGAAGAAGATAATGTAGGAACAATCATTGATTATTGAGCCCCTTAGGGGAATGGACGTAAGGGCTACAAGAAGATGTTATTTGAAAAGTGAATTATGTTATTTTTATGGTGTAAAGGTTTTTTGCACTGCATGAAATTTAGTGTGTTAATTGTTTGAAAGAAGAAGTGCATATGATGTGTAATGATATCAAGGAAACATATTTTGGAGATATCTAAAAAAGAAAAGAGTGATCAATCAATAGTTGTTGATGTCAATAATTGTTTGTAATTTCAACTCTTGCACTTTACGATGTAGTTAGAAAACATAAATAAATGCAAGGGGAATTCACTTATGTGTTTCAAGGGTTAATTTAGAAACAAGAATATGTGGTGTGGACTTAAAATCCTAGGGTAGGGGTTGCATGCACAATTACAATTAGGGTTTCTCTGTAGCTATTAGGGAAATACATACAGGGTCTGTCTGCTAGCCGATGAGGCACGTAGTTTTTCTAGGCATGTGAACGATGTAGGAAAAGTACATTTGGAAATGCCAAAGGTGATGCAATGTGCTTGTGGCAAGGAAGATGGTTGGAATTGGGAGGGAGGTATATTGAGATTGCAAATTTCAACAACTGGCATTACTCCCTTTAAATCAGGTAGAAAGGATGCGTAAAAGGAATGTTCAAGGAAGGAAAAGACATGAATTTAAGATTAGAAATAAAAATGCACATTAAGTGATCCATTTCTTCATCTCTATCTCACACACATTATGGACATGAATGCAATTTACGTTTAAAGGGATGAAAATGAAAAAAATGAGTAAACCCAATAACCGCCTATTTTCAGTTTCAATCTTGAGTACTTGTAGGGGAATATATAATACTTGAACACTTATTGATAATTGAGCAACTCTAGCAGTTGTCCATATGAGCAAAATGTGTATTTTATTTGTCATTCAAAAGAGGTATTTTTTAATAAAAACACGGGAATAAAATACTTGTATGTCCTACACCTATTCCACTACTTATTAAAAAATGTGGGAATTAAATCCTTTTATATCCTACACCTATCCCTTGGTTTAGATTACTCCTATCACAAATAATATATGTTATGTGCTCTACCTTATACACAAATGTGAAAAGGGTTCCATACGTAATTGTGATTAGGGGTTTTATACAAAAGTGGGATCAAGGGTTTATTATGTAGCTATAAGGGAAAATAATAGGGTTTGTCTTTGGCCACGAGGCACATAATTTTTACATGTGTTGAAAATGTAGGTGAAGTACACCCTAGAATTAAATATGTACATGTCCCACACCTACTCCATGGCTTATTAAAAATGTGGGAATTAAACTCTTGCATGCCCCACACCTATTCCTCGACTTAGATTATTATTACCCAAATAATATGTACTATATGCTCCATCTTATACACTATTGTGATTAGGGTCTCATACAAAATGAGATTATGGGTTTCATACACAATTGTGAATAGGGTTTCTCTGTAGCTATTACGTCAAATAATAGGGTTTGTATTTAGCCGTGAGGCACATAGTTTTTCTAGGTGTAGACGATGTAGGTAAAACCTTGGAAGTGTGAAAGATGATGCAATGTGATTTAGGCCAATAAGATGCTTGGGAGGGAGTTCTGTTGAGATGACAACCCAAAAACTAAAATTATTTCCGCAGGATCAGGTAGCGAGGACACATAAAAGGAATGTTCAAGGAATATGAAGACATAATGGAAGGTATGAAATAAAAATGTGAGAATATATACTTAAGGAATGTATGCATAAAACCGAATGTTTAAGGAAGACGAAGACATAGATATATGGTCAGAAATAAAAAAATGTGAGAATTAAATACATGCATGGCCCACACTTATTTGATGAGTTAAATTATTCCCATCCAAATAAATTATGCTATGTGCTCTAGTTTTTTGACTCATTCTCATTTGCAACATGCACATGAATACAATTCACGTTTAGAGGGACCAAAATTAAAAAACAAGGAAAACCCAATAAATGTTCATTTTTAGTTTCAAGCTTAGTATTTGTACGAGAATAGGGGTTGCATGTAAAACCATTGATAATCAAGCCACACAAACAATTGGGATTTCCACTCATAAACACGCCTTTCGGTGTAATAAATTTTATTGGAAAACATATACAGATATATTATATATTAGTAAAACATTATTTGCATGGGTTTTAAAAGAAATAAATTAAAAAATGCATTAAACTAGTGCACATATTCGGTAGAAGTACCACATTCCTTATAAAATGAAACATTAGCTAACAAGGATTTCATTTCGTTCCATTGGTTTCTACATAACTTGTTTTATGTATATATATATATATATTATACACACACACATATGTATATACATCTTTATATATATAGACTATACACACACACACATATATACATATGTATATATATTATGATATATATGCATATTATTATATGTGTGTATACATATATATATCATAATATATATACATATATCTTTATTATGATATATATATACTTATAAATATGTATATATGTGTATACATGTATATGTATACATATATACATACATACATATACATATATATGTATACATATATACATACATACATATACATACACACACACACACATATACATACATACATACATACATACACATATACATATACATATACATACATATACACATATACATACATACATACATACATACATACATACATACATACATACATACATACATACATACATACATACATACATACACACATATACACACACACACACACACACACACACACACACACACACACACACATAGACATACATACATACATATATATCTACATATAAATATATGTATACATACATACACACACACACACACACATATTCACGTGGTCTCATTAGTGCAGGTATATATATGCACGCGGTCTCATTAGTGCAGGTTTTGGAGTAGTAAAACCGCTGACTGCCCCCACAACTGGTACATTATGCAAACATCCCCTTAATGAAATACCCATCAATCTAAATTGGAACCAATTGTTAGAATCACATATTGTCAAGTGAGAATTTTCTTGTGTTGTTATATTTCTACAATGTTTAAGAGATTATGTCAAGTGGGAATTTGGGTTTCTCCTACCTTATGATACAAAATATTGTGTTTATGATCACTGTTATCTTTCTATATATAGACTCCTTCAGCACATTTTAGGAAATTCTTTCCAAACTTATCTTTCTTATAGATTTTGCACACAGGGAAAGCCAATAAAAATATAGCCAAGGCACTCATTGCTACTGAGTTGTTGGTGCAAACATTAATCGAGCTCCAAATTTTGAGATGGATGTAACAAATAAAACACCAACATTTCTCAAGATGAATTCTATTGGCAAGGTATGCTACAATATTTTCTGGTTATTAGCAATTTCGTTGGCGAGAATTTTGTTATGGTGTATGTTATTATTTTTTTTATCTACTTTTAATGTTTGTTAAGATGATTATGTCAGTTAGTCTGGAATTGTAGGTGATAGTTCTAGAGACACGTTATGGTGAGATTAATTTTTCTTCACAATTTATTATTGTGTTTATGATCAGGTGGAATGAAGGGATTTCTAAAATAAATATGGCCGATGTTTTTGATTTCTCTTCAATTGCACGATTGTAGGTATGCTACAATATCTTTCCAAACTTATCAATTTTCTTGGTGTGATTTTTGTTATGGTCTAGTTTTTTATTTTTGTTATCTTCTTTTAGTGTAAAAATATATGACCAAGGCACTCAGTCTGCTACTGTAGGTGATAGTTGGTAGCAGACACGTTATGGTGAGATCGAGCTCCAAATTTTGAGATGGATGTAACAAATAAAACACCAACATTTCTCAAGATGAATTCTATTGGCAAGGTATGCTACAATATTTTTGGTTATTAGCAATTTTGTTGGTGTGATTTTTGTTATGGTCTATTTTATTATTTTTGTTATCTTCTTTTAGTGTTTGTTTAGATGACTATGTTATTCAGTCTGGTTTTGTAGGTGATAGTTTTAGAGACACGTTATGGTGAGATTAATTTTTCTTCACAATTTATTATTTTTTATATTAGGTGGAATGAAGGGATTTGTAAAATAAATATGGCCGATGTTTTTGATTTCTCTTCAATTGCACGATTGTAGGTATGCTACAATAATTTTGGTTATTAGCAATTTTGTTGGTGTGATTTTTGCTATGGTCTAGTTTATTATTTTTGTTATCTTCTTTTAGTGTTTGTTTAGATGACTATGTTATTCAGTCTGGTTTTGTAGGTGATAGTTTTAGAGACATGTTATGGTGAGATTAATTTTTCTTCACAATTTATTATTTTTTATATTAGGTGGAATGAAGGGATTTGTAAAATAAATATGGCTGATGTTTTTGATTTCTCTTCAATTGCACGATTGTAGGTATGCTACAATATTTTTGGTTATTAGCAATTTTGTTGGTGTGATTTTTGTTATGGTCTATTTTATTATTTTTGTTATCTTCTTTTAGTGTTTGTTTAGATGACTATGTTATTCAGTCTGGTTTTGTAGGTGATAGTTTTAGAGACACGTTATGGTGAGATTAATTTTTCTTCACAATTTATTATTTTTTATATTAGGTGGAATGAAGGGATTTGTAAAATAAATATGGCTGATGTTTTTGATTTCTCTTCAATTGCACTATTGAAGGTGGATTACACCCTCATTGGGTCTTTTCCAATTGATAATGTAAGTACTTATGAACTTTTTTTAATCCATAAAGCTTATTCATGTTGGTGTAGGATATTATTTATTCCATTTATTTATTTATGTGGATTATTCCTACACTTTAGGAGTTATATTTTTTAGGTGTACTTAGTCATAGGAGTTACAATCGGAGTTAGTCATAGGAGCTACACTTGACCAGCATTGTTAGCTAAGTGGGTGTTACTCTTTGTTTGACTATGTCAAGTGTGGGACTTGCATTTCTATTTTGGTATCTTTGTCCACTAATAATTGAGGAGTCACGCATTCAATCTTCTATTTGTACATCTTCATTCATGAGCTATTCAAGAAGGGTATTTGGAGTAATCTTGGCTTTGTTGCATATTGAATTATTTTTGTACTTTCATGCTCGTTAGTTATTTATTTTTCTACAACTCAGGGTTTATTTTAAGACACCTCTATAAAATTGTAGGTGGAAAATACCTGGCGAATATCCCCGGAACCAGTTTCAGTGAAAGGTGAATTTGATAGTATTCCAAAACTGAATTTTTGCCTGGTTTTTTGAGCTAGAAAAATCAGAGTTCCAGACATGGTTGCACCATTGACGCGCGACAATACAACGTCAATAACTATCCTTGACACACATCAAGACAATGTCAACAGAACCCATTGATGCATGAGTCGATGGCCTTTGTTGACGGGTGACAATGCTTTCAGTTGACGCGCATCAATGGCCTTTAGTTGACGTGCATGTCAATGGACTTCTATTGACGTGCGTGCCAATAGGAACTATTGATGACGCGTCAACAGATGGCCTATGTTGACACGCATGTTAACTGAAGCCATCTGTACGTGCGCATCAATTGAAAGCCTATGCTGACGCAAGTCAATGGGATCTATTGGTGTGCATCAATGTGACTCTATTGATGTGCGTCAATAGACACTATTGACATGCACGTCAACATGGCCTCTGTTGACATTCATCAATAGAATCTGTTGACGCGTGTCAAGAGATTCACATTGATGCACATCAAGAGAGGCCATTGATGAGTGCATCAACAGAGGCCATTGACACGTGATTTGGCCTATAAATACCCTCCCGCCAGTCATTTTCTCATTTACACTTTTCTGGCTCTCGATTTTTTACAGGTGTCCCTCATTGTCAAAGATGTAAGCACAACTACAATGTTGACTTCACATGCTTCCCAACTACAAGCTCAAGAAAAAAATCAAGAAGAGAATCCAATCCAATCCACGGCCAAGATCATCTACAGGAATCCCTCATGCCCTCACATCTACACTATTTTAAAGATGTCTTCCGGATATAAAGATTTGATGGATGCATGTGAGTTTACAACGCTCGTTAATATGCTCCATTTCAAAACAGATCCAAGATATTTTGAATTACCTTCTATCGTCCTACAATTCAGAGGACAGCCTTTTTTATGTGACTCTGAATGACGGCTGGATGTTCTAATTCATTATCGAAGCAAATGACATCCATCGGTTTACATGCCTTTCGTTCAGCAATTTACCAATTGTTACAACGAAAGCAACACTCCTGGAAGAAGACAAGAAATTTCTCGAATCAACGTTCGGTTTCCATGTTGATTGTAAGTATAATTCATTTTAATTCATCATTTTTATTCTGATACAATTTAGTGTTATAAATTTATAGTAATTCTCACTATTTGGCATTTGTAGCCCATGTCAATAAATCTAGGCGTGGTGTGGAGACGCAATCAATTGCACACCACTTTCTTGCTGCAGTTATTTCATTTTTTCAATCTAGAATAGTTTTGCAGGGTCACCAAATAGATATACCAAATTGGGCCATTGCATACATAGTTGCAACTATCTCAAAACAAAAATTTGATTGGTGCACCTATCTATAAAAAAAATAAGAACTGACATAAAAAATTCAAAGCTTTCAGAAAAACCTGTCATTCATTCCACAAACTATCTCCTCGGCCTTTATTACGAGGCACTTTTAAATTTGAAAGATAAAAAAATTCCTACTTACACTGACGAGGAGTTGATGAAGTTGTCAATTCCATTTAAAGAAAAACAGGTATATACTATTTAGTTTGTATTTCAATTTTCGACATTGCACTGCACATTTATTAACACTTAATGTTTTGCTCGAGAAGATTTATTAAAGCCCTTCCCTGAAAAAAGGCCTTATCAAGAGGAAGAGGCCAACAACACGCTGAGGCTTTGGGAGACTCCCAATATGAAATGGAAGCTCACTCCTCTCCAAACCCTCAACAGTTTGAACTCGTTAAATGCCAGAGAAGTAATACCTTCTCATATATTATTTACAAATTCCAAATTTGTAGATTTATTTTTCAATTTAAATTTTAACTAAATGAATTGACATAACATTTAATGTTGATGACATTGCAGGGACTTTGGACCATACACATGTTTCGAAAACTCAACCTTCTTCCCTAACTCACTCCATACAGTCGCATGAATTTGTATCTTCTGAAACAACTAGTACTACCGAATACAAATCCTACATGGCCACCCTTAGCACTGCATGAAAACTACCCCTCGACAACAAGGTACAACTTTTTGATAGTAATTTTAATTTCGTAGTTTTTTCCTTTTTGAATTGTTTTCCTATTTTTCATGTTATTTCTTGTACTTTTTAGCACATTGGAGTCCTAATCAGACAGCGGCACCGACACCCACTCAACCAATAATTTTTAAAATGCCAACCAGAGGAACAGTGAAAAAGAACATTGGTAAACGCATGCCAATTGCTCTGGCCCCTAGTGGGACACTAAACATTGCCTCCTCCTTTCGAATTCCAATTCTCTCACTTGGTGGCTTGCCTAGTGCAACGGGCATATCGGTTTTGAACAACATAAATTTAGATGAAGATTATTTGGGCATTGATAGCAATGACCCAACTGTTTTTTTCAATACCCGTGACATGATTCAAGGCCAGCAGGTATACTTCAATTTAAATATGCTTTACAATTTTGAATTACATTTTAATTTAAATTTATTTATTTGAATCTTGATTAATTTTATCACAAACAAGATCAGGCCACCCAAAGGCAGAAACAAGTAGTAGTTGATCTTGTTGAAAGCCCCCATACTTCTCCAGCAAGATCATCTTCATCAGATTCATATAGTGAACAGTTGCTACCTTTTCCTTTGGAGAAGTTAATTGGTTATGATTGTCAATCCCATGTCAGTGAGTTTATTCTACCTCATATCAATCAGCTTATAGAATGGGAGAGAAGGGCTAAAGTTCTTATCAATGAGATTATTAGTTGTTATGAATTTTTTTGGCAAAGGGATAGTTTTTATGCTGCAGTCCAGAATCAACCTGCGAAGATGGATTCCTTACTTACCCAAGTAAGAAGTGGGACTGTCATGTATAACAACAACTATAAAGACGACATTTTGGATAAGTCATTAAAAAAATTAGAAAATATTAGTGCCGAGGCCTAGGCATATTTTAACAAATGGTCTAAGGACAAGGATTTGGTAGCAATTGCAAATGCCAAACAAGATAGAGCGGTTGTAAGTACTATCACTTTCAAACAATCATTCTTGTTAATTTGAAATTTTCATTTTTAGTAATATTTTGAATTGACATTACTCTTTTTGTGCAGTTGAAATATGAAAATTTGAAGAGTCAAGCAAAGGTATTCCAAGTTCACTTGGAAACAACGAAGAACAATTTATTTGCAACAAAGAATTTGAAGGAAAATATTGTTTTGGTTAACAAACAAAATAATACACTAAAGCGGATAATTAAAGAGCACGGCTTCGACCCTGAAATATTATTCAAAGCTAAGGCAACAGCTGATCCAAATTTTCTGTCGCATGGAGATGCGACAAATCAAGAAGAAAGAATTTTAAAAAATCTGGACAGTGCTGCGGAAGATCTTATAAGTTCTAGGGTTATTTCTGCAGTTGGGGAAAGGGGTACAACCATAGTGGAAGAAACCGTTGGGGAAAGGAGCACAGGAGTAGAAATGGATAAAGAAAAAGAGGGTTGAAAACTTGAAACTTTTATTATTGTGGAAACTTTAAATATTTAGTGTGGAAACTTTTAATATTGAGTATGCTTTTTGGTTTAATCTTAATGGTGATTGCATTAGATGGGGATTATCATGAATTATCATGAATTATATGTATGTTTCTTGCTTACTTGGATTATCATGAATTTTTTGTGGATGTAGATGATGAATGATGATAATGGATAATTGTTTTACAAATATGGGATGATGATAGATGATGATGAAAGATGATGAATGAAGATAATGATATGATATATATGGACGATGATCAATTTAATGTGGACGTAGATTTAGTTTTAAGCACGATAATTCTTCTTCTCTAGACATTTAAACTTGTTTTAAGATAATTCTTCTTCTCTATACTTGTAATGATATGATCATAATGTCATCAGAATGGATATATATGATAAATAAATGGAATGTGTTATAATGGATATAGATGACATTAATGATTAGAATGGATATAGATGAAATTAAAACGGATATACTTGTAATGATATGATTATGAATTGTTTTAAAAACATGGAATTGTTTTAATAAATTTAAATTAGATAAATAATTGTTTTAATAATAATTGTAGTGTCAGGACTCAGGATTATGATACTGATATGGTGATGATATGATATATATATAGATGATGATGAATTTTATGTGGACGTATATTATAAATTGTATAATGTATCGTGGATTATGAATTGTATGGTATAGAAATATCTTCCTCTGTAAAATTCAATTGTCATTTTATCCCACAGTTAAAAAAATATATCAAAGCATTTTACAAATATAAAAATAAATTAAACATAATTGTAAGAAATCAAGAAAGAATCATCACTGGTAAGAAATTAAACATAATTGCAAATATGATAGGGTTTAACTTACCTCTTGTGTATTAGATTGCTGTGAAATCATCAATGGTAATGTGCTATATCTTTGTTTTAAAAAAACTCAACACGAGAAATGGATTAGTAGATAGAGGGGTGAGTTGCCTGACATTGTCAATCTCGAGAAGTACCAGCTTCCTCGGATGGATGTCAACCCACATTTTCTAAAAAAATAAAAGATTGTATTTGAATAAATGTAAATATATAGACATGTAACATCTTTAATGATAATAAGAGCTAAAAAAATGTAAAGTAACAAACAATAAGATTAAGATGAAGAAGATACCTATTTAAAATTGAAATCATCACTGGTAATGTGCTAGATCTTTATTTTAAAAAAACTCAACACAAGAAATTGATTAGTAGATAGATGGGTGAGTTACCTGACATTGTCAGTCCCGAGAAGTAACAGCTTCCTCGGATGGATGTCAACCCACGTTTTCAAAAAATAAAAAGATTGTATTTAAATAAATGTAAATATATAGACCTATAACATCTTTAATGATAACAAGAGCTGAAAAAAATGAATAGTAACAAACAATAAGATTAAGGTGAAGAAGATACCTCTTTAAAGTTGAAATCATCACTGCCACTAGTAATGTGCTAGATCCGTGTTTTAAGAAAACCCAACACGAGAAATGGATTAGTAGATAGAGGGGTGAGTTGCCTGACATTGTCAGTCCCGAGAAGTACTAGCTTCCTCGGATGGATGTCAACCCACGTTTTCCAAAAAAAAAAGATTGTATTTGAATAAATGTAAATATATAGACCTGTAACATCTTTAATGATAACAAGAGCTGAAAAAAATGTAAAGTAACAAACAATAAGATTAAGGTGAAGAAGATAATACCTATTTAAAATTGAAATCATCACTGTTAATGTGCTAGATATTTGTTTTAAAAAAATCAACACAAGAAATGGATTAGTAGATAGATGGGTGAGTTGCCTGACATTTTCAGTCTTGAGAAGTAACAGCTTCCTCGGATGTATGTCAACCCACGTTTTCAAAAAATAAAAAGATTGTAGTTAAATAAATCTAAATATATAGACCTGTAACATCTTTAATGATAACAAGAGCTGAAAAAATGTAAAGTGACAAACAATAAGATTAAGATAAAGAAGATACCTATTTAAAGTTGAAATAATCCATTATCAATAGCTTCATCAAACTCGATGTTGTCTTCTGTAGAATGTGACGATGAGCCAATTACACTCTCAAGGTTGGGAATATTTGTACTTGTAGCTGTATTATTCACACCTCTTCTTTCACAAAGGGAATTCCAATGTGTAATTGCTCTGTCGAATGGAAAGGTTTCGATGGAGTATCGAGAAACATAACACCTCATGTAACTTTCCAGATTTTTATCCAACTTGTTTCTCAGTTTTGATTTTATAAATGATAATGCACTAAAAACCCTTTCGTCCTCCACAGACCCCAAAATCATTGTTTGGCATAACTCATATAATCTGAAATATTCACTGATATTTTCTTGTAAGATAGAACTTTGATAGATACCTCGCCACAGCCTTGTAATAACACCACTTTCAGAAGGTTCATCTAAAATTTTATATTGGTTCCTCATTGTTGTTGAAAAATTTGTTGATTGAAACTTTGATAAATCAACATTCAGTATACCTTTGATTTCCATACCCTTGAGCTCCGAAGTCTTTGTAAATTGTTCCATTATTATACCCATGGATTTATTGAAATGATTTCTGAAAAAGTCTGCATGGCCACCTTCAGTATTCCAAAAATTAGGATTCATCACACCCATGGCTTCCAGAATTTTATCTTTACAGAAACGTTCCCTAATTTATGATGACAAGGTTTCTGAAATTTTTTTAAGCTTTATTCTTGTTTCAACTATAACAGACTCAAAGAGATTACGTGTCATGGGAACATCTTTTCGTTCCGATCCTGTAATATCTTGACATTTTTGCAAAATGTGCAGTGGTATTTCCCTCCCATTAATAGTGATGCACATGTGATCATGGATATTAAATCTCAAAAAGGTGCTAGGATTTTTAAGATCTAATAAAACTTTCCAATTCTCAAAAACAGGTGCATCAAAACTATCTTGGGAACAATACAATATAGCAAGACTTTGACATGCCATTTTTCTCATCCGTATATGTCGACATTAAAATTTTCCTCTGTAATTTCTATTTTATTATGTATGTATTAGGAATAGGATGTTGTTAAGTATGATTAGTAGTGGCATTTGATAGAAGATAACGGTGTCGTCAGTACAGTGCTGCCAATAAAGTAGAGTACGGTAACAGTCAAAGTACAATAGGAATGTTGTGGTAAAAAGTAAATATTTGTCGTAAGTGGTCCGGTAATGTTAAAAATTCAAAGTTGGGGTAAGTAGAGAAGTAGGGTCTTCATGATTAGGAATTAGAAATATTATATTTGTAATAAGGACAAAGAGTGATGTCATAAATATTTTGTGTATTTTATTTGTGGAAAATTCTAAAAAGGTGGAACCCATGTGAGATGATAAGGTTTATCTTATCTTAGAAGATAAGCCTACATGTAAAGGTAAGAGTTTAGGCATGGAATATGATTGGTCGGAAGAGATTTCCTATCCTATCTTAGAGATAGGGTGGATAAGCCTGAATTCCTATAAATAAAGAGGCCACCCCCCTCATTTAGCATAGAAGGAAGTAGTGAGAAATATTGTATGAGTAAGTGTGTAAACGAAGCCATCATTTTGAAGGTGTGTTAAAGAAGCCATTAAGAGGTGTAATTGTGAAGTTTCTCCCATAGTTATTGTTGGAAGGCAAGTGAAGTCAGTAACACTTGAAGTACCTCATGGGTGAGATTGTAACAATTTCATGTTGATATTATAATTTACACTTATATTTCAGATTTATCATCATTCCTTCTTATCATAGTCTATGGTATTCTTGTGTTATGTTTGTTGTTGTGTTTCCAGATTTACATCCACCAAACTAAAAGTTGTGCATTAGTAAATAATCATAGCACGAGGAGTTCCCGGTAAAGAATTATCATAGTGCCGGATTGGTGATGACATTTTGGTTCCGTTGCCGGGACCATTCCTCGTTGGTGGATTTTCTGGAGAGATATTCCCACTTAGTCAGAAAACATTTGGAGGGTAACCTTGTTTTTACTGTGCATAGTAGTTACCATGGTAAAGTCACTTTTTACCGTGAATAGTATTTACCACAGTACACTTTTTACTGTGAATAGTATTTACTGCAGTAACTTCACTTTTTACTGTGAATAGTGTTTACCACAGTAAAGTCATTTTTTACCGTAGTAAGTCAAGTTTTACCATAGTTTATCGTGGTCATTTCTATTTTACTGTAGAAAGGTGTAAAGTCACTTTCTATTATAGTGATTCCAATTATTTGTGCACATAAGTCTTGTTGATTGTACTTGTGGGTTGGTATTTCACTGTGGTTACTTTTTAAAAATGGGGAAGATTCCTATTTTTTCAGCCCAATCTAATGAAGATGCTTCCTCTTTCATTCAAGAGTTTAAACGATCTTGCATTTGTAATGGCCTCATAAGAAGGGAACAATGGACTGAATTTTTTCCTACCTTTTTGGATGGTTCAACCCTTAGGTGGTTTGAAACACTAGGTGATAATGTGAAAAATTCATGGGATTTATTAACTAAAAGTTTTCTTGAAGAATTTGGTGAACAACAGAAATATGTAGATCTCATGATCGATATCACAAAGCTATCCCAAGGAGAGAAGGAGAAGATAAGGGATTATCATGCTCATGTTCTAGAGCTAAGGAGGAAGCTCGATGCCCAGATCCGGAAGGAAGGATTAGCGGATGGGTTGATGAATGGTATGGATAATCTCCTCTGTAAGCACTTCATTCTTGGGATGAAGCCAGAGATCAGACAACAAGTGAAGTATGACCACCCAGCTACCATTGAACAAGCAAAGGAGATTGCAAGAAGGCAAGAAGAAAGCATGGAAGAGGAGCCCAAAGAAATTGCTGCTAAGGTAGAGCCTACACCAACACCTTTGGTCCAGAAATCCACAACCACTCTCGGTGAGCACAAATATTTTCTCCTAGTACATCTACTGAGTATGAAGATCTGCTCAAGAAGATGGGTCAGTTAACTATTAATCTTCTTCAAGGAAAGGAATTTAGTTCTCAGGGAGGAGATAGAGGTCCAAAAAGAAATATTTCTGAAGTTGTATGTTATGGTTGTTATAAAAAGGGTCATTATAAGTATAATTGTCCAGATAGAGCTTCTACATCTGGTACAAGAGATAATGATAAAGGAAAAGCACCTGTGAATTCTTTTGATGTAGTAGATAAGAGCATAAATAATGAAGTAGATGTGTTTGTAACAAAAAGAAAGAAAGAAAAAGATAACCAAGATGGAAATGATCCTAAGAAGATGAAAGGAGAAACTAGTAAGAAACATAGGAGAAGAAAGTTGGGTGTGCAGGATTTTCTGATTTCACAGGGACAAGGACCATACTCCATCTTAGAAGATCTGTCCAAAAGGCCTGCAAATATTACATATGGTCAACTCTTGGCTATGTCTTCTGAGAAGAGGTGGGAGCTGCGAAGTGGACTCAATGCTCGACGAAGGAAGGAGGTTGAGGTCCCTATTTTGGAGGCAGAGGCAGATCCCTACGCTCCACAAGCTGAGGTATTATGTAATGGTATTTCAATTCATGATGTCTTAGTTGATGGAGGTGCTACAGTTAATGTAATGACCGAGTCTGTAATGAATATGTTGGGTTTAAAAATTGATCACCCCTCAACACTTATGTTAAGGTCATTAAATAAGGGAAAAACTAAACCAGAAGGTGTTGTTTCAAATGTGGAAATATCTGTTATGGGTGTTGTATGTGTGGTAGACTTTCAGGTGATGAAAAATGGTACTGTTGCGTACCCAATGTTGTTGGGAAGACCATGGCTAAGGAGAGTTCATGCAAGAAACTACTGGAATGAAGGCTTCATGACACTTAGATGTGGTAGAGAGAGGGTGAAGATAAACGTGATCCCTCGGCATCATAAGATAGAACCTGTGGATTCAAGTGATGAAACTGATGATTGGACATCCTCTGATTACTCTAGTACCAGTGAAGTGGACACAGAAGATGAAGAAAGTGAGGTTGATGTTTCGGTCATGGATATCCTTCCAGTCACACCGACTCATGAACCCATAAAATTATCTGAAGAAGAAATTGATGATCGTCTCCAACAAATAAAGATTGGTGATGTTGTGATGGAGAGTGAGAAGGAATGCTACCTCCAGCTCTTTCGAAGGTACATACACCTATTCACTTTTGATTACAAGGAACTCCATCAAGTAAGTTGGGTAGAACATTCTATTGAGCTAGTAGATGGTGCTAAGCCCATAAAGCAAATGCCATATAGAATGAATCCTAATTTTTCCAAGACTGTAAAAGAAGAAATAGATAAGTTGCTTGATGCAGGATTCATATTTGCTGTGGAGAATTCAGAATGGGTTTCTCCCATTGTGATCTCAATAAAAAAGAATGGGAAGCTACGCATTTGTGTTGATTATAGGAAGCTCAATAAGGCAACAAAGAAGGATCATTACCCTCTTCCATTCTCAGATCAGATCTTGGATGAAGTAGCTGGCCAGGAGTGCTATAGTTTTGCTGATGGATATAGCGGATACAACCAAGTTTGTATAGCAGAGAAAGATCAGCTGAAGACCACGTTCACCACTCCTTGGGGAACGTTTTCTTATAGAGTTATGCCTTTTGGGTTGTGTAATGCTCCGGCAACATTCCAGCGCTTGATGAATAGGGTGTTTGAACCCTACATTGGGAACTTCATCAGAGTATTTCTGGATGATTTTTACATCTATGGGAGCAAGATGGACCACCTGCACCAGATGGAGATAGCATTTCAAAGGTTAGATGAAGCACAAGCCTCACTAAACCCTACAAAGTGTGTCTTTGGATGTTCTAAAGGTGTTTTGTTAGGGCATGTTGTATCCAGAGATGGTATTGGTACTGATCCTGATAAAGTTTCAAAAATCAAAGAGTTACCATTTCCTATGAATAGAAGTAAGTTGAGATCATTTTTAGGCCATGTGGGTTACTATAGAAGGTTCATCAAGAATTTCTCAAAGATTGCACAGCCACTAACCCAGTTCTTGAAGAAGGATGTTACTTATGAACCAGGAAATAAGGCGCATGAAGCTTTTGAACAACTGAAGGAAGCCCTGGTGTCTTCACCTATTTTAAAGAATCCAGATTGGAGCAAGCCATTCATTGTGTATACTGATGCCTCAGATGCAGCACTAGGAAGTACTCTGAGCCAAAAGGATGAAAATGGGAATGATCATCCAGTTTACTTTGGGAGCAGACAAATGAGCAGTGCTGAGGTAAATTATACTGTAACTGAAAAAGAGGCTCTAGCTATCATTTTTGCTGTAAAGAAGTTTAGAAATTACTTGCTAGGGCAGAAATTTATAGTTGTAACAGATCATCAGGCTCTAAAATATATTGTAAATAAGCCTAACCCATCAGGGAGGATAGCAAGATGGATAATTTTGCTACAAGAATTTGAATTTGATATTATAGATAGGCCAGGAAAGAAGCATGTCAATGTAGATGCACTCTCTCGAGCCTATGATGGTTTAGGTTCATCTTGTGATGATGATGATTTCCCAGATGCAGCATTGTTATCCCTTGACACAATCCCTAGTGAATACATAGATATTTGGAATTATCTGAATGAATTCAAGTTTCCTGATGGTGCCAATGCAAAGACTAAGAGGAAGATTACTCAAGCCAGTCGTCCATATTCTATTCTGCATGGAGTATTATTTCGAATAGGACCTGATGGACAGTACAAGAGGGCAGTTGGACGTGATCAAGGGAAGGAGCTGATAGAAGAATTCCACAATGGTACATGTGGAGGACACTTCTCTGGACAACTTACAGCAAGAAGGATCTTGGATGCAGGTTATCACTGGCCCACTCTTTTTAGAGATTGTTATAATTATTGTAAGACATGTGATATTTGTCAAACACATGGTAATTGTAAGACTTCATCAGCTCCATTATGCCCTATTCTTCCACTTGGTCCCTTTGAAAAGTGGGGAATAGACATTGTAGGTCCACTTCCAACTACCCCATGCCAAAATAAGTATATTGTAGTTGCCACAGATTATTTAACCAAGTGGGTTGAAGCTAGGCCATTGAAAACAGCTTCCATGGATGAAGTGGCAAGGTTCATATATGAACGCATTGTCACCAGATTTGGTTGCCCATTAGAAATTGTAACAGATCAAGGAAGCCACTTCATTAATGAGGTGGTAGAAGCCCTAGTCAATAAGTTTTCTATTAAGCACAGGAAGGAAACAACATACAAGCCAAGCACAAATGGACAGGTGGAACGAACAAATTTTGTGTTGTGTCAAATTCTAGCAAAAGATGCAGCCTTGCAGGTACATAAGTGGGATAAAAGGATTCATGCAGCATTGTGGGCATATAGGGCAACATCAAAGTCAGCAATAGGATACTCCCCATTTCAGTTGGCTTATGGCATTGATCCAGTTCTTCCTATTGAGTTTGATATTCCCACTGTGAGAGTTATGAAAAAGGAAAGGATGGATGAAAGTGATTCAGTAAAAGAAAGGTTGGTGCATCTTCATTTGCTAGAGGAAATGAGGGAAATAGCGAAGGATACAAGCTATAAGAAGAAAATGAAGCAGAAGGAATACTTTGATCAAAAGATCCATTGGTCTCCATTTCATGTGAATGACTTGGTTCTAGTATATGATTCCAGATACAAAAAAAGAAGGCAGAGAAAATTTCTTCCCAAATGGATGGGGCCCTACAAAATAGCAGTTGTGCATGAAAATGGTACATATCGACTGGAGGAATTGGATGGCACTCCCATTACGAAATGGGTCAACCATGACAAGTTAAAGATTTTCCAAGCACCATAATGGTCTACGCTGAGGATGGAGTAGAAGCTAGGAAGGGGGAAAATGTCAACATTAAAATTTTCCTTCCGTAATTTCTATTTTATTATGTATGTATTAGGAATAGGATGTTGTTAAGTATGATTAGTAGTGGCGTCTGATAGAAGATAACGGTGCCATCAGTACGGTGCCGCCAATAATGTAGAGTACGGTAACAGTCAAAGTACAATAGGAATGTTGTGGTAAAAAGTAAATATTTGTCGTAAGTGGTCCGGTAATGTTAAAATGTCAAAGTTGGGGTAAGTAGAGAAGTAGGGTCTACATGATTAGGAATTAGAAATATTATATTGGTAATAAGGACAAGGAGTGATGTCATAAATATTTTGTGTATTTTATTTGTGAAAAGTCTAAAAAGGTGGAACCCATGTGAGATGATAAGGTTTATCTTATCTTAGAAGATAAGCCTGCATGTAAAGGCAAGAGTTTAGGTATGGAATATGATTGGCCGGAAGAGATTTCCTATCCTATCTTAGAGATAGGGTGGATAAGCCTGAATTCCTATAAATAAAGAGGCCACCCCCCTCATTTAGCATAGAAGGAAGTAGTGAGAAATATTGTATGAGTAAGTGTGTAAAGGAAGCCATCATTTTGAAGGTGTGTTAAAGAAGCCATTAAGAGGTGTAATTGTGAAGTTTCTCCCATAGTTATTGTTGGAAGGCAAGTGAAGTCAGTAACACTTGAAGTACCTCATGGGTGAGATTGTAACAATTTCATGTTGATATTATAATTTACACTTATATTTCAGATTTATCATCATTCCTTCTTATCATAGTCTATGGTATTCTTGTGTTATGTTTGTTGTTGTGTTTCCAGATTACATCCACCAAACTAAAAGCTGTGCATTAGTAAATAATCATAGCACGAGGAGTTCCCGGTAAAGAATTATCATAGTGTCTGGAAAGGGAAAGATGGTCTACCACCATCTCTATGGGTACATGTAAGTTCTATTTTATATTGTGTGGGTGTTTAGTGACCCTACATGACTAAGGCGCACCATCTGCTCCAACGCGTACCAAATTAGTGTGAGCTAACTTCAGGTAATCAGTCATTCCATACTTTTGATTACCTTTCAAATGAGAAACAACCATTGGTTCATGAAGCTCTTTTGATTATTGCAGGTGTATCAACCATTGGGGATAACACCAAAGGATGAATATATTATGACTCAGTTATTTGGTGAGGGTGATCCTAAAGCATGTGACGAATAGGATGGACATACAAAGGAAACAATGTTGTCGACATGCATATCACTTCAGGCAATTGAAAGAAAGGGAAGCTTGTCTATTTATAGACAATGAAGAGGTGGAAGAACTTAACTTCTGGAACAAACGAGAGGCATTGTGCCATGTCCCAGTCCACTGGACTTTCAGACCAGATGAAAAGGCACGTATGTTCACCATGTCCCATTAAATTGACACAATAAATTCCACATCAAAGAAATCCAAAGATCGGTCTTTCTTTTTTTTAGGAGGTGATTATAGAGTAGACTAATTGTCTGAATTTTGCATGTAGATTTGTTTCTTTCATCTTACCAATATGTGATGTGATTGTTCCTCCCTTTTCCAAGAGAATGTCTATGTTTTTTCTGCTCTGCCTCATATTCCGCTGCATATCTAAGCCTGCATGCATTCTTTTTCAGTTTTCCACCTATGTGTTTTGATTTTAATGGCCATCCACCCCCGTTACAGTCAAATATTGTTTTCCACAATGTTTTTCTATAGTGTCCAGCTTCAGTTGCATTTTTTGTTGCTTTCCCAATTTCCACGTACATATTGTACATGTACATTCAGATGGGATCTCTTTAGAATTAGATGATTGTATAGGTTCAATAAATAGAAATTTAGCTGCCTAATCAAACTTGTATGTCCTGCCAATGGTCCACATATTCTTTTTCATTTTCAATGCTTTACTTTTTTGAGTAGAATTTTGAGCAATATCACAATCACCTGGTTTCCTCTTTCTTGGACTGGATGCTTTGAATTTGATTTGCCCTTGTGTTCAATTTTGCTGAGTATTTTTATGTGTGATATCTTGATGCACTTCAAGTTGCACCCTAATAGGAATAATATCTTCAAGATCTGGCATATTATGACCTAGTAGGATTCATTTGTTTGACTTTGATACTGTGTTTGAAATGCATGTCCACCTCAATAATACATTCCACATAGTCAATATTCTGATTCTTTTTGTGGCATTTATATGGTTAATATTTTCAATATCTGTATCTGACAGAGTTTCCAAAATACTTGAAGAGCTAATTTCTGAGATTTCTTAGTTACTTTCGAGGTTCTTCACATTCTTTGAACTAGCACCTTCCATTATTATGAAGAGAGTCCTGCATCAACAAAAGAACCAAGTAGCGACTCTTTCCACTATCTGAGGTCTCTGTCATGCATCCCCTGTCTGAAAGTCTCTGTCACAAATTTTACTCTAGGGACTTGTCGCGCAACAATACCAATTCCCTGTAGCATGTTCACTGAAGGAAAGTTACTGTCACGCACTCCTATTACTGTGTTTCCCTTCTCAGACGTCAATTCCTATGCCCTGTTCACGTGTCAAATGCTTTTTGTCACGTGTAAAACCTATTAGTGCATTTTTTGTGCCCAACCTCTACAATATCTCATTGTTACGCGTCTACAATAACTCTTTATCGCACACCAAGGAATGTCCCTGTCGTACATCAACAACTAACCCTAACATAGGCTAACAGTAATATCTGGTGCTGTTAAGAGTATGCGAGTTCAAACTTCACAGTATTGGTAATTTGGTAAGCTACTTGAGGTATACTACATCGGTGAATCACCTAGGTTTTTATAGGAGATCTAGTCAACAAGCCAGTTTCGCAAGGGCACGACCCCCCCCCCGTTGGATCCTTTGGTTCCAAAGAGTTTGAATGTTTGTTATAGTCAAGCCTGGAAAAATTAATATCAGACCTGATGACTTATTCAAGAATTAACTCTGGACAAGGACTTGCTCCGAAAAAATCACCTTTTGAGGACACTATACCTAAAATGCTTATTTTGCCATATTACGAATACTACACCACTAAAATTATCCCTACTACAACTATGTGTGCACTTTTTTTTCTATCAACGATCTTTATAGATAATTTGATAATTGCATGCATGAGGGAATGAAGACAACTAGTTTTTAAGAAGTAACTCACCAATCTGTGAGACACCCTAGTCTTAAAAGTTGGTCGCAAGGAGACTTATATAATATGGGTACATATTGAATGGTGGATTGCACATTTTCTTCTATTGGAGCATATTGACATGAGGCCATAATGTGAAGAAGTATTACCATTGAATTGGAATTGTAGGAGTGTATCTTCTATGCAAGCAAAGTTCTATGACATGTCTAGATATTAACTGTACAGGATTATGGTGGGAACTCTATATAAGCTAGATACCAAGAGTGATTATTTCAAATCCTATGATCTATTTTCTATCGACTAAGTAGAGGAAATCACAAATTAAGGAACTCAAGAGGTAAAATTCCATTGAATGATAATATCATTACAAACATAGAGCCTTTTTGAGATTTATGTGATATTGGTAATCAATGTTATGATTGGCCCAATTGCACCATCTAGGTGTGAAGGACTAGATGTGCATTACATTTATCACATGTATAGACATTCCTTGTGTTGAATAAGCCACATCTACACAATATTTCACATCAAGCTACAACATTTAAGAATTTATATGGGTGAGGTTAAATATTATTGTATGATACTGGCTTCCCGATTGAGTCTTAACTAGAGACAGTAGAAAGGTCACTTCCTAACCTATGGTGAAATCTAGAAAATTATCCTAAGTTGAGTTCATGATAACTCATCACAAATATACCCCCTATAACCCACAAGCCAATGAAATCCTGTAGCAGGGGATTTCAATAAGATCTTAGGCTCTAAAGCATTAACCCAAAGACTCCCTGTGATGTAGTTCCACATAGTAAAATGATTCTAGGATGACATGTAAGTCTTATTTGTGTTATGGACATATAGAACTAACTTACAAGAGGTTGAGTAAGGCCATGCCTTCCTAGTGTGGTGTTAATGCTGTGGAGGAAGTATTTCTTGTATGAGTTCATATTATCCTCCCCAAGAAAATTGTGCAAGTATGGAGGAATTACAGATGAGAAATCAGTGAATAAGTGCATTGATAAAATAATGCAATTCAGATGAGCGATTCAAATGATTATTGAGGTATGTTGCCAGTTTTTGGAAGATATAAATAAACCATAAGGAAGTTCCTAACATGATAGGAACATATGAATTCACACCTTGCACAGTAACGGGAAAGATGGTGCTTACTTGTATGACTCTAAATTTTACGTGTCTACCGAGGAAAACTTAAAGTGTATTGGTTGGGACCTTTTTTACTAACTAAGCATACTTGGGAATATGGTACTTATCAGTTGTAGGTGCTAGATGGCACCATGTCTTCCTGGCTAACTTCAATGGGAGTATGGATCTTAAAACCCTACTGTAAATAAGCTTCCAAAATTTTTTTTGTAATAAGTGCATATATTTCCATTTATCCTTGGTTGTGACCTTATAAACAAGATCACCTAAAAAAACCAACTAAATACTCTATTATTTTGTTTCATAACTTGTATAACTATGATAATAGTCTACAATATTTTTTCTTGATACAATGTTTATAGTTTTGATCTGTTGTTTTTTTTCTGATTGTAGACATCTAAATTTGACTATGTAGTTTTGATACTAAAATTGCACTAATTATCCTCTTTCCCACCATTTCATTATAATTAGTGATTTCCTGCTGATTTGCTAACATTCCCCTTCATTTTGGTCAATTAACGACACTTCGTTAATTAACTAGCCTTTTATCTGTAAACATATACTTTGAAAATTTACGAGACCACAAAAATATTGTTCCTATTTCCAATTGCTTGAAAATGACAGTTCTTAATGCTAGTGAATGAAATCTGAAACTTAAAACTATTTTACAACAATAAAAAAATAAAAAATTCAACACACAACACAATATTTTATCCTGGAAATCCCCAATTTGAGGGAAAACCATCCAGGAAGTGCAATTGCTCTTTCTTCCCAATATTATATTAGCAAATTGAAAGAAAATACATATTACAAGAAGCTGAAGGAAGACAAATAGTTTCACTTCCACCCTTCTCTACTTGCTTGCTTTGTTCTCACACATTCTATTCTTTCACCTTGAGATGGATTTTCCAGATCCTCTTAATGAACTTCACTACTATAGTCACTTTTGAATCATTTATCTCCCCTTTCCCACTATCCAACCATAATGTGCAGTGGATTGGTAGGTAGATACCCCAAGCATGCTTCAAATGGTGACTGCATAGTGGATGTGTGTACTGCCCTGTTGTAAGAATGTTGGATGTAGGCTAAGGACTCGTCCCAAGCCTATGGATATTTTCTATTATATCCCCTAATCAGCTGTACTAAAGTCCTATTTACCACCTCCATTTGCCCATCTATTTGGGGATGGAATGCCATGCTTCTCTATAACTTGGATTCTGTCTTGTCCCACAAAGTAGTCCAAAACTTCCCTAAGAACCTGGAATATATGTTAGAAACAATAGAATTTAACAAACCACAATGCACCCATACATTAGCAAAGAAAAGTTTAGCTGCCTCACATGATTCTATTGTCTTTTTACATGCCCTAAGAACACACATTTTATTGAATCTATCTACAACAACATATAGATAATCATGGCCATGTTTAGACATAGGTAGTCCTCCTACAAAATCCACAGAGATATCCTCCCAAGGTCGAGTAGGGACTGGTAAAGGCATACACAAATCTTCCTTCCTGATTTTAGGCTTACTAGTACAACAAAATTTACATCCTCTTATAAATTTAGATCCTTCTTCTTACATATAGGGCCAATAGACATACCTTTGCAATTGGGATATGGTATTTACAACACTCAAATTTCTTGCTACTTTTGAGGTATGTGCTTCCCTCAGTAATAGAATCCTTCATTATTTCAGCACATAAGTTTCCCTCAACAACATAACAACCCATATTTGAGATAACAATCTTCAATACTCGTATTTTCAGCCCTTTGGGACTGCAATTGCTGATATGTCACCCCAAAATCTTGATCTTAAGCATATGCCTCTTCGTAAGATTCCTTCGTGAAGGTATCAATTTGAGAGATAGTGGCCAAACTTGACATTTTCTTCTGTGTAGGCAACCTAGACAACATGTTTGCCATTAAATTGGTGTTGCCTTTCTTATAATTTTTCACCAAAGGAACTACTAGAGGAATCCCATCCACTTGTAGTGCCTTACCTTCTGCAATTTAGACTATGTTTGCAAATAATGGATAGGTCTGTGGTCAGTGTGCACAATAGTTTCTTTACCCAAAAAATAATATTTCCATTTCTTTATCACCTTAACTAGTGCATACATATCTTTATCATATATTGAATATCCCTTAACTATTGTAGTGAAAGTTTCAGAATGATAACATATTGGTTTATCTCCTTGTAGCAACAACACTCCCATAGCGTAATGACTGACATATGTCTCTACTTTAAAGGGCTGCTGCAAATTAGGAAGAGAAAGTATTGGAGCTTGACTAATTTTGTATTTTAATAACTCAAAAGTCTTGTATTGTTCCTTACCTAGTCAAAACCCATACTCTTTGCGGCCGTTGTGTGTAGAGTTGGTGCAATAGCAGAGAAGCCTGAAATGAAATTCCTCACGTACTATATTGTTCCCACAAAAATCCTAGTCTCTGTGGCTCTCGTTGGTGTTGGCCAGTTGGTGATGGCTTCCCCCTTCTTTGGATCCACTCGTAGCTCTCCTCCTCCAACCACGTACCCAATATAGACAACTGACTGTTTGGAAAATTCACACTTCTTCATATTGTATAGCAGTTGTTTCTCCTTGAGAACTTGCAAGACTTGCTGCAAATGTGTTAGATGTTCTTCCCATGTGGCACTAAAAAACAAAATATCATCCAAATTTACAATGACACATGAATCTATGAATTCCCTCAATACATCATTCATCAATCTCATAAATGTTGTAGGTGTGTTACATAAACCAAATGGAAGTACTAACCACTCATACAAACCTTGTTTTTTCTTAAAGATAATATTCCATATATCCTCCTCCTTCATCCTAACTTGGTGATAATCAAACTTGAGATCCAATTTTGTGAAGAAATTTTCATGTTGAGGTTGGTCTAAGAGATCATCTATGTGTGGGAGTGGATATCTGTTCATTATGGTAATCTTATTCAAATCATAGTAGTCAATGCACATTCTCCAAGAACCATCCTTCTTTGACACCATCACAATAGGTGAACCGCATGGTGAGGTGCTTGGCCATATTATCCCTTGGTCTAATAACTCATGGAGTCATTTATTTACCTTTGTAATCTTCAACAAGGATTGCCTATACAATCTGATATTTGGTAGAGGGGACTTTGGCAACAATCGAATCTCATGCTCTACCTCTCGCTTTGGTGGTAATTTGTTGGGATTTTGGAACACTTCTTGAAAAGACTAAATTATGCTATCCAAATCCTCCCTCCCTTTGTTAGAAATATCTAAAATTTCTACCCCATCTTGCTTATCTTTCAATAGAAGTAAACAAAAATGATTATGATTTTCCTGAATTAGTCTCTTTGCTTGGTTAACACTTACCATAACAAGTTTTAAGTTACGCTAGTGTGCCTAGATGTTGTAACTAATTCCATCCTTGACCCATCTATACCGGTTCTCCCTTATCACGAATAAAACATCCCTGATATACAAATAAGGGCTCCCAAAGATAACATCAAATGCATTAAGTGGAATTACACTAGCTTTTAATACATCTATATACTGAGAATTTATCCCAAACTTGAACTTACATCTTCTTGTTACCTAAATTTCTACACACTTATTCACCCATCCCAAAGGATAAGGATGTGAATGTTCATAAGTTTCAAGACCAAGATTCTTTACAACCGCATCAAAAATCAAATTAGATTGAGAACCAATATCAACCAAAACATTTACCTTAGTCCTCTTGAATTGGATTTTGATCTGAAATAAATTACTCATCTCTTCCTCTTGTTCTTGGCTATCCATGTTGGTGTCCGTGCATCCTAGCCTCTCATCTACATTAGAATCATCCTCTATCTCTACCTCCCCATTTGTCCTTACAGCTGTCATGGACTTCTTAGAGTCCTTGGTTTGGTTCTTTGGGTGTAATTCCGGATGTAACTTCCAACATGTAGCATCAGTATGACCATTGGTATCACAATTCTTGCAAAACTTCTTAGGATATTTACACGTATTCAAAGTGGTATCAGTCTTTTTACCTTTCCATTTACCTTTGTTACTTGTTTGTCCCTACTCTTTCTTTGGCTAATTTTTTGACTAATTTTTCCTTGACTCCACTTCTTGTTTCTTCTTCTCATCATCTATGAAATATAGTTGGACACATGCTTCATTGAGATCCTCGAGATTCATGGATATGACCTTCCTTTGAAGGTGAGTGTGAAGTCCTCCCAAATACTTGGTCAGAATATCCTCATCCTCCAAGTCCATATTGAGTAACATGGTTTACCTCTGAAACACTATAGTGTAATCCTACACACTTTGACCACTACTTTGTATAAAATATTTCCATTTAATCATCTGGTTAGTCTTATGTCCAATAGGATAGAAATTTGCTTTAAGTAATTATTTAAAACCCTCCCAAGAACTTACAATATGCCGCTTCTTCTTTTCACAAGTGGCTGAATGGGTTTCCCACCAAACTAGAGCATGCCCTTCCATCTTGAGATGTGCAAAGGTAATGCTTTGTGCCTCAATGACATTATGCACACTAAAATAAATCTCCAATTGCTTTAACCATTTATATGATAACTTTGTATCTATTTTTCCTTCAAATATTTTAATCTCAACTTTAGTTTCAACTTTAAAAGGAACATGATAAAATTTAACCTTCTCTCTTCCAACTGGAGTTTCTATAGACACTAAATCATGCACTTCAGGTATTTATCTAGTCCTGATCACATACTACTATTCATATGATTTCTAAGTAAGAAAAGTACTAATTAACCCATGTCTTTGGCCATATTTCTTTGCTTTCTTTTACCACTTTGGTCTTACACCCCTACTTGCCTAGTCTATCTTTTTATACTTCAGAGTTTCTCATCCTCGACACTAGTGCCCAGCTAGGATGCCAATGCCAAGTGCCCCTGTCCCCTCTAGGTGCCCCTAACCTCTTTGTACTTTGCTCACATCTTTTGGGCCTTCTCTAGCCATTTAGGCATCTTATATTTTTGGTAGTCAGAATTTTCAGGGTTAATTACGAAATTCAAGCAAGGGAATCATATAAATATAAATTTATGTGATCATAATAAAGGACCAAACATTAATCATTAGATATCACCACCTAAGGTTTCATCCAAAGGCATTATCAAGAGCATTCATGCATTCATATAACATCCACACAAGGGCAAGGGATTGTATTATTCTACATACACTTCATAGGAGGGGAAGCTCATTCTTTCATGTACACATCTATCTACATATTATACATCTAGCTATTTCTTGCTATCTTGCGTGACACACACAAGAGCCACATATGGCACAATCTCTTCACACACACATAGAACTACATTGGGTCTAAAATGTAGTGCAACACTTAGTCATAAGATCACTCATTTGACAACTGAGGACAATCTAAACCCTCATTTGTATTATTTTCTTTTTGGGATTTGATGTGCTTTTAAGGGTTTTGTAGGTCATTTATTTGTCATAGGTTATCAATGATATCAGAAATCATTGCGCGACCTACTAGTGACAAGAAGCAAAGGAAAAAGAACATCTCGTGACCATCCAAAACTAGTTTTCTGAGGTTTTGAGCAGTCACAGGTGCACAAAGTAGGTGTGCAATGCTTTCAGGCGCCATCGACCCATTCCAGGTACCCCAATCTAGGAAAATATTGTAGTCACATAGTTTTCTGATGCTCTGGTGACACTTATCCCTCTCTGTTCATCAATTAGTCACTTTGGTACAACCCATGATTATTTACGAATCAACTAATTCTTTCTATCTCTTCTTTGAAACTAGAGTTTCATAATTTCTAGCTTAATTTTTTTGGGTCAAATTATGTACTTCATTGCATATTCATTTACTTCTACATTGCAATCAGATTTTAGGCATTTTTAAATTATATATTTGCTTAATAATTTTGGTGAACCTGACTTTTTTTGAACATTCTTAGGATCATCATACTTCTATTCTTCCAATTTTTAAAGTATAATCTTATCATGAATATCTTTATGCATGATTTCTTGCTAGCCCATCCTTAATGCTGCGCTAAAATCATCAATCTTTTGGCTTCTGCTCATATTCTTGCCACTACTCATCCAGATGTTGTCTATCAAACATTTGTCAATGAATTTTATCAATAGATTACTTTTCCATCAGCTATAGCTGAAAAATATTGTTGTTTATGATAATGATCCTCCTCTCTATATACAAGTTTGTATCGACAACTCAGGTATGAAGCACATTTTAGCCGACAATGGATCTGAGCTCAATCTTTGTCCTGTGTCATTCATTCAGGATATAGGCCTTTCTGTAGCTAATCTTAACCCAACATCTCTCTCTTCGGAGCATATGATTCTATTGTGCGTCCATGCTTAAGCACCGTCACATTGCCACACACAGTTGGACCAAAAAATATTCTCATTCATTTTTTTTCGTTGATGTCCCACCTTCATATAACTATTTACTTGGTAGGCCATGACTTCATCAAATATAAGTAGTGTCTTCTACGGTCCACTGATGTGTTAGATTCTTAAACAAGGGATTTGAATATGAGATCCTCCCTGATCATACACCATTCTAATATTACAAAATAGATAGTAATATTGTATTACCTGTTCCTACTTCTACTATGGTGCATCCTGCTACAAATTCACGACCTAGACATTATCCAAAAAATTTACCTCCACTCTAAGAAACCATTTGTACATAAGAAGCTATTCTAGAATTCTTCCTACTTCTACTAATGCCACAATACTCCATCGGGGGTTTGTCCAAACATTGGATGTCATTCCATCTACTTCACCTTCTCATGAGCAACCACCATTAGCGCGTTCTCCATTTACATGCATGCTTTTCATGAATTACTCTTATTGGGAGTTGTTGGGATGAGAAAATATAGCCTAAGTATGGAGGGTGCATAAGGCTTGGGCATGCATACATAGAGCACACAGGTGCACTTGAGAATGTAGAAAAATAGGGCACACCCATAAGCAAGACTTAGCTGTTTTCAGCATGGGGCTATTTTTGGACATAAAGTGCGGAGCATATAATGATATGAGTACTTATAGAACATTAAAGACTATTTTTGGATGAGTAGGAGTATCGAGAGCCATGTAGATTTTTGAGAGATAATAATAGGATTGTACTACAATTGTATTATTAGGGGATCTATTATTAGTTCTTACATGTTTTTGTATTCTCATGTAAGGGCATGCATGGATATTATTAGCATGTAGCCTATTTTTGAAGGTGCATGGGCAGGTGCAAGGGAAAATATCCCACCCCTATAAATATGTATTAATTTACACAGATTCAAACAGATTTGATAATATGGTAGTGTTATGCTGCAATTTTGTTAGCATGCATGACTATGGTGACTTTATGATGTATGTAAGAAGATTATGTGTTTGACAGTATTAATATAATGAATCTTATTGGTTGGATATTAGTGTTGGATGTAATTGAACATGGATCTTGCATGGTAGATCTGATTATAGTAATTGTTTAGTTATTCCTTCATATGGTTTAGATCTAGATCTGGTTTATGCGTTGTGGTTTAATTGATTATTTGTTATGGATCTTAGAAAATATACATTCATTCATGCTAACATCTTGGACAAGATTCTCTAAAGAGGGACCTGATACCTTTGCACGCTTTGGGTGAGCTCTTATTTCAGACTAAGTGATGTGCCAACATGCCTTGGGATTTTGTGGTTATATTCTAGGTTACATCATTAGTTTCGTTGCCAGGACCTATTTCTCAGTTGTTTTTTAGGATGTTACATGATGAAGACATATCGGCTGACATTGGCCAATATTGAAGAGTGGTTAGACGATCCAGAGGAAGAGTATGGTCACAGATTTAGCATTGGACCTGAGTTTAATGCATGCATGTGGATTGAGAAGAATCTTTATGATGCAATGTATGAGACTTTCTTCGCCATCTTTCCTATAGAGTTGTATGAGTGGCTGCTTTCTTACACATTTAAGAGGTATTACAGGTTTCACACACTTGTTTAGACGCATGAAGAATTCCAGGCCTTGTATGATACATATCTGATTTGGACGTGCTATGTGGATATTTGGTTCCATGGTGTTTTGAACAACTATATTCTTGAGTACGTAGTTTCTAATTACTCTTTCCTAGAAGTTATTGAGTTCTAGTTCTTATGCGAGCCTAGAGTATCTTACTTGTGCGGTATTATTTTAGCAATTAAGATCTTGATTGTGACCCTAAATTTGGAAGAGAAGCATATGGCTAGCTAAACCCCACCACATGTGGGGGCATGAGCTGTTTTGGTAAAGATGGTGTACATAGCGGGAGAGAGACAAAGAGAGGAAAGGTAGTTTAAGTTTAATGAAACACATGAGAGGGATCTAATGAAGCAATGAGAGATCGCAGAAAGAATGGTGTTGGAAAGGGAGATGACTCATGAAGGATTTGGAGCTCACGCATATGATGTGGAGCAAGAGCATCTAGAACTCCTCCATTTAGGAAAGTATGATAGAGAAAAATACATGGTTTTGGATAAAGGTGTGTCAAAAGAAATATTGTGGATAGCGGGCTCACATTTGAACCTACCTAGCAACTTGGCCATTGCATTTGGTTTTACAGATTCTATGATAGTTGATAGTAAGCAAGCTAGTGTGGGAAGTAGAGTTGCAATAAATAGACTCAATTTGCAATCAAGTTCGAGAGTTAATTAGGTAGCTTATTCATATATGGTGGCTAAATCACCATCTATATTATTTGGAGGTTCAGCTGGAGGTATTTTTTTGGGTGTGTCATCAACACAAAATGTGGGCATGCACAACTTTGGTATAACGTCTGGAAGTAACACAACTTTGTAGACTATGGGAGTCTAGTTTAGCATGACCATTAGAACACAAGGAAGTGCATCCTCTGGTCCATTCCCTACTTTAAGAGGAAGATAAGGAGGGTTAGGTGGCTTAGGCCCTAAAAAATTTGGTGGATTTAGAGGCAGAGGAAACACAAGAGGAAATTTACATATTAGATCTGGTGGGCATGGTCTGCACCAGCCGTAAAAAATTTATATGGAGATGTCACTTCATATTCTAGAATATAGAGGCATTAAATATGCAACCGAGCATGTGCATATGTGTGAGATACTATGGCGCACAAAGGGGATTACTACTCCAGAGCGCAAGGCAAGTCAGTTTGATACTACATTGCAGGGGCGCGTGCATAGTTGGTATAAATTTTTTGACCCTGACTAGACTTGTGTAGATTATACCACGTTGCGGGATGCTTTCTTGAAAGAACTTTATATCCCTGAGTTTGAGCAAAAGAGCATCAATTCATTGAAAGATGTTAAGCAAGGAAATACTGAGAGTGTTTAGGAGTATGATGCTTGGTTCAATACCCTTTTTTCCAAGTTATCTTATGACATACATGCGATCTATCATACTCAGTGGTTTTTTGGAGGAATTATCATACATTTTTGAAGAGCGCTCTCACATAAGACTTTCATAGATCCACGCAAGCCACTTGAAGAAGCTATAAGTGCTGAGGTGGTAGGGAGTGTAGACACAGGAGTGAGCCCATTTTTAGAAGCTCATATTACAACAATGGCTAAATAGTCAGATGAATTATTAGCTAATTCGATGCATGAGACAAACCGTGGGATTCGGTGCATAGATTGTGAAGTAGAAGGGCACACTAAGGATTGTTGTCCTCATAAATTAGTGTGCTCCTTATTGCTAGACTCTGAGATCTGTCAATTAGACCACATTTCAAGTCAATGCCCATTATTGCAACACACGATAAGAAAGATCGTGTCCTGTTACTGCAAGATCTACTGGTCTACCACTCATGATACTGAGGATTGTAGGTTGATTGATTACATTCATGATGCCGTTGCTATTGGCGTATGATAGAATGGTGTTGTAAATAACTGTAAGGAGAAAAGTGAGCATCATGACCATGATCATAATGAAGGGCACTCTGATGGAGGCCATGGTAGAGGTTGAAATTACTGAGGAGATTTAGAGGCTGAGGTCACGATGGTAGAAGAAGTGATTTCCCTCATGGAACTTGTTATACATGTGGATCCCTTGATCATTATAGGTGTGAGTGTCCTTAGAACATTTTTTTTTCTTTTTGTGAAAAGAATCATAACTATGAAGAGTGCCCAAACTTGTATGAAAATTTGAGTAAGAAACATAAACAAGATAATAAGGGAGCAGGAATGGTTAGAGTGCATCGCCCTGTGGAAGATCAATGGATGCCAAAGTTAGCGTCATATCCTGAGTTGGTACCTATGAATATTACTACATGCGTTGAATTTGTGCGCACCAGGGAAGTTACAAAACAAAAGCCTACCATTACTAAGGAGGAGGTTCTACATGCAAAGTATCCATAACTTATGCATTAGAAGCTCTATCAAGAAACCATGGAGGTAATTAGGAATTTGCGAGGTAAGATACAATGTTTACAAGTACAATCACGAAAGTTAGAATAAAATAAGGGAACTGAGCTCCATCAGATAGATGTTGATGATCTAAAAGAGATTTGTAAGATGTTGTACTAAGAAAACATCATTCCTTTGCTAGGAAACTGGTAAAAGGGAAACACTCTGTGCACTAGGATCGAGCATGAAACACAAATTTTTCATGCTAACCTTCCCCCTTAAAGCCTGGATTATGACAAGGAGATCACTTTGAATGCTATTGTGGATGGTTGAATTTTGAGTAATATTCTAATTGATATAGGTGCAAATGTAAATGTAGTCACTTTGGACGTGTGGGTTCAATTAGATAGAGTGCCACTGCAACCATATTCAAATGCTATGTTTATGGAAAACATGACTAAAGCCACACCTATTGGAGTTTTAAAGGATGCATCAATTACTATACAGGGAGCCAAGTTTACTAGGGAATTTGTGGTCTTAGCACTTGCAGAAGCTGACATTTTTCCAACTTTACTTCAGTGCCTTTGGTGTTATGCAAACAACGCTGATCTACGTTTCAAAAAATGTTATATAAGTTTTGAGAACAAAGAGGAACACGTTATTATCCCCTTGATAGATGGGAAATCTGCACCATATGTAAAGCCCTTAAGTGAAGATGATTTGAATAGAATTTATTTAAACACCATTCGAGATCTAGAAGTTCTTGAGCCATCAAAAAAGGAGTTATCCAATGGGATGATGCACATTCCATGAGCGATATTACAAGTGTTGCATGTGACAACTGAGCATATGACACTTATGAAATGGTTGGGTGCAAAGTGAGAAGTATAGTTGCACATGTAAGTAAGCCACGCAGTATCAGGTGTTTGGGTAGTAACCTATAATGTCCCCTTTCCTACGCCAAAGGCCTAAGGGCCTAGTCGAGTCCAAGCCTTGGTCATACCCAAGGGGTTGTGGATGCTGGGAGCTATAAGAAGGGGCCATATGGTAGTAATATTCAAGTTTTGCATTTGGGGGTCACTTTTGGACCATGATGACTTAAAAAGGAAAAAATAACTTTAGTTACTTTTATTTTTTTGGCCCTTCCATAGAAAGAAATGCGTCTAGGGTTTATTGGGGCTCTTTTTCCTTGAAGACGTATATAAGGAGCTGGGGGAGAAAGAAAAAGGAATTTTTACATACATTTTATTTACCTTCACGTGCAACTACTATTTGCACATCTACAACTTGTGGAGTGAAATCCCACAGGGACCTTAGCTTTGGTGGTGAGAGACCTGTCCCTAGTTAGCAGGACATTCTTCGGTAGTGAGAGATCTATCCTAGTCTATCATTTTGGAGCCGCTCTTAGGGCTGTGTTACAGAGATATTATCAGAGGGTTCAAAGGAAGGGTTTGAGTATTTTTGGGGGCATTTGGGGAAGATAATCGGATGGGTTCTAGATCAGACTTATGACAACCATTTGGGTGGGGCTTAACATCACTTTGAAGGTGCCTCCATTAGTTTCCAACCCCTTTCCAAATTAGGTGACTTACAAAATTTATTTGGAGGGTTTTCCAGTTGTCCCCTTTCAAATCTAAAGGTTGAAATGTCATTTCCTATATTTTTTTAATGTTATTTCTAAAGGCTCTTGAATTTGGTGAGTTACAAACCTCTGAAGTTTTCCAGCTGTCTAGGGCACGCTGTAATTTTCTAGCAGCAATATATAATTCCAAAAATTCAAAAAATGTTTTTCTAGTGTTTATTATTATTATTGCAAGCTTCCCTCAAAATTTCATTCACTTTGGGAAAATATTTTGTGAGATATCAATTAAATACCATTCGCTGCCCTAGCTGGTCATTTTCTGTAAAAATAAGAAATTTTACTTTGCTGCAATTTTCATATAATTTGTGCATTTTCAAGTGGTATCCCATAAGAGATATTTTAGTGGTATCAGAGTAGTTGTTTCTCCAGCCTATTGGGATTGAAAGATGGGGGACATAGACAGTGAGGATATAGGTGTAGATCTAATGAAACAATTGTTCACTAACATGGTAAAGCAACATGAGACTACCAATCCCTATTTGAGCCAGATCACTGAGAGATTAGAACAGAACATGATTGATACTCATGCAAAAAGAGGAGAAATTAGCAATAAGGGACAACATGGTCAAAGAGGTGAGGGTGGACATTCAGGGCAGCGATCTCCCCATTCTCTACTAGGCCTTTGGGGTTTCACAAACCTTCTTTCTTGAAGGATCTAGAAGTTTCATAGGTACAGAAGCCAGTGGATATTGTAGATGAGGAGTCTTGTTGGGAAAGGTACCAGACCTTAAGTGATGGATTTCATGAAAACATTCCATTCCAGGAATATTGCAAAATGAAGATTGGCAGCAGACCTAGGAGAGATTACTAGGTACAGATACAAGAGATGCAAAGGAGGTTGGGACATATTTCTGTTCCACACTTCAATAGTTCTAAGAAGTGTTTTACATAGTCTTGGTTCTAGAAGTTGAAGACATACTTTGAATTGAATCCTATGTGCAAGGAAGATGCAATTAAGTTTGTAATCTTATATCTAGAGGGAGACGCTCATGATTTGGTGGCATCATGGGTTAATTAAATAGGGACACATATACATCACAACTTATGCAGAGTTCACAAAGAGGCTAGTGAGTAGATTTCATAGGAGGGACCCTGATAGGTATTTTAGAGAGTTAACTCATTTGAGGCAGACCGGTTCCTTGGACCAGTATATCGTAGATTTTTAGAAATTATCGGTCATGGTACCTGATGTTACAGAGATGAGGTTGATTTCCCTATTCACAATAGGTTTGATAGAAGCTCTCGTTGGATTTGTGAAGGCATTTGAGCCTTCTTCTTTACATGAGGCTACTAGGAGAGTTTGTGACTTGGAGTTATCCACTCCTAAGTCGAGGTTTCCACCTCGAGTGCAGCCTAAGGGTTTCCCTTCCAGAACCGATGGTTCAAACTTTAAGGTACCTCCACCTAAGAAAGATACAACCTATATACCATTTAAATCTAGAGAGGATAGAGAGGAATTGAGGTGAACGAAACTATGTTTTGATTGCCACACACCTTGGGTTCCAAGACATGATTGCAAGGGTAGAGGGAGGGCCGATTCATAGAGTTCTTTGAGGAGAGTGATGGTGACGAGGAGTTGGACACACAGGGATTAGAGGATGATAATGATGAGGCATTAGATAGTGTGGGTGTTGAGTAGGATAATGAGAGTTTTCCCCAAGAGACTATCGCCACTTTGTCTAGTACCATGAGGTACAAGGCATTCAGAGTTAGGGGAGTTTTATAGGGACATCAAGTAGTGGTACTCATTGATAGTGGGGAAACCCACAAATTTATTGATGCCTCATTGGTCGTTAGGTGAGGGTTAGGGCTTCAAAGTGGTTGTAGCCAATGGAGATTCCATGAGATGCACATGATGGGTTCCCCAATTAAGCATCACGATGGGTAACTATACAGTTACTAATGATTTCTATATTGTTGGTATTGGAGAGACCAACATAGTGCGTGGAGTACAGTGGCTCCATTCCCTTGGGGTGAGTTTTGGACTAACTTCTAGATGATGGAGATGAAGTTTAAGTCCAAAGGGAGGAATGTGATCTTGAAGGGCTTATCTTCAGAGGCACCCCGAGTTGTTACAGCCAAGAGGTTTGAGAGGATCTATAGGCACAACAGGGTGTATTGGGCTATACATTGTTTGGTTTTGACCAAGAAATCAGAGGATGGACAACAAGAGTATCATGTGGATATACAGGGCTTATTGGATAGACATAGTGTAGTTTTTGGTGACATACCTCTAGATAAGGGATTTGAGCATGTGATTGAGCTCAAGGATGCTAGACCAGTGGTTAGTTCTCCTTTACGTCACCCCAAACGGTTTAAGAAGGAGATCGAGAAGACTATACAAGAGCTCATTGATACAGGGCTTATTAGACTGAGTTCTTGCCCTTTTACTTCTTCGGTGGTATTGGTGAAGAAGAAGGATGTGACCCTGTGGATGTGTATGGACTACCGTGCCTTGAATAAGAAGACAATAAAGAACAAGTATCCCGTACCATGCATTGATGAGTTGATGGATGAGCTACATGGGGCTATCTATTTTTTGAAAATAGATTTGCATTCTAGATATCATCAGATCAAATTCAGGGAGTAGGATGTGCATAAGAAAACTTTCAGATGCCATTACGGTCACTTTGAGTTCTTGGTGATGCCTTTAAGATTGTCTAATGCTCCAGCTACATTCCAATCTTGCATGAATCATGTGTTCAACCGCCACTAGTGGAAGTTTGTATTGGTTTTCTTTGATGATATTTTAGTCCACAATAGGACTTGGGAGGACCATATCAGGAACCTGGGTGAGATATTGGGGATATTAGAAGCTAATTTTTTATATGTGAAAGCCTCTAAGTGTGAGTTTGGCATGACCAAACTTCTATAATTGGGATATGTGATTGGTGGGGGTACAGTGAAGGTGGATAGAGAGAATATATGAGCAATTCTGGATTAGCCACCACGTAGGACATTGACACATTTGAGAGGATTCGTGGGGTTATGCACATACTACCGGAGGTTTGTGAAGAATTTCTCTCGATTGACTGCTCCATTGATCGATTTGACCAAGAAGGGGGATTTTTCTTGGTCAGACGTAACACAACAGGTTTTTGATCACCTCAAGGAGGTGATGAGTTCGTGTCCCATCCTCACATTACTATATTTTCTCCCGCCCTTTCATTCTAGAGTGTGATGCATTAGGAGAGGGTGTTAGGGAAATTATCATGCAAGATAGGCATCCCATTGCCTATGAGAGTAAAAAATTGAAACCTATGGAGAGAGGGTATTCAATTCACAACAAGGAGATGTTGGCCATTATGCATGATTTGGCCAAATTCAGATAGTACCTTGTGGGCAGAAAATTCATGGTTCATACGGATCACAACAGTTTGAGGTTCTTCTTGGGACAAAAGGAGCTCAATGATCGCCAACAAATATGGGTGAACAAGGTATAAACATATGACTTTGACATAAAGTACACTAGAGGTAAGAATAATATTGTTGCTGATGCTTTATCTATGCTTAGTTCTATCTATGAAATTTTAGCGGATTGGAAGGCTCATATACTTGTTGAGTATTCCAAAAATTAGTTTGCATGTGAGATCATGGATGGTATTATATAGGATGACCAATACAGAGTAGTGGATGATATCATTTTCTACAAGGATAGGATTTTCCTTGTACTAGGGTCCAAAATTAAGGAGAAGATCCTTTGAGCAGTACATGATACACCACTAGCTGGACATCCTGGGTATTTCAAAACATACTGGTTTATCAGAGAGATATTTTCATGGAAGGGGATGAAGGACAATGTCCTTAATCATGTCAGAGAGTGTATGGTTTGCTAGCAAACCAAATCTGAGCAGTCTTTTCTAGCAGGGTTACTTCAGCCTCTCCCCATTCCTGAACAGAAATGAGAAAGCTTATCTATGGATTTTATCATAAGGCTTCCCTTGGTGCATGGGCATAGCTGCATTTATGTTGTAGTTGATTGGTTAACAAAGTTTGCTCATTTCGTTTCCCCACCCAAGGGGCATGAAGTAGTGGATGTGGCCCAGATCTTCTATATCGGTATTTTTAGGCTACATCGGTTGCCTAAAAATATTGTTTGTGACAGGGACAAGATATTCATGAGCACCTTTTAACAGGATATCTTCAGACTGACAGGTATGAAGTTGACTCCTAGCACTAGCTACCACCCACAGATAGATGGGAAAATGAAGATAGTCAATAAGTGGATAGAGGGATACTTGAGGAGTTATGTAACAAGACATCAACGGGCATGGATTAAATGGTTACACATGGGTGAGTATTGCTATAATACCACCTACCAGATGAGTATAGGTATGACTCCTTTTCGAGCCTTGTATGGGTACGATGCTATGAAATTTGTGGATTTGGTATTACCAGATAGTCGAGCCCCCAAAGCTCGAGATTGGTTATAGGATAACCAAGATATTCTGAAGGCTCTCAGAGAGAACCTTCAGAAGGCACAAAATCAATAGAAGGTATGTGCAGATTGACACAAGATAGAGAGGTCTTTTGAGGTTGGGGATCTGGTATTCCTACGTTTACAACCATATAGGCAGTCCTCACTAAAGAAGAAGGGTGCAGAGAAATTGAAACCATGGATTTATGGTCCGTACTGGGTAGTTCGTCGAGTTGGGGCAATTACATATGAGCTAGAGCTACCGGAGCATAGTAAGATACATAATGTCTTTCATGTTTCATGCCTTAAGAAGGTACTCAGACAACATATTATACCATCTACAGAGTTACCGCCACTAGATGAGGAGGGGAAGTTGGTGTTGGAACTAGAATCCATTATTGAAGAGAGATAGAGGGGGCTCAGGAGTAGAGTAATCACCAAGTATTTGGTGCGATGGAAGGGACTATCACTTGAGGATGCTACTTAGGAGGGAGAGTAGCTTCTGAAGCATCCTAATTTGCATTTTCTTGAGGACAAGCAAAATTTGGGAAGGGAGGACTATAATGTCCCCTTTCCTATGCCAAAGGCCTAAAGGCCAAGTCGAGCCCAAGACTTGGTCATACCCAAAGGGTTGTGGATGCTGGGAGCTATTGGGAAGGGGCCACATGGTACTAATATTCAAGTTTTGTGTTTGGGGGTCACTTTTGGACCATGACGACTTAAAAACGAAAAAGTAACTTTATTTACATTTATTTTTTTGGCCCTTCCATAGAAAGAAATGCATCTAGGGTTTATTGGGGCTCTTTTTCCTTGGAGAGGTATATAAGGAGATAGGGGAGAAAAAAAATGACTTTTTGCATACATTTTATTTACCTTCATGTGCAACTACTGTTTACACATCTACAACTTATGGAGTGAAATCCCATAGGGACCCTAGCTTTGGTGGTGGGAGACTGTCCCTAGCTAGTCTGTCATTTTGGAGCCACTCTCAAGGCTGTGTTACAGAGATATTATCAGAGGGGTTCCAGATTAGACTTACAACAACCATTTGGGCTGGGCTTAGCATCACTTTGAAGGCATCTCCATTAGTTTCCAACCCCTTTCCAAGTGAGGTGACTTGCAACCTTTATTTGGAGGGTTTTCCAGTTGGCCCCTTTTAGATATAAAGGTTGAAATGTCATTTCCTATATTTGTTAATGTTATTTCAAAAGACTCTTAATTTTTTCTCTTGCATTTGGTGAGTTATGAACCTTTGAAGTTTTCCAGCTGTCTAGGGCACATTGTAATTTTTTGGCAGCAATATATAATTCCAAAAATTCAAAAAATGTTTTTCTAGTGTTTATTATTATTATTGCAAGCTTCCCTCAAAATTTCATGCACTTTGGACAAATATTTTGTGAGATATCAATTAAATACCATTCGCTACCCTAATTGGTCATTTTCTATAAAAATCAGAAATTTTACTTTGCTGCAATTTTCATATAATTTGTGCATTTTCAAGTGGTATCCCATAAGGGAGATTTCACAACAAGGTACCAAGGTACACTGATGAAGAGAATCTTGAGGTATTCCTACTTGCCATGGAAGTTCAGTGGGAATGTCAGGTGGAAAGAAGGAATATACTAGTTTATACTCTATACGAGATGGAAGCACATTGGTAGATGGTTCACATGGATAATCTTTTGGAGTGAAGAGAATTGAGGATTGCTTTATCTGCTAGATTTATATGAAGCAATGTGCCTACTCAAATATGTGCATTTCATGGTAATGATCCTATTCAGCACCACGTTCAGTAGTGTGAGAGACTTTGGAAAGAGGGGCAGGAAGCTCTACCACCTTCGCTGTGGGTGCACAAGCTATATTTCACCTTACGAGACTCTGCACGTGCATGGTATATCTATGCAAAGTTGAATAGAGAGACTGGAAATTGGAAAGAATTGACTTCAGGTATGATTCAAACCTTAAACTATTTTCCACTAAACCTCCAGTGCATGAGGCATTACAGGTTATGAAGTACTTAACTATGGGGGATAGTGCAAAGGATTAAGAGCTCCTTCAGGAGTTGTTAGGTGAGTCAGACCTAGAGGTGCACTTTGAAGAGGAAGAAATAGATGTTGAACAGATTGGGCATGCCTACCTAGAAAGAGAGAAGGGTAAGATGGTCTAGTTGATGATGAAGAAGTGGAGAACCTGGATATTAAGCATAAAGAGGGTACACATGAGGTCTTGGACGTTGCAAATGAAAATGTGGTTACCTACCATGAGATTATGAAGACTAAGAAAGTAAACATTGGAATGGATGTGAAACCTAAGGAGGCCATCATTAGATATTATTGGTTTGACTCTGAAGTTGCTAAGATAATTGAGTTACTACGTGACTTCCAAGACCTATTCCCTAGAGGCTATTATGAATTAAAAATAGTACATGAATCTTTGGGCAAAATGAGAATCAAGTTGAAGGAAGGTACACGCCTAGTTTGGAAGAGGCCTTACAAGATGAATCCAAACTTGCATGTCAAGGTGAAAGAAGAAATTGAAAAAATGCTGAATTCTCGAATCATTGAGCCCATCGAGGAGCTAGAATGGGTGAGCCCTATGGTCATCAGTATCAAGAAGGATGAAAGAATTAGAGTTTGTGTGGATTACAGGGAGTTAAATGCAACATGTGTAATTGATCCCTTTCCCACACTGTTTACTAAGGAAATTATGGAAGGCATTGTCGGGTGCTAGATCTACTCCTTCATTGATGGATTCTCTGGATATCATTAGGTGAGGATAGCTAAAGAATCTCAAGAGAAAAAAACTTTCACCACTAAATGGGGAAGTTTTACATACATGGTTATGACCTTTGGATTAAAGAATGCACCTGTAGTATTTTCGTGCATTGTTGTACATGCATTCCATGATTTTATTCATAAGTTCTTATAGGTTTATCTGTATGATTTGATAATTTATGGGCTTGTGAAGGATCACTGTGATAATTTGAGGTTCATGTTTGAGAGATGTCGACAGTTTAGGATCTTGTTAAACATCAAGAAGTGCATTTTTACCACATCTTTTGGAATTTTTCTAGGACATATCTTCTGTAAGGAAGGTTTGCTTGTGGATCCTACTGAGGTTGCTGTTATTTTGGGCTTAGAGGAACCAAATAGCCAAAGCGAGGTGCGTAGATTCTTTGGGCACATAGGGTAATACAGAAAGTTTATCAAAGGTTATGCCAGGATTGCTGTGCCCTTAGAGGAGTTATTAAAATGAAGAGGCAAGTTTGATTGGGGTGAGGCATAATAACACGTGTTTGCGACACTAAAGGAAAGGCTTACTATAACACCTATTCTACATTTTCCTTCATGGAATAATCCTTTTCATGTTCATGTTGACACCTTTGGCATGGCCATTGGTGTGGTATTAGCCCAACCTAGAGAATCAATTGTTGATCATCTTATTTGTTTTGTGAGCAGGAAGTTGACTCTAGCAGAACAAAATTATACCACTACAAAGTGCGAGGCGTTGTCTATGATATATGCGCTCCATAAGTTTCAATAGTATTTGTTGGCTACCCCATTCATCTTTTATACAAACCACATGGCATTGAAGTACTTGGTGAACAAGCCCATTTTATAGGGGCACATATGCCGTTGGGTTCTATTATTCCAGACCATTTATCTAGGATTCAATTGGGAGAGGATGTACAGAGCATTGAGGATACAATGCTGGATGCACAATTATTCATGTTATACAGTGTGCCCTCGAACTTAGAGGATAATGCTTTCTTTTTACGAACAGGTGTGGTGCCTGAAGGTTTGAACGCTTTGGAGAAGAAACAACTTGCTATCCATGCCTTGCCTTACATGTTGATTAGTGGAGACTTATAAAAATTAGACCGGGATGAAGTTTTATGTCAATATGTACTTGAGCATGAGCGTGTAGTAATTAAGGAGGAGGATCATGGTAGCATTTTATGTGGACACTATGTGTGAGATGCCACCATGCACAAGATTCTATTAGTTGGTTTATGGTGGGAAACATTATACAAGGATTGTAAATAATATTGTAAGGCATGTGACCATTGTCAATGCCTTGGAAATCCTAAGCATAGAGATGACATGTTCTGATCCAATTCTTTCAACTCCCAGAAGGACCATGCATTGGAAATGTGGGTAGAAATAGAATTGAATTTGTGGGTCCTATTTCCCCACTCGCGCACAAGACTAGATTGTGCTATATTATAACTTGTATAGATTATCTTACAAGGTGGGTAGAAGAAATGCCTACAAAGGATTACATAACACCTACGGTAGCAAGGTTACTGTGGGAAAATATTATTAGGAGGACAAACTACAATAAGTTGCATAAAGTCAAATCCTTTTAGTTGGTGTTTCACACAAAGGCTATTCTACTAGTGGAATTTATGTTACCATCTCTACGTATTATGCGTGCAGGAGGTTTAGCAGATGAACAAATACTTGAAGAATGTATTGACAAACTGATGTAGCTGGATGAAAGGCACACTATAACATGATGGAGTAAAAAGAAAGAAAAGGCCAGGTATAAGGCATGACATGATGGGAGCATCAAGGACAAGAAGCTTGAGATTGTTCAGATGGTAGTTTTGTATGATTCAAAGTTTTTGCACCACCCTGTAAAGCTTAAGGTGCATTGGTTGGGACCGTATGTTATAACTTATATACTTGATTCAAGCGCTTGCCAGTTAGAGGTGCTAGATGGAACATGGTTTCCCAGTTACTTCAACGGGAGTAGGATGAAGCCCTACTATAAATAAGTCTTAATGGTGTTTGTAATAAGGCAATGTTGCCACTTAGATTAGATTTCCTTAATGCATTCCCTTTATATGTGTTTCCTTTCATCTTTTCTATGCTTTTTTAGTTTAGTTTAGTGTTTTGTGTGATAAGAGTTCTTGGGTGTCAGAATTTAATTACTAAGTGTTTTCATGCACAGAAGACCCCACACACCCTTAGTGTGGGGTGGATAAAGAAGGATTAACTAGCTGTTTATTTTAAATTATGGACCATGTAAAAACAAACTCACTGGTGATCATAGAAGGGACATGGTTAAAAAAGGAAATTTTAAGGAAATTTCTCAAATTGAAGACCATATGTGGGAGAATGGATGCTCAGTATAACGAGAGGTAGGCTGTAGAATTGGAGACTACTTGGGAAGAGTCACATTGGATAGGTAGTTCAACATAGGGAAGTGCGGGTAGAGGAGATTTGTGGCAAAGAAGTAGTGGGCATGCCAGAAGGTTATGACTGTGGCACAAAAATTGATGCGTGGAAATATTAGGCATGTGAAAAGAGTGGATGCGTCATTAATGGCAGTGTATGGTGGTGGTTGATGAGAAATTAATGTGAATAATTTTTAAAATTCGTCTATAAGGTCAGCGTTTGTAACATCATTATTACCTTACATTGTTGAAGCTAATTGAGTGCGAAGTGCAAAGAAGAAGTGAAGGGTGAAGATAAATTTGTAGATCAATGAACCAAATGCAGGATTAAAGGACATACTGTTGTTAGCATTCAACACAAAATTGATGATTCAGGTGCATTGGTGTGTGTGCTCTAAGGTGGGTTCATATGACTAGGGTGTGAAGGAAGGTAGATTTACAGCCACAGTTTGACGTAGATCAAAGGGTTTGGTTCGCACTTTAGGTTGTGCAAAGGGAGAATGGTGATAACTTTGTGAAGTTGTAGAATGTCCTTGTTAGGTAAGAAAGGAAGATATGACACCGTGATCGAGCTCTAGGTGTTGAAGAAGAGGCTACCAAAGCAACAGAAAGAGTGGTTGGTCGAGATGCTATACCCTGAGGGAGTGGTCGAAGGGCGACCATGGACAGATAAAGATAATAAGGTGTAAAATTTTTTATACTAACCACATGAATGGATAAGTGCGTATGAAGGATATCATCACATGAAACCATTTGAAAGACACACATCAAAGGATGATATATGGAATAAGGGTTTTAGATGATTCAGTGAGGAGGTCATTGGATAGAGCATGGGGGTCATGCAGATTTTTGAATTACCATATTTTGGGAAGCCTGAGAAGTTGTACCAGTGTCTTATGTCACGGGTACATGAAGATTTCTTTTACTTCATGGGTATGAAGTATGTGATATTACCGCTAAACTGATCAGGTAAGGTAACTGGGTTGCATGACTCAGGGTGAGAAATATGTTGGAGATTTATCTGATGGTGAAGGCACTGATGCAACGACCACCACATTTAAATACAAGAAGGGAGGTTAGGCATTTAAAGTTACAAATATTGAAGATATGACAACAAGGGTTATGACACAGCTCATGGGTTGTAAGTTAGGTACCTTCAAACATTGGACCGAGGTAAACTAAAATTGGCTACACATAACACATAAGATAGTGCAAGAAAGACCTACTACAACATTTTTAGATATATTATAGAGAGTTTAGTGGCTGAGGCACGTGTGTCCAGGAGGAAAAAGGTGACAAAAATTACTTGGGGTGCTATTCTTCATTTTACTTGTATTAAGTGAAATTGGCATGTGCCTGATGGGCCAAAGGAGAAGGTGTGGGAATTTCCCATTGGAATATAAGTCACTCGAAAAAAGAAATTTACAAAATCTATATTGCAAGGCTCCATAACAAATACCTAAAAGGAGCGATAAGAGAAGTGGTTCAGGTGGTTTCACCAGGGCATTATAAGGGGAATGACGCATCCCACGCTAGCTTCCTATAGTGTTGGATGGGAAAACTAGAATTTTCCAGTGTACCAACATTTTAGTCTGGGGAGGTTCTACATGAAGAAAAGTGAGAAAATCCCTTGGTGTAAGTTACCCTTTGCCTTTATTGCGTGATACTTTAAGGATTCTGTAAACAGGTTGCATAACACACACAAACTTATAGTTTGACATTGATAAAGTAGACGTGCAAATATTTATATTTTGCGTAAGACTTATGTATGGCCAAATAGGGAAGTGTATGTAGAGACGTTTGAGATAGATAATATTGACATAACTCTGGAGACCTTGGTCATGGGACAGATTGAACCGGTCGCGAGTCTATGTGTATCTAATGCCATGCTTCAAGGATAGAAATGTGATTAAAGGTGAGGACATAGCTCTGTCATGTGACCTCCAAAGAAGGATTAGACATATAGTGGGCACCACAAGGCTGAGTTGAACCCATGCCCCCCACTCAACAAGAACTAATACCTACAAGTTTGGATAATGTTTTGGAGCACCAGGAAGAAGAATAAGCTGACAACAGTACAAGGTTGGACCATACACGAATGATTTTACGTGCAGGAGGCGTATGTCCAGGGATACTGGCACTGGGACATCACAGCCAGCTAGGAGGTCACCACGTGTAACACCGGTGAAGAATGATCAAAGAATAAAGGAAGAAGACATCAGAAAATATATACCATTCAAGGATAACAAGAAGGAGACAGTCCTCACGATAGAGCCCACAGAATGATGTGGCCAATTGAAGCATGGAAGTGTACAGGACGATGAAGAGATAGGTGAGAAAATAATATATGAGGAAGTTGGTCCCTAATGTAAGTACCTAGGAACCTACTTATGATCAGAAACATTGCTAGTGGGGATACAAAAATTATAATGCACCCCACCACACGCACATACAAGGTAACCGAGGAAGGAGAGGAAGTAGAACATAGATGTGTGGTGCATCGAGGCACAATAGGATGAAGGCACTGTTGTATAAAAGGACCATAGGTGAGGACGCACTAATGAGAATAAGGAAGACATATGTGGTGAGAACACATGGAGCTTGGGATATATTGATGATGATACCAAGATCATTTGTGGTTGGTTCTAGAATACTTTTGGCCTAGGGAGTAGTTATATGACTTGGGATTTAATGGATCCATAAGTGGCGACTACATGCACACTCGTAAACACATTATCATGGAGCATGCAGAATCACATGGCTGAGCCTAAATTTGATGTTTGCAAGGAGTCATGTGTATCATGATGGGATGAAAAGGGTGCCACATACTCACCATATCACTATTAAGCCCACATCATTTTTTGGATGAAGCATGTGAGCAATGCTACTGGTTAAGGTTTCTACAGATGTTGCGCACCGTAATATTGATAAAGCGGCTACTATTCAAGGCCTTATTGGAGGATAAATAAAGATGTAAGGACATTGAAGATCAAGGCACCTTATAGAGGAGTGTGATAACAACTGAGGTAAAAACGTAGAAAGTTCTTAAAATGGTACCGAATAAATTGGTGATGAAATTATGGAGAAAGAGGCCTAGATTTGCATGACAAGGTTCCAAAAGAGTTTCAGTCCGCTCTACATTATCTGTGCATAATAGTTCATATGTTGTTGGAGAAGGGATCCCATGCACATGCCAAGACCTAAAGAAGTCCTACAGAAGAGGTATTGAGAGATCCAAGGCCATGCTCGCTATTGCGCATAAGATTGCAAGTTATGAGTCCTTATTGAAGCGTTGAAGGATGAATTAAAGAAAGAAGATTGAAGTGTGAGGCACCAGATGCAATTATAAAAACAAGGACCATTGAAGAAAAAAATGAGGTCCTCAAGGCAATGAAGAATGAGACACTTGGGCACATGGAAAGGCTTACGTTGATTGAGAAAAAGTGTGATGCACTTGTAGTAGCCCATGATCCACATAAGGAGAAACTAAAAGACATTGGTAAACTTACTATGAAAAAAATGGATCTCATGGAGGGGATGGTCTCTAGCATGGCTAACATTGTTAGAATATTACAGAATGAAATGGAAAACATGACTCATGATGAGCTGGAAGCCATAGTTACATATATTCTTGATAAAACTAGCTAAGTGCTAAGTGTCTAGAATGACTTGGAGGCAAAGATTAAGAACGAATATCCAGAGTTATTCATACCTGTAGAAGAGAAAGGTGCCGAGTAGTCTATCATTCTTTATACAAGTACTTCATTTATTCTTTCATTCTTTATTCATTATTCTTGGAGATATAAAATGGATTACAATTTCTAAGGGCGGAAATTCAATTAGTGTGGGGTAATGTTTGGATGAGAACATATAGCCTAAGTATGGAGGGTGCATAAGGCTTGGGCGTGCAAACATAGAGTGCGTAGGTGCACGTGAGAATGTAGCAAAACAGGGCACACCCAGGAGCAAGACTTAGCTGTTTTCAACATTGGGCTATTTTTGGACATAAAGTGCGGAACACACAATGATATGAATACTTGCAGAGCAAGAAAATCTATTTTGGGATGAGTAGGAGTTTGAGTTCCATGTAAAGTTTTAGAGATAATAATAGGATTGTACTATAGTTGTATTATTAGGTGATATATTATTAGCGCTTGCATGTTTTTATATTCTCATGTAAGGGTGCATGGATATTATTAACATGTAGCCTATTTTTGTAGGTGCATGGGTGGTGAAGGGAAAGTCCCCACACCTTTAAATATGTATTGATTTGCACGATTTAGAAAATTTGATATTATTTTATTGTTATGCTGTGAGTTTGTTAGCGCACATGACTATGGTGACTTTATGATGTATGTAAGAAGCTTATGAGTTTTATAGTATTAATATAATGGATCTTATTGGCTTGATATTAGTGTTGGATGTAATTGAACATGGATCTTGCATGGTAGATCTGATTATAGTAATTGTTTAGTTATTCCTTCATATGGTTTAGATCTAGATTTGGTTTATGCACTGTGGTTTAATTGATTATCTGTTATGGATCTTGGAAAATATACATTCATTCATGCTAACATCTTGAACAAGCTTCTCTAAAGATGGACATGATACCCTTGCATGCTTCAGGTGAGCTCTTAGTTCAGACTAAGTGATGTGCCAATGTGCCTTCAGATTTTGTGGGTATATTCTAGGGTACATCATTAGTTTCGTTGCCGAGACCTCTTTCTCAGCTATTTTTCAGGATGTTACATGATGAAGACATACTAGTTGACATTGGCCAGTATTGAAGAGTGGTTAGATGATCTAGAGGCAGAGTATGGTCACAAATTTAGCATTGGACCTGAGTTTAATGCATGCACATGAGTTGAGAAGAATCTGTATGACGCATTGTATGAGACTTTCTTTGCCATATTTCCTATAGAGTTGTACGAGTGGCTGGTTTCTTACACATCTAAGAGGTATTGGAGGTTTCACATGCTTGTTTGGATGCAAGAAGAATTACAGGCCTTATATAAGGTAGATATGATTTGGACACACTTTGTGGATGTTTGGTTCTATTGTGTTTTGAACAACTATATCCTTGAGTACGTAGTTTCTAATTACTCTTTCCCAGAAGTTGATGAGTTCCAATTCTTGTGCAAGCCCAAAGGATCTTACTTGTGTGGTATTCCTTTAGCAATCAAGATATTGATCATGACCCTAGATTTGGAAGAGAATCCTATGGCTAGCTAAACCCCACCAAGCACGGGGACAGGAGCAAGTTTGGTAATTACATATCTTGGTTGCATTTACTCTTTCTTGCTTATGTTTACATGTACACTTTCTAAGCATGCTATACAAATACTTTGCATGTCATTATATATTTCTATTTACAAATGCACATTCACTTTCTTTCTAGTTGTGATCACAAACTCTACACAGATTGATACACACAACATGGATGATTGGCACAATACCTCATACCAATCCCACAACGGCTTCTGAGGGCATCCAATTTTTTACACTACATGTGCTATTGTTTCATTTTTCATAGCACATTACTATATCAGATTATATACGCTTTGACATATTTTTTATCTTTTTAACATGCTAATGGGTGCTTCATGTGCAACATTTGCTTTACATGTCTACTTGCTTCCATGGTTGTCTGTTACTATTTGTGATTTTTTGCTTGTCATTGTATGTCATTGTTTGTGGGATTTTCCCTATGTCTTGATTCTTATCTGATTGTCTATATGCTTATGGCCACTATGGCCTTGATTGTCTTGAACATCATGAGTGATGTCCCATATTTGAAACCCACTTTTCATGGTCTACATCATCTTCTTTCATCTTAGCTTACAAATTGAATTCTTTCATGCATAACTTACACATTGTCTTTTACATGTGTGTTTATCTTGATTATACTAACACTTGTTTCCTTACCACTTTGTTTGCATGCTCCTTGGTTTCTACCAAGTATATTCCCTCCCCCCTGCAGGGCACAATTTTAACACAACGGTTGGTCCTCCTTTGGGCCACATACTCCTCAGTGGCATCCTATGCACCCTAAATGAGGGGGCATAATCAGTCACCCCATATAACACCCTATATTCACTTTTTAACACAGTTCAATACTGGTACAACTTTAGTATCAGACAAGGCTCAGAATCTGATTTGGGTCCTTAACACAACACATACACTAGCGCTCAGACTAGGAAAGTAGCACTTGGGTGCCTTTGACCCTTCCTAGATACCAGTGACTAGGGGAAAGTTGCACAACAATTTTCAGTTCAACATAGTCTACAACACTTCAAACAATGGCTTTTACAGGACAGAAAATCCTTAGCACTCATTATGCATGCATTACACAACATTTTCTACTTTTGCATTGGATTAGAATAGTTCGAACTGGATCAAATTTTTACACACCATCTACAGTGGTGTTCTACATTTTAGGAATTATTTAAATGTTAGAGGATAACACCATAATTTTCTCCTTACACATCTTCCATTCTTGGCATGAGATCACCGAACAAAATCACAGTTAGTGCAACTGGCATGAGATCACCCGAAAAAATAGTTCTTCTACATCATCTTCAAGATCCTTTCTACACTCTTTTTCTCATCGCAGATTAGGTGCATATGTTCCTTTTTCACAAATTCATATTTTACATACTTTCTTACATGTTTTTTTTTTCTCATTTTGATCATATACTCACGTATTTGACTACTTGATTGTTCTTCTCTTTTGCAGGTTTGTCCTTATGGGAAGTGGTAGTCACATAAGATCAAAAAAAATCATACCAACAACATCAATCATAATCAACACATAAAAAATAATCAACATCAACAATAGGTACAAACACTACATTGACACATATGCTCTCACCCTAGGGTCATCATGTTCATCACATTTTGCACTTCCTCTTATTTAGTTTCCATGCTTCACATTTTTATCACTCCACATTTTTTTTGTCTCTCAGCACACTTTTCTCCATCGATCTACATGGTTATCATGTACGCATATCTTATCTACTTTATGTTATTGAGAATTCACTCAACAAAATAAAGTGGGGGAAAATGTAGACACTAATCACACACTTTGGGTATTTATCTAGTCATGATCACATAATGTTATTCATATGATTCCTAAGTAAGAAATTTACTAATTAATCCATGTCTTTAGCCATCTTTCTTTACTTTCTATTTCCACTTTTGTTCTTACACCTCTGCTTGCCCAATTTGTATTTTTATACATTGACATTTCTCATCCTGGACACCAACACCCAACTAGGACGCTAGCGCCAGGGACCCCCATCCCCTCTGGGCACCCTTGACCTCTTTGTAATTTTCTCACATCTTTTGGGTCCTTTCTAGCCATTTGGGCATCTTATATTTTTATTATTAGGCCTTTTTAGGGTTAATTACGAAATTCAAACAAGGGAATCATATAAATATAAATTTATGTGATCATAATAAAGGACCAAACATTAAACATTAACTGTCACAACCTAAGGTTGCATCCAAAGGCAATATCAAGAGCATTCAAGCATTCACACAAGGGCAAGGGATTGCATTATTTTGCATACACTTCATAGGAGGGGAAGTTCATTCTTTCATACACACATCTATCTACATCTTCTACATCTAGGTATTGCTCGTTATTAAGTGTAACATGCACAAGAGCCACCTAGGGCACAATTTCTTCACACACACACATAAAACTACTTTGGGTCTGAAATGTAGTGCAATGCTTGGTCATAAGATCACTTTTTTGATAGCTAAGGTCAGTTTGACCCCTCATTTGCATTATTTTTGTTTTGGGATTTGATGCACTTTTGAGGGTTTTATAGGGCATTCATTTATTACAGGTTATTAGTGACATCAATGATCATTGTGTGACCTACTAGTGAAAAGAAATGAAGGACAATGAACATCTCATGACCATCCAAAGCTGGTTTTCTGAAATTTTGAGTAGTCTCAGGAACCCAAAACAAATCTGCAGCACCTGTAGGTGCCCTTGACTGATTCCAGGTGCCCCAGTCTAGGTAAATATTGCGGTCACATAATTTTCTGACACTCTGTGTGACACTTCTCCCTCTCTGTTCATCAATTCTTCACTTTGACACAACCCAAGATTATTTGTGAATCGTCTAAGTCTTTCTATCTCTTCTTTGCAACAAGAGTTTCATAATTTGTAGCTTAATTTGCTTGGGTCAAATTCTAGACTTCATTGCATATTCATTTACTGCTACATCACAATAAGATTTTAGGAAATTAAAAGTTCTATATTTTCTTAATCAGTTTCCTCTTCATGCTCTTCCATATCTTCTTCCTCATTGTGGCTCTTTTCTATGCTAAATTTCTTAGCCAAAGCTTGAACCATTGAGTCTATGGAATCTTGCTTAACCGATGCTATCCTTTGTTGATCTGAGAGTTCTTGTTGATGTTGAAACAAATGGTATCCATTGTGATTTCTAGCATCTCAATTCTATGGATAAAGTTCTCTTCTCCATTTGATCTTTAATCCTTTGTTTCCACTTATTTGTAGATATTTTTGGATCACAAGGTAATACTTCTTGTCCTTTAGACCTTGTCACTGTCATATAAATCACACAAGAATGAATACCACATTATCTTAGATATAATTGTCAGCTTTGATACCAAAATGATATGTAAACCTCTACTTTGGAAATTTATGAGACCAAAATATATTGTTACTACTTCCATTTGCTTGAAAATGACAATTCTTAATGCTAGTGAATGAAATATGAAACTTAGAACTATTTTGTAGCAATAAAAAGATAAAAAATTCAACACACAACACAATATTTTATCTTGAAAACCAAAAATTTGAAAGAAACCAAATCAATAAGGGTAATCACTATTTATTCCCAATATTATACTGGCCAATTTAAAGAAAATACATATTACAAGAAGCTGAAGGAAGGAAAACAATGTCACTTCCACCCTTCTCTACTTGTTTGCTCTAATCTCACTCATTGTTTATAGAAAAAAATTCTAGCATCAATGGTTTCTTAATCACTTCTCTCCATCAAGTCTTCAATGATCTAATTCAACACACTCTTCTTACTTAAATAGCTTGTTCCCCATGTCCTCCCGTGCACTGGAGAATGGGAAGAGGCATCCAAGGAAGAGACACAACCCAAATGTTTAAAATCTAGGACCATTCATGGATTTTTTTTTATTTTCATTAGGGACAAGACCTCTGGTGAATTAAGACTGATGGTTACACAACCACCAATGTGGTTACACAATTGTCGGTCTGTGCAAAGGGGTGTTATGCAACCACCGCTTTTCACAGAGCAATGATTCTATAACAGATTTTTTTTCTCCTTTTGATTATTTTTCCTTATAATTCTGGTTAGTCTGATGAAGTAGTGTTTCTTTAGATCCCTATGGATCAACCTTCCCCCATCATGGATGCCAATTAAGAACACTTCGTTAGTTATAATCCTATTTTTATTAATTAATTAACCATTATTAATTAATTAATCCTTTCAATCTTGTATTTAACTAATAAACCTTATTAGTTAAATCCCCCTTTCAAACCCTTCAAATTCTACTAATTTCCTTTTAAATCATCTCCAAATGGCTTCTTAAGTTTATTTTGGCCTATATATTAATCTTAGTTAATTAATTAAATCACCCCCAACTCTCATGAGTTGTTAATCTCTAATTAATCTCTTCTAATAATACTTATCCCTTTCTAATTCTACTTTACCTTTATCCCACATTCATTAGGTTGTAAGTTTATCTAAAAATGGAAAGCTATATAAAGAACCTAGTACACCTTGTCCAAATTTACAATATGTCCTTGGAGGACATCTGTATATGATAAGAGCATTTCAATCTTGGAAGGCTTATTGATAAAGTAACCTTTTCCATCTTCTACTTGGTAAAGAGTAGTAAGAGAAGAACTAAACATGGAAATTAAACCATATTGGTGAGATCTCTTCCTCTTCTATGGAGAATTTCCTTTGATCTCATGTAGCTACGTTCATCTCACTAAAGGAGTACCTACAATTACAAAACATATCTAAAAATCAAAGGATTGGTTTTACATTTAATGTTTTAATGTTTGATGCACATTAGTTAAGCTTTTCCTTTTTAGCTTTATCATGATGTGTATGTTGTTGATTAACTAAGTTAGGAATCTATTTGGTGTTATTTTCCTTTCATTAGCTTAGATTAATTCAATCACATGCATACACTGATATTTAAAGAAACTACTTGGTAACATTTTAAAATAATTCCTAATATAATAAACGGTTTTAGTTGGATGATTAGTAGAACTTTGAACAACACTTGAATTTATATGGGTTGTTGATATATGGTATCACTTTATCCTTCTATATGTAAATTTCATCATAATCATAATTGAGGCGTGAACTCCACATTTTTAAATTTACCCCTTCTAGGGAGTAGGCTTGCAAACTGAACCCACAAGGTAACCTTCTAGAGAGTGTTTATATCCGTATGAGATTTACACCTATAACGACCATATGTATGCTTAGCGTATTTGTATGGGATTTACACATATAATGACCATATATATGCTTATTGAAACACAATTTAATTAATAAAAATATTGCTTATGTGAGATCAAATATGTAATATGGATGTTCTTGGCCTAGGTTATGCGAATATGGTAATAGGTTAAATTGAGGTTTGAATTGTTTGGGTTGCATAGGAATGGCTTAAGGCCTATAAATACGTAGAATATAATAAAATTAAATTCCTTCCTCTTGCGTAATTTACCCTGAATGGATGTTACCCCAAAATTATATTAAATTATTAGTGAATTTAATGAATGTATAAATAAAAATACACTAGTCGATAGACATTATCCTCCTCTTTCTACGTAAATTTGATGTTATTTACAAGTTGGGCCAGTTTATGTGGTATATGAAAAAATGATAGTTGATAATATCATATTTGAGCTTAAGTTAACACATACCAGTTGTAGATATAATATCATAACATACACACAAGAGTGACACACATTATTTAAGAATAAGCATATTGGCGCTCGCTTCAATTTTTTAGTTATGTGGTGATGATATTATTGATAAGATAAAAATGGAAGCCATTAGATAATGGAGAGTGTCATTGATTAAATGAATAGGTATGTGCCATTGAATTTCATCCCTCTCTCTTCAAGTTTTATTTGATAGGTAGTACTATTTTCCTATTTAATTTTCATTCAAATTTTCTTCAAATCCAGGTATAACTATTGATGTCAACTTGTAATCTTGGTCTAATTAGAAAAAGAGGATGAACATATCATAGGTGGAGGAGGATACAAATATTTGTAAAATGTCTTACCGGGATCTTCTTAAAATATAATCTTTTAGGATTCCTCTATGGATTATTTCCATAATTTTCCAACATGATAAAATATTGTTTCTTATGTCTCCCCTCCACTACAACACAACTTAATAATTTTTAGTGTTTCAAAATTTTTTGGTAGATCAAAAAATAATGTAAATATTTATTCTAAAGTATCTTTTTTTCTTTTGTATCTCGATGGCAGTTTAAGTACATAAAAAAAAATCACGACTAGGAGAAAGGTGAACAAATGCATGTTTATAATTGAGAAACAAAAAATAAAAGTAATGATGATGTCAGGTTACATGTTCAAATAAAATTGTATTTTTCCTATAAATTTTGAAAGATTTTATATTAAATACAATAAAAATTGATTTTTTTACAGACTTTAAAAATTTCATTTTGATAATCAAGTGTAAATATGTGTATGCATCTACCCAACTCATGTTCATATACTTACACGTAAATCTATTCTATTGAGAATTATTTGTTTACATGGTATGAATTCACATGTTGGATCACCTATGAATCAAATCATACCATTCATTCATCTCTTGTTAACCTACCTCTTTCGATTACAAGTCCTTTATTACCAAAGCAACGATTCATTCTTGATATTGTTCTTCAAAACTTCATATGTCAGGAAAAACTCACACCTTTTGAATTGATCATTTAATGCATATATGGAATACAAATTCCTTATCCCATCATCCATAGGTGTCATGTCAGAAGAAAGTATAATTTTGCATACCTCCCCTCGGAAAGTCCCCTCTTCGAATTTTCCTCCCTTAATCCCCTTCACCATTTCCCATCCTCCTCTTATAATGTTTCATTCCTACAATTTAACTTCTTCAACACATCCTTTCGACATCTCCATTACACATCTCATGTACGATTGATAGTATATTCCATTTAGTTTAATGTCAGAGGGGAGGAAATGTGAGGGAAAAATGGAATGGAAATGGAGCGAGGAGTAAAGAAAACCAAAGGAAAAATTTATGATGTATTGATGAAACAATATTTTTGAGTGAGGGTCGCAATTCTTGATATTAAAGAGGAAATATGATGATTATAGGTGGAAAGGGAGGTGCAATTTGAAGAGTGGGATGAATCAAATTATAAAGTGGATGAAAATGAAGGTGAGCACTATCCTTATTAGGGGTGTGGTAATTATGAGAAGATGGAAATGGATGGTTAAATTTGGTTAGGGAGTTCCATTTATAATAAAAATAAACAATCTATGGATAATTTTGGAGGGTAGAATCAACATTCAAATATCTATGGACATCCCCATTATTTAGATATTAGATGATGGGTTAAAAAACGTTTCTACGAGTATTCAAATAAATCCCCAATTTATAAGTTTCTAGGGGTTTGTCTCAATATGGAATCCCTCAAGAAGTGGATGACTTCTTATTAGAACTCATGGCCTAGGCCTGAGATTCACTTCATGATGTAGGGTTGTAGCCCAATCAAATTTTCAATCTTATAAGGATGGAGACTTGTCATTAATGGAGGACCATGCTTCTTAAAAAATTTAGAACTTTTCATGAAATATTGGGAACTAAACTTCAATCCAAGTGAAGAAATCATGCATGAAATACCTCTTTGGGTAAGAGTCTACAAGTTGCCTCCAAAATATTGGGACAAAGAAATTTTAGAACAAGATTCCTCAAAACTTGGTAAGTCGATTTGTATTTCAAAATCCATAAAAATAAGGAATTGAGAAACTATGTTTGTATATGCATCCTTGTTGATCTTGCTAAACCCATACTTGAAGCAATAAGGTTATTGTCTAAATCTATATCCTATAGATAAGCTCTTAAATTTTAAGCTCTTCTATTCAAATGTTTTTCTCACAATAAACTTGGACATACTCATAAATTTTTTCCCAAAATTGGCACCTCTTCTATTTTCAAGATTTTTAAACAGGGAAACTCAACCACCAATTCAACTTGGGTGAAAGAGAAGAAAGTTTGGAAGCCCAAATTTTTCTCTAGAGTAGTAAGTGAAGTTTTCAAATGGATACATAATGATTAATTTTTCTCTTAGTAAGTTCTAGCCTCCAATCGAACCAAATACTTGACTGAAGGGTAAAGAAATGAAATCAAAATATTCTGAGAAGACTTATCTAATGTTTTGAGGTCAATGCTTTGCATGATATTGGTACTAGTAGTAAATTGTCTATATATGTTAATAAATAGGATTTAATAGAGATGGAATGAAATCCATAGTGGCCAAAAATATTTTACTTATAAATAAAGCCACACAATAATGCAACGAAAGTTAACTCCTCATAGGAAAATATTTGTTGGTCCTTTGAATGACTCACCTATGGGATGGAATATTTTGATGATGAAGGATGGCTGAGGGCCCCAAATTATTTCCTAGAATTGATTAGTATTTTGGAAATAGAGAAAGATGATACTATGAAAGGAAGCATTTCGAAAGAGATCATTAGCAAAATAATTAATAAGGATTTCCTCGAGGATTCATCAAAAGAAGAATACACAAATAAACCCATAGAACTTTAGCATTCATCAAGACTACAAAGCAATCCTACTTATCGGGTGCCTCTCTCTACCTGTTCTGCTACTAATAGGGGTCGTAAATCAAGGAAAGATAAATTATATTGAGACACATAATGAGACTTAGAGCATAAGTGTCGACAGAAACTAATGTAGACGATCATAGGTGGTGAGGAGAACCTTTCCACTAATGTATTGTGAAAATCCTAAGTTAGAATGCTAGGGTTTGGGGTCTCTGACAAGTGGCACCTTATTAAAAGGTTTGTTAAAAAGAATTCCATTGGCTATACTCTATACAAAATACACCATCTAAATATGATGGAATCCCCATAACATCACCATAATATTTATGCATAGAACATGTATACCCATCATCATGACGAAAGGATCCAACATGATGACTCGATGATAACAATGACACCTCACATGCAACCCATAAATACTGACACATAAATTTGTATTTGTTAATAGTATAGGGGACATTGTTTAATGATAATTTGACACTTTTTTATGAATAACTTGCTATCGTGCCAGTTTAAAAAGGTTGTAAGGAAGGTAGGAAGTGAGGAAAGCTATTGCACCAATTTGGAAAGCCATCACTATTGGACAAAGGAGGGAGGAAGGTATCATGCCACCACACGAGGTAGGTCTCTATTTTTCCCATTCTATTTCTACTAAAAAATAATTTTTTTTTTCATGGTGTAGATTTTGCATGGGAAAAATAGAGCCCTACTGGTGTAGTTTTTTAAATATTTGTGGAATTTATTTGCAAACATTCACATGACATTGAGATTTTCTCTCTTGGCATTTGCAAGTATATGTAAATTGTGTAAAATTAGTGTTTTGGGGTAAATAGAGATATGGGTAAACAAAAACCTTGTAGTTTGATAGTTTACTAGAACAAATTCACAAAAACACGTGTTGGATAACAGTTCAGAATCCTACAGCTTGAATAATTGTTGGAAATAAAGAAAATCTATCTTTGTATTTTAGAATATTAAGCGTCCTAGTTAGGGCATGTTTCATGTGAGTTTTTTTGAGGCATCTACTGTACTTGGCGTGTTTTTCAATTTCCTCTTCCATTTCCTACCATCTATTTAACTTCATAAACAAACTATATTTTCCAAAAACTATTGTGTTTAATCTCTTGTAATGACTTTGTTTACTTTTCCAACCTATATTTCTTCACCTAAATAAAATATTTGTATAATTATTTTTTCCCTACACTTGCATGGCTTGAGATGACCTTCATTTTTCATTCCCCTTTTACTTTTCCCCCATTATAATTAAGATGGGTAATTAAGTATTTCATAGAATGCTTGAACAAAACCACAAGAAACATGCCCTTGGCAGGATGCTTTAATACAACCAATGTGACAGACGTGAGTGATTTTGAATTCAGAATGGCTAGGAAATGAATACATGTTGTAGCTTCTAGCTATGCTTAGGTTAATGTTAGTGTCTGTTATGTATTAATAACATAGCCACACTTTTATTTTAGAGTTATCTAATAGGAATAAAAGACATGTGAAGCAACCATTGGCCATACAATCATTGTAAAAATAAAATACATGTTATAATTATATAATGGGAATAAAATAAATGTGAAATGACATATGTAGGTCATCTCAGACCTTGCAAGTATAGGGAATAAATTTTTCTTCAAATATAGAAGTAGTTTTTTTAATGAAATCCCTTGGACACAATCACATGAAATATGCCCTAAAGTAGATGTTTAAATACAATGAACATGAGTGGATTTGAGTACTAATTGACAAGCATATGCATTAATGAAAATATGTTTAAAATGTGCTTAGGATATTATTGAAAAACACAACGTTTTTTTAAACAAAAACATAACCATATTATTTTTGTTTAATGTATTTTAATCCATCAACTATTAATTAGGTTTGGGATTGGCATACATGTGTTTCGAATTTTTTTTGGACGAGGATCCATGCATTTTGTATAGAGATTATACTTGGTCACATTTAACTATATTTAACTATCATTCTTAGGGCATGTGCCTAGTAATTTTTTTTAGTTTCTTAGGGTCTGCTTAGATTTAAAAATACTTTGTATTATACATATAACAATATTTAATCTATTGGATTGATTAAGAAAGTGGAGAGAACACAACTATGTTTTCTATCTATGTTTTCTTTAGTAAATGTTTTTCTATGAAAAATAAAAAAAAATTATGTTTACCATATCAATGCATTGTTCGACATGTTGGGGAGTTGAGCTGGTGAATAGATCAAATTAAACCTTGGTTAAAGTGAACCACCTTTTTGTCCCTATTGCTGTCAAACTTATGTCACTATGTTTTTCTGAGTAGCTTAGTTGAGTTTTCTAAGGCCATACATGTGTTTGTAACATTTTTGGATGGGGATAGGGGAATTCTATGTAGAGAAACACCATCACCGAGGTTGTACACAAGAAATATAATTAGATATGAATACAAAATCAAAAGTAGATGCAGATATGTACCTAGTTTAAAACCATTCTTAGGTTACAGTTGAAAAAAACACTGTGCTTTTCAACAATAACATAACCACCATTTCATTTTGTATTCAAATCTAATCAACAATTCATGTGGGTGAAAGGAATAAGTACAATGAATTTGAATGCTATTGAATACAAAATACCAAGCAAGTGTATAGTTACATCTAGCTTTAAATTGTGCTTAGGTTACTATTGAAAAACACATTGTGTTTTATATAAATTTATTGCAAGCCATGAACATATAAAAAGACCCATAGAGCTTCCTCTTAGCCTCAAATGGCTTCTAATCATTCTTTATCTTGGAAAATTTAAAGATATTTAAAATGGGTAAACCCTCCTTAACTTAGCCTTGGAAAACTTAGAAGAAACCCTAAAAACCTTTTTTTCTCCACCATTTATAATCAAATAGATCTACATGTTTCCATTTAGGGGAAACATAGGATTTACTATTGGAATATTATTAGAATTTGTTCTTTCTTTTCCTGTAATGTTTTTTGGGTTATGATCATGTACAAAAAATCATTGTGTTCTAAAAGAAAGGGTTTCTGATACTTGCGTTGAGGTTTCACCCATTTCAAGATAGGATCTATGACTTTTTAATTTTTTTTTTCCACATGAGATAGGGATTTATCCTTGAGTTATTATTGCTTATGTTCTTATTCATTCTAATAGATACAATGAAGAAAATTGAAGAAACTAAAAGAAAACAAAACTAATTATTACCTGAGAAGGCCTTATAAGTTTTTTAGCCTTGAAATATTTCACATATCAATAGGAGCACACGAGAAAAAACAATTAGAGATTTTTCTAAACCATAAAACCTAGGTAGGGTTTTAATTTGTTACGATATATTTAAATTAAAAACTAAAAAATACTTCTATTAATAATAATAAAAATACTTAAGTAAAAACATTAATCAAGAACAACCATAATGAGCTAGCAAGGGACATGTTAAAAACATAAACATTATACAAAAAAATCACATAAAAGGGAGAGGGAAATAATAATTATTACATTTGATAGTCAATCTTGAATGTTGTGGCAACTATATATATAAAAAATGCATTGATCCCCATCTAAAATACATTCCAAACACATGTATGCACATTCCAAACCCATTGAACTCGATATGGGAAAAAATGATACTAAATGCATTGGGTAGGCAATGACATTTCATCAAACAGTTCACTTACAATGGTATTCATTTGTGCCATTGCCTATATGGCTATTCTCTATATTTTATGCACCCATCCCCATCCAAAATTATTTCAAATAAAATAAATACAACTAATGTAAGTGGGTTTGAATATAGAATAGGAATGGAATCCAAAAAACACTTAGCTTTAAAATGTGGTTAGGTTACTGTTGAAAAATACATTATGTTTTCCAAAAATAACATAACCACATTTTATTATTTGTATTCAAAGGAATTCGATATTAAGTGTGTAGATTAGGTAACTACACACAAAGATGTTGTTGCAAGTAAACTATTTGATGAAATTTCAATGCCTTTCCAATGCATTCTGTGTCCTTTTTTGACCTGTTAGAGTTCAATGGGTTCAGGATGGGCATAAATGTGTTTCAAATTTAGTTTAGATGGGTATCCTTGCATTCAGTATGGATAAACGTTATCTCCCACTCTTGTATTAAGCATCATGCTTAGTGCATGTTTTTTGTGTCTTTTCTTGAGTCTTTTTGTCAAAATGTTTACTTGCAAGGTATTTGTTTACCCATATATTATAGGAAAAATGCATTTTGTATACTTGTACGGGTTGAGATGTAATGCATTTTACATTTTCCCTTTATTTTATTGATCAACTATGAGAAACTATCATACCCATGTCGAAATGATTTTCTGAAAATCTAAATTTGATGGATTTTGGATGAGCATGCATGTAGTTCCTATGTAATTTGGATGCAGGTCGAAGCATTATATATAGAGTATAAATTTTCCATTCCATGCATAGATATTATGGGCATTCCATCATTCTGAGAAGGTGCATTCTGTATAGAGTATGGCCAGTTACCCTGAGTATTTGGTTTTATCATCCATCATTGATATCACTTTGCACCTGCAAAATTATTTTTGTGTTCACTCCTTTGTATTTAAATAGCAAAATGACATTAACCATGAGCCAAACATGTTTTTAAAAAATAGAAGAACCAACGATTATGAATATAGAATCACAATGATTTGCAAACTTCCATGTATAGAGACAATGTTGTCATGTCAATGTTGAAAAAGACACTTTATTTTTCAACATTGATACAATTTTTTTATATTTATTGTAATTAACATTTTTTAATGGGTGCATCACAAGAAATTTATGAGTGAGTTCCATTTTGAGAGCTTTTGTAAGAGAGTAGGAATGTATGAGATAGAATGGGAAGAATATACGATGTACACATTATTGATAAATAAATAAAGATTGGAGTTTGGAGTAAAAAAATTTATTTGCTTTCATTTACATTTTTGTTCATAGACTGAAAGTGGTGTATTTCCCGAGTACATCCTTACCTAAGGTCGAATATTCCTAAGCCTCACAATTTTCTTGAGGTTTTAGATCACCTATAACAATCCATACATGATAATTCAAGCATTATCCAATTCTTTCATCACTTCGTAATACTTCTCAACCTTGCAAGCTGTAAGAGAGATAATAATTTATCCATGGTCAATTCATTGAACTGGCATGAATATTCCACTTTCTTTCATATTGTTATGTTAAGTATGAAATGAATATAACAAGGTTTATATTATATTTATATCTTCCTTCACATTTCATCAATCAAGTATGGATATATAAACCTATTGATAAGTCTTTGTTTTCCTCCCATACTAAATCCAATCAACAAGCATTGTTGTACAATTCTAATAATACCTCATTTAGATGATATTCAATAACACAACAATAGATTTGAATGATATATCTAAATTATCTCCCTTAATATTAACATAAGGTCTTATAACAAGTTCATTCATTTTAATTGACCTTATACAATGTCTTATTAATCAAAGGAATACTAATAATGGAAGGAGATAGAAACTATTAAGTGAATTCAACAATTATCATCCTTCCATTATTTTTCTCATTCTTATGAGTCATACCTTTATGTCTTGAAATATTTCCCATAAGAACGAAAATAAATTCCCTTTCACAAAGTATTCATGGATAAATCCATCTTAAATCGATACATTAGTCAACTTTCGATATTTACTAAATCAATGTAATAATAGAATCATGACATGATCAACATTCTCATCAACTTACACCACTACTATTTCCTTACTGAAACTAATTCAAAAATAGTTTAATAGTCCCAACAATGATCTAAGTATAGAGAACATTGTACCCATTAACATAAGAACCCAAATTATTATGTCACAAACCAATCCATAAATTTACATCAAAGCATCTAGCTTAAAAGTCCACCAATGCTCCCATTGAGGAAAGAATCAAAGTTTCACGGTCAACAATATATATGGTCTAAATTCAATTAATATCTAATAGTTTATACCAGAGTCTAAACTCAAGTGTTTAATCTCACATCAAGTATAGTAATTTCATTAACTCCATGATAGCTCATGTTGAGCTAGAACAACTGAAAAACTAATGCAAGGTAAGTAAGGAAGGAAAGGTAATTACACCATTAAAAACTCATTTCAACCATGAAATATAAAGTCTTACCTAGTAGCAAAATCCATGTATTATCAAAATCACCATAATATCTATTTGAATTATTTCAGGAAGATAAAAACATATATACTTTTTCTTTTCTAATCCTAATCAAAAAAACTGCAACCTAAATAAAATATTATCAACAACACGTTTTCTCCCAATAGGCAGAGTTCATTTTCCTTTCCTTTCTATCTTTCAAACTTGCGCAGACAAGTCTGTAGGTCAGAGATTTTTTTCTAAGGAAAAATGCCCAGAACGAGAGATGATCCAGATATCGATATCCATATTTTCTTTAAGCATGAGAAGAGTCGTATTTTTGTTTTTAAAATATATCCATCATATAAAATGTAATCTACGTACTTTCATGACCCTTTTTTTCAGATTTCCCTTCTATATAGAAATAAAATCATATAGAAACAAAGTTCCTTTTTATTTCCTTTCGACACGAAACGTAACAGCAGAAAGAAAGTGAATTATTCATGTCTGTTGTACTGAGAGATCTTCTGCAACTTTTCCTCGAAATATTCCACCAAGTCGACCCAGCAAAACTGAATAAATTCACACCCCCAGAAGTCCCAAGTTTTCTCAAGTTTAAACAGATTAAACACCCTTAAAGCCCAAAATAAAAGCATCTATATTTAGCAAAGAATACCCATGTGAATTCCCTTTGCAAATAGCTTCAATTTCCTTCATGCACAACTCGCAAAAAGGGAGATCGAAGGATGGAAGAAAACAATAAGAAATGAAACCAATTTGCATGCTCCCAAAACTGCCCAAGGAAGTTTTCTGAAACCAAGGTTTCCGTGCATGCATTGAATGCTTTAATTTCTGGAAGTGCTAGTGCATGGCATGGGGAAAGTCACCACCGCCATCGCCAACTTTCCCTCCAACGAATGGCGGTTTATTGGAGCGGTGGAAGACACGTTTGCTCAAACAAAGCTTAATTACCAATTTCAGAAGTTACATGGTGTGGTCGTTCATCGACCCAATAATTAATATTTTAACATTATCAATATTCCACAAATTTGCACGTTGAACTATGCCCAAATTCATACTCAAACAAACCTTAGTTTGACAACATTCATAACTAGCAATCGCATGTGTACAATGCAATGTGAACGTCAAACGGTATATGTTATTTGGTTTAGAGGGATAGTTATTACTTTTGTAGTTAGATGTTGATAAGGGGTGTCATTGATTTTGTAAGTATAGAAATATAGATGAAGCACTTAATTTAAAGGTTCTCTCTACATTTCAAACTTGTTACAAATTCGTACGTGAATACATTTGATACCATTTTCGATAGTTACTTATTTTTATAGTTGATGTGGTTTGTATTTATTTCGGGTTAATTTTTTTAGTGTTGCATCAGTTGTTCAGTTGGTCTTTTGTTGGGGAAACCTTTATTGTACACTCGATAAGGCGTGTGATTGATAGTGGTAGTGTAGGAATATAGATGAAACATTACATTGAAAGGTTGTATGTGTACATTTAATCTTGTTACATATTCGTACATTTAAAGTTGCAAATCATATATCACAACATCAGATACATGAAGACCTACGTAAACATAACGAAACATGTATACATTTGCAGTATTTATATCATGAATGGTAGTCTTTTGTGGGCTATTTTATTTGCGGTAAACATGAATACATTTTATACCCCTTGAACGACAGTGTCGCTTTGGATACAAGAAGTGTTGGGTAAAGTAGTAGTGGTTTCGGTTGCCTGCGATGCAAAACATTAACAACACATTGAAGACTCTTAAACTCTTCCTCCCTCTGCAAGCGAAGCGTAGTTAATGTCAAGCCCATTATAGGGATAGGAATTTTGTTTCTAGTTTGCATCATATTAAACTAGAGAGGGAAAAGAAGTATGTTAGTACAAGAAGATGCTCTTAGGTATGACGAGCAGCTTAAAAAGCCTTCTTGATGATCAGTTGCTATGCACCTAGGGAAAGGATGTTATGATGCATATGAATTGATGGAGATGCCGACATGTGGCACACATCCCCTTATCTTATTATATCATTCATATATGATCTACCAGGATAGAGTTCAGATATGTATCATCTACCAAGATACATATGGATGGATGATCGATCATGGCGCAAAGTGTGTAAAAATTTACAACACACTCATTACTGCTTTCTTCTTATGTTTCGGGGACGAAACATGTCAAGGAGGGAAGGAATGCTATACACCTAGGGAAAGGATGTTATGATGTATATGTATTGATGGAGATGCCGACATGTGGCACACATCCCCTTATCTTATTATATCATTCATTTATGATTTATTATGCTTAGGACGTCAGCCTCAATATTGGCCATAGGTTAGAATGTTATATATAGGGGTTAGAAGGTTGTAGTTAATCATCATATTGAGTATTGGAGTGTTATTATATGGTTTGGAGGTTACCCCCTCGAAGTGGTATTGGAGGTTGCCCCCTCGAAGTGGCAAAGCTATTATATGAGCACATTGTCATCTATTATCTATATTTTGGTGTTCTCTCATGTTATTCCGATGTATATGTTCTGATTTATACAAGTAATATCCTTACAAGTGGTATCAGTGCAGCGATTTCAGCCAAAATTAGGGCAAAACCCCTAATTTTTTGTTTCAAATATATCTTGAAGAGGGTATAGCATTTTTTCCCAATTGTTGCATCATAATTTGGAAACACTCTAAGTTAGAATATCTGAAAAATTCAGCTCTATTGGATCTGTTTTGCAGATGTTATTGGTGTTTTAGGTTTTTTCATAAATTCACTTTTCAGGAAGCAATTTGCAAATTGTGGTATTTTTTAGCAAACTTTATATTTTCGGAAAGCTCTTGAAATTTCAGTTAGGGTTTGTTCTTTGTGTTTTTATCCATCTTCTGAAATATTTTCATAATTCCTAAACCCTAATCATGATCACGGGGATAACAAATTTTTATGGAAATGGTGAGATGGATGCTAAAGAATGGTGGATAAAATTTAAGAATATATATTTCTCATATTTCATGACAAGGAATAGGTTTTAACATTATCTTGGTGGTCCTGCATGGATTTGGTTTTCTGAGTTAAAAAATGACAGGAAGGATTGGTCTTGGGAGGAAATGGAACAAATTTTTATGGATAGATGTGACCACAAAGAGGCAGAAGAGTCAAAGCAAGATGATGGGGAAGAATATATTGAAGAATCAAGAGAGAAAGAAGATGAAGAGGAAGGTGAAGAAGATTCAAGGGAAGATGATGGTGCAGCATATATTGAAGAATCAAACGCAGAAGAAGTTGAAGAAGACTATGAAGAAGAGGAAGAAAAACAAGATATTGATGCAGAAGAAGATATTATAGCTCCCAAGAAGGAAGATACCGTATTTCAGTTTCATGGATGCATTCAAAGGAATAAGATAATTGTTTCCATAAACCCTAACAGAAAGTATAACTTCATCAACAAGGATATGGCTCAACATCTACATATTCAAGAAAGTAATATCAAAGAAGCTCAAGTGAATGGTAAGAAAATTCAAGTTTTTGAAGATTTAAAACTTACTATGGACAAATATACTTTACATTCAGATTTTTTTGCCTTATATATGGATGGTTTGGATATTGTTCTTGGGTATCCTTGGTTAGAGACATTGGGGAAAATTAATATTAATATGAAAAATAAGTTTATGAATATTTGGTACAAAAAGAAGAAGGTCACTTTACAGGATATCAGGCTTAATGGAAATCAAAGAAAAGTCAATATAGATCATGAGGATGATTTAGAATATGGAGAAGAAGGGAATAAGGATGATTCAAAAGAGGAACATGAATAAAAAGAAGGAAATGATGATTCATCTACTCAAGAGAAAAATAAAATATCAAATGCAAAGGTGGAAGAAGAAAAGAAAGTTCAGAAACAGGTTCATAAGGTTGAGGAGACTACAACTGCAGCATATGGAAATCCACGTCAACATGACAGAAAAAAATCATGGAGATATCCTAGGGCACATCATATTTCCAACCAATATAGATATACAGGTAATTGGAGGAATAATCACTTTATTTATACAGGGGATCAATGGAGCAACAATTATGAAGCATGGAATCCTTATTATGGTTATGCATTAAATCCTTATATTGGTTATGCATGGAATCCAAGGATGATAAAATATGGTCATGAATGGAATTAGAGTAGCGCAACGGAATATGGATATTAGTTCAGATATGTATCATCTACCAGGTTCATATGGGTGGTTGGATGATCGAGCATGGCGACAAGTGTGCAATAATTTAAAGCGCACTCATTATATGGCTTCTTATTATGTTTCAGGGACGAAACATGTCAAAGAGGGAGGTAATGCTATGTACCTTGGGATATGGTAATATAATATATATGGGTTGATGGAGATGCCGACATGTGGCACACATCCCCTTAGTTAGTTATATGGGCTCACATAGGAATTAATTATATTGGGGAATGGGTTGGCCTACATTGGGATTAGGTGTTACCCATCCTATTTAAAGGATGTGAGTATCATTATGAGGAGGTATGTATGATTTTATTCTTCTACTTGGTAGAGGTATATTGGAGGTGTCCCCCTCGAAGTGGATTCCCATCTTGGGAGATTGTGGAGTTACTCCTTCCTTAAGGAGCATTGTATGGTGTTGCCCTACCTTAAGGGTATTATTCTGCATATATTGATATTAGGGTATATTGGCCCCCCATATATCTGGTGTTTTATTATCTTCTGCAATTTATTGATTTATTATATGCAAGGTTCTTATCAAGTGGTATCAAAGCAGTGATCCGGGTAAATTGTGGGATGAAACCCTAATGTTGGTGATTCGTCTATATCTGGAGATCGACTTGGAATTTTTAAGATTTTATTTTTGGGGAGTGGATACATAATTCAAGTGATCTTCCCTCAAAATTTCAGATTTTTTGGAGCTGATTTGCAAAAGTTGTGTCTGTTTTAGGGTTGAAACCCTAATTATAAGGTTTCATCTATATATTCTGAATAATGACGAATTAGGAGATAATTTTTTTTGGGTTATTGGTAATATATTAAACGGTGATACCACTAAAATTTCAGAATTGGTGGATCTATTTTGACAGATTTATTTCAGTTTTATTGTTTTTCACTATTTCTCTCCACAGGCCGCAATTTGAGGAATTTTCCTGAATTTCTTACATTTTCGGAAATTTCTCAAAATTTTAGTAGGGGTTACTTCTTTGTGGTTTCAGATTTGAGGATAACTAATTGACGAAATCATCAGGTAAAATATTGGTCAAAGGAGTAAGTTTGTGAAACCCTAATTTTTATGCATCATGGATATACCAATTTTCTATGGTAATGAGGAAATTAATGCAAAAAAATGGTGGATACAATTTAAAAAAAATATATTTTGAAGAATGTTTAGTATGGGTTAGTTTTTATCTTCATCTTGGTGGGAAAGCGCGACATTGGTATTCTTATTTGGATATAGATCTATTGGATTGGGATTGGGAGGAAATGGAGGATATTTTCTTAGCTAGATGGGAAACAAAAAAGAAACATATTTTTTTTTCAAGAAGAAGAAGAAGAAGAAGAAGAAGAAGAAGAAGAAGAAGAAGAAGTTGAAGTTGTTACACATGATAGTGCATCTCCAAAGAAGGAAGCTTTAATATTTCAGTTTGAAGGGTGTATTCAAAGAAAAAAGGTAATTGTTTCCATAAACCCTAGCAGAAAATATAACTTCATCACTATGGATGTAGCTCAAAATCTACAGGTGCAAGCCAAGCATATCAAGGAATCTCAAATGGATGGTAAGCAGATTCAGGTTTTTGAGATTTAAAGCTTTATATGGATAAATATGTTTTACATTCAGATTTTTATGCTTTAGATATGGATGGTATGGATATTGTTCTTGGATATCCTTGGTTAGAGAGCTTGGGAACAATTAATATTAATGTACAAAAGAAATTCATGAAATTATGGTACAAGAGAAAGAAAATTACATTACAAGATATCACACTTAGCAAAAAAAAAAAGTAATGTAAAATTGGATCATGAAGACGAATTTGAAGATGGTGACGAAGGGAATAAGGATGAATCAGAAAGAGAGGATGAAGAACATAAAGTTACAAATAATTTCTCTACTCAAGAGAAAAAAGAAGTAACAAACAAGGTGGAAGAGGACAAGAAAGTTGAGGAAAAGGTTGATAAGGTTGAGTATACGAAGGTGGCACCATATCGACACCCACACCATCATGAGAGGAAAAAATCATGGAGACATGTTAGGACACATGAGGATAGAAATCCATATGGACATACAAGGAATCACATGAATACTTTTGGCTACACATGGAATCAATGGAACAATAATTATATGACATGGAATCACAAGAATAATAATTATGGATATGCATGGATGCCGAGAAGGAACACATATGGACCAGTCTGGAACCAGATGGGCACAATGGAATATGGAATCATGTTTGGAGCAGCATCACCCAGTAGGATTTCATATGGGTGGTTGGATGATCGAGCATGGTGACAAGTGTGCAATAATTTAAAGCGCACTCATTATATGGCTTCTTCTTATGTTTCGGGGATGAAACATGTCAAAGAGGGAGGCAATGCTATGTACCTTGGGATATGGTAATATAATATATATGGGTTGATGAAGATGCCGACATGTGGCACACATCCCCTTAGTTAGTTATATGGGCTCACATAGGAATTAATTATATTGGGGAATGGGTTGGCCTACATTGGGATTAGGTGTTACCCATCCTATTTAAAGGATGTGAGTATCATTATGAGGAGGTATGTATGAGTTGAGTCTTATACTTGGTAGAGGTATATTAGAGGTGTCCCCCTCGAAGTGGATTCCCATCTTGGGAGATTTTGGAGTTACTCCTTCCTTAAGAAGCATTGTATGGTGTTGCCCTACCTTAAGGGTATTATTATGCATATATTGATATTAGGGCATCTTTGCCCCCCATATATCTGGTGTTTTATTATCTTCTGCAATTTATTGATTTATTATATGCAAAGTTCTTATCACACTCCCTCCTAAGTGAGATTTCTGAGGCTGTTCCTGAATAGTCTAATATGACAGAGGAAGTGAATCAAAACATGGAAGAAGAGGCAAGGGAACCAAACACATTTTAGTTTCCTATCTCCAATAACAATCAAGCTGCTCAAATGAAGAACATCTCTCCATTAACTCTTCCTAATTTTCATGGATCTATGACTGAAGACCCAAACACTTTCTTGTTTTAGTTTGATGTCTTATGTAGGAGTTATGACTATACAACTGATGCACACAAGCTGAAGTTGTTCCCTGCTACTCTCAAGGATGTAACCTTGAGATTTTATATGGGCCTAGGAAGAAATGTTGTTACTACCTGACAGGGGATGAAAGAAAAGTTTCTACTTAAGTACCAAGACTACTGCAGGACAAGTAGCAGAGGAGGAGACATAGTCTTCAAGATAAACATAGAAGGAAGACAAGCCACTAGAAGATTACTCACAAATATTCCTTTTTTTATTCAAAATTCAAGACATACAAGGTTTCCTCCTGAGTCTCTCAAGTTACTTTTCTTTAAAGGACCTAGTGAGGAGCATATGGATGCTTTGGATTTAATAGGAGCTTGAGACATCTCTAAATCAACTTTTGAAGAAATTTGTGAAGCATGCAAGAACTATTCTAGAGAAACCATGAAAATAATAACAAGTATTAGACCAAATGGTCAAGAAACTTCTAAAGGAATTGGGGAAATATATAAATTAGACATTGCAAACATGTTTAAGAACATGAAATAATAAATATTTAATGAAATGACTACCCAACTTGATGCTCTCCATGCAAAGAAGAAGAGAGAGGATGCAGAAGCAACACTTGAAAATTTCTTCCATTCTTGTAGAGGAAAGAAATTTTATTGCACATGTAGGGGACTGGCCAGCATTATAGAAGGAAAGGAGGCTACACTAGATTTTGAAATGATAGAAATGGAGGATGGGCATGTTTTCTACATTTCCCAAAGGAATCTATGGTCACCAAGACAAGGAGGTATGTCTCAAAATCTCATGCAATCTTAGAAAAAATTGGGCTAGTAGTTCATATAATAATATGCAACCCCCACCTTGGGATAATATTTATCAAGGATATGCTCCTTACCCCAGCCAATACTAACAACCTTGGCAACCTTAGTTCTCAAGCCAATAGTTGTAACACCTCCTTATTCATTGCCGCAACCTTGGAGAGGATGGAAGCAATGGAGAAATCAACATCCTAACTACCAACAAGCCTATCAAAAACCTCCCTACCCATAGTAGTAAGCTTTGATTCCAAACCCCCAATCTATCTCTCAATTAAAAACTACTCAATTGTTAGCTCAACCAACATCTAACCCCAATTATAAATATGCTCAACCAACATATCAAACTAAATCAACCCAATACTCTGCTTATTTAGTTAATGTCAATAATATCCATCTTCGTTCAAGAAGAGAACTTGTGTCACCAAGTAAACCTACAATCACAGAGATACTAGATGAACCACAGTTGTTGTAAGCTGATCCAAAGAAAACACAAAAGATGTTGCAAGTTGATCTGCAACAACATGAATATAATTACAAAAAAATATATGCAATTCAACGGACCCCCCATTTCTAGAAAGATCACAAGAGAGAAAATTTGACCCTAAGTCCGATTTTGATTTTGATTTTGTCAATCAGTTGAAGGATATTTGTGTAAAAAATCCACTCATTCAAGCCATCAAGGATATTCCTATTTATAAGAAGATGATCAAGGATCTATATATAAAGAATATAGGTGAAAAAAAAAATCTATCCACTATACAATTCATTAGATAGTTCTTTGGGAAAGAGCATAGCAGAGCACCACGAGTATTCCAAGTAAAAAAAAATGAATAAATTGAAGATAGAATTTCATTGTCCTAAGGTGCTTGATTTTTCATATTGGACAAATATGGAAGAATATTCTTGATTTGTATAAAGAATGTATAAAGAATAAGGTGCTTGATTTGTATAAAGAATATAAAAATATGGAAGAAATGAATAAATTGATGATAGAATAAGGTGCTTGATTTTTCCTTTGAAACAAGTCTTACCATAGCAGAGCACCATGAGTATTCCAAGTAAAAATTTGTTTTTCACCAACTTCTTCCTCATCACTGCATATTAAATTCTGTTAGTATAAACGTGTATTCAATTTTGGATCTCTCCAAGCAAGTAGAAATAATAGCAAGGAGGCCACTAAATGTATGCAAGATGTTGAATATACAATATGAGCAATTGTTGATTGCTCTTCTTTAAGAACATAAGACAATATTTTCTTGGGTTTATAGCGATATGCATGGGATTCATCCTAGGGTTTTTACCTACATAATTTATATTAAATAATATTGTAAACCAATTAGATAGCCACAGAGACGCATGAACCCAATAGTAAGATAAATTGTGAAGGGTGAACCCCATATCAAACAACCAATGAATATCACCTCTGGTAGTTATACCAAACAAGAATGGGAAATGGAGAATCTATGTGGATTAAAGAGAGATGAATTCATCCACAAAGAAGTACCACTTCTCATTGTCCTTAATTGATCAAGTGTTTGATACCATAGCTAGTAAAAAGTACTTCTCCTTTCTTGGTGGATAAAGTGGTTACAATCAGATCTATATTACACCAAAGGACCAAGATAATACTACATTCACATGTCCATATGGTACATTTTCCTATTCATTTCTCTCATTTTTCATATGCAATACACCTGCCACATTCTAGAGGGTATTCTTAGGTATCTTCTTTGATTTAACAAATGAGTGTATGGAATTCTATAAGGATGACTTCACTGTTCATGGAAGTACTTTTGAGAAGGCTATGAAAAATTTGGATAAGGTCTTAAGAGATGCACGGATCATAATTTGTCCCTGAGAAATGAGAAGTGCTACATGATTATGTCAGAGGGTATAGTGTTGGGGCACTACCTTTCCTCAGCAAGAATTCAAGTAGATCCAACAAAAACATTTTAATAGTCAACCTGCCAACACCAAGAAAGCAAAAGGATGTTAAAATATGTTTAGGCCATGTTGGATATTACAGAAGGTTTATACAAGACTTCCACAAAATTGTAGTGCCACTTTTTGCATTGTTAGGAAAGGATGTTGATTTTGTATGGACTGAACGTTGTCAAAGTGTTTTTCAAAATTTAAAAGAGATACTAACTATTGCTTATGTATTGAGAGGACCTGATTAGAACCTTCCTTTTCACATCCACAAATACACACCAAATCATGTTATTGGATTTGTCTTAGGTCAAAAATATGGTAGTCTAAAGCATGCAATATACTATATCATCAAGATTTTGCAACATGCAGAATTAAACTATACATTAACAGAAAAAGAGTTCTTGGCAGTAGTATATTCCATAAACAAATTTAGATATTATATCACAGGATACCCAATGTTTATTCACACTGATCATGCTGCAATCAATTGTATGGTAAACAAACCAATAGTAAGCAAAAGTATCTAAGTTGGCTACTCCTATTGCAATAATTTGATGTCACCATAGTGTATAAGCTTGGAAAAGATAATTTAGTTTCAGATTTCCTCTCAAGGATGGAGACCAATAGGAAAGAGAAATTATTTGATGATTCATTTCTAGATGAGAAAATGTTTTCTATATCTATAAAAATACCCTGGTACGTAGAAATAACTAGCTACTTTGTCTCAAGAAAAACACCTCCACATTTTTCATCCTATGAGAAAAGGTATTTAGTTGAGAAAAGTTTACCTTTTTCTTAGATAGCTAGATTTCTCTTTTATATAGGTCAAGATCAAGTAATGAGTGGTATAAATGATGAGGAGATATGTGATGTCCTCATAGCATACCAAAATGAACCTTTTGGAGGGATTTTCTCTACAAAGAGAAAAACACAGGCCTTGACTACTAGCTACTATTGGCCAATGTTACATAAGGATGCAACACTATACACTAAGAGATATGATGAATTTCAGAAAATGGGCAAGCCCACTAAGTCTGATGAGATACCATTGTAATCTCAATTGTATCTAAAACCTTTTGATAAGTGAGGCTTAGATTTTTTGGCCCTATAGACCCTCCATATTAGTAAGAATATATCCTGGTTTGTATAGATTACCTAACCAAGTGGACAGAGGTAAAAGAATTACTAAACTAGACTAGTGAGAAGGTAGATAAATTATTATATGAGAAAATATTTACCAGATATGGAGTCCTAAAGGAGATTGTGACAGACCAAGGTACATAATTTACTACTGATGTGATTGTTGATTTGGTCAGTAAATATGAAATTAGGCATAGAAATTCTACACCATACAATCACTGGTCTAATTTCTAAGTGGAGGTTACAAATAGTAAAATAGAGGCCATATTGACAAAGACTATAACACTCCATAGAAGAGAAGGGGCAGACAGGCTTTTAGAATCAATCTAGGAATTCAATACAACATGGAGGACCACAACTGGTTTCACACCATTTGAACTATTATATGTAAATACTGATGTTTTACTACTAGAATTTGAGCATAAAACATTGAGAGTTGCACTTGAGTTTAGAATAGACTTATCAGAAGCTCAAAGATAGAGAATCCTCTAACTCAATAAGTTGGATGAATGAAGAAAGCAAGTAGTTAAAAACACATAGGTAGTGTAAAAACAAAGAATCAAATGGCACGACCATTATATTAAAACAAGATAGTTTTAAGAAGGTGACTGAGAGATTTTGTTTGATTCAAAATACAAGGATCACATATGGAATCTCATAAAAGGGTAGCCAGGCCCCTATGAAATTGAGAATATATTCCCTAATGGACCTATAAAGCTTACTACTATTCATCTTGTGAGAATCAAGTTTTTGGTGGATGACCACATGTTAATATTATATAAAAATCTAGTTGATAAAGACTCATTTATGGAATGTTCAGAGAAGATTAAATAAAATGGAGAAAGAAACATCATAATTAACCTTAGAGGTTGAGCCTGTTGGCTCACCTTTTGGGATTGTAGAGAATTGATGATATTTCAGTAGCCTTGGAGCATTCAACTTGTTGAATACTTCAAGGCTAAATAAAAGTGTTGAGATCAACCTTTCTGGGTGATCACTAACACTCTACTAACCCATTTTTATATAATTTTTTGTTTTGTAGGTCTTATTGATAAGTGATTGCGGGAAAGCATGATCTCCATCACAAGGAGAGAGTGTAATGACCAAGGGTTTTAATTTCATCCACAAGAAGTAAGATCATGTTTGTTTGAGTGCCTAGAAAAACTCGTGGTTACATAAAGGACATCAAGGAAGCATGCACGAGTGGATGATCTACAAGGACTGATTGGTACACCAACTAATTGGATTTCCCTCTCCAGGAAGCATTTATATTTTGTAAGGAGTAGTCAACACAGGATAAACCCATGTCCATAGCATCACTGGGCACATGCATATAGCCACGAATCTAATTCAATAAAGCATTTACATATATCATTGCAAGAAACAATGAGCTAAGTGTATACATCTATTACTTTAATAAAGTATAATTAGATTAATTGTATTTATTTATGAGTTATTCTAATTCATGAAGCATGTGTCACTTAAAATACCACCACCTTTCAGTTATGATGTGTCCACTAAATCCCTCCACATAAGTAAACATGTCACACCATTTTTATTCATGTTGTCACATCCACTTAATGTTTAATCACCCCTAAACGTATTGCTTTTCCCCTTGGTAATAAAGTTCAAAGCAATGAAAATGTATCAAAAAACTCATTTTTGTAGAGTTATTTCAAGGAAAAATTGTTTGGTTATGTATTGGACCTTGGAGAAGTTGTGTATGTACTATGTGAGGTGAACTAATCAGTTATGAACCTTCTGCACATTTTCAACTTCTGAATCATCCTGAGATTGTGTAGTATTTTGAGAATCATGGCTGGATGCAATACATTAACAAATTTTAAGGATTTGATGAGGAAGTTGTGGAATATTTTGAAAATACCCTGAATGATGGAGAGGGAAAGGTAAAAGGGTTAACAATTAGGTAAGTGATGATATTTTATCAGAGGTCACTAGTCTACCAACTTATGGACAGCCATTTCCAGACAAATCTAACCCAGAAGAAGAAAGAATATAATTTACAGACAATGATAACAATTTCATCTTAGACTACCAAGGTACTTTTCGGATATCTCTCAAACCTTTATGGGCACAACCTACCAATTTTTTCATTCAATATTTTACTTTTGAAGGAATATATTCTAGTTTAAAAATAGTTCATTTCAAATTGTTAAATCATTTGTAAAATAATCATCAAGTGAATGTTCCAAATTTATTTCATGAGATTCTTAAGAAAATGAGAAAAGAGGTTCAGAGGGGTAGGGTAGCCCTATCACATCACTATCTAATAACTCTAGTGATCAATCATACTTTGTAGAGGGAGCATCATCAAATATTATGAGATGACTTTATGAGAGTCAATAATATTGAAACCTTGTTGAGAATGGGGATGGAAGCCCACACAAAAGTCAGGAACATGATCAAAGAACATTTAGTTTAGGTTATGATGTCATGTAGAGCCATATGGACAAATTTTTCACCTACACTCCAAAGGAAAGAAGTTCACTCATATCCAAACTTACTTCCCGCTTTATGCAAGGTCAACAAATATATTAAAATAGAAAATGAATGTGAGGATACTTTATTTCCTATAGCTTATCATCTTCCAATATTTCATTTCCCAATTTCACCTAGGACCATGAAATTTACCAATCAATGAGAGGTTGTAAGAAAGAGTTTGGGATAGATTGAGGAGGAGTTATGGACATTTATTCTCAAAAGAGGAAGGAACAGGAACACCTATATATTTTAGGCAAGAATGTAGTTTCCAGTAGAGAAAATATGAAACTCTTGAATGAGGAAATTCAAGCGTTTAAGCCTAGGGTGTGATGAATTGTATTAATTACTTTCATAACAACTCATTTTTTGTATTTTGATAAGACAAATTTAGCCATGTCTATGTATTTCCTAAGTACATTATTAAACATCACCATTACAACCATGGACTTTTGGCATAATGACAAATTGATATAATTATATCTAATTGTCTTTATTTTGTGATATTATGTGTGTATTTGTTTAAATAAATTATTTGGATGATTATATGTGTTGATTCCACTCTTGGTTGTAAGTAATTTGTCATATGCAACAAAGGAACCTATCCACAGCAACTCATCCACAACTAAAGAACTTGTCTGTAGCAACTCATCTGCAAAATAAGGAAATCATTTACAACAAGTTACAATGCTTTTATGAAGATATTTTGAAACATGAAGTGATGGAACTTAAGTCCTTATGTGCCATGGTAGAATTAGTTACAAGAGAAATGTGGAAAATTGAGAAGAAAAATCAATATTTGATTTGCTCATTGATTAAGAACTAGTGAATAATTGATTGTTAGTTAAGCACAAACTGATTGTTAATTGAAAACTTTTTTTGTGTTTCAAACACGTGTTGAATCTCTCACTTGTTTTGTTGAATACTCCTTATTTTAGTCTTATTCTTCTCATGTTTTGTAAATGATAATATATAAAGGTAAGGTTTGGTGCCTTGTAAGGAGTTAGTGAGAAAAAAGTAAGAATTTAGAGTCATATTTGGAATTAGAGAAAAGATATTACTCTGATATTTTTTTTCCTAGATGTAATGTTTCATGCAAATCAATAAATAAATTTGATTTTTGTTATTTAGTTTTTATTTACATAGTTAGGAAGGTATTAGTACCCAAGTCATGGCCCACTTGAGGTTTGTTGTATCCCCTCCATTGTTTCATTTCATACACATTTCCTTAGGAAAAACCTATTCTTTGAATCTGCAACTTTGTTTCAGTAATAGCATTTAACAATAGTTCATTTTAAAGTATGAGTTTTATTTTACTTTCAACATTGTTATGTGATAGTTATTTCCTTTCCAACCTCCTAGATCAACTATAATTGTGCATACAGAACTGGTAGTATTTCAAGTCTACACTCCCTGGTCTGATAATTAAATGAATGTAACTCAATATACAACATATTAATTGTTGCAAGTTGATTTACACCACCAAAAAACACACCAAGTCTGAAACAAAGCATTTATTGTAGAAATTCTAGATAGAAAACATAGTTTTGTTCCCTCCAATTACATATGTAACAACTTCTTTCATCAATGCAATATATTAAAGAAAATGATTGTTAGAAATTACAATGTATTTATGAAGCTAAATAGATGCTAGGGAAGTGAAGAGGAGGTCATAAACCACACCAAGTTTGAAACATAACATTCAATGGAGAAATCCTGAATAGAAAAAAGAGTTGCATTCATTCTAATTATGTATGTAACAATTTTTTTATCAATGCAAGATATTAAACACAATGATTGTATGCCCATCCAATAGGGACAATAACATGGTTGAGTTTTTTTTCACAAACTTCTTGAAAAACACAACGTGTTTTTCAATAATAAGACTTGTGTTATTTTCAATAATTTAATTTCTCTAAATAAGTAACTACTCTATCCTTTTTTTTCGTACATGGTTAAAATTGAAATGGTAATTTTTTTGCAGTCAAGATGAGCTCTCCACCCTAAATTTTAGGTGCTTCTAATGCAATATACAATTTTCGGAAGGGTAAATTTATGGTGACTGTTGAGGTGCCTTTGAGTAGATGAAGGTTCATTATAAGAGGCCTAGAAAAGTGAAAACACAAAAGAGAAAGAGCATCATCGCCACTTCTAGAATTCCTTATAACAATGACAAGGAGAATGTAGTTACAAATAATGTTACTACCCCCAATGATGAACGAAATGAAAGAATGGTTGAACATCTCACTTACCCTCTATCTAAAAAGGAATAAAGTGGAGAATAGTGAAAAAATCAAATTTTGATGCTGAAGAACCATTCGTTGAGTGTGAACGATGGATGGAATGCAAAATTTGAGGAATATGTATGAGATAAACTACACTTGATCATAATGGTATGATGATAATGGAAGTAATGATAGAAGCTGGCATGATTAGTTAGCTTTGCAATCTAGCAATCATAATTATGACATATCCAACCATGCATCTACTGACTAATTGATGTTGGGTCATTTATTTAACCATAAATTTAATTTTCATGGTTTCATGTGGTGTATGTTAATAATATGGATCATTATTGGACCTATAATATTGTTATTTTCATGACTGTATGACAAATGACATATGATTTTATCTATTTCCATGTATGAGTTAAAATAAAGGACTATACTTGATTATGTATTTATTATTGTTATTCATATACATAATAACAATCTTATTTTTATTTTATTTTGCACTCCAAAATGTCGAGATTCAGATGTATAGAAAATTTATTATGCAAGTCTATGTTAGATACTTTTTTTAGTGCAAACACTATACGCCACTTTAAAAAAGCTAGATGGGACACTCATAAATGATGTTGAAATAATGGAAACCATGTTCAGTATATGGAAAAATTTCTTACATCCTCCTCACATTGTCTTATAGGTAAGTCACTGTACGCCGGAAAAGCGACAGGCGAGTGTGAGAATCTACAAGTAACTCTTCCGCGTACCCGACCTCTCGAGGTCATGCCGAGACAGCCGGTGGGGGTAGAATATGCAGACAAACTAGTTAGGCAGTCTAATGTCTTCGACACGCACTAGTGGAATTTACGAATCTAAGGCAAAGAAGGCCCTTCTAACTTGGACTGGTGTGATAGATCGATCAGCAAGGATGACTGCTCGAAGGCTCCAATCAATATCGAGCTCTGGCGTGATTCGATCTATGGGTTACGGAATACATGGAAAATTACCTGGGATTGTTTCGTGTATATCTCTTGATAAGGTCATATAGTGGATGATGAATATAATTGACTCTACGGACGATTTTCTGGCCTAGTCCAGAATTCCCTAGCTTCGTTAGCCGCAATATCTAGTAAGGACAGTTGTTCGATGATGATAGGTGGAATTGGAGTGGACCTGAATACCAAGGTGCGTAGGTTAGTGTCTATATCGGATTGACCTGTGGACTCATTGGGCTGTGGGACCTGTAGATCACAACCATAGATTCTCTGTTGTTGTGGTCATGTTATGGTCATGCGCAAGATTAAGTTCTAATCCCTAGTATCCAGTAATCGTACACTTTCTCAGCTTCTATGTTTAGAACCAACAGTTGTGCGATCTTCTCAGAATACCTCACAGGCATTCTTGCAACCTGGATTCTTAAGCTGGTATCTATATCTATGAGGGTGTCTCCAGCATCTGGCTGTGGAACTAAAGGATCACACCCTAATGTTTGTTCTCTTTCGAGCCCTTCTACAGTCATGTGGAGTGCTTTTCTAGGGTAATCTGTAGTTTGGCTGACTTGACCAAAATGCATGTGCTTGGTCGTCTTCTATGTTTAATCCTCTTAACTGAGAACAGATCAGTTGTAAATCTGTGGTTGTTCGGAATACTTGTATCCTGAGATTTTGGTCTATGTCAACTATCACTGTGACGAGGTTTGGTTGAGGCACGATTGGCTCAAATATATATTCCCTGGGCTCTTGAGGTCCCGTGATTTTCATACGAAAACAAAATGTAATCTATCTATAATGAAACAAATTCTAACTACGTGAAATAAATCTAACTGCATATAACTTTTATCTCTTCTAAGAAATATTTTAACAATTTTAAGGAAAGCAAACTATTTTAAGTGTATCTAGAAATAATAACCAAACAATAATTTAAAACAGACAAGATAACCGAGTGTAGTTATTTACCTGTGCGATTTTGTAGAATTATTCTAAATAAATAAAATAGCCTGTCTAATCTACCTGCAAGATTCTTGATCCTACCTCAGAAGTGAGGAGTGAATCATAGTTTCTCAGAAACTATCAATCCCCACAGCTTCCCTGGCAATATCGAGAATAGAATGAAATGAAATAAAGCGATTAACTACTCTATTTGATATGATTCTGACTAGAACTTTGAAATTTAAAACCTGGATTACTGCAGAACAGTGGCGAATCCGATGATGTGTGTGATCTTGTTCCCTTAGTATGATCTCCTCGTTCTTTCGCGTTCACGTGGATCCAGAAAAGCGTGTAGTGCTAGCACCGATAGGAGTATATTTTTAGGACAAGGACAGCTCAGAGTGCAGACCGAGAATGCGAGTAGGAGAGGCATAGCGCAAGAGTACAGAGCTTGGCTTATGCGATTCCTAGCGGGATTTTACCGCGAGTCATGCAACATGAAGCGACTAGAACCTTTAACTATCTTATATGAAGAGCAAAACTCTGCAACTTTAATGGCTTCCTAAGCTATCCTGTTCCAATGGTTTGGATAAAATAAAGACACTGCTTGCACAAGTTGGGTATGTGGCTTACCAACAGCTGAACAATAGCTAACCAGGCATATAATGAATTGAACTAAGAACTCTAAGACATGATGAGAGCAAATCTACAGCAAAGAGAAATTCAAAGGAAAGCTTCTAACTAGATTGGATGAAACGACAGCACTGCCTGCACAAGATGGGTCTATGGCTTACCAACAGCTGAGCAATTTAACACAAATATGTAAGTGAATTCAAGGTATGGCTTCTAAAAAAGCTAACCAACTAAAACACTAAAATGAGGGAATGAGAGCAAAGATCAAACTTCAAAATCCAGACATGCTTTAGACCAAAAACTCCAGACCATGGGTGAGACAACAGCACTGCTTACACAAGATGGATATGTGGCTTACTAACAGTTGAACAATACTAACCAAGTATGAAATGAACTATACTATCAATGCTAAGCAAGCTAACAGACCAAAGAACTGAAAAATGAGAAGACTCTAACAAGGAAAATGGTGGCCATTTGCCTCAGCACAAGCCATGCATTTATAGGAATTCCAACACTCAAAAACCAAAACCAAATTGAACTCCTAAACAATAAACAAAGGAAAAACACTATTCCAGGGGACCAAAAACATAAATGCATGCTCAAGTTGGCAAGGAAAAGATGGTGAATCGTGATATTTTACACGAGTCGCATCAAATAACGTTATGGAAAATGTGCACAGGATCGCCGCTCTGAGCAGGGCGGCAGTTACAGGACCGCCGCCCTGCAGGGCGGCGGTTTCATCACTGAAGGTCAAGAGGCCAAGAAAAGAGGAAAAAAAAAGGAAAACAAAGGGCGCGGGGGCTAAGCGGGGCATGCAGGCTGTTAACGCATACTCCGAGGGCTTTTCCAGATTCCGAACACCTTGCGAGGAGACCTGTATCAACATCGGGGCACTTGTTACATTGTTCTGGCAGTACAGTACCTTACAATTTTGGGTACGTACATATTGCCCCCTCAGAGAAGCATTTTAGCCATGAAAAGGCATAAAACGGTGGGTCTGAGTATGGAAGTCCTGAAATGGGGAGTTAGAAGCTATACCTTACTCATCTGTGTGTTGAAATGACGCCATCGAAATTCCCACTACCTGTAAAATGAAAAGAGACTCAAGTGTAGATAGATGTAATAACTTAGAAGATAAATGCTAAAATAATAGGGAAGGAGAACGAACCATTCATGCGGGGATAGAAACTTACCTCCATCAGCGCTCCAAACCTGCGAAAAAGTCATTTTAAAATGAAACAGAACGATATATATATGAAAATGGGCCCATTTTCCTATTCATTTGTGCTGAGTTGATTTGATTGGTTTTGAGCTCTGGGACCCACGGTGACGGTTTCTCATGTGAGTAGAGTCGAAACGTTCGCAGTGAGATCGTGATCATGCCTCCACGTGCGGAACGTCGACCTCAGTGATCACAAGTTGGTTTTCTTCAATTTTGTGTTTTTCCCCCTTTAAATTTGAAATGTTGAATTCGTCATGATGGGGGGGTTATTTTTGAAAATGTTAGGTTCAAAAAGGTCCACCTAGGGGGGGCGCCTACTGGGTAGGCTCCATTTTTAGTTTAAATGGTCCATTTTTACTCATTTTGGGCTTTTTGGGGTTAACAACCTGCGCGGGTTTTCGGACCACGACCGCCGCCCTGGCCAGGGCGGCGGTTACATGACCGCCGCCCTATTCAGGGTGGTGGTTACACAACCACCGCCCTTAAGGTGGTGGTTACAAAACCGCCTCCCTGCTCAGGGCGGCGGTTCTGACCAGAATGCAAAAGAACTTTAATTTTTGAGATTGTACTTGTATTTTCTTGTACTTCTATATGTTTTTATGACCTTCTTGGTATTATTCAGACACTAACTTGCTCTGTTTTGTGTGTTTTGGTTGTATGCAGGCGAGAGCAGAGTATATCAGATGGAGTCGAGAGAGAGAGAGTGTGATTGGCTCTCCGGGGTATTGGATGCCCTTTCTCAGGATGAGGAGGATACATTACAGAGGGCCGGAATATTGCATATATCGCGCGTGCCCCATGTCACACCATCCAGTCACGTTCTTTGTGACTTGTTCTCATATTGGGATGCAGATCGGAACACTTTCCGATTGCCAGGGGTCCATGGTGAGTGGACCATTACTTTGGAGGATGTCTACCGTATCCTGGGGGTCCCGATTATCGGGAGGAGACTCACACTGGAGATGGCAGGGTCCCAAGCACAGATTACACAGTGGGCAGGCTACATGGGGGATGCAGCCATCTCCACGGGGTCGAAGAAGGGAGTGAGAGTTCGATCCATTCCTTCTTTGCCCATCCCCGTATTTTGACAGGCTATCATGGGGATCCTTGCCTCGAGGCTAATCGGGGACAAGGGAGGGGATACTTTACTATACTGTTGGGCCCCCATCATTACACAGATAGAGGGGCATGGCCGGATATATGCCTGGGGCGCAGATATTTTGGGGACCACCTACCACGACTTATACAGGGTGGTCCGTTTGCAGGGACATTCATTGAGCCACCCGACTCTAGTCATGAGTTTTGTGTACGAGCATTTTTATTCCTTATGGCAGAGGCGTAGAGGTGGCAGATCCAGGGGCTGTGAGGGCAGCTAGATGGTCAAATATGTCGGTGCTTAGAGCACCTCACCAGCCAGTTGCCTCCCTTACCACAGCAGATATGGAGGCGACACCATACCGGCTTATGGCCGGCATATGGGGTGAGGAGACCCTTACATTGATCTCCTGCTCCACCACAGGGTAGCTTATCGACCGCGTGGGATGGGTGGAGGTACACCCTTTTGGCAGAGTTCCTCAACAGTTCGGCGTTCCATATGTGGGCATGCTTCCCCCAGCGGCACCAGTTTATAGATCAGTCCCGCGAGGCCAGAGGGGGGCCTAGAGGCCATGGTTGGACAGCGATTACTCCTGGCACTCCTATTGCAGCCAGGAGGGTAGTTCGGGCTAGAGGGAGAGCCGGTGCGCCTCGGGCACCTTTGCTCCAGATTGTTGCGGGTCCTGCTCATAGCAGCGATGACCCTATAGATATCGACTCCGATTCTGAGGAGCTTACAGAGGGAGGGTCGGAGGAGCAGACTGATGATAGCGATCCTGAGTGGCATGAAACTCAGGATATTTTGTAGGTGGAGAGGGCCGAGCAGAGCGCAGAGACAGACACTCTATTCTTAGAGGAGCCACTCTCTCAGGGCCATGGCGGAGAGGACGAGTCAGTTGTGGGGCGACATGTTGCCCCTGCTACAGGAGCAGCCCCTCAGTCGGCAGTGGCATCTGCAGCGGGTGCTGGCCCCAGCGATCCATCTTGGAGGCCTGGTGATCCGAGTAAGTTATCCTCTCTTCCTTTCAATGTTCGTTTAATTTAAGATTTGCTTTAATTGCTATCTCTCCTTTTGTTTTTCTCTTGTATCTTTTAGTCTCTTACTTAGTTTCTAATTCATTTTTTCTTCTTTGTTTGAAGAGAGTGTTGACGAGTGGCGGGATCTAATCCGTAGCGTATGTACTAATTCCCTGATGATCCCTATGGATAGGACCCGTGTGGAGCTATCTGTAGATGCCGGGGAGCCCTCAGCAGCTGGTAGGCATACCGACGTCTTCGCTCCCATTTGGCACGTGGCCAGGATGGTGTCGACTCTCCGTACAGAGTTGGCAGGCTATAGGACAGCCGAGCATCTTATGAGGAGCCATTCTCGTGGCGAGACCGTGGCTGCTCCTTAAGACCCTGAGCCCTGCTTGCATTTAGATCGCCGGCGTAGCCGGAGTCCTAGGTGAGGGTGCGCACCCTCAGAGGGGTCGTGTAGGGGTTGAGAGACTACTGGCTCCTATATATTTTGTACTATAGATTCTTTTGTATATTACGGGCTCTTTAAGCGTTTTGACCATGCCTAGAGCATGATGGCATTGTATATAAACATTGATTATTTATATATATGCATTCGTTTTTGGATCAAAACTTGTCACTCGTGGTTTCCCTTTCTGTTTCCAGCTTCCTCGTGTATACTACGATGTATGTTTATATGCTTTCTAGAATGTATGTAATGGAAAACAGATGATGCAAATGTTTGCTTTCTTTTTGTGTTTCACGATGCTGATACATGATATTGTAGATATACTGTGATCTTAAATATTAGCTTCTGTGAGCAATTTGGATACCTCATGTTTGTTTTGGCAAAGTGATGAAAATAACCGGTATGATGAACAAATTAACTTCCCCCACTCCTAACTCCACGCAACTAGTAAGATGCGAGGGCTCATCACCAAGAGTCAGGAAGGGCGCAAGTTATGAAATATGGTGAAATGATAGTGATGAAAGAAAGACGAAGCTTTTTTGGAACCAAATTGAAAACTAAAAGCTTACTCTACCTGAATGACTTCATAGTTTTGGATGCAACTTGCTTTAACGGTTTATCCAGACTTAGACCCGTAGATGGCCACATAGTAGACAAAATCTGGGTTTTTAGGATTTTTAACTCTTTTTGGAATTTTGAATATCTGATTCATTTGTTTTTGACTCAAAGTTTGAATTGTTTGTCTATGACCTTTTAATGTTTACTTTGTTAAGAGGACCCCCTACACTTTGCCCCATGCTACTAGTAAGAAGCGTGGGTTTATCACCGTGGGCAAGGCGTAGGCGAGTAAGGGAATTTCCATCCTTTCCCAACCCTACGTCACTAGTAAGAGACGCAAGCTCATCACCGAAGGTTGGTGGGGCAAGGAAATGTGTAAAAATAAAAAATTTTGTTTAATCACTTTTTGACTTCTCTTTTTGAGTAAAATGTCAGTATATGCTTATTTCCAAAGAGATGTGTATATGGGATAGATGTGACACCATGAAGCTTCTAGAACAGACCATAGGCAAGACACCTATCCTAAGAAGAAATCAAAGCGAGAACAAACTTGCAGATCTTGGTACGGTTACCGTTAAGACTTCTTCATGTCTAATTTTGTTTGATAAAAGATTCCAAGATGATTTGATGATACACGAAGATGGAGAGGTATGATTAAAGAACTTTATGCCAGAAACATCACGAGTTTGTAGTAAATTGCTTTGAGAATAGATTTCTTGATCACAATTTATGTAAGAACAAGTGGACAAAATGATCCTAATTTATATGAAAATGCAATGTAGATAGTTATATAGGTAGCGTTAGCTGCTTATGCGTAGAAACGTTTGAGGTGCAGGGAATTGACTGTTTCACCAAACTCCTCACCTTCTAACGTACATAAGAGGTAAGCACCATTTCCGTAGTCCTTCATGACTCGGTATGGGCCCAACCATTTGGGCCGGAACTTCCTTCCTTCGCCAGTCTTCTTGTCGATCCAGCTGTCTAGTCTTAGAACTAGATCACCTTCGTATATATCGCGTTCATAAACCTTTTTGTTAAACTGTCGGCACATTCGGTCAGCATAAGCTCTATGCCGCTGTTCAGCATCTAACCTAGTTTCATCTAGGATTTCTAGTTGGGAAAGGCGTGCTTCTCTGTAAGCGTCTTCATCCAGAATCCCTTGTAGTGAAATGCGGAGACTGGGTATTTCGACCTCAAGCGGGAGAACTGCTTCTGCCCCAAATACTAGCGAGAAAGGAGTTGCCCCCATTGGTGTTATTATTGAGGTTCGGTGGGCCCACAAGGCCGGATATAACTTCAAATGCCAATCTCACTTGTTTTCTTTCACTGTTTTAAGGAGAATGGCTTTCAGTGTTTTGTTTGTTGCTTCAGCCTGTCCGTTGGCTTGGGGATAATACAAAGAAGCCGTATGATGGCTTATTTTAAATTTACCGCATAGTTCGCGAAATTCTTCATTTTTGAAAGAAGTTCCATTATCAGAGATAATGATTTGCGAGATACCGTACCTGCAAATGATTTGATTCAAAATGAACTTAGCGATCACCGAACCAGGTACAGTAGTAAGAGGCATGGCCTCCACCCATTTGGTAAAATACTCAGTGGCCATGATTATAAAATTATGGCCATCTGTGGATGAGGGAGAGAATTTCCCTATTAAGTCTAGGCCCCATGTAGAAAAGGGCCATGGAGTAGCGATTGGTTGCAGAGCTTGTGCTGGCATGTGGATATCATGAGAGAATTCTTGGCACTTATGACACCTGCGTGCGAACTCTATCACATCATGTTCTAGAGTGGGCCAGAAATAGCCCATTCGATGTATTTTTCAAGCGGTAGCATGGCCACCGAAGTGGCCTCCACATATACCGCTATGGGATTCGTGGAGAATCCTCTTGGACTCTTCTGTGTCAACACACCTTAGGAGCATTCCATCGAATGCTTTTCGATAGAGCACCTGCTCTATAATGACGTATTTAGCTACGATTATGCGTAACCGCCTTCTTTGTTGCGGTGTAACTGCCTCCGGGTATGTATGGTCCATGATATAATTAATGATATCAGTGTACCAAAGACACTCAAAGATAGCGGGTCGAGTTTTGATGTAATATACGCATTCATCTGGAAAGTCTAAATCTACTAAATCACCTCCGTCTAATGGGTTGTCAGCTAACCAATCCGTGATGATTTGTCCTTTAACCGACTTCTGATTTACAAATGTTAATTCGAACTCTCCCATTAAGGTTATGAAACGTCCAGCCTTTTTAGACAAGAACCCTTGTGTGAGAAAAGTCCGTAAGTGGTCTGTATTTACCATGACCTTCGTTTCTTGATTCAGCATGTAATGTCTTAGACATTTAGTAGTAAAGACTATGGCAAGGCATTCTCGTTCTGCTTGTGCATAGCGTGTTTCATAGTTGAGCAGTGTTCGGCTAATGAAATAAATTACACGTTCTTTCTTGTTATCGTCTTCTTGGGCCAACATACAGGCCAGCGAGACATTGGTAGCTCGCGAATATAGGATTAACGGGCGATCCAGCTTAGGTGGCATTAGCGTAGGTGGTGATAACAAAAAACACTTAACTGCATCAAAAGCTTCATTGCAATCTTTAGTCCAATCAATGCTATAGTCCTTCTTGAGTAAATTGTTGATTGGATGAACGACAAAGCTTAGGTCTGGGATAAATTTCCAGATTGCACCCAGCTTTCCGAGAAATGATCTGATTCCAGATTCACTCGAAGGTGGGACCATTTCGAGGATAGCCCGAATCTTGGTTGGATCAACATCGATCCCTCGTGACGATATGATGTAACCTAGGAGCTTTCCTCCTGTTACACCAAAGACGCGTTTCTTTGGATTTATCATGACTCCGTATTCTATTAGACGTGAAAGAATGATGCGAAGTACTTCGGGATGGTCACAACATTTCTTAGCTTTAGCCAATAAGTCATCTACGTAATATTCCACAATTTTATGAATTAGATCGTGAAATATGTATGTCATGGCCCGCTGGTATGTAGCACCGGCGTTCTTGAGACCGAATGGCATAACAGCGTAGCAATAGGTTCCCTAAGGAGTTATAAACGTGGTTTTAGCTTGATCTTGCTCGGATATTCTGATTTGATTGTATCCCGAGAATCCATCCATGAGAGACAAGAGTCTCAAAACCAGCTGTTGCATCAACGATAACATCTATGGATGGTAATGGGAAGTCATCCTTAGGGCACGCTTTGTTGATATCTCGAAAATCTATGCAGATGCGTATCTCTCCATTCTTCTTGAGAACATGAACGATGTTGGATACCGATTGGGAGTAGTCAACTGGCTTGATGAATCCTACCTGAAGGAGTTTTATTACCTCCTCTTTTACCATGAGATCTACTTTGGGCTTCATGGGTCTTGATTTTTGTTTAATTGGCTTTGTGTCTGATTTAGTGATGAGGTTGTGCACCGCAATGTGGGGTGCAACTCCTGTCATCTCTTTATAATTAAATGCAAATGCCTTCTGATGTTTTTTGAGAATCTAAGTATGTACTTCCACTTCTTCTGGGGTTAATGAAGAACCTAGTTTCAATATTCTTGGTTCATCTTCTATCCCGATGTTGACATCGATTGTTTCTTCGATCAAAGAGGCGTTACCCTCTTCGAACTCAGCTGGTGCTGGGGGTAAATCTAGATCATCCCCGTTTTCCTATTGCGTATATGCTAGGTTCCATTTGTGAGGGAAGATCCGTTACGGGATTTACGAAGTGGGAAGATGAATGTGAAATCAGGGATAAATCTAGCGTGTGATAGGAGAGATGTAGTGCTGCATAGGCATTTAAATAATCCAAAGTAGCCGCATCATTTCCAACATGGTCTAGGATGGTAGATTCACTTCCGCTTGAAAGAGGATTTGTCATTGTTTTTATCAATGGTTCGTCATGAATGGATACTGTGAAGTGAGTATCTTCTAGCTCATTGCTTGGAGTAAAACATGATGCTGAGGTTGCTATTGAATCGGCGAGAAGATTTTTCTCTCGTGGGATTGCTTCAATGGATATAAAGTTAAACGCCTTGCTTAAATCTAATACAGCATTTTTGTAGAGTTGTAAATGTTCGGCTTTAGTTTCATATACTTCAGAAACTTGGTTTTTCACTAATTGCGAGTCTCCCAAGACTCTGACATTATCAATACCAATTATTTTGGCTAAGTGAGGCCAAGGAGGAGGGCTTCGTACTCAGCACCGTTGTTTGTGCATTCAAAGTTTAACTTAAAAGCGAATGGGAGGACTTTCTCCTCGGGTGAAGTAAGAATTATACCTGCCCCCCGCTCCATAACGACATTTAGCTCCATCGAAATGGAGAGTCCAATACTTAGCCGGGAGTATAGATGTTGGGGCATCTGCTGCGTTTGCGCACTCTACTTCTACCATACAGAGATCCTCTGCTGGCAAGGAACCAACACCTAGGGAAAATCCCATGCCTACTGAATCGAATGGTAAGAACATTGGTGAATCTTGTTCTATCAACTCAACGATTTTCGCAGTAGTCCCTAATGATACTGTTTCTTTAGTTTTATCTTTAGGGGTTGGAATTGTTTTGGATATGCTGGTAGTTTCAAGATCCGTTGTAGGTATCAACTTTTCCTCTGGTTTTGGGTCAGAGGATTTATTAAGTTGGTTTGTTGGAAGTTCAAATTCTGAGTGCACCCCTGGTCTTTTCTTTAAATCAGCTAGGTGCAAATCGAAAGGTTTTGGATCGCCTTTGGCTACAAATACCTTTCCTAGATGCAAGAATCTTACTTCTTGAAATAAAGTAGAAGGGATTGCCTTCATTCGATGTATCCAAGGTCGGCCGAGGATCATATTATAGTTAGTTTCCCGATCTATAATATAAAACTCAGTCAAGATGGTTTTGGGCCCTAAGGTGACCGGCAGTATTATAGTTCCTATCGAAGTGGCTTTAAGGCTATCATAGCCTCTCAAGGTATTTCGTGTAGTGGAACAATTTGTTTCCCCATATCCAAGTTTTTGGAGGAAAGAGAAAGGGACTATGTTAACTACAGCCCCATCGTCAACCATTACCCATTTTACATAGTTATTATAAACCCACACTTGCAAGTGTAAGGTTGGGTCACCTCAGCGTGCGATCTCAGCATCTGTGGGCATTTTACTTATTTCAAATATGAATTCCACATCCTTGTCCGGCTGCCTCAGAGGGTGGATATCAAAATCTACGTGATTCACTTGTGTTTCAGGAGGTGGAGTGATGTTAATTAGATGGCCTAGACCTAATGCCTCTAAAAGAGTAGCCCTGTGAGGGGGAGATTTCTTTAGTAAATATAAAAATGAAATGTGTGAGAAGGTCTTTGTTAGGTCACTAATTAAGTCATAGGCACCGATGGGTTTTTAAACTATTTGCTGACTCTTATCTATCTCTGGTAAATGACTTGGGCTTGGTTGAGAGAAATACTCTCGTGTCTCTTGTTATAGATTCGATAGGTAGTTCAATGTCTAATTCTACCAAACTAACTATCTTGGGTCTTGGTTGTGCTCCCAACTGTGGCGCAACTGACGGATTTAATGAAATCAAGGCTTCATGATCATTGTTTCCCATCATTGCACCTTTGTTTGTTTTGGTTGGATTCAGCCTATTGCTATCATTATTTGGGAGCGGATCATTAAAGATCTTGAGGAGAGCATTTTGAGGCGAAACTGCCCCTGCGAGCGTATTTGGTTGATGATGAGACATGATCTGCCAAAAACAAGTTTGCGAAGAACTGTCTTTGTTCCTTCTGGCAAGCATTACATGAATTTATTATAGTCACGGCACATTCTGGTGTCATGACCCAAAATTTTATGGAAACCACAATAAGAATTGGGGTTGGAATTCCCATTTTGTTGGTTTGGTGTGTATTGTGGCCTAAAATTTCGATCAAACTGTTGCCTATTAGGACTAAAGTTTTGGAATTGTTGTTTCTGGTTTTGACTTTGGTTTTGATAACCAAATGAGTTTTGGCTTGGCCCTTATATGGGATTTCGCCGTTGTTATTGTTGTTGTTGTGGATGGTTAAAATCCACTGTATTGATTGTCGGGGTAAAGTTGTTGTTTCGTTGGTTGTTTGTTTGTGACGGAGCATTGACAACATTTACCCTCTTGGGCTGGTCGGTTACCCCATCCGTTGTTACCCCACGATTTTTGTTAAGGATTTTGGGTCCTTGATTGACATTTGTGGTAGTTATAGTGTTTTGAGTGGAGGTGATTAACCTCCCATTTTTTCCATATGTCTTACGACCACTATCTATCGCTACTTGATCTATTCACAGAGCGCTCTCAAGTACTTCATCATAAGTCCTTAGTGGGAACTTCTGGACTTCTTCCTTCACCTCTCTGCTGAGAGAATGAAGGAATAAATCGCATAGTTCCATCTGATCCATGTTTGGAGCACTTGCTGACGAATAAAGAACTGTGCGCCACCTTTGGATGAAATGGGCGACAGATTCGTTGTGTTCTTGTTTGATATGCAAGAATTCCCTGATTCCTGTTCTCAATAGTTTGTTCATGTCAAAGGCTTTGATGAACTCTGACACGAGTTGTTTAAATGAATGTATGGAAGCTTCAGGTATTCTATAATACCAATCGAGAGCGATGCCTTCCAAGGTTTTGGGAAATATTTTAGCAACAACCCCATCCCAAGGGAGTAATTCTCGTATGGCTGTAGCGTAAGCTTTGATATGCGTGTTTGGATCTCCCTCACCCTTGAACTTGGGAAAATCAGGGAGAGGTCTTGGAAGCATGACGCTTCGTATGGTGAAATCTAAGGGTTCCTTTAGATATTCTGAATAAGTCCCTATCGCATAGCTTTCGACCATTGATGGTGGTTGCTGAGGGAGTAACGGTGGGATAGGTTGTTGATATGGTGCAGAGTACGCGTTAGCAGGGGCATAAGGAAGTCCCTGCATTTGAGCAAACATGCCGGGAGAGGAGAACATATCTCCTTGTGGTGATTTAGAGTATATGTTTAAGTAGGACGGGGTATTGTCAAGGAACAGATTGTTTGACACTAGACCGGGAGGAATAGTGTTAGAGATGATAGGCCTTGTTGGCGTTTGTTGTGGATATTGAGGAGGCATGCCTAACGTGCCTACTCCCGTAAGGAGATCTACCTAGCCAGAGTGGTACGGAGGATTGGAACTTCCTGTTTGTATGAACGGAGAATTTTGACTTGCTTGAGCCAGTTCTAACCCTCTCACTCTTTCTACTAACGTTGAAATGACTTCATTTGGTGAAGTCACGGTACTTTTCCTGAGCGGCGTTTGTTGTATACCTTGGTGTTGTATAGGTATGTGATATCCTGTCATAAACTGATCGCTATCTTGCCAAGTTTCTCCAAGAATATTTCCTGTATGCAGTGGCATAGAGGTATTTTCTTGAAAAGAGATTTCGGGTTGTATTTGTAAACCTCCTATAGGTGGGTACATTCTTCGGGAGCGTTGTTCACTCCTAGGATAACGTGTTGGCTGTCCATCATCTAAGACCAGGTATGGATCTGATTGCCTACTAATTTGTGGTCTGAGTAGCATTTGAGGAGACGAACCAGATTCTCCGGTAAACATCATATTGTTTGAACCTGAAGGCTCTGTTTGTTGGGTTCGAGGGGGTTGATATAACTCCTCAGTTTGAAAAGACAAACTATATCTGATTCTTGGGGTTTGTGTTGACAACTGATTAGTTGAATAGTTGTCGCCCCATACTGAGAGCGAGGGTGATGATTGCCTATTCTGTTGGGCGTAGTATGCCTCAAGACCCCAGAGGGGTCTGCCATATGCATCGAATCCCGACATATTCGGGGGGTATATGAATACCCGTAGAATAATGGGAAGGAGCGAAGGTGATTTATGAAAACTTAATGAAGCCGTTCTAAGAAGGCGTACTAAAGTGAAAGTGTAATACTATGACTCCATACAAGAAAGTAGGCAGTTTATGTCAGTTTTACTAATCTTGTTTGCTTCACGTCGGGTTCACCAATTTTGTACGCCAGAAAAGCGACAGGTGAGCGTGAGAATCTACAAGTAACTCTTCCACGTACCCGACCTCTCGAGGTCGTGCCGAGACAGCCGGTGGGGGTAGAATATGCAGACAAACTAGTTAGGCAGTCTAATGTCTTCGACACACACTAGTGGAATTTGTGAATCTAAGGCAAAGAAGGCCCTTCTAACTTGGACTGGTGTGATAGATCGATCAGCAAGGATGACTGCTCGAAGGCTCCAATCAATATCGAGCTCTGGCGTGATTCGATCTATGGGTTGCGGAATATGTGGAAAATGACATGGGATAGTTTCATGTATATCTCCTGATAAGGTCATATGGTGGATGATGAATATAATTTGACTCTACGGACAATTTTCTGGCCTAGTCAAGAATTCCCTAGCTTCGTTAGCTGTGATATCTAGTAAGGACAGTTGTTCGATGATAATAGGTGGAAGTGGAGTGGACCTGAATACCAAGGTGCGTAGGTTAGTGTCTATATCTAATTGACTTGTGGACTCGTTGGGCTGTGGGATCTGTGGATCACAACCATAGACTCTCGGTTGTTGCGGTCCTGTTATGGTCATACGCGAGATCAAGTTCTAATCCCT